>CM042842.1:16012300-16612300 GCA_023653725.1 Bungarus multicinctus
AAGGATAGTTCACAGATGATGGTCTCAGGAAGAGCAAGCTCCTGGGTAACTTGGATGTTTTTTAGATTTAAGGACTTTTTATAGAAGATAGCAACACCATCTCCTCTATGAATTTTGCAATCTGATCGGTAAACATGATAGTCTCTTACTGTGGTAATGGAGTCAGGGAGAGATGCGTTGAGCCATGTTTCACAGACAAATATGATGTCAAATTTAACCATATTTAGTAAGAGGAGAAATTCAGGTATTTTGTTCACAAGGCTTCTTGCATTGAATAGCTTGCATTTAAGGCCAGCTGTAGTTGGAATTGAGGTAGTTAGGGGCGTGCCTAGTCTTGGGTAATGGTGGATTGGTTGAAATAGGGTTGTGGTTGAAGGTTATAGCTGAGTTGCGGGTTGTGTGACTTACTTTTGATACAGTCAGCATGGTAGTCAATGTACAGGACCTTCTCTCCATTGTCTAGATGTTTTTTGAGTTCTGTGCAGAGTACACGGGAGTGGGTATGTTGCTGTCTGGTTAGGTCAGGGCGAGCACGGAGGTTCTTATGGTTGGTGTTGCTTTTGGCAAGTGAATTTATAGTATAAATGAATTTATATTTGCTTGATTCATTTTTGCAAATGATCCTGCAGAAGCGTGGGGCCACAGAGCCGTCTCTGATTTTGAACTCTGGGCGGGAAACCCCAATGCAGGAAATGTCAAGTATTTCATCAGGGGAGATGGTTGATGCTTGATAGTCACTGGTGATGTTGCAGACAGTTGTGATGTCATCATTGTCATTGATGTCCTCTAGACCAAATAAGATTGCATTTGGAAGTTTCCATTCGCGCTCAACAGCTTCTCTGATGAGGATTGGGATATCATTATTTGTCTGTTTGTTTGTTTTTTGCGGATTGGGTTGTGGATTGGGTTGTGGTTGTTGGGTAGAGATGTGGTTTGTAGCTATTGGATGTTCAAGTTTTTGCGTTGTGTCTTTTTTTTCAAGGTTGGATAATCTTTCTTTTAAAACGTCCAGGGATGCTACTATGGTGTCAAGGGATGTTATTCATGTTTCTATGGTATCAACTCTTTCAAACAGATTCAGTTTGGGTCTGCATGATTTGCAGAGATATGGAAACTCATTGGATGATTCTAGGTATTGAATCATTTGCTCGGATAATCCCAAGCAGTCATGATGAGCGTATTTGTTACATAGAGAACATTTGATAGAATTTTCATTATCCTTTAGAGTTTTATAGCATTTAAGGCATGTGCGGGAGTCTTGTGGTTCATTGGTGGGGATTACTTTCTCTTTAGGTTGTGGTTTGGCATTGGATTTTTTTCTTGGCATGGTAGGTTTGTTAAGATGGTACATTGATTAAATTACTTAATGAAACAATTTTGGGTAATCAATATAGCCAATATCACACCAATCTATCAATTGCAATAATCTCTCTAGTCAAATAATTTTGCTAAGCAACAATCAGCCTAATCAATTAATTACACTAATTGCTAATCAATTAATTAAACTAATCAATTAAACTAGCTCAGAAACATCTGGAGAGTGAAATGTTTAACAGATTAACAGAGTTGAGAGGGACATTGTACGTCATCTAATCCAACCCCCCCACCCAAGCAGGAGACCCTACACCATTTCTGACAGATGGCAGTCCAGTCCCTTCTTGAAAGCCTCCAGGGAGGAAGCTCCCACAACTTCCAAAGGCAACTTCTGTTCCATGGGTTCATTGTTCTCTCTATCAGAAAATTTCTCCTTATTTCCTGGTTGAATCTCTCCTTGTTCAGTTTCCATACATTGTTCCTTGTCTGGCCTACAGGTGCTTTGGAAAATAGTTTGACCCCCTCCCCTCTGTGGCAGCCCCTCAAATATTGGAAGATTTCTCTCCTGTCTCCCATGATCCTTCTCTTCACTAGACTAGCCATCATAAATACATGCTGGTTACCAAGTGCCTAAATTTTGATCACATGACCATGGGGATGTTGCAACCATCATAAATGTGAGTCATTATTCTCCATGCCATTATAACTTGAATGGTCACTCAGCCAATAATTGTAAGTCAGCGATGGTGTGTTTTTATTTGCAATCTGATCTTTCTTTCTTCTTACCTTAATCTGTCCATTTTGCATTTATTTTTCTATCCAGTTGAAATTCATTCAGGGCTCATTCTTTCTTGACCCTCTCTCTTTCAATTTCACTACATACTTACCTTGAGACACTCTTTCCCACCACAGCATCCAACTTACACAGAGCTTAAAACAATAGTTAGAAGAGTCAGGAATAGACATTTGTTTAGTGTGTTGAGCAAAACCAGCCTATAAAATATTGTAGAGCTGTTGACATCCAGAGGATTTAACTGAAATCTCTCTACATTCCCACTGATTTCAGGGACCATAAATACAGATGTGCCTTTGCATTGCTTCCAAGATCTTTAGAAACGAGCAAACCCTCTCACATTTATGAGTCACTCTGTTGAGGCCAAAATCCAGTTCTCTTCTTGTTTTCCAAATCTCTGCTTCCCTTCACCACTTTCTTACGTGTTGATGCCCTTATAGCAGCCTTCACTTCCTTTCCTCAGAAGTTTTTGATGCATTTTTTTTTTCAAAATCTTGAGGGGTGACAGGAAGCTTCTAAAAGTTTGAGCTAATTGGCCTGTGTTGGAGGCATCGAGCAAGAAAAAATGACAGCTGAATAGAGGAGGAATTCTTGCGGGGCGGTGGACAGAATGAGGAAATAGGGAGTGGGGAACTATCAAATGCAGGTATTAGCAACATTTTTCAGTCACAGCAATCACTTTTTATATAAATTATTTAAAAGGCCAAGAAGGCCACAGTGACATAATAACGTGATAATAGTGATATCAGATAATAGATGATATAGATGGTCGATGATAAATGGAGAAAGCAAGAGAGAAGAGGAAGGAGAGAGGAAGAAAGAGGAATTGGGTATGTCTAAACTAGTGAACAGAAGGATCAGGGGAGAGATGATAGCAGTCTTCCAATATTTGAGAGGCTGCCACAAAGGAAAGGGGGTCAAATTATTCTCCAAAGCCCCAGAAGACAAGACAAGAAACAATGGATGGAACTAATCAAGGAAGCAACCTAGAACTAAGGAGGAATTTCCTGACAGAGAGAACAATTTATCAGTGGAATAGTTTGCCTTCAGAAGTTGTAGGTGCTTCATCACTGGAGACTTTAAAGAAGAGATTGGATAGTCATTTGTCTGGAATGGTATATGGTCTCCTGCTTGAACAGGGGGTTGGAGTAGAACAACTCCAAGATTCCTTCCAACTCTGTTGTTCTGTTATTCTGAGATGCTCAGGATGTTAGTTAATAAAGTCACCCATCCGGCTATCATGCCTAAGGCAGAACTAAAACTTACAATCTCCTAGTGATTGGCCCACAATCACTCAGCTGGATTTCCTGCTTAAGGTGGCACTAGAACTCAACAGCGTTTGAGCGCTCATGATCTCAACTAAAGGTTCCATGTGCAACAGATTTAGCCATGAGGCTTCTTGGCTTCCCGATTACGTAGCATGGTATTTTTCAACCTCAGAAACTTTAAGATGTGTGGATTTCAACTCCCAGAATTCCCCACCACCCGGCCCTGAGTGGCTTAATTTAGACATCAGAAGGGAAGATTGTATGTTAGTGAGAATCAATGACATTACTAAATGTCTAGAAGGTATTGGGCACTTAGTTATGGCAAAAGTGCAAAATAATGATTAAAGTGGAGTTTTTGCAAGGCTCTTTACAGCAAATAGGAGCTAGGTCATCAGTGGCTAAAACGTTGAGCTTGTTGATCAGAAAGGTTGGCAGTTCAGTGGTTCGAATCCCTAGTGCCATGTAATGGAGTGAGCTCCCGTTACATGTCCCAGCTTTTGCCAACCTAGCAGTTTGAAAGCATGTAAAAATGCAAGTAGAAAAATAGGGACCCCTTTGGTGGGAAGGGAACAGCGTTCCATGTGCCTCCAGCATTTAGTCCTGCCGGCCACATGACCACAGAGACGTCTTTGGACAGCGCTGGCTCTTCGGCTTTGTAACGGAGATGAACACCACCCCCTAGAGCTGGGAATGACTAACATGTAGGTGCAAGGGGAACCTTTGTCTTTCCCTTTAACTGATCAAAAACAGCCCCTTTCTAATGTTAATTAGCATGTGGGACAGTCAAAGGACAATATCCATGCCAGAAACCATGGCCATGAAAACGGAAGCAAAATATGCTGAGGGATCCCATCCATTTCTAAGCCGAAGAAGTCATGTCCTTTTGGGCCAAAGAGATCTTGCCATAATTTTTGCTTATTTCTCCAAAGAAATTGGCTGGTTCTTATGCAGGAGGTGTATGAAATTTTGGAAGAGGGGATCCAAAACAGGAAATCAAACAGGTTTACCTTAAACCCATCCCAACAACAGCTGCTTCTGTGAATGGTGCTGCTCCATCTCTACTGGCAGCTCCTCTGCCATAATGATACAGATTAGCAGAGTTGGAAGGGACCTTGTAGGTCATCTAGCCCAACCCCATCTGCCCAAACAGGAGACCCTACACCAGTGGTTCCCAAAGTGGTTGGTACCTCCCCCTGGGGGGCAGTGGGATGCCTTAGGGGGGCACTAAGAGGCAAGGGGGCCAGCAGGAGGGCGCTAAGAGGCGGCAGGGGGCGTTCGAGGTGCTGGCCCCACAAGCTCACTGACTGCCGGCCATGCAACACATTGACCGTTTCATTGCTCCGTAGCTGGCGCCCCGAATGCAGAACCCATGCATGGCGAGCCTTGCCAAGCCTGGGGGGGAAGAGGTGGGAGGTGGTGAAAAGGGGGCACAGTTTGCAGGCTGCCCTCTCCGGTGGAAGTGGCGGAAGTGCGCCAGAAGGCCCGAAAGCAAAACCCTCCCAAGGCGCATAGTGGAAGGAGTGGGTGGTCCAGCATTAGGGCCCCCTTCCCCAGAGGAGAAGAAGGGAGCGTGCAGTGCCCGCCCAGTCTCTGCCTCTCCAGCCAGCCAGGCTTGCGTGCAGGATGCGGGTGGGTGCAGTTGCGGCTCTCAAAGGCTCATGGCTCCGTTCGGTTCGGCTCTACGTGGCCGGCCTGGACCTAGAACCTAGCCTCCCTCTGCAGCCCCATTCTTCTGACCGAGCCCTGTGCTTGCTTGCTTGCTTGCTTGCTTGCTTGCTTGCTTTCCAAGTGATCGTTCCCTCCGCCACCGCCCGTCTGGGCTGCTTCCGCACACCTTCCTCCTCCCGGGCAGAGCATTGCAAAATTGGATGCCAAAGAAAGAACTGGGGCGGGGGCTGGAGAAGGGGCAGAGGGGCAGCTGCATTAAGGAGCAGGAAAATCTTAGCCACGGTTTATTGAATAAGCCGGAATCAAACAGCATGCTGAACTCTAACCAGAATGCCTGGGTTGATGTATTCAGCCCGTGATTCTCAACCTTGGCAACTTGTGTGGACTTCAATTCCCACTCTGGCTTTGCTCTACTTTTCCAAAGTGCCGCTGCTGTCGCAATCTGTCTGTCTGTCTGTCTGTCTATCTATCTATCCATCCATCCATCCATCCAAAAATCTGTCTGTCTGTCTGACTGTCTGCCTTCCTTCCTGCCTGCCTACCTACCTGTCTGTCTGTCTTTCTGTCTCTCCGTCTGTCTGTCTACCAATGTAGGTCTATCCTACCTACCTACCTACTTATCTACCAATCTATTTATCTGCCTGCCTATACATTCATCCAAAAGGTCTACCTGCCTGCCTGCCTGCCTGCCTGCCTCTCCTTCTCCCTCTCCCTCTCCCTCTCCCTCCCTCCCCCTCTCTCTCTCTCTGTCTCCATCCATGTTCGAAGTGCCAACCCCACAGGCACATCGGGAAAGTAGAGCAAAGCCAATCTGGGAGCAAAGCCAGTCCCCTCTTTCTTTATCCCTTTTTCTTTCTTTCCCTTTTCTCTTTCTTTTCTTCCTTCTCTCTTTCTCTCTTTCTCTTTCCCTCTCTCAGGCTCACCCCATTGACTTGACTTGCTTGGGCAGGTCCCTCCGGTGCAGTGGGCTCAATGGGGTGGACCTGCGGGGCCGGCACCTAGAACGCAGCAGTACCAGCATGTTTGAAAAGGAGAGCAAAGCCAGAGGTTGGTAATTTTTGCTGCAAAGAATCACAGAAGCTTCTGGGTTGTGCACAGGAAGGGACACACATGTCAATGCAATTCAGCAACATAAAATAAAGAAATACAAATAAAACAAATGAACAAGAATCAGCAAAGCATCTCTGAATAGATTCTATTATCTACTAGAATCTAATCAGTGAAGCTTTGCCGATTCTAGTCCAATGACCTGCTCCAGCAGGGTTAGAAGGGAGTGTGTGTGTATGTGTGTGCATGGCTGTCAAAACTCCAAAAATAGGTCAAATACCTCTGGGGAGGCCAGTCATAAATTAGAAGACTTGCTAAACAACAGGCCATTAAGTGAGGACCACTTGTTTGCCAGTCCCCTGGCCACGCCCATCCAGTCACATGACCACCACACCACACCTACCCGGTCATGTGATCAGCAAGCCATACCCAGCCAGCAAGCCACACCAGCCAGTCATGTGACCAGAAAGCCACAGCCTCAAATTAGGCCACGCCCACAAAAATTTGAATCCCACCCCCGGGTGGTGGGGCACCGTAGATGAGTTTGTAGCACCAAGGGGGCAGTGGACTGAAAAAGTTTGGGAACCACTGCCCTACACCATTTCTGACAGGTGGCAGTCCAATCTCTTCTTGAAAGTTTCCAATGAGGAAGCTCCCACAACTTCCATAGGCAACTTCTGTACTGTGGGTTGATTGTATAATACGTACTAACTGCCTCCTCTGATCTCTCTCTTTGTCCCTCTGCTTGCTCAAATTTATGGTTAAGATTAGGGGGTTAGCCAGGCTCCAGCAGGCAGTGCCCCATTACTGCCAAACAATAGTATAATTAATGAGTTGTGTTGATTTTTTTTTTTTTTTTTTGCTTCTTAAGGAAGAGATGGCACACATATGTGCTTGAAGAGCAGAGAGGCAGATTTATAGAGAAGACCCTGGAGTCGAAACTCACGTTTATATACTTGCTTGGCAGGTCACGTATCACCTTCTCAAAGATGAGAAAGTGGGGTGTTTCTTGCCTGGATTTGCCAGACAGAATACACAGCAGACGGTTGTGGAATGATTGATTTCATACGGCATCTGGGGAGAGCATAGAACATCAGATACAGCCTTCAGCTCATCCATCTCTCACTTAGCAGATGGTTTTGCTGTCCATGTTCTAAAAGCACCCGACTGTTGGGAGTATATCACCCCATTCTTCTCCAAAGGACTCGCATACAGACACACACACACACACCAGAGGTGGTGTTCAGCCGGTTTTGACCAGTTCTGGAGAATCAGTAGAGGAAATTTTGAGTCGTTCGGAGAACCGGCAAATCCCACCTCAAGACTGCCTCCGCCAACCCCATCTATGCTCTGCCTCCCATTGAGTCCCAGCTGATTGGCTGGGTATTCTTGTGTTGCCCTGCACAAGAGAATGGAGCTGGAAAGCAGGTTAGTGGGGTGGGGAGGGAAGGGGGATTTTGTAGTAACCTTCCCCCAGGAGTGGGGAGGGAATGGGGATTTTGCAGTATCCTTCCCCTGCCATGCCCACCAAGCCAAGCCATGCCACTAAGCCACGCCCACAGAACCAATAGTAAAAAACAATTGAATCCCACCACACACATACTCACTCACTCACTCACTCACACACACACATACACACACACACACACACACACACACACACACACATCCGTACATGCTTTGCAACAATCAGAAAGCACTGGTTTCTCATGAATGAAGTTTGCTGATGCAGGCACATCCTGAAAAAAACTGAAGTCCTCCTGCTTAGGCATGAAAAAGCTATAATCTCCCCGTTCATAAAATATTGTCTATCTGTCATCCAGATCACGGTTGTCCTGAAGGCCCTTTTTTGAAAGGCAAGTGGGCTTTCTTGGTTTTCCCTTGAAGACGTTTCGCTTCTCATCCAAGCAGCTTCTTCATTTCTATTGAGTTCTGTTCTGTTCTTCAGAACTGAAGAAGTTTCTTGGATGAGAAACAAAACGTGTTCAAGGAAAAACAAAGTCCACTTGCCTTTCGAAAAAACACCTTTGGAACATCGTGGTTTATTTCAAGTTCAATTATTCTTTATACATATATTTTTTGATTGAGAAAAATTTTATACAGAATTAAAAACTTCAGAAATATAAAGAGAACATTAGTAGAAGAAAAGAACGTGAAAAGATAAACAGTGAAAAACAGTAAAAGCCAAAGAAAGGGTGGGGAAAAGAGAAAAAATATCTAAAGAAGCAACTTTCAAACTTTGCAGTAGTTACAGTCATGGTTATTATCAGTTCTGTCCTCCCAAATTACATAGCATGGTTCCCTTCTTCCCATAAACAATTTTTTTTAATGAGTAAATCCCAAGAACACAGGATGATTTTTGTCCATTTTAGGTCATATTTTGTCCAATTTTAGTCTAATCCATAAAGGACTTTTATAAAAGTAGCAATTGTTCCTTCCTTGATCGGACAAGTCAATTTAGCTACATATTCGCAACCCAATTACAAAGTAGATTGGGCAGTGGTGGGATTCAAGAAATAATATTTACTATCAGATTTGTGGGCATGGCTTGGTGGGCATGGCAGGGGAAGGATACTGCAAAATCCCCATTCCCTCCCCACCACGTTAACCTGCTTTCCAGCTCAGTTCTCCTGTGCAGGGCAACACAAGAAGACCCAGCCAATCAGCTGGGATTCAATGGGAGGCAGAGAATAGAGGGGGTGGGGCTAATCAGAGGTGGTATTTGCCAGTTCTCCAAACTACTCAAAATTTCCGCTACCGTTTCTCCAGAACTGGTCAGAACCTGCTGAATACCACCTCTGAGATTGGGTCATTTTTCCAATGCATAACTATCTGAACCTTTCAGATGAACAACAACTCTAAACATCTATGGAGATTCTCAGTCATCCAGGTCATGTTCCCCAAAACACCTTTGGAACAGCTCTAAACAGGAGAAATCCATCATCCATGGAGGGAAAACAGAGACCCACTCACCTGAAGAAATCAGGCAAAACAGGACCTTGGACAGCTCCAATTGATTCTTAATTTTGGAGATCTTCTCCCATTAGGAGAATAGAAGACAGTTATAGCAAACACTCAATAGCTGACAAAGAAGTGGTAAATTTGGACTATTTGTTTCCTGCATTTGTCTCAAACTTTTAAGACATTGTTCGTTATTGCAAAATATCCTGTAAAATGTTTATAATCCAAGTAATAATCCAAGTTAAACAGCAATCTTCATAATACAAATTAAAGTTCAGGACAATTAGACTGTTATCTCTTCTCTTGAACCATGTAATATCTTAATTTTAATCCTTATTTATTATTAATTTAAACCATTGCAAAAGTGGTACTTGTTTCTGACAATCATTTACTAGCTAGTTTTCAATTTTTAGTGGAATCATCTGGAACAGAAAATTAAACTTCGAAAGAATGTCCATCTTAACAGCTATAATTTTTTCCTAACCAGGAAGGTTTTTAATTTTTTCATCTTAAAAAATATGCCATTAGATTTTTCCAGATCTGTGAATTATTGTTAAATGGATCTTAATTGGTTTTTTTAATCCAATAAATTCCCAGTTGCTAAATCTTTTAAGAGATAGTGCCTAGCCCATTATTTAGTGGAAATATTATTTTTCTTCCTCAGTTAAGTTCATTATTAACATCTGAGTTCTATACTTATTGATCCAATATCTTGGCACTGAATTATATTATTGTATGTATTATATTTTCAAATGTAAAAATACTTTGGCTGAATAATTGTAAGTACATCCTCACCGTGTAATTTCAATTTAGGTTCCAGAGTTGTTAATACCTGAATTTTGTTTTGTTTGCCAATGGCTCTAATGTGAATAAGAATAAAGAAGTAGAATGAGCACACCCTTGCTTTCTTTCATTCATTATGGCACATTTTTATGATAAAAAGCAATTATTCTAGATGAACAATTGCAGGAACTGGGCAGGGCTGGTCTACTGAAGAGAAGGACCAGGGGAGATGTGATAGTAATCTTCCAGTACTTGAGGGGCTGCCATAGAGAAGAGGGGGCCAAGCTATTTTCCAAGGCACCTGAAAGCCAGACAAGGAATAATGGATGGAAACTGATCAAGGAGAGATTCAACCTGGAAATAAGAAGAAATTTTATGACCATCAATCGATGGAACAGAAATTGCCTTCAGAAGTTGTGGGAGCTTCATACCTGGCTTTCAAGCTTTCAAGAAGAGACTGGACTGCTATCTGTCAGAAATGGTGTTGGTCTCTTGCTTGGGTGGGGAGTTGGACTAGATGACCTACATGGTCCCTTCCATCTCTGTTAATCTGTTAAAATCTGTTAGGTCATTGTAAATTAGAGACATGAAAACTTATTTTCATGAAGAACACAGTTCTTGGTGTTGTTGAATCTTAATCAATACTTGAGTTAGCAATTGAACAAGACTACTTGTAAAATTTTGATATTTTGCAAAGGTGTGTTAAGTTTTGAAGTTTTTTTGTTCAATTTTAGATTTTTTTGTTGTAGTTGTTGCTTCTTAAGTTTTATTTTCTGTTATGGATGGATTAAGAACTTTATTTTGTTGATCTGTAAATGTTGTAATAATTCTTTTGGTTTTTTTCCTTGGTTTACCCAATATCCTTTTACTATATTTAAGAGTATTTAATCAGTAGAGTTAAAGAAGAGTGTTTAACTAGTTGCTCCATCAAGTGTTGGGCCCATGCCTATTTCTATCCTAATTAGAATAGATTGTTTGTCTTGTTCCTTCCACAGTCAGTGAAGCAGCTAGCAATCTGTCTGACATCTTGTCTTTTTCCAAACATTTCAGTGGACAAAATTCAACATCTTATAAATCACACCTACTTCAATTAAATCTGGTTAATTACAAATCACCTTAATCTTTTCTCCTATGTGTAAAGTTTTTTGCTTTGGACTTAATTCTAAATGCTTCAGATCGATCATCAATATGTACTCCTGGTTTTGCATTTGATGCAAGACAGAGAAATAATCCTTTCATAAGTGTTTTGGTAGAGTCCATGTTATTTTTTAAAAAAATAATAATATAAGATTTGGGAAAAGCTCTTTCATTGCTGTTGATGCCTCAGTATGAAGTCCTCTTATAGTAGAAGTTCATTAAGTCTCTACCTTTTGGGCTACTTCTTCACTTATTCTTACAATTATTGGAGGGGAACAGTGGCCTAGTGGTTAAGATGCTGAACTTGTGAACCAGAAGGTTGGCACTTTGAGATCCCAGCACCACATGATGCTCCTGCCAATCTAGCAGTTCAAAAGCATGTCAATGCAAGTAGTTAAATGGGTACCACTTTGGCGGGAAGGTAACAGTGTTACATGCACCTCAATGTATGGTCAGGTCGGCCACATGACCATGGAAGTGTCTTCAGACAATGCTGGCTCCCTCAGCTAGGAAATGGAAATGAGCAGTGCCCCCTAGAGTCAGACACAAGTGGGCAGGGGAAACTACATACAATTGCCACACCTATTTGTATGGCCTTGCTGGAGGAGGAGGAGGGAGAGGAGGAAGAGGAGGAGGAGGAGAGGAGGAATCAGTGTTAGCCTTCCCAGACAGACAGCATGACAAATGAGCTAATTCTATTTCCTTGAAGCCTGCATTAACAGATGCAGATTGTTAACAGATTAACAGATCTCCCACCATCTGTTTTACAGTCTTCTAACTTAGGGAGCATCTTTCTCTGCCTGTTATGTAGCTGTGAGCTATGCCCTTCTTTCCTCTCCCTTCCCTGGACAGCATGATTTCCTCCCAACTTTCCCAAGGTCATTCCCACATACCATTAGATCCAGGGACACCTGGGGATAATGGTGCTGGAGGGGGTGATTCCTGTAGTGTTGAAGTCAAAAAACTGGCCTCTGGCTGAGGCAGATCCAGAAAGCCTGCAGGATCCCCTGTCTGCATCCACTGATAGAAGGTCACCCACTCGCTTCCAAGTAGACACATGCTTCAAAGATATACAGCAGAAGCTCCAAAGCAGAGCAGCAGGAAAGAGACAGAATAACAGAATTGGAAAGGACCTTAGGAGCAGAAGTGGTATTCAGCAGGTTCTGACCAGTTCTGGAGAACCGGTATCAGAAATTTTGAGAAGTTCGGAGAAGCCAATCCCACCTCTGACTCCCATCTATTCTCTGCCTCCCGTGTCCCAGCTGATCAGCTGGGTCTTCTTTGGTTGCCCTCCATAGGACAACTGAGCTGGAAAACAGGTTAGTGGGGTGGGGAGGAAATGGGGATTTTGCAGTAACCTTCCCCTGCCACGGCCACCAAGCCACGCCCGCAGAACCGGTAGTAAAAAAAATTGAATCCCACCACTGCTTAGGAGGTCTTCTAATCCAACCTCTTATGCAGCAGGAGATCCTATACCTTTCGCAACAAATCTTTTCTTGAAAACCTCCAGTGATGGAGCACTCACAACTTCTGAAGGAAAGCCGTTCCACTGATTAAGGGGACAACTCTAAAGGGAACTTTGAGTCATCAACTCTTGCATGGACTTGTGGCTACACCTGGCCAAACATTTTGTGGTTCTTTCTCATCTTGACTTATTGGACCAAAGAGTTCTGATGCTAAAAGATATGAAGAACTATATTATTCTATGTTCTTCTAAAAATTCTGCCTAACTTTAAAGAGCATTGGATTGTGGCAAGTATCAAAGTTGGCGTCTTCCTGGCTGGCAGCCACCATGCCAGTTATCTATAGCATTAGATAGCAATGAATTAGAAACCCAACAGATATCTATTTCTGAGTAAATTTTAAGTACTAAAGAATAGCACTTGCCTTTTTCTCTGCATGATATTCATATTTCCAGAGAACCAAAAAAAGGCATCCTGTAACAGCGATATAATATCTAAGAGAGTTTGAGGGAATTTAGTTAGCAGAGGTCTTTTTTTGATAAAGCAGAAGTGTCCATGTTTGGATGGGGAATTATCCATTCAACTCTCCAAGGACCCCAACATTACAGAGAAAAGTTCAGAGTTCAAAAGAAATATAATAAAGAAGGCAGTAAATAGATTGTTGGGTGAAGTAAACTTTAATTAAAGCTGAAAGTTCAGCTCGGCTGGCTTTCATCGGTCACTATCTCTGTAAAACCATAAATGGGTTTTGGAGCAAGGTGTAAATTGTAAAGATTTTATAACCTCCTGGGTTTGCTCTCTTTGGAACAGAAGAAAATTGCTCTTCTGCCAGGTTCCTGACAAATAACAATAGTCAAGAACTATTTCTTTCTATGGTAAAGTAAGGAGAAAACTTTAAAAAAAATCTCCGTCAAAGGAAGTCCACTGACTTTATAATGAGCTGCCATCTTAAATCTCCGGAATTTCTTTTTTTATCATTCATTGAGGCATTTCTTAATATAATATCTGTTCCAGCTGAGAAATGAACTGACAGAGCCAGACTACAAAAAGAACCTGGAAGGTCTGATACTAAGCTCCATGAAAATGGAAACTCAAAGATAAGATCTCAAAATATTCCCTCTTCCTCCTCCTCCTCCTCTTCTCCCTCCTCCTTCTCTGCTTTTCAAAGCCCTAATAAGATCACACTTGGAATCCTGCATCCGGTTTTGGTCACCACGTTACAAAAAGATGTTGGGACTCTGAAAAAGAGTGCAGCAAGAGCAACAAAGATAATTAAAGCCCTTGGAGACTAAAACATAAAGAGAATGGTTGCAGGAATTGGGAACATCTAGTCTAGTGAAAAAAAAGATGGGATGACATGGTCTAATCTTTGAGCGGCTGCTACAAAGAAGAGGGGGTCAAGCTATTCTCCAAGGCACCGGAGGGCAGGACAAGAAGCAATGGATGGAAACTAATTAAGGAGAGAAGCAACTTAGAACTAAGGAGAAATTTCCTGACAATAAGTACAAAGAATCAGTGGAACAACTTGCCTCCAGAAATTGTGGGCCTCCAACATTGGAGGTTTTTAGGAAGAGATTGGACAATAATTTGTCTGAAATGGTGTAGAATCTCCTGCTTGAGTAAGGGATTAAACTAGAAGGCAAATCCAACTCTGTTATTCTATATTTTATATTCCTCCTCCATCCTCTTCCTCCTCCTCCCCATAATTGTTGAGTGCTAAGTTACAAAACTTACTGCCCAGTAGTGGGATTTAATTTTTTTTACTACCGGTTCTATGGGCATGGCTAGGTGGATGTGGCAGGGGAAGGTTACTGTAAAATCTCCAGTCAGAGGTGGGATTTGCCGGTTCTCCAAACTACTCAAAATTTCTATTACCAGAAACTGGTCAGAACCAGCTGAATACCACCTCTGTTACTGCCTCTCTAAACATCTTTTGAGCAGGCCACAGATATTATTTGTCTTCCCCAAATTAAGTTTCATCCTCATGCAATGCATATGGAGAAACAATTGCAGCAATAAAAGAGTGATTATGCAAACCCTTCCTCGCATTGCTGGCACAGCCAATTTCAAAGTGCTCAGGAAGATGTACCGGCTCTGTGGTGTAATGCCATTTACTTGCTCTGCACTTTCTATGCGTTTGAGACAATATCACCTTTTAAATATTTGAGGAGAGCAGGCTGCCTGGGAAGAGCAAGGCAATCCTTCACCAATCAGATAGAGGCGTCCCTGGCTTGCTGTCATCAGCAAAATTATGAAAAGCTTCTGGAGTCTCTGGTAACACCTAAAGTTCAGTGCAAAAAGCTTGCAAAAAGCCTGTGATCGCTCTCTTCCGACCCATAGGAAAAGACAGAGAAAGAAGTAGAATTCTAACTATGCAAAAAATATGTCCTACAGCAGGCCTTTTCCTAGTAGTACAGTCACATATAGGACCAGCTTAAAGCAGAAATAATTCTCCTTGCCTTCCCAAATCCTAATACTTAATGTTTTATTTCATGTTTCTAAAGCTTTGGTGGTAGGTCTTCTGAAGAGATGGAATGAGTCAATGGGTACAATTGTCACTCAGGGAGGAGGAGGAGGGAGGATGGGGAGGAGGGAGGGAGGGAGGGAGGGAGGGAGGGAGGAAGGAAGGAAGGAAGGAAGGAAGGAAGGAAGGAAGGAAGGAAGGAAGGAAGGAAGGAAGGAAGGAAGGAAGGAAGGAAAAGAGGGGGAAGAGATGGTAACTATATGACTGTTGGAAGAAATATCCATCTGGTTCAGTTCCAAGCAGGGAGAAAGACACTGGAAACATGGAGGGTGACTGGAAAGATGGTTTATTGATGGACAGGACCAGATAGGTTTGAAGTCCTGGAAAGCCAACCACATGGAGTTGAGAGTGAAGGGTATTTATACCTTCTCTTGGGCCTTGCCCTTGAGCTTCCTGTTCCTGTGCAAGAAATGTATTCTATTGGCTGCAGTCATATTCCCAAGGGCCTATGCAAGGGTCATAGCTAACTTTTTAGGTTGTCTGAATTAAGTTTGATTGAAGTCTGGACTCTGTGAGATGATGTAATGAGGAGGCTTGAAAGGGTGTTGGGCCATTCCTATTATGTCTTAATGGTTTTCCTGGTTTGGATCTTGCGTGAGGGCTGATCCTATCATTCTGCCCAATTCTGCATTTGTTCAAAATATCCTGTCTTGAATGGATTACCAAATCTGAATTTCTAAAAGCTGGCCTCAGTTTAGGATCTGGTTGGGGGCAGGGAAATGTGGCTCTGAGTTTCTGTTTCCTTTAAGATTTCTATTTCTCCTTTAGAGGAAATATAATATTCTGCCCTTTTAAATATTTTTCAACCTATTTCATTCTTCTAGGAGAGGAGTGGGTGCTCTTTCTAGATGACCAGTAAAAGCAAGTATACTTAGCAGAATTAAAATAAGATAACGAATTCTTGTCATTTCCTCACAAATATATAAATATATAAAGTTTTGTAGCACCATCACTATGTTCATATTCATTCTTCTTCTAGAAAATAGATTAAATAGATTTTTATTTTTTGGTGTGGAACACAAACAAGGCTGCACTGAAATTCCTTTCGTGCAGAGAAATAGTTTTTCAGACTGTTGTTGTTATTATTGTTATGTCTCCCAGAGGACATTTTCAAACAAAGACAATATAAAATAAAATAAAAATGAGCAATGTACCGTACACAAAACAAAAAACAAAACATTATAGAATAAGGAAATACACATAAATAGCAAAAGTGGCTCTTACACAGAGGGTTCTTCCTTGTTCTTTGTCAGTTGCCTCACAGCTACAATTTCAGAAGGTTAAGAGATTTACAGATTAACAGAATTGGAAGGAACCTTGTAGGTCATCTATCCAATCCCCCACCCAAGCAGGAGACCCTACATCATTTCTGGCAGATGGCAGTCTAGTCTCTTCTTGAAAGCTTCCAGGGATGAAGCACCCACAACTTCTGAAGGCAACTTCTGTTCCATGGGTTGATTGGTCTCACTGTCTTCATTCCAATATTCTATTCTATTCATTCCAATATTCTATTCTATTCATTCCAATATTCTATTCTATTCTATTCATTCCAATATTCTATTCTATTTTATTCTATTCTATTCATTCCGATATTCTATTCTATTTTATTCTATTCTATTCATTCCAATATTCTATTCTACTCTACTCTACTCTATTCTATTCATTCCAATATTCTGTTCTGTTCTATTCTATTCTATTCTATTCTATTCTATTCTATTCTATTCTACTCTATTCTGTTCTGTTCTAGTTTGAGAACTGAACCTGGATTTTACCTTTTCAACTCTTCCTAATTGTTGTACCTGGATATTTTTCAATCTTTGTCAATGTTCAAGCAGTGCATATCCTCCAACTTTCAAACCTTAGCAGTAATTGCAACTCTAGAACAGACACAATGGCCCACAACAGTATTCAGCCATTAAACCTTAAATTTTTAAATTAAATGGTTACAGTTGTGAGGACTACTCAAATGTTCTATTAGCACCAATTCTTAGACCTGCCTGTCATGGAAGCCGGCTGCGTCGTTTACTTTCTTTTGGAAAATGATTCATCAAATTATATTGTTTGTGTGATATTTGCTTTGTTTATAGTTTTATTTATTTATTTATTTGTTCATGCTTCTATACCGCTCCCTCTCCCAAAAAGGGACTCGAGGCGGTGTACATTCAACAACGAAACAGTACAAGTAACGGAAATAAAATAAATAAAAAATCTAAAATGGTTAAGAACAACACCCATCAGAAAAATTATCCAAAATTTGAAATTTAACCCGAATGATTCAATTGGCTAGACCGGCCTGCTTGAACAGCAAGGTCTTAACTGCGCGCCGGAAGGTCAGGATGTCTGACATGGCCCGTGTCTCCGAGGGGAGACAGTTCCAGAGGGTTGGGGCTCCCACAGAGAAAGCACGTAGTCTCGGGGCTGTTAGTCGACAGTGATTTAGTGGTGGGACCCCGAGCATGGCGACTCTGTGGGAGCGTACTGGGCGGTGGGAGGTTGTTGGTGGCAGAAGGCGATCCCGTAAGTATCCAGGTCCTGAGCCATGGAGCACTTTGAATACTATTGGTACCACCTTGAATCGAATCCGGAAGGCAACAGGAAGCCAGTGTAGCCGGCGGAGAAGAGGTGTTATGTGGGCGTCTCGAGGGGCGCCCATGATTATCCGCGCGGCAGCATTCTGAACTAACTGTAACCTTCGGAGAGTCTTCAAGGGGAGCCCCATGTAGAGAGCATTACAGTAGTCCAAACGGGAGATGACGACGTCAGAGGTGACTGTGCGAAGTGTGCCCAGGTCCAGAAAGAGTCGCAATTGGTAGATCAGACGAATCTGATAAAAAGCACTCCTGGTGGCGGCTGCAATATGGTCTTCCAAAGACAGTCGCACATCCAGGAGGACACCCAAGTTGCGTGCCCTTTCCACAGGGGATAGTGTCTCTCCTCCTATGGTCAGCGATGGGATAAGCTGACTGAATCTGGGAGCAGGAAACCACAGCCACTCGGTTTTGGCTGGGTTGAGACGGAGTCTGTTATGACCCATCCAACTTCGTACGGCCTCCAGGCACCGGGTCATCCCTTCGACGGCTTCGTTGGGGTGGTCTGGGGTGGAGATGTACAGCTGAGTATCATCAGCGTACTGGTGGAATTCCACCCCAAAGCCACGGATGATCTCACCTAGCGGCTTCATATAAATGTTAAACAGCAGGGGAGAGAGTACCGACCCCTGAGGCACCCCACAGAGTAGGGGCCTAGGGGTCGATCTCTGTCCCCCCATCAACACAAATTGCGAACGGTCGGAGAGGAAGGAGGAAAACCATCGAAGCACGGTGCCTCCAATCCCTAGCCCCTCCAACCGATGCAATAGGATACTGTGGTCGACAGTATCAAAAGCCGCAGATAGATCAAGTAGGACCAGAACAGAGGAATAGCCTCTGTTCAAGTAGGACCAGAACAGAGGAATAGCCTCTAGTTGCTGAAGAAAACTGTCCAACCAGGAATCTGCATAGCTGAGGCTCTAACCAGGTTCTCAAAATAGCTATATAAACTCAACGACTCAGTAAATGTTTCGAAAGCCCAACTCAATATTAGTTCTTTCAGCCTTTATCTTATTCTAAATGCTGCTAGTCTTTGACTGACAACTATTTGTTTAGTGGTCATTCAACGTTATCACAGCAGTGAAAAAAGTTCTTGTTAATCAGATTAAGAGAGTTGGAAGGAGGACCTTGTAGGTCATCTAGCCCATCACTACCACCACCCAAGCAGGAGACCCTACACCATTTCTGACAGACGGCAGTCCAGTCTCTTCTTGAAAGCCTCCAGGGATGAAGCTCCCACAATGTCCAAAAGCAACTTCTATTCCATTGATTAATTGTTCACACTGTCTGAAAATTTCTCCTTATTTCCAGGTTGAATCTCTCCTTGATCAGTTTCCATCCATTATTCCTTGTCTGACCCCTGGGGGCTTTGGAAAACAGCCTGACCCCCTTCTCTCTGTGGCAGCCCCTCAGATATTGGAAGACTGCTATCATGTCTCCCCTGGTCCTTCTCTTCCCTAGACTAGCCAGGCCCAGTTCCTGCAACCCGTTCATCGTATATTTTAGTCTCCAGTCCCCTAATCATCCTGGTTGCTCTTCTCTGCACTTTTTCTAGAGTCTCAACATCCTTTTTATAGTGCAGTGACCAAAACTGGATGAAGGTGTGGTCTTATTAAGGCTTTATAGAGTAGTATTAGTACCTCACTTGATCTTAATTAATGCAGCTCTGTTAATGCAGTTTAGGATATTAGAAAAGCATGCATTCACATGTACAGATTCGTGTTTCATTGTTGGTTCAGTGCCATTCTCAGTTTGGGAACCTGGAGTCAAAGTACTGTCGCTCCTAATGCTTGATTGTTTTACAATAGTATTTTTTCAACCTTGGCCACTTGAAGATGTCTTCGATGAACATGTATGAAAGCAAGAAAATACTATAGAAAAATAAATACATGGTTGGAAAAGATGATTAAGCAGCACATAGATTTAAAGCCAGAAATATTTTTGTTAGGTATAATACCAGAAAGTTATGATAAAGGGACTACATACTTAATGCTCATAAGCATGCATAAGCGCACCAACATGTCTACCGTCCCTGTCCTATTGTTCCTTTTTATTTTTCTTAAATGTATCCATTTCATGTATTCATAACTATGTTTATACTTATATCTATTATCTTACAATTGCTTGACAAAATATAATAAATAAATAATAAATTAATTAATGCCACATGCATGGACAGCAGCGAGAATTGTATTTGCACAATATTGGAAAAATGAGAACGCTCCACCAGATGAAAACATAATTCGGAAAATTTTGGATTATGCAGAGATGGATAAATTGACATTTAAACTAAAAGATAAAGGAGTTACGGAGTATTACTCAACATGGGATAGATTTTATCAATGGTTAGACCCAAGAGGTAGAGGCTGGATGAAGTAAGATTATTGTTATGTGCATATAAAAGATGAACTATGACTGTATGTATGCTAGTATAATGAACAGGATTATAAATAAGCTAATGTAACTATTAATGTTGCTATAATTACTATAAATTCATAATAATTACTGTAAATTCATAAGCAAGGCAACAATAAAACACTCTTAACAATATCTCTCGATATAACTGCTCTGTTGGCTCTGCCCCATTCCCTGGTTGCCAGGCCTGTTGGGCAAACCACATTTGTAGGGTCTTTTGAAAAGTCAGCAAGTGGAATTGAATCTCTGGAGGATAATAGCAATAGCATTCAGCACTGTCCCATAGTACTTCACAGCACTCTCTGGGCAATTTACAATGTAAGCATTATTTGCATATTGCCCCCAACAATCTGGGTCCTCATTTTACCAACCTCGGAAGTTATGGAAGGCTGAGTCAACCTTCAGCCCGTCAGGATCAAACTCCAGGCTGTGGGCAGAGTTAGCCTGTAATACTGCATTCTAACCACTGTGCCACTAGGGATAGATAGATTAGATAGATACAGGGGTGGGCTACAACAGGTTCAGGATTTACGAGGGTCGGTAATTGATGATGTGTTTCCCTGCATGCTGGGAGCCCGCAGGCCTGTAAATCGTCATTAGCAGGCTGTATGCAGAGAAGCAGCCTTTGAAACAGTCCTCTTTTCCTGATTTTTTAACTGCAGCTGTGCCTCGTTCGGCAGCTGAAGTTGAAAAATCAGGAAATAAAGATCAGGTAAGAACCCGGGTTGGCGGGTGGACAAAAACATCAGCAGACATACAACTGGTTCTATGTTTGCTGCTCTTCAGAGTTACCAGTTCTACAGATAGATAGATAGATAGATAGATAGATAGATAGATAGATAGATAGATGGATGGATGGATGGATGGATGGATGGATGGATGGATGGATGGATGGATGGATGGATGGATGGATGGATGGATGGATGGATGGATGGATGGATGGATGGATAGATAGATAGATAGATAGATAGATAGATAGATAGATAGATAGATAGATAGATAGATAGATAGATAGATAGATAGATAGATAGATAGATAGATAGATAGATAGATAGAGAGGCAGGCAGGCAGGCAGGCTGACTGACTGACTGACTGACTATTTATAGATTAGTCTTATAACCATATCAAAAAAATAAAACAAAATAAAATACAGGACATTAATCCAGAGTTAAATAGATAAAAGGAAAATCCAGTCATGAAATGCATATGTGTTGAATAAAAAGAATTAACATTCAGGTAAAAGAAAGAACTGTGGTGGTGCAGTGGTTAGAAGGCAGTACTGCAAGCTAACTCACTGCTCATTCCAGGAGTTCGAGCCAGCTCAAGGTTGACTTGATCTTCTGTCCTTCCAAGGTCGGTAAAATGAGGACCCAGATTATCAGGGGTGGGATTCTACTGGTTCGGACTGGTTCAGTAGAACTGGTTGTTATGATTCTGCACAGTTTGGAGAACGGGCAAATCACACCACTGACTGGCCTGGCCCCTTCCCTCCCTGCACTGGTGGGATTCAAAAAAATTTATTACCGGTTCTGTGGCCATTGGCTTGGTGGGTGTGGCTTGTCTTGGTGGACATGGTTTGGTGGGTGTGGCAGGGGGTGGATACTATAAAATCCCCATTCCCTCCCCACCCCACTGACCTGCTTTCCAGCTCCATTCTCCTGTGCAGGGTAACCAAAGGAAACCCAGCCGATCAGCTGGGACTCAAGTGGCAGAGAAGAGATGGGGGCGGGGCCAGTCAGATGTGGGATTTGCCGGTTCTCCCAACTACTCAAAGTTTCTGCTACTGGTTCTCCAGGACTGGTCAGAATCTGCTGAATACCACCTCTGGATCCATCTTTATCTTTCTTTCTCTCTCTCTTGATCTTTCTTTTCCTCTCATGATCTATCTTTGTCTGTCTGTCTCTCTCTCTCTCTCTCTCTCTCTCTCTCCACCACAACCTGGAGTTCGATTCTGACTGGCTCAAAGTTAACTCAGCCTTCCATCCTTCTGAGGTCAGTAAAATGAGGATCTAGATTGTTGGGGGCAAGAGGCTGACACTGTAAACCACTTAGAGAAGGCTGTAAAGTGGTATATAACTCTAAGTGCTATTGCTAAGTGCTAAATACATTGCCTGGGAGATCATATGGACCAGACAGCCTTCGAGATCCCTTTCAACCCTCTTGATTCTCCATTCTACAAAGACACTTCATTCTTCATTCATGTGCCTAGACTCCTTTTAAAGTTCTTCAAACTGATAGACATCCCTACACTCTGTGGCCCAAAGTTTAATGAGGTACTATGTCAAGAAACATCTCTTTTATCTTTTTCTGAATCTCGCACCATTCACAACAGACGCCAATTGTTCCGAGATGAGTGGGTTGCTTTATCCGCTTTCTGCTGGTCATGTGTTATTTTGTACAACTCAGTCATGTGTACCTTTCCCTTTTCTAAGCAGGAAAAGACCAAAGCAGTGCAACCTTTTCTCGGAGAATTGTTCTCATTTGTTGACACCGCCTTTCCCTGGACTTTTTCTTACACAATAGGCTATGTTTTCACTTCCTTTTCTAACATGTTGTTGTTGTTTTACATTATCAAACACAGGCTGGACGCATATAATTCTCCCACTCTCAATAGTGGGAGAATATTACTGAATGATGTCACTAAAACTCCTCTTGTCCCAGCTTTCAGAAGCTCTAAAGCAGAGGTCCCCAACCGCCCAGGCTGTGGCCCCTTGGGAATCACGACTCCATTTCGGCAATTCTGCCAACTGCCAGCATTTCAATCCTGAGTGGCTCAAGGTTGACCGCCTTCCATCCTTCCAAGATCAGTAAAATGAGGACCCAGATTGTTGGGGATAACATGCTGATTCTGACCACTGGTCAGAACTGTGAAGTGGTATATAAGTCTAAGTGCTATTGCTAATGCTATTGTTAATACTAGCCAACTTAATGGTGCTTCACAACTCAAGTGTACTTGACAATTTGATTGGAAGATGCAATCAAATTGTCAAGTACAGGAGAGTATAGGATAAAAATCTATTAGACTGAAGAAGTGATTAACAAGTAACAACCAATTTTATACTGGGAAATCACAGTTACATATCTTGAAAGGTTAAAGAAAACATGTGATATAAAAATGTACAAAAGGCCATTAGGAATGTTTATACTGTGTATAACTAAAGAGCAAACACTACTCTTTTCTTGCACTGATGATGTTACCTAGTTGGGTAATGAGACATCTGCAAGAAAACAACCAAGCTCAGAAAGCATCACAATTTTGATTCCCTCTGCAGGGAGTAAGAAGAGAATGTTCACGCAAGCCTTGCCTTGTTTCTCCATTAACTTTACAATATTAAGTGATTTATTATTATTATTATTATTGTTGTTGTTGTTGTTGTTGTTGTTATCATCATCATCATCATCATCATCATCATCATCATCATCATTAAATGTATATGTGCCTATCTGATTCTGAGCAGTTTACGATAAAAAAGTAATATAAACAATTAAAATGAGAGCTATTAAAATATTAAGTATTAAAATTAAAACATTTACAATAACAACAAACCAAATACAATGATCTGAGCATGGAACTTCTATCCACTTGGGGAAAAAATGGAGAGAGAAGTCACAGCCAGGCCAAACACATAAAGGTATTGATTTCTCTTTTTTTCCTTTGTCAAAGATGTACAAGATAACAAGTGTAGGTATGAATATAAACAAAGCGAATAAATACAGAAAATGGGGACAGTAAGACAGGGATGGTAGGCACGCTGGTGCGCTTATGCACACCCCCCTTTGAGGTCCACAATAGACAGTTTGAGGTTGAAGCTGCGAGGGTTTAAGGCTGTAACAGTGGAGTCAGGTAGGGCATTCCAGGCATTGGCCACTCTGTTGCTGAAGTTATATTTTCTGCAATCGAGTTTTTGGAGCTGTTTACTTTGAGTTTGTATCAGTTGTTTGCCCGTGTATTACTGTGATTGAAGCTGAAGAAGTCATTGACAGGCAAGACATTATAGCAGACAATTTTATGTACTATGCTTAGACTGGACCGCAGGAGGTACAGTTCCAGATTGTCCAAGCCCAAAATCTCAAGCCTGGAGGCATAAGGAATTCTATTGTGAGTGGAGGAGTGGAGTAATTTTCTCGAGAAATACCTCTGAACCCGCTCAATTGTGTTAATGTCCAATATACAGTGCGGATTCCAGGTGGATGAGCTGTATTCGAGAATTGGTCTAGCAAAGGTTTTGTAGATGATACATTATAACTTACAAAGGGAATCATACTCATCAGACCTTGTTTGAGTTAGAGGACTGGAATCCTATTAGAGTTCTACTTTAACCTACTTTTTCCAGTGCAGACATTAAATTCAAGACGTTAACTCCAGCTTTTTAATCTTTTTCCCTTTCACAGGCTTTTATTTCTGAGCTATTCAGTTCTCATTCTGGCCACTAGATGTGAGCAAAGACCAGAGTTTTCCCATGCAATGGTTTATGTCCTCTGAAATTAAGCCAAGTGTCTTTCTTTCAGGATTACTTCTTTAAAGGAAATATCAGAACTTTCTCATACGTACATACATATTCCCCTCAAGAGGAAAGGTAGTAAGTGACAAACTAAGGTATCGAATTTGCCAAAATTGCAGATGGCAACATGAACAAACCTGAATTTTTAAAAAGTTAAAGAACTAATCTAGTTTTGTTTCTGTTTGAAAGCTGCTTCTGGGCTTTACACTGGAATGAGGGAGAAAACTTCAGCTGTAGGTTTTGATGATTAGATTAACTCTATTGTTACAGAAATGGCTAGTTCTTACTAAATAGATACAGCAAAAAGTTGAAGGTTGCAACCGTATTTTGTATTTTATGGCGCTGAAAAAAGTTGGAAGTCACAGCTTTTTTTCCCTTCTTCCTTACCTTTCCCTTCTTTCACTTTTCCCTATTTCTTATTATCTTTGCTATCATTTGTTTTTTTTATATTATAATAAATTTTAATAATAATAAAAAGAATTCACCAAAATTGCAATAGTTCTGACTTTTGCAGATAGCTTTTTTATGAATGTTCTGTGACAGCACAGTCCAGGAGAAGATCCATCCATCCATCCATCCAATTTATATGCTATCCATTTTGCCATCAAATGACTGGAATTTGCTGCCATTACATGAAAGAAAATGATTGGCTGGATACGCATTATATCTAATTGCTAAACTGAGCTGTTTGGTGGATTTATAGAATAGAGTGTATCATAACTAAATAGATTAGATTTTAGTTTAGATGAACAGAGTTGGAAGGGACCTTGTAGGTCATCTAGTCCAACCCCCCATCCAAGCAGAAACCCTACACCATTTCCGACAAATGACAGTCCAGTCTCTTCTTGAAAACCTCCAGTGATGAAGCTCCCACAACTTCCAAAGGCAATTTTTGTTCCATCGGTTGATTGTTCTCACTGTCTGAAAATTTCTCCTTATTTCCAGGTTGAATCTCTCCTTGATCAGTTCCCATCCGTTATTCCTTGTCTGGCCTTCAGGTGCCTTGGAAAATAGCTTGACCACCCCCACTCCTCTCTGTGGCAGCTCCTCAAATATTGGAAGGCTGCTATCATGTCTCTCCTGATCCTTCTGTTCATTAGACTAGCCATGCCCGGTTCCTGCAACCCTTCATCCTGTTTCAGCCTCCAGTCCCCTAATCATCCTGGTTGCTCTTCTCTGCACTCTTTCTAAAGTTTCAACATCTTTTTTATAGTGTGGTGACCAAAACTGGATGCAGTACTCTAGGTATGATCTTACTAAGGCTTTATAAAGCCTTAGTATTAGTACCTTGAATTAAGCAGGCTTGGTATTTGAACTTCATGCTAAGCCCACACACACATACACACACACCAGAATGAAACTAAGATCGCTACTAACCAAGTTCTGCATATTGCACAAATACAGCCTACTGCTTTCCACACTAACAACCATTGCAACATCCCTGTGCCCACAGATCAAAATCTGAGCACTTGGAAACTGGCATGCATTTATGATAGCTGCACTGTCTTGGGGTCATGTGATCCCCATTTGCAACTTCCCAGCCGGCTTCCAACAAGCAAACTCAATGGGGAAATGGGATATATACATCTCTCTCCCTCCCTCTCTCTCTCTCTGACCGAATTAAATCTGTGGACTGAATACTGCCAATATTTCCTTCTGACAGTGCAGAAACAAGTACAGAATTTGTCCAGAATCTAAACTCCCGATAATCTGAGGATCTCAGATTTTTGTTTCATTTTATCTCCTTTAAGATTGAAAGAAGGAAGTAAAGAAGGAGATTTCTAGGTAGCCCTTAGAAAAATTATCTACTGAAACTTCAGAAGTTAGAATGGTGGATGGGCAAGGTTTCCAAAATGGGCCTGATTTAACCCTGATCTGCCAGTCTAACTGGCAGCACCAAAGTTATAGTAAATAATTTTAAAGGGGGAAAGGATAAATTAGACAAAATAAAGATTTTGTGTTCATTTGTTCAAGGAAGCATTAGTTTTTTTGTGGGATGCAGTATTTGAAGATACAGATTTTTTTTATTTGCTTATTTTACATGGACTCACAATTCTGCACAAACCTGAAGTTTGAGTTTCTGATTTTAGTTTCGGCTGATAATTTTCAGCGACTAGAAGCAGTGACAAAAGCCCCTGGAGCATGACTTCAACTTAGCTCAAAGCAGTGATGAGAAAAGAGACAGAGACCAGGGATGGAAAAAGCAATGAAGAGGACCATCTCCGACACCCTCAAATGAAATTGTCCCACCGTCGTTTCCGGCCCACCATCTTGGCCATGAGAATGAAGGCCAACCCGGTGAGAAGCTCAGTGCCGATGGAGACCCAGGCAAAGGCCAAAGACCAGCCAAACTGGATGTTGAGGTTCTCCATGAGATTCTTCCTCCCCTGGAAAGACGCAACGTGCTTGAAGAGGGCAGCAGAATAAGCGATGTAGATGCTGACCCCAAGGAGGGTAGCAAGAGCTAAAAAAGGACACAAATAAGGTCAGAGGGGTCCATATTGAACACTCTCTCCATAAGGGTCCGGGAACAAGTTGCCGCGGCCAACCTGCCGTGGACCAACTTGCCACAGACCAATCCATGTGGGATAAAGATCTGAAAATAACATTTAACCCAGCACAGGACTTGAGCAAAATGGTTTGGTTGAGATCAGCCTATGTGGGATTGATTGGAGTAGATTGTAGGGGTGATACTGAAATATAATTTCGTCATATTTTATTTATCTACATATTAAATTATTGTATTTTATGCCAATTCCATTTTAAATGGTTTTTTTATCAGATTTTAGTAATAATTTCTGTCTGGAACATTGCACTTTGATATGGCCCAAGGGCTAATCAATAAAGTAAACTTAAACACATGGGATAACAACATGATAAATGTTATCTGCCACTATTTCTTCTACATTATTTCCAGTCTTGTCAATAGAAATAATGCTGAAGAAACAGTGGCACATCATATTTATCACACTGAGTTATCCCGCATAGAAGTGTCCCACCGCAAATTGTCTCATGATGAGTTGGCCACAATGAATTGTCTAATGGCCAGTTGGCCATGGCGAGATGGCCATGGTGAGTTGCCCCATTCCAGTCTATAAACCACTATGCAGATTCTGAAGACTAGAAGGAATTTGGTCATTGTAGCCATGAGTGCATGAGTACAGATAGTCCTCGCTTACCAACTGCTTGAAGTTATGATGGCTCCAACTCTCCCTGAAGGTTTAATTTTGGAGGGCAGATGATGGCATATACACACACCTGTGGTATGGAATGGGACAACTTGGCATAGACAACTCACCATGGTCAACTTGCCACAGCCAACACACTGTGGGACATCTCACTGCAGGACAATTCAACCATTCAATTTCAGTATTTACAGTAATTTAAAAACTTGTTTTAAATTTGTCATTCACATTTCATTCTGTCCCTCCTTTTGCACCCTTGCTTTAATGATTCTGTTCCAGCATTTATTTGATATTAATGTAACTCTTGTCCTGCAGTGAGTTGGCTGTGGCAATATAGCCATGGCGAGTTGGCTGTGTCGAGTTGTCCTAGACCCTCTGTGGTCATATGATTGCATCATGCCCTTGCGGCCTCTGACTTGGTGCCACTCTCACTCGGCCGCTTGGTTTTCCGGGGAGCTGAGGGAGATGAAGCGCCAGAAAAGACGCCTGGAGAGTATTTGGAGGACTACTCGCTCCGGACCCGATCGAACATATTATGGTCTTATATTAAGACCTATTTAGTGGCGATAAGGGTGGCAAAGCATTCTTACTTTTCCAGCCTTATTGCATCTGCAGGAAACCGCCCGGCCGCCCTGTTTAGAGTGACCCTCTCCCTCCTGGAAGGGGGAGCGCGGGAGGACCCCTTGCAGGGACAGGCTGAGGACTTTTCGAATTTCCTGGTGGATAAAATTGCTCGGATCCGGGATGGGTTGGACTCTGAATGGGCAACTCTGGGCGGGGGGTTGGGGGCAGAATTTGAGGCAGTCATTTGGGAGGAGTTTGATCCTGAGACCCCCGAAGACGTGGACAGGTTGCTGTGGGGACTGAATGCTACCACATGTTTATTGGACCCGTGTCCCTCCTGGCTGGTGTTGGACACCCGGGAGGTGACACGAGGTTGGTTTCAGGATATTATTAATGCTTCCTTGAGTGAAGGATATCTGCCCGCTGCCTTGAAAGAGGCAGTGGTGAGACCCCTCCTCAAGAAACCATCCCTGGACCCAACTGTGTTATCTAATTATCGTCCCGTCTCCAACCTTCGTTTTGTGGCGAAGGTTGTTGAGAGTATGGTGGCACGACAGCTTCCCCAGCACCTGGATGAAGCTGTCTATTTGGATCCATGCCAATCGGGCTTCAGGCCCGGACACAGCATGGAGACGGCATTGGTCGCATTGGTGGATGATCTCTGGAGGGCCCGTGACAGAGGTTATTCCTCTGTCCTGGTCCTCTTAGATCTCTCGGCGGCTTTCGATACTGTCGACCACAGTATCTTATTGCGGGGGCTGGGGGGGTTGGGAGTGGGAGGCACTGTTATGCGGTGGTTCTCCTCCTTCCTCTCTGACCGTTCGCAATTCGTGTTGGCAGGGGGGCAAAGGTCGGCCCTGAGGCCCCTGGTCTGCGGGGTGCCTCAGGGGTTGGTGCTCTCGCCCCTTCTGTTCAACATTTATATGAAGCCGCTGGGTGAGATCATCCGTGGCTTTGGGATAGAGTTCCATCAGTATGCTGATGACACTCAGCTGTACATCTCTACCCCGGGCCACCCCGATGAAGCTGTCGAAGTGATGACCCGGTGCCTGGAGGCCATGCGGTGTTGGATGGGGCAGAACAGGCTTCAGCTCAACCCATCTAAGACTGAGTGGCTGTGCTTCCCGGCACCCCGGTACAGCCAGCTGGTTCCATCGCTGGCTGTGAGGGGGGAAACTGTTGCCCCCACAGAGAGGGCCCGCAATCTGGGTGTCCTCCTGGATGTGCGGCTGTCATTGGAAGACCACATGGCGGCTGTCGCCAGGGGGGCTTTTGGCCAGGTCTGTAGGATCTACCAGTTGTGGCCCTTTCTGGATCGGGATGCGCTTCGCACGGTCACCTCCGCCCTGGTGACCTCCCGCCTAGACTATGCCAACGCTCTCTACATGAGGCTGCATTTTAAGAGCATCCGGAGGCTCCAGCTGGTGCAGAATGCAGCCGTGAGGGTGGTGTTGGGGGCTCCTCGGGGCTCCCATGTTACACCACTTCTGCGCGAGCTGCATTGGCTCCCGGTGGCCCTCCAGGTGCGCTTCAAGGTCTTAGTTATCATCTTTAAAGCGCTCCATGGCTCAGGACCAGGATATCTGCGAGACCATCTCTTGCCATTATCGGCCTCCCGCCGATCGATACGCTCCCATAGAGTTGGCCTCTTCGGGGTGCCGCCAGCTGGACGGCTGGTGACCCCGAGGATGCGGGCCTTCTCATTGGGGGCACCTCCCCTCTGGAATGAATTAATTACCCCCGGAGATAAGGACCGTCCCTGATCTCATGACCTTCCGTCGTGCGCTGAAAACTTATTTATTTCAGCAAGCCGGTCTGGCCTAGGGTTTTTTAATTTTAATCTGGTTTTTAATCTTTCTTAATCCCCTTATTTTAATCTTTGTAAGAGCCAATTATATTTAATTCTTTTAATTTTTAAAAATTGTATATGTGTTTTATACGTGTATTTTTATTCTGGCTGTTCACCGCCCCGAGTCCCTTTGGGAAAGGGGGCGGTATATAAATTTAAATAATAATAATAATAATTTTAGGCACTTGGCAACAGTCAGTTGAGCATTCCACAGCCACAAGATACTATTCATGACTTTCTTACCAGAAATCGGCCTTTTCAATTTCCAGTAAAAAAAGCATTGATAGGAATGAATTGACTTACTTACCTGTAGGAGTGATGACCTACAATGAACATTTGTATTTTTTTTAATTGGTTTTATATATTTCATATGATCAAATAGGATTCTAAGGAAATCACTAAGATTAAAAAGCAGAGATTTTTGTGAGCTCACCAAAGCTTCTGTCTTTTAATCAAATGTGTTCAGCCAAGAGAAGGTCCTATCAGACTCTGGATTCCTTCCCCTGGAAAAATCCATCCCATTTTTCTCTCCACAGACTTGATTGAAAAATTTGAAGAGACATCTGAGTGGCCAGCTGACTCTAAGTCAGCTCCAGATGTTACTTTTTGGACTCTCAAATCATAGAACATAGAAATGTAGAATAAGAGGGTTGGAAGGAAACTTGGAGATCTTCTAGTCCAACTCACTGCTCAAGCAGGGAGACCCTATTTCATTCTGAACAAATGGCTATCCAGACTCTTCTTGAAAACCTCCAGTGATGGAGCATCCACAACTTCTGAAGTCAAACTGTTCCATTGATTAAGTTGTTGACACTGTCAGGAAATTTCTCCTTCATTCTAGGTTGGCTCTCCCTTGAATGACATTCCACCCATTACTTCTTGTAATGCTCAGGTATTTTGGAAAATAAGGCAACCCCCCTCTTCTCTGCAACAGCTACTCAAGTATCATAAGATTGCAATCGTGTCACCCCTAATTCTTTTCTTTGTTAGACTAGACTTACCTAGCTCAGTGGTGGGATTCAAAAATGTTTACTATTGGTTCTATGGGCGTGGCTTGGTGGGCTTGGCTTGGTGAGCGTGGCAGAAGAAAAATACTGCAAAATCTCATTCTCTCCTCTCCCCACTAGCCTGCTTCCCAGCTCTGTTCTCCTGTGCAGGTCAACAAAAGAAGATCCAGTCAATCAGCTGAGCCTCGGGAGGCAGAGAATAGTTGGGGTTGGGGCCAATAAGAGATGGTGTTTGCCGGTTCTCCAAACTACTCAAAATTTCTGCTACTGGTTCTCCAGAACTGGTCTGAACCTGCCGAATACCACCTCTGACCTAGTTCCCTCAATCATTCATCAGATACTTTAGCCTTCAGGCCTCTTATCATTTTAGGTGCTCCTCTCTACACTCTTTCTAGGGTCTCAACATCTTTTTTATATCACGGTGCTCAGAACTGGATGCCGTGTGGTCTCACTATGCAGTATAAAGTGGTACTAACAATTCACATGATATCACTTCATGTTAAGGACCACATACCTCCTAGAAGATAGAGCACTCCGGTGCACAGCAGAAGGCAGAAGGCTTGGGTGAAGATGCTAAGGACACCTGCCATTCCTCCAAAGACTATGATGATGAGGCTTAGAGGCAACAGGACCACAAATGCCCCATGAAGGTCTGGAAGGAGAGAGAGGAAGAGAGGCAATCACTTCCACTTAGCTCAAAGCAGTGATGAGAGAAGAGACAGAGGCCAGGGATGGAAAGTGCAGTGAAGAGGACCATCTCCGAAGCTTACTGTTTAAACACAACCATTATCTCACAGAATGCAGAGTAGAATGATTTCTGTTCTACTATCTAACCTACCAGTAGTTGAAATGTTAATTTATACTGTTAGTCCATGCATGACATGCCACAACACTAAATAAATTGACTTTTAATACCACACCAGGCAAGGGGGTACCATGACTGCCTCTTTCGTTGGGTGTGAATCGGCATTGCAGACATGCCCATGTGAACTAATTCTCTGATTTGGGGCAACTCAGCTAATGACCACAGGAGGAGAGGCATTCACATTTGTGGACAACTGCAAAAGTCATCCGTGCTTCTCAGAACAGGTCTTCAACAACCAGCCAATTGACTGATGGCAGGAAGAACCTTTTCCGCAATGGCAGTCCAAATCTCAGGAGTGCAGGCCTCTTGGCCTCGAACACTGTTTATCTTCAAGATGCTGGGAGATTACTTATCCTCATAAATAAATAAAAAGTAAATTACAATGTTAAATCCTCCGGCTGGGTCCTTTCCATCTGAGTAAATGCCAGGTTGCATTTCGCCAAGCACCTCGTGGAACAGCTGTTTTTGTTTGCAAGTTCTCCTTGCTGCACTGAGATAATCATTAACCATTAATGGATAAGCTGACATTCCTTGAAGCTTTCTCCTGTGTCCTAGGAGACCTCCACGTGAAGGCTTTTTATCACTGGCTTTGTTACCATGCAATTGCTTTTCCATTTCTCTTTCTCTGACCCATCACCCTAGGACCATTGTCCTACCAGCTGCCCAAACAGAAGGTTGCTAGGTGCCTCTCAATGGCTTTGGGCTTCTCCTAGATGTGGTCTTCTAAGAGTGGTCAGGATTGATGCTTCCAGTTGCTTTATTTCCGTTTGCACCATCCCTGACCAAGGTAGGGGAACCTATGGCAGTTTCCTACTACCTCTGAACAGGAATGAAAGTTGATATGTTCAAAATAATAGAATAACAGTTGGAAGGGACCTTGGAAGTAATCTAGTTCAACCCTCTGCTCAAACAGGAAACCTAAACCATTACAGATAAATAGTTGTTCAATCTCTTCTTTAAAATGTCCAGTGTTGAAGAGTTCTGGGGAAAAGCTGTTCTACTGGTTAATTGTTCTCAATGTTAGGAAATTTCTCCTTCATTCTAGGTTGCTTCTCTCCTTGATTAGTTTCCATCCATTGCTTCTTGTTCTACTTCAGGTGCTTTGGAGAATAGGTTGATCTCCTCCTTTGAGGAAGCCCCTTAGATATTGGAACACTGCTATCATGTCACTCCTTGTCCTTCTTTTCATTAAACTAGACATACATTTTCCCAAAGACCCAGAAAGTACCACTAGAGAAGGAGGAATACAAGGTTCTCTTTGTGTTACAAAGAATGAGGTACACCAATGTTCTTCACATGTGTAATCTCTGTTGTTTTACCATGGGGTAGCCCCAAAGCCCAGAAAAATACCTAGTGTTCATTTATTTACAAGAAAGGACGGGAGTTTTACTATGTTAACAAGAGCAAACTGATTCATGTTGGGTCCCATTTACATATCCACAGCACAAGGTGTTGCCCAGACGTACTTATATATCTCTATGTCTATCATTGTCCTGCCTGCTTTCAAATTTTAAGTGCTCACAATAAAATAAATGGAAGTTGTCGGCTATAAAAAAAATAATTTTACCAATTTGGTTGGCCTACCAAAGTAGTCATCTCGAGACTATATAACCTGCTCTGTGGCTGCTTGGGGAGTATTTCTATCATCTGCTTTCTGATTTTCCAAAGCACTATCTACCAGAATGATGTCACAACATAGGGGAAATTGAATGTGCTGCCTTATAGAAGAGACTTCCCTCTAGAACCTGGTTTTTAATTTATTGTGCCAATATATATTTTGAAGGTTTCTACCTGAGAAGCTGCCTTGCTAATTAAGCAGTTGAAGGGTTTTTTCCCCATAATTTTGAATGGGCTTGGGTTTCATAATGAATAAATTTTATAACCACATTGTTCTTATTCAGTAGAAATTGCTGATCATCATCACATCCCATTTTTAAAACTGATTTCCAATGGACATGTCTCCATGGAGAGCAGAGACAATTACTGCAGCAAAAACTTTAAAAAACCCTGGTTCTTCAAAGTCTCTCTGGGTAAGAGAGAGGATGAAGGATTGCCCACATTTGTTCTAGACAATTCCTTATAAGGAATTATTGGATATGTCATATTGGCACAGGCTGGTGAAAACCAACTCTGACTATTCACCTAATTAAAAATAAATGTTTTTCACTTTCTCAAAACATTCAGTCACATGGTCCAATCAGGATGCTGTCCAGTTGCTAGGTGACTCCAGTCCCCTCCTTCTGAACACCTGCAGGAAAGTCCTTGATTCCCAAGAGAAAGTATTTTGTTTTGGCTACAACACCCCAACTATCTCTATTCCCCCCTCCCTGTCCATCTTCTCCAATGTGTCAGCGCTGAAGTCTCAAAATGGCCTCAGTCAGGCCAGCTTCAGGGTTGGCACACGGGACAGCAGTCTCTGCAGGTTTGAGTGCCAGGAGACAAAGGAATCAACCATTAAGCTCACAACCAGGGAAAAACCTTTTAAAGGATCTTCAGTTCACTAATTTTTTGAAAGTTGCCTATTTAAACTGTCTTAAGGCTATTCAAAGGGACACGGTGGCTCAATGGCTAAGATGCTGAGCTTGTCAATCAGAAAGGTCGACAATTCAGCAGTTCGAATTCCTAGCACCGTGTAATGGAGTGAGCTCCCATTCCTTGTCCCAGCTTCTGCCACCCTAGCAGTTCAAAAGAACGTAAAAAATGCAAGTAGAAAAATAGGGACCACTTTGGTGGGAAGGTAACAGCGTCCCAGGTGCCTTTGGCATTTAGTCATGTTGGCCACATGACTATAGAGATGTCTTCGGACAGCGCTGGCTCTTTGGCTTTGTAACTTGAGATGAGCACTAGAGCTGGAAACAACTAGCATGTATGTGCGAGAGGAACCTTTATATTTTACCTTTAAGGCTATTCAAAATCTTTGTAACTTAAATCTTATTGATTTTATAAATAAATGTATTATTTATTTTTAAGTATAAACAAATAAATGTATTATTAAATAAATGTCAAAAAAAGGTTTTTGAACTAAGAAAGTTATAAAAACGAATTAAGGGACCAAACAATATGGGAATATTTTGCTGTAAGATTTGTAACTAACTATATAAAATAAATGGCTTTAATTGGAACTAGGTTTATTTTGTTCATTGTAAATCGAAACAGACACGATTAAACCCCATGATTAAAATTGGACATTAGAGGGGACTAAAAGTTCAAGACAAAGAAAAGAAAACTTCTTTTGGTTTTGATTGGGATTGAGATTTTTAAAAATGACACGAAACACTATAACATTTGAAATATTAAAAAGGTCTTCATAAAATGAAGCCAGAAATTAGCAACAATAAAAGTATCAGTAACAATGTCCTCATCTATGGATGGACTATGTTGAAAAGACGTTAATGAAGGAATGATAGAATGTGAAACGAATCTTGCTTGATGAAGAAATAATACAATCAGAATTACTAGATTATATTTTTTTAAAGTGTGATCCATCTTTCTCAAGTCTGAATCATTATCACTTCACTTCAATGCAGTCATATAACAACTTTATTTCAAGAGCTGTCTTGTTTGCCAATTAGCTTCTAGGTGCAATTCAAACTACTGATTGCTGCCATATTATAAAACCCTTTGTGATTCCAGACCTTTTTCTGAGGGACTGCATAATCTACCCATCCAACCAGATTAAATGCGGTCAACTCCTTCCAGGTTCTGTCCCAGGAGACTTCCAGCCAGCTTCATTTCCACTTCTAATGTCAGTAATATCTAGCCTCTGCCAGGCAGCTTCTCACAAGCAAGATTAATATTTTTATTTATTTATTTTATTTGGTTTGTCAATTGCTTACAAGATAATAGGTATAGGTAAAAACATAGTTATGAATACACGGATACATATAAGAAAAATAAAAGAAACAATAGGACAGGGACAGTAGGCACATTGGTGTACTTATGCACACCTCCTACAGACCTCTTAGGAAAGGGGTGAGGTCAATAGTAGATAGTCTAAGGTTGAAGATTTTGGGGTTTGGGGAAGAAACCACAGAGACAGGTAGAGTATTCCAGACATTGATCACTCTGTTGCTGAAGTCGTATTTCCTGCAATCAAATTTGGTGCGATTAACCTTGAGTTTGTATTTATTGTTTGCTCTTGTATTGTTATGGTTGAAGCTGAAATATTCATTGACAGGTAGGACATTGCAATGTCCTATCACAAATTGGAATGCTACCATTTCAGTTAATGACATTAAATGCCCCTTCTTAGAGGCAGCAAATTATGATTGTTATTATTATATCTGCCAATTTCAGCATGAAGAAGGCTCTGTCTGGACTTTCCTGATCTTGCAAAATGAAGTTAAGATCAGCCTGAGTGTTAGCCAAATATGGCTTCTTAGCCTCAGGCATACTTTCCAATGAAACAGACCAAGATAGGAAAAGCTATCAGAGTGTCCCGGACTACAGACTAGATTGGGAAAGGGAAAAATCCCAGAAGGTCACAGTGGGAAATCACTTCTTTTTTGGGACCAGGAAAACTATATGAATATTTAGTCACCAATAACTGAATTTGACCTGAATCTTCTACCTTTACCTCATTCAGAAAAACAAAAAACAATACATTCACCCCTTTGCTGGTATCAATGGAATCCCTTATAAAAACTGCCAAATTATTATTTGGGGTAGTTCTTGTCTCACCCCCAATCTGAAATAAAGATGGTGTGAATAATGGCTGTTCATTATAGTTCCATTGCCTTCACGGGTTTCTGATCAATACCAAAGACCAAAGAGCTCTAGATTATAATCCTAAATGGATAAATGAAGAAATGTACTGTAATTCTCCCAGAAGTTACCAAAACCCCAATATTGTGACTGAGTCTACCTTTTCACATTGCTAATATACCTTCAGCCCAAATATCTCATTTTGTAAAGCCTTGGTCATGGAGAATAAATGTTTCATTTTAATAAACTGGAAGGTATCATAGACTTCCTCCATATTAAAATGTGTGCCACCTTTTCAGTTCATTCATTTGAAGAAGTCTTTGGAGAATTACAAAACCCTAGCATTGCAAAAAAAATATATATATATTCCCAGTGAATAAAACACTGGAGTCAGAGAGCAGTGCTAGTAGATAACGCTGACTTCCCTGTATGGCAATTGCTGTCAGGAAATACAACTTAGAAGCTACTTACACAGAACATTCTTACGTGAAGTTGTCATGTTTGCAGTTTTAGATTTGAACGGGTTTACCATAGGGAGGCATGTTCTATTAACTGCAAGAAAAGAGGAAACCATCAGACACCTGCTCAAGCAACAGTTTTGGTCAAGCATTTCCCACCTGGCACCACCGCTTAATCAACTTAAGCTTCGAGTTGATTAACCTGGCAATTGAAACAGAAGGCATGAAATGCAGCCCTAAGCCACCCAAATGTTCTCTACCTCATTATTAGAATATTGTTAGTATGTTGTGTGGATATGTATTGTTCAAAGTTCTTGCATTTGGTCAGGGCAAAAACCTAGCAGTAATATTTTGAGAAATAGCATAGTTGAAATCCTGCTGATCTGAACAAGAACTATATGCTCTTTGTCTCTATAATAATGATAAAAACAATTCATAATATATATATACTGCTCAACTCAGAGACTCTAGGTAATTATATAACCCATACATATGGGCTGTATAGATTTATACTTTTCTCATTCATAGTTTCTCAAAGTGTCCCAGGTTTTTTTAAAAGGGGGACTTTTCAAAATTCTCCACTGAATATGTAAAAAAAATGAATGTCTAAAAGTGCACAATCCTCTTTAGGTGGTTTAATTTCTTCCAGTTTCCTTGGAAGAAATTTCTACCTGGAATCTCCTCTAAGGATTTGCAGAGACGATTACACAATGAAAGGCAAGAAAGGCAATGAAAGGCACACATTTCCTGGTCACTTTTGTCATTATAGAGGCACCCATTCACCACCACCCCACCTAGGACAAATTGTCCAAAATTCTCTTCCCCTTCCAAACAACTTCCATGCTAACTTATCTTTCATCAGACTATATCAAAGGGTGGGAGTGGGGAGGACTGTACAGCATTGTTTTTGTTCTTCTAACCCTTGACAATATTAGGAAGGTCATGTGTTCAGATGAATCTTGTTTGAAATGAAAGTGTAGTCATGGAACCTGGCGACTGTTAGGATAAGGGAACAAAAGAGAGGGTGAGAAACTTATGCAATTTCAGGAGAATTCACACATTTGTGTACCCCTGTGACAAAGAGACCGAAAGTTTTTAAAGCATTTTCCTTATCAAAATAAACAAATCGTTTCTTTTGACATTAAAAGTATCCATCAATCACATTGTTGGACCACTTGGGAGTTTAGCCTTGGGAAAGGGTCATTCAGTTAAGCCAATTAAATATGCCAATTACTTGCAAAACAAAAACAAAACCCACCAACTTCCCAGGGAAACCCTGGATGTACTTACATTGGCAAGTCCTCCAGAGTCCTCTATGGGACTTCAGGCTACCTGTATAGTTGGTCAACTCCTCCAACCCTGAAGCATCAATTTGGTACCAAAAGTCTGTGGCCAGGGAAGCCACCAGGAAGGTGAAACTTAAAACAGCCGTCAAGACTGCAAACACAGAAACTCTGTTCAGTGTAACTTTCATGGTGAATGGCTGCTGTCTGCGTTGGCCCTTGAGACTGGATGATGTTCTCCACTGGTCCTTAAGAGTAAATGAATAGAACTGTTGTAGAAATCTCTTGCAAGCCCACCTTCTGGAGTTTCCCTGGATGTCCAATGTTCCAGTTTGCAAGGTTTCCTTAAATTTTACCGATGTGTAATCCTACTGATAATTTGATCATCTGCTGGAAGGTACAGTCGTGGATGTAAATTGAATTCTGCCCCTTTTCTTTATTTACTCTTCTTTTTGTGGTAGCTGATGCCCAGTTACTTTGGAAAAGGGGGAGGTGTTGACCAGCAGCGTCCCTCACATTTCATCCAGTTGTCATGTGATTAAGTAAATACGTAAGATACTCAACGCTAACATTTCCTCTTGGTTGAAATGCCAAACAGTTCCCTAGTAGATCTCAGGTCTTCTATTTTATCCAAACATGGTGACATTGAAGGAAACCCAGAGGAGACTAGTAATTCTCAGCACCATGGACAGGTCCTTAGGTGTGAATCACTTGGGTCTTTGAATGTTGAAAGAGTGGGACTTCCCCAGAAAATCCTGTTGTTGTTTTTTAACTCCATGGGGCATTTAAAGAATCCAGTAATTGTCCTCCCTCATACAATCTTCACCATATATGCTTAATGGTAATTCTTTTTTATGACCAGTATTATTATTATTTATTTATACATTTTCTCTTTACATACATAAGTGCTTTGTGGACATTGTGTTGTTTGGGTTAATTTGCTTACATAATGCTATTTTTCCAGTTCCTAGTTTCTACCTCTGTTGTCTAACCATTTGTAAAACAAGTCCCATGTTCGAAAATAGTCTGTGCCTTCTTTTTCTTTTATCTTCAGTGTCAGTCAGTCCATTTCTGCACAGTCTAATATTTTTGGATTATTGCTTTTTCTGTAGATGTTTCCTCATTTTTCCAGTGCTGTGCAAATACAATTCTTGCTGCTGTCAAGACATGTAATATTATACATTCCCTTCCTTATATTTTTCTGGCATTATACCTAGCAAAAATAATACCCCTTTGGGATAATACTTGTAACTATCCACTTGTGTTCACAAAAAGCCAACCCCATATGCTTTGTGCATTCCAAGCAAGTGGTATGCAATTCCAATTCTCTAAAGAAAAATAGCCACCATGGATGCTAATTGTATACAACAGTCAGTCTTCAGAGTTCAGTTAGCTTCACTAATCTAATTCTAATCTAAGAATCCATTAGGTCAATGGATTAGGTCAATGGATTCAAGCTGCTTCTATTGACTTCATCATCTTGAGCTATGGAGATTACATTGGGATGGCTTCCTGATCTTTTGTTTTATTTTCTCTCTTCTTTTAGAACATGCTGAAAGGTGTTTGAGCCTCTGGCAATTTTTTTGTGACTATGTCTACAACTTGGTTGGTAGGAGGAAGCTTAATCTGGTGGAATCTTAGAATGACCATCTATTTTAATTCCTTGCAATATATGAAGCAAAAACATCTTTCTGCATGGCCCAGAACTATAGACAGGAGTTGTGCTTGATCCTGTAAGGAGAGGAAAAAATCTACTAACTGATAGTTCATTTTGGAACAATTTTCTAATTTATTACCTAAAAATGATATTTGCATGGAGTTCATATAGCATCAACATTTCAAAATTCCATTTGCTAATATTTTGAGGAACAAAGAAGTGGCCAGTCTATGAGATTTAGATTCTGGGCAACCAGTTTCCAGCACTTTCTCATTTTGTAAACTATGAGTTATTCTTCCCACCCATCGCCTTCAAGGAAAACTATTCCTGATATCACGTTTATATGCTTAGCTATAAAAGGTTCTGTTGGACTTACTGTAGACTTTCAGATCTTGAGAATGCACAATGCACAATGAAAGGAAGGATAAATAAACACATTTTGAAACCATATGATGTTCACTGCATTGAATAAGCCATAACTCCATTTTGGATCCTGACAAATTGGTAGCTGTTTATTTATATTCACTATTTCTATACCACCACAGCTACATATCTCTAGGTAGTTCACAATAGAATCATAAAATAACTACAACAAACATAAATATGGTAATAATAATGTTCTTTGTTAGACTAGATATATCTGTTTTCCTTGGACATTCATCATATGGTTAGCCTACCCCCTTATAATCTCTGCTGCTCTTCTTTGCACTCTTTCTAGAATATCTCAACATCTTTTTTTCAATCATGGTGACCAGAACCGGATGTAATGTTCAACATCACCAACAAATTTCATTCATGCAGCCCTATTAACAAGAGTTCTAAGAGACAAGCACTGCTTACAGAGAGTACAGAGAAGAGCAACCAGGATGATTAGGGGACTGGAGATTAAAACATACGAAGAACAGTTACAGGAACTGGGCTTGGCTAGTCTAGTAAAGAGAAGGACCAGAGGAGACATGAGAACAGTCTTCCAATATCTAAGGGGCTGCCATAGAGAGGAGGAAGAGGTCAAGCTACTTTCCAAGGCACCTGAAGGCCAGAAAAGGAATAATAGATGGACACTGAACAAGGAGAGATTTAACCTGGAAATAAGGAGAAATTTTCTGACAGTGAAAACAATCAACCCATGGAACACCTGGCCTCAGAACTTGCGGGAGCGCCATCACTTGAGACTTTCAAGAAGAGATTGGACTGCCATTTGTCAGATATGGCGTAGGGTCTCCAGCTTGGGCAGGGGGTTGCACTAGATGACCTACAAGGTCCCTTCCAACTCTGATTATCTGTTATCTGTTATCTGCTTTTGCAACCATGATAGCAATAAGTGTTACAAGTCAGTTTAAGAAAAAAGGAGCTACTTGTTAAAAATAACCCCCACAAGAAGAAATCAGAAAAGAAAACTAACACCACTTGCAGAAAGAAACAAAAACAGAGTAGTCACGATTGAGTATCTATGTAAGATACTTCTTTAAAAAGCTATCCACTGCCATAGCGAAACCTCTAAGCATAATCTTTGAAAAATCTTTCAGGACCAGCTCCCTGCCAAAACTATGGTTACAAGCCACGGTCATCCCCATCTTCAAAAAGACAGACCCCAGCCTAGTTGAAAATTACAGACCAATCTCTTTATGCTGTGTCACCTGTAAAGTCATGGAATCAATTATTAACCAATCCATCATCCTCCACTTAGAGACAAACAACCTACTCTCTAATAAACAATTGGTTTCAGAAAAAACTATCCTGCAATCTGCAACTCTTACACTGCAAAAACATATGGACTATACAACTCGATGTGGCAAAACAATAGACTCAATCTACATAGACTTCTGCAAAGCCTTTGATTCAGTGGAACATGACAAACCACTCCTAAAACTAAAATCTTATGGTATCTCTGGACACCTGCATAACTGGATAGAAGCATTCTTGTCAGACAACAAATGGTCAAAATTGGGAGCGTCCTATCAAATTCTGTACCTGTCAACAATGGTGTCCCCCAAGGCAGTGTCCTAGGACCAACTCTCTTCATACTCTACATAAATGACCTCTGTTATCATATTAAGAGCAACTGCATCTTCTTCGCTGATTATGTAAAGCTATTCAACACCACAGACAATACTGCTACCCTTCAAAAAGACCTTGACTATGTATCAGAATGGTCAAACAAATGGCAACTTCAAATCTCAACAAACAAATGCTCTGTCTTACATATTGGCAAAAAAAATCAGAAAATAAAATACAGGCTGAATAGTCAAGACCTTGTTGATGATCCAATCTCTGTCAAGGACCTTGGAGTACTCATCTTTAATGATCTAAGTGCTAGAGCCCACTGTAACTACATAGCCAAAAAGGCATTAAGAGTTGTTAACCTAATCCTACGTAGCTTTTTCTCTGGTAATATTACACTACTAACTAGAGCATACAAAACATTTTGCTAGACCAATACTCGAATACAGTCATCAGTCTGGAACCCACATTATGTATCTGATATTAATACAGTTGAAAAAGTCCAGAAATATTTCACAAGAAGAGTTCTCCACTCCTCTACTCGTTATAGAATACCTTATGCCACCAGACTTGAAATTCTACACCTAGAAAACCTAGAGCTACGCCGCCTTCAGTCCGATCTAAGTATACTATATAAAATCATACATTGCAATGTCCTACCTGTCAATGAATACTTCAGCTTCAACCATAACAATACAAGAGCAAACAATAGATACAAACTCAAGGTTAACCGCACCAAACTTGATTGCAGGAAATACGACTTCAGCAACAGAGTGATCAATGTCTGGAATACTCTACCTGACTCTGTGGTTTCTTCCCCAAACCCCAAAAATTTTAACCTTAGACTTTCTACTATTGACCTCACCCCTTTCCTAAGAGGTCTGTAGGGGGCATGCATAAGCGCACCAACGTGCCTACCGTCCCTGTCCTATTGTTTCTTTTATTTTTCTTATATGTATCCATGTATTCATCACTATGTTTTTACTTATACCTATTATTTTGTAAGCAATTGACAAACCAAATAAAATAAAATAAATAAGATTAACTGTAACCCATCTCCAGGCTCTTGGTGGTCTTTCTTAATAAAACGAATACTGATAGTTCTCACACTTGGAACTGTTCAAAATTATGATTTACAACCAAGTTTCAAGGTTTCAATATCGCCTCCCCCATTGGTCATATTATTGCATTTTGCGTGCTTAGTAACCAACTCGCATTTATGGTCATATAATCATGACTGATGACAGGTTTATAAATCTGGCCTAAAGCAAACTATGGATTCACTTAACAACTGCCACAAGGAAGGTCATAAAAATGGGTTCAACTACATGGGGACCCACTTAAGAGTCCAAAGTTGAGGATTAACTGTAAGCTAGCTAAATCCAGAGGTTCGAGATGCTGTACAACAACAGAGTATAAAGGAGAATATAATAAAAATGACTCCTGCAAGCAACAAATAAGTTAATTATCAAAGATCTTGCAGAAAAATCACCGTTTTTTATTCAAATATCAAATCAATTTGAATTTGAATGCTTTATCAAATGGTTTTGCAATATTGAAGGATTATGTAAAGAAGACATTACATAAAAGCAATTTAAAAATAAAACAGCTAGCACAAGTACAATTTATCTCAAGATAAGGAGAAAATTAAATACAATCAGTCAGTACAATATTCTAGCACTCTAATCAAATAGAAAAAAACATAGAACAACCAGGAAGGTAGGTGAAATAGAGATGCAGCTTAATAAAAAATTAGAAAATGAAAAGATCAGAATGATAGGTTTACAAAAGAGATGAGAACATTTGAATGCAGGGCAGGATCAGACCAAGGCCTTTTTTTAAATCCAATTTCTTGGTTCCACGGAAGATAACAATTCTGCCTGCAGTGTGCTAGAAATTGACTGTGTTTTCTTGTTTTCCTCTGTGATCTGGACTACATATAAGCCTTATTATCATAGAAAATAGAATATGGTGGGCAATTAATTTCTAAGAGGCCACACGCAAAACTGGAACTGTTGTGGGCCAAATCAATAGGGCCACTGTCACCACAAGCCAGACAAGGATAGGCAAAGGGTGAGATGTGACCCACAGGCCATAGAATGCCCAGGTCTGATACAGAATCATAGGATTGGAAGGGACCTCAGAGATCTTCTAGTCTAACCCCCTGCTGAAGGCAGGAGACTTACAGCAGCCCAAACAAATGGATGTCCAGTCTATTTTTGAAAACCTCCAGTAATGGAGTACCCACAAGTCCAGGAGGCAAGCTATTCCACTGATTAATTGTTCTCGCTATCAGGACATTTCTCCTAGATTTGATCTCACTTTAATGATGCTCCGCCTGTTATTTCTTGTTCTGCTCTCTGGTGCTTTGGAGAATAAATCAATCCTCTCTTCTTTCTGATAGCCCCACAGTTTTCATACACCCCCTCCCGTGGTGGGATTCAGCCAGTTCGCACCAGTTCGGGAGAACCAGTTGTTAACTTTCTGGGTAGTTTGGTGAACTGGTTGTTGGAAGAAATCATTAGGGCAGAGAACCAATTGTTAAATTATTTGAGTCCTACCACTGTTCCCACCTCAGTCAGACTAAATCACTTTCAAATCATAAGGGATGCCTCTTGGAGGCAGAATACTTTACCCAGATATGAACCTTTAATACTTTTCTAATATCTACCATAATACATGTTTCCCCTCAGAATAGGTTTCTATCGTCGTCTACCGCAGAATATGGGGAATTTCTTTAAAAAGTCTTGCAACTTTGCAAAAGGACATCTCCAGTACCTGCTTTTGTGAGCCACAGCACAGCTCTTAATTTGAGGAAACCACATAATAAATAGCACATCTTATTAAATTCATAATTTTTAAGATTCCCTCCGACTTTTTGGTTATTTTTCAGAATTTCTTCTGCAAGTCAGGACAAAGTACTCTATGTGGCTGGTTTAGAGCATGTTAAATTACAATATAGTTGACTAGCTTCTTTCTATATATGTTGTGTGGAGTGTTCCCTCTGCTATTCTAACAGGAGTAGCTGGGCCTATTCAGTAATTTATAGTTTAGTTAGCCATGGAATTATGTATTGTGAAATGTTTTAATAAAGTAACAGAGTTGTAAGGAACCTTGAAGGTCTTCCAGTCCCAATCACTTGTCTGAAATAGTACAGGTTCTCCTGCTTGAGCAGGGGGCTGGACTAGAAGATCTCCAAGGTCCCTTCCAATCCTATTCTATTCTCTGTTCCATTCCATTCCATTCTATTTTCTATTCTATTCTATTCTATTCTCTATTCTATTCGATTCTATTCCTATTTTATTCCCATTCCCATCCTATTCCTATTCTATTCTATTTGATTCTATTTTCTTTTCTTTTCTATTCTATTCTATTCCATTCCATTCTTATTCTATTCCTATTCCATTCCTATTTTATTCCCATTCAACTCCACTCCATTCCCACCCTATTCCTATTCTATTCTATTCCCGTTCCCATTCCCTGTTCTCTGTTCTATTCTATTCTGTTCTATTTCATTCCCATTCCTATTTTTTTATTCTATTCTATTTTCCATGACCAGTGATCTTAGAAGCTTTCGGAGTCATGCTGAAGCCCATCCTCAGATAACATTTGCATGCATGCCTTAATATCTTAATATTCATATCTTAATGTAGCCGCTGATGGAAATACAAGCACGGGACTCTCCACAGCGTATGTTTGCACTGTATGTTCAAGAGAGGCTTGAAATTTGGTAGCGTGGATGGAGGATCTGGTGAGCCTCTTGTGGTAAACCTCTTCAGTTCATATGGATTCACAGCAGATCAGAATAGATTGAGAGGGCTGGAAGGGAGACAAAGCTCAGAAGACCTAACCTCTTGTCCCAGTGACCGACCTAGATTGGATCATGCAACATTATCCTGGGATACATATATTCACCTTCATTTGGTGGGAAGGGACCTTAAAGGTCTTCTAGTCCACCCTCTGTCCAAGGGAAGAGCTTCTGGAAGGTTTATTCCTATCCCATTCTATTCCTATTCCATTCCCATTCCATTCTACCTCTGCTCAAAAAGGAGACCCTATATAACATTCAATCACTAAGAATAGGGCTGGAAGGGACCTTGGAGGTCATCTAATCCAACTCCCTGCTCAAGCAGGAAACCGGCTTATATCATTTAAGATAGGTGGCTGTCCGGTTTCTTTTTAAAAGCATACACCGAACTGATGGCATTGTGTACAGGAATATCTACATGGGTTGGGAAAGGAGATTCCATAAAAGGCATGGAGAATAACTGGTTTCACATCTTGTGGGCTTGCATATCCAAGTAGATAGTATTGGTCAATCAACCAGACTGGGATAAATGACCAAGGGACAGCTTGCCTTTCTAGTTTCCCATGATGGTGCATCAAAACTTCTGATATATATTGGACTTTTAATTGCAGCTAATGGAAATTGCCACAGCAATTTAAAGTTTCAGTTCCCTGAAATATCCAAAGGAGAGAGCTTAAATGCCGCCATTTTGTTCAAGGAGGACTAGCATCCCCATCCTGCCTGGGGCGCAGGTTGCCATAGTAACCCTGAAAACGCGGGAGGAGGACGATCCTTTTAGGGTAGAGAAGAACAGCCCCGCCCAGTAAGGTGCCCTTGTCAATGATTGGTCAGTTCGCGCGAGGGGCGGGGTGCTACAGAAGGCAGGAGCCGGAAGACGGAAACAGGAAGCAGCTGGTGGGAGGAACGAGAGGAAAATGGAGGGGTGTGTACGTCTCTGAAGCGTGTCATGAGGTGAGTTCAGACGGAGCGAAAAGGAGATCGCCAGTAGTTTGTTCCGCTCCCACAGCGCGCAAAAGTGCTGCGCTGGACTGCAGGAAGCAACCGGGGAAGGGGAGGAGTGGAAAACAGGGTTCCCCTGCGCGCTTGCAGAGTGCTAGTTGCCCTCTTCTTCTTCTTGAAAGGAGGGACTGGAAGGAAGGAAGAGGGAAAGCCGAAAGAAAGGGGGAAAGACGGGGTAAGAAAGGCAGAAGGAGGGACTAGAAGGAAGGAGGAAAGACGGAAAGAAAAGAGAGACTGAAAGGAAAGAAGGTGGAAAGACGGAGAAAGAAAAGTGGGAGAAGGGACTGAAAGGAAAGATGGAAAGACAAGGAAAGAAAGATAGGAGAAACTAAAAGGAAGGAAGGAAAGAAAGGTGGAAAGACAGGGTAAGAAAGGCAGAAGGAGGGACTAGAGGGTGGAAAGAAAGGCAGAAGGAGAGACTGAAAGGAAGAAAGAGAAATAAAGGGAAGGAAAGACAGGAAGGAAGGAAGAGGGGAAGAGAGAACGAAAGGTGGAAGGAGGAATTGAAAGGAAAGAAGGTGGAAAGAGGGAAAGAAAAGCAGAAGGAGGGACTGAAAGGAAGAAAGATGAAGTGGAAGGAGGGAAGATGGGGAAAGAAAGGTAAGAAAGGGTAAGAAAAGCAGAAGGAGGGACTGAAAGGAAGAAAGATGGAAAGAAAAGTGGAAGGAGAGACTGAAATGAAAGAAGGTGGAAAGGGAACGAAAGGTGGAAGGAGGAACTGAAAGGAAAGAAAGGCAGAAGGCGGGACTGAAAGGAAGAAAGATGGAAAGAAAGGGAAGGAAAGACAGGAAGGAAGGAAGAGGGAGAGAGGGAACGAAAAGTGGAAAGAGGGAGTGGAAGGAAGGAAGAGGGAAAGAAAAGTGGGACTGAAAGGAAGAAAGATGAATGGAAGGTGGAAAGATGGGGAAAGAAAGGTGGGAGGAGGGACTGAAAGTAAGAAATATGGGAAAGACAAGGAAAGAAAGGTAGGAGGAATTAAAAGGAAGGAAGAGAAAGAAAGGTAGAAAGACAGGGTAAGAAAGGCAGAAGGAGGGACTGGAAGGTGGAAAGATGGGGAAAGAAAGGCAGAAGGAGGGACTGAAAGGAAGGAAGATGGAAAGAAAGGGAAGGAAAGACAGGAAGGAAGGAAGAGGGAAAGAAAAGTGGAAGGAGGGACTGAAAGGAAAAAAGATGGAAAGATAGAGAAAGATAGATGGAAGGAAGGACCTAAAGTCCAAACAGGATTGAAGGCAAGGTCTGGGAGAATTTTTAAGAGACATAAAGTAAGGATAAACTTTTATATCAAAAGCCACATTGGTTTAACTGTCCCCCAAAGTAGTAACAGTAACAAATCTGGAAGGGATCTTTGAGGTCTTCTAGTCCAATCCCTGCTCGAGCAGGAGAAGCTATACCACTTCAGACAAGTGGCTGTCCAGGTTCTTCTTAAAAGCCTCCAGTGATCCACAACTTCTGAAGGCTGATTGTTCTCACTGTCAGGAAATTTCTCCTTAGTTCTGGGCTGGGTTTCCCCTTGATAAGTTTTCATCTGTGTAGGTCTGTAAGCTTGCTGGCTTTCTTCCCCTCCTTGTACCATCGTCCCCACCCCCACTACAGTCAGCAGGTTGATGTAGAAGCCACCCACCTGCTCCCATGTACCTCATGATGCTCCAGGAAGATCTACCCTGTTTGGTTCATCATTCTGAAAAAGAGTGTCTCTGCCCATATGAAAATTACCTCTCGCTCCCCATTGTACAAGGGTACATATTTTCAAGGGAAAGGAGACAGTTTACAGTGGAGAGAAGAGCCATGGTTTATTATGCAAGGATAATATTACCCATTTATAAATGTGCCTATCCATACAAATTCAATAGACTTCAAAAATGATTTCAAAGTTTTCATTTGTGCACTATGCTCCTTCATAATTTTATCTAGAGACTGGGGACCATATTACATGCTTCTTCATACACAATACTATTTCTTCTACAATAAGACTGGCTTTGAAATATAGCATACACATTTTATTAATAACATGCATAAAATAGCAAGTTAGAATTTTTATTTTACTTTCTTTTTTTAACCATGCAGGCTCAATCCTATTTGCTGTTAAGCAAGTTCTGCTGAACTCTTTGGAGCCTAGTCCTAGGTAAATAAGAAGAAAATTCCACTCTGAACTCTGTGTTTTGCACACAAGGCTGTATTTCTTCGTGAAGTGTACACACAAGAATGCTGCACCTTCAAAATATGTTAATATAAAGATGTGTGAAGTATGGAAAGACTTCGAATTAAAACCATTTTAATTGGTTACAATGGCACTGAAAAAAAGTGAATTATGACTGTTTTTCATGCTTACAATCATTGCAGCATCAAGCTGATGGGATGTACCCATGTTGGATTTTATAGGCAGATGTGAAATATTTCAATCTTCTTTGTGTCAATTAGGATGTTGCTTTTGTAATTATAGAAGATCCGATCCCCAGTGCATCTTAGTTGGAGAAGGTGAGAGAGGCTATGGATGAAACAATATTTCGAAGTGATACAGTACTCTCTGATATTCACCTCCACACTGCAAACAGAAGGCATTTTATGGTGAGGCTGAATGCTGTTGGCCAGCCAGGTAATATAACAGTTAATGCCATCTCCATCAGGAGTGGATGCTGTTGATTGAGAGAGGAAGAATGGCTGAACTCACAGGGCTGTTGTGTAGTTATTTTATTTTTGGCTTGCTCATATTGTGCAAACCCAATCAGCTACAGTTTTCAGTCTTGGTTTATGGTTTAATGTGTATGTTTAAGAGAGGATGCAATAAGGAAGAAGAGGAATCTAACTATGATGAAGAGGAGAAAAAAAAAGGATATAAGATAAGAGAAACTGAAGAGGAACAGACTAGCAAAAAAATGCATGCAAGTAAGGAAGGGACCATGAAGGGGCCGATAGAACATTTAAGAACATTCAGAAGGAGAACAGCACACAGCTGGGCTTGATGGAAAAGAAATGGAACACATCTGTAAAACCCAAGAGGGAAGATATTTCCCTATATCCAATTGGAAATCCTCAAAATGTCTGTTGTTTAGAATTATTGCAAAATATAAGAGGACAAGAACAGGACCTGTAGATGATAGAAATGAAGAAACATGAATCATTAAATATAGGAATTTTAAACCTCTACATACATAATTAAGAGTTCAGTTTCACGTAGTTTCCAAAACATATGAAATGGCCAGTTAAATTGATGGATGAGGTGTGCCAACTAACTATATTAAAATTGTAGGAAAAGCGGTCCTTAGAACTTTAGAAAATCTAAGTTTCTTTAAATGTGCAGGTCATCTGCTTGCAAGGTAATGTATCACCTGAAATTGTTGCCTGTTAGTCTTTCTATCGCAGTTCAAACTCCTTCTGGAGGAGAGCCAGGGGGATCCTCAGAAGGAAGAGAGAGGTCAAAAAACATCCCTTGGCTGCTGGAGTAGAAGTGAAGAAGAATTAATTGCAGAGGGCAGAGTTGGTGCTGAAGATTCTCTAGACAGTCCCGAAAACAAAGGTGACCCCTGTCAAGGTTTTGAGGCCTTGTTGGATGAAGATGGGGACCTGCAGGTGGTCCGGAAAGTGCCCCTCCCTCCTGCAGGAGATGAGGATCAGACAAGGACTAAGGCCTGCCCCATCATTTTGACTAAGAATGGAGATGTCTTGGAAGAAGAGGAACATAAAAGCAACGGATGCAGTATTGTTAAAATAGGTCAGTAACACCATAATATTTATTTCTCATGCAAATAACCAACTGTTTATGGATCTCCCAAAGTTGCAATGGATCTCCCAGGGCTAGCAGAGCAGAAGTGAGGGAAGAATTAACTGCAGAGGGCAGAGCTGGTGCTGAAGACTTGGATTCAAAGTTCTGACAGTGGCGGGGAGGGTAACCGTGTGATCACATTTGTACACTCAGCAGCTGACTTGCATTTACAGTCATTTCAGGGTCCCACAGTCACATGATACACCCCCCCCCAATTTACAACTTCTATAATATGGCTGGCTGAGGAATTCTGGGAGTTGAAATCCACGCACCTTAAAGTTGCACAGTTGAGAAACATTGCTGTCCAGGGTTCGTTTTTCACTTTGAGGCAGAAGAAGATCTCTCTATTTTTATTACAATGGTGAACAGGTATAAAAGATCGTAATTTAATTCTCTCCATTTCTGATTCTTGCCCTTAACTACTCGGATAGAATGCGAACTATACAGTTTTCAAACAATATCTCGACTAAGGAAGTACTGTATGACTGTAACTGACGCTTGTATCCTTACGATTTTTATTAACTGTTTCCTAGTTATGATTTGATTGCTTATTGCACCCTATGACTATTAAGTGTTGTACCTGATGATTCTTGACGGATGTATCTTTTCTTCTATGTACACTGAGAGCATTTGCACCAAAGACAAATTCCTTGTATGTCCAATCACACTTGGCCAATAAAGAATTCTAAATTCTAATTCTAATTTTCCACTCCTGCCTTTTCATGTTCATATTTTTTGAGCTTTATTGCAAAAGCATTTTTGAAGAGAATACGGTTTTTTTGAGGGGGGGGGGAATAATGCATTTGGCCTAACGGAAAAGATGCTTCCTCTGTTTTGCTGTTCCAGAGCACACCATGGCGACACCTTTAGAAGATGTGGGGAAGCAGGTAGGAACCATGCTTGCTGTCCGTTTCCCGTCTGTTTTAAGTCCACCCCATGTATGATCTTTCTCTCTGGTTTTGAAGGTCTGGCGAGGGGCTTTCCTGCTTGCTGATTACATCCTCTCGAAGCAAGATTTGTTCAGGGGTTGCACAGTGCTGGAGCTTGGAGGAGGAATCGGGTTCGTCAGCATCATCATGGCAAAAGCTGCCAAGACCATTTATAGCACAGGTAAGTCTTTAGTTCAACTCTTTGGGTGGCTTGGAAATCATACTATTGGGATATACTTCTGCCCTCAAAACGATGCTACAGGGTGCTGCACGTCAGAACAACTAGACACAAGGATAGTTTTCCCCTCGTGCCAGCACGCTGCTTCACACTACACTGTCGAACTATCTAGAACGGCAGTATTATCATCATTATTCTCATCTTCCCTATTCCCTATCCTTATCTTTTTATGACTATAACTTTGTTGCTTGTATCTTACGATTTAAATTGTTTTATTTAGTATCCTAGTATGATTTATGTTGATTGTTTATTTAGTATCCATGACTATCACCAAATGTTGTATCTAATGTTTTATGATGAATATATTTTTACAATGGCTATGATAATGTTCTATCACTATTGTTGTATGTACCCTGTGAGCTTGTGCACCGGAGACAAATTCCTTGTGTGTCCAATCACATTTGGCCAATAAAGAATTCTATTCTATTCTTTCCTATTCTTTCTTATTCTTTCTATTCTTTCCTATTCTTTCTATTCTATTCTTTCCTGTTCTTTCTATTCTATTCCATTCCTTTCTGAATTCTATTCCGTTCCGTTCCATTCTCTATTCTATTCCATTCCTTATTCTATATTATTCTATAATTCTATTCTATTCTTTCCTATTTTATTCTTTGTGTTCTATTCCCATATTTTATTCTATTCCCATATTCTGTTATGTTCTATCGTATCCTATCCTATTCTTTATTCTATTCTTTCCTATTCTTTCTATTCTATTCCATTCCATTCCTTTCTTAATTTTATTCCATTCCATTCCTTATTCTATTCTATTATATAATTCTATTCTATTCTTTCTGTTCTAGTCCCATATTCTGTTCTGTTCTATCCTATCCTATCCTATCCTATCCTATCCTATCCTATCCTATCCTATCCTATTCTTTATTCTATTTTATTTGTGATTGGCCCAAAGTCATCCAGCTGGCTTTCATGCCTAAAGTGGGACTAAAACTCACCGTCTCCTGACTTCTAGGCCAGCACATTCCCCAAACTGCCTTTTGGGCATTCTGAAATCTCTCGTCTTTTTTGTTTTTAAAGATGTCGGTGAAGACCTACTGAGCATGTGTGAACGAAATGTAGCCTTAAACAAGCACATCACTGAGCCAACAGGTAAAAGAAGAGTAAGTTCCACCGACTATAAGGGGGTCTTGATGCTGAACAAACTTGTTCAGTGTTTTCACGTCCAACAAACTAAAATAAGCATCAAATCTGAGATGTATTATTTGGTGGTAGGTAGCTCATGCACTTATTAGTCCCCTGTCTAATCCTTCAGCCCTCATGATTCCAATGGATATCTGAAAGAGTATTTGTGTACTACACTTTCTTCTCCTCTTGATTGAAGAAAAATACACTGAATTCCTCTAACTAGTACATGATTCATATAGGAAGTCCTCGACTTAACAACAGTTCATTTAGTGACCGTTCAAAGTTACAACGGCGTTGGAAAAAGTGGCATGGATTTATGACCATGTGATTCCCTTTTTGCGACCTTCTGACAAGCAAAATCAGTGGGGAAGCCATATTCACTTCAGCAACTGTGACACTGACTTAACAACTGCAGTGATTCACTTAATAGCCGGGCAAGAAAGGTCGAAAATGGGGCAAAACTCAACCGATGTCTCGCTTAGCGATGGAAATTTTGGGGTGAATTGTGAGCATAATTTGAGGATTACCTGTAATTTACCGTCTTGTTTCAGAGCAGCAGTAAGGGGAATAGGATACAGTCATTAAAAACAGCAACAAAAGTATAAAAGTACTAAAAATAGTTTTAAAAAGGGGGAAATTGAAAAGTTCTTGAAGTGTATGGAAGATATATAAGGAAACAAGAAGAGATACAGAATGTGTAAATGTCTCCATAGTACATAGCACAGATAACCCTCAACTTATGACCATTTGTTTAACAACAATTCAAAGTTACAATGGTGCTGAAAAATGAGGCAATCCATCCTCCAGGTTATGACCGCAACTACTGTATTTCCCCAAGAATAAGCCCTGTCCTTAGAGCTTATCCTTGTATTTCTAACCGAAAAATAAGCCCTAGCATGATTTTTAGGATGCTCGTAATATAAGCCCTGCCTCCAAAATAAGGTCAGACAGACAAATAAGACCTAACTGTCAAAATAAGACCTACAAACTTGTATACATTATAGTTGACACTCTCTGGAAAATAAGCCCTAATGCATCTTTTGGAGCAAAAATTAAATATAAAACCCGGTCTTATTTTTGGGCAAATACGTTTAGTCACGTGATTGCAGCTTGGGCTCTTGGCAGCAAACTCACATTTACAACACAATGTCCCAGGGCCACCTGATCACAGTTGGCAACTTTCACAGCCGGCTCCCAACAAGCAAATTTCATAGGGAAAGCCAGGTTCATTTAAGAGCCAAGTGAATCACTTAACGACCGTGGTTGCTTAATGACCACAGTAAAAATGGTGGTAAAATCAGCCCCAGGCATGTGGTGACCAGCTCAGCAACAGCAATTCCAGTCCCAATTGTGGACCACGTGTATAAGAAACGCATCATAACCTCATTGCCTCCACATTCTTGTTTATTTTATGTATTGTTTGTATCTCAATTAGTTTTCTTGACACTTATTTTATGGATTTTTAGGAAGTGAAATTAGAGTTAAAAAGCTGGATTGGCAGGAAGACGATTTCTGCACTGGTACGTAAACCTTTTTCTATAGCTGAATTTGAGCTTTTCTTCCCAATCTCATTTAAAACTCGGGATTTATCTGAGGTGGTGACACTAAGGCTTTGTCTCTTAAGTGTTTGCAAAATACTTTTTTGCCCTTCATTGAGTAAACCATAGTCTTGCTTGGCTTAATTGGGAGATCAAAGTCCTGAGGAACAGAATGTAAAATGTAGGTTGTCACAGACAAACCTAAAGCGTTGTTTAAATAAGAGAATGACAATCCCGTTTTTGTTTTTCTTTTAGTTAGTTTACTTTATTGTCATTGCACCTCGTACAACAAAATCAAACACCGCACATCATGACCATGAAAATAAACACAAACACACATCCTTCACCCTCCATACATTGAACCGAAAACCCGCAACACCGCACAACACTACACTATACAGTAGAATTCAACAGAGCTACTGCCCTGGGATAGAAGCTATTTTTCAGCCTATTTGTCCTTGTTTTTATTATTCTGTACCGTCTGCCAGATGGTAGTAGTTCAAAAAAAGGGGTGCCCAGGATGAGATGGATCTTTGAGGATGTTTTGAACTTTCTTAAGGCAGCGGGAGCTAGAAAGCTCTTCCAAAGAGGGGAGAGGGCAACCCATGATCCTCTGGGTAATGATGTTAACCTCTGGAGTGCTTGGTTTTTTTTAAAAAAAAATTATTATATAGTTTGGGATATGCAGTAAATATTGTATACATTTTCCCCCCTCTTTTTGCTGTAGATCCTGAGGATTGCTTCAGCTGGTCCGAAAAAGAGATTACTGAGTTGCATGACCTCACCACTGTGATACTGGCTGCTGATGGTATGAAAAAGGTTTGGGAATGGATTGAGGCTATAAAAACAGGAGTATGCTAATCAGCCTTAATGAGATTGGAATGTCAGAATCAGGTTGGTTCAGGGACAGGTGATTTAAGGTGACAGTTGCTTCAGGTAAGGATGTGCCCAAACCTTTCAGTTCTTGGACTTGGCTGCCAATCAGTTGGACAAAACCCAGGTTCATTCTGTACTTCAAATTGGTTCAGAACTTTGAATTATCAGAGGAATAGCTATGAAATCACAACTGCATATTTGTGCAGCTCTCATGCGCTTTGAGTTTTTTTTTTTTAAATGTTTGTTTATGCATATCAGAAGCATCCCAATTAAGATAAGGCATACTGTACAACCTTAGAGTTTAAAATATAAAATACAAGATTAAAACAGGTACAAGTTAAACAGATCTTGCCCAGAACATTTTTAATGAAGTCTTTGGAATCACTATTTTTTTTTAAAAAATACTTCTTTTGTTCCAAAATTTTTATTAGTTTATCAAAATATAAAATAAATACAAAGAAAAAAGGAAACAAGGGAGGAAAATGGAAGATTGCTGTGGGGGCCTGGAGGGGGAGCTTTCTCCTCACAATCAGCAGGGTGTGAGTTCAATTCTAGGCAGAGGCAGATATTTCTCTCTCTGGGCATGATGAGAATGTATTTGCTGAATATAACTCCGCATTGGCGATAGGAAGGTCATCTGGCCAGTAAACACTCCGCTTCAATCAGTTCCCCACCCCACAAGGGATTATAGGGTCATTAAAAGACAATGGGAGGAAAGGGGGACAAAAGTATAGGGTAGAGTGGGGGGAAGTTTTGACTTCTGACTCCTTTTGATGCAGTAAAATAAGGTAATAACAAAGAATCATTGTTTAAAAAGTTCAATAAGCCATTTTGTGATCACACAAAAACTAATGAGAGAAACAACGAAAAAGCAGATACCATTCTAAAGTAAATAAACTATATAATTGGAGCCACTTTTCAGACAGCAATGTTGAAATTAAATACCCCCCGCCCCTCCAAAAAAATAATAATAATATAGTGGTGAGAAAGACCCATAAGAGTTCTAGGAAGATAACACCACTGCTTGGAGATATTTTGTCATTCAGCAGTAGAAATTATTAATTGACATTTGGAATGTTCCTTATAAAAGAGTCCTTGGGGAAAATAGGAGGTGACATCAGAGTTTAGTATTTTTCTATCCATTAAAACGAATTTATTTTATTTATTTATATCCCACCTTCATTATTTTTACTAATAAGACAGTGAACCCAAAGATGCTTTTCCAAAAGGCAACTGGACTTCCTTGGGTTTGGGGATTTTTGTTCACTTCTCATCCAAGAAGCTTCTTCTGTTCAGAATTGAAGTTCAAAATTGAAGAAACTTGGATGAGAAACAAAACATTTTCACAGAAAAAGATGGAACGTCCAGTTGTCTTTTGAAAAAGCACATTTGGGACAACCATGACAAGGACGATTGAAAATTCCCATAGACATCAAGACAGTGAATTTATATCCACCACATCGTCCTCCTATTATTGCATAAAAGTCTCTCCGTGACATTTAAAAAACAAATGTGTAGCTACAAGGCAGATCAGTGTATGTGTGTTGCCATGCCTGTCTCTTGCAGTGTATGTGTGTTGCCATGCCTGTCTCTTACAATGTCCTTCTCTTTACTCAATGACCACAACTCACCTGGAGTTCTAGTTAGTAAAATGTGAAGTTAACTGCTTGCATTATCCTATATAATACAGTGCATCCTGAACAATCATAGATTGTATAAATCAGCTTTAAGGTGGTAGGTTAATGCTTCTGGGTAGCCTTGGAAACCTTAACCCTTCCATCTTTTATATTGCAGTATTTTATGATGATGACCTAACAGATGCTTTTTTCAAAACGCTGTCCCGAATCACTAGCAACCTGCGGAATTCTTGCACCGTCTACTTCTCTATTGAAAAGAGGTTGGTGATACCACTTAAGTGGAAGATGCACTATAACATAAATAGGGTGTCTTGTTTGTCTCAAACCAAGCAAAAGCATAGCTTGGCAACTAAGACTAGCATTTGCTTCTCCGAGTTGATTTTACCAATGATTTTAGACAACCAATGATTTTAGATAATTTTTATTCTGGATCACTTTATAAAAGGGGCCTTTAGTTTACAGATAATCCTCAATTTAAAACCACAACCTTCAGACGTTGCGGGTGCTTCCTCACTGGAGATTTTTAAGAAGAGATTGGACAGTCGCTTGTCTGAAATGGTATAGGTTCTCCTGCTTGAGCAGGGGGCTGGACTAGAAGACCTCCAAAGTCCCTTCCAGCTCTGTTCAGATTCTGAGTGTCAGAATCCCACCCAAGGTTACAATTTTTTGCCACAGTTGCTAAGTACATCAGAGTCATCATTAAGCAACTCTCTTTTACCCATTGACTTCGCTTAACAGAAGCTGGCTTGTAAGGTCACAAATGATGATCACATGACCCCAGGATGGTTGCCAAAAAAAACAAAATAAAGATTGTTGACTTTGAGGTTACTCTGATGGTTGTAAGTGCAAGAACCGGTCATAAGTCACTTCTTTCAGCGCTTTTGTAACTTTGAATGCTTACTAAACGAATGTTGTGGCCCACCAGCGGCCAATGGAGCTGGCAGCAGATTCAGACAGTGAGGAGGTTGGGGAGAAGCATGGGCCAGTCCTGGAGTCTGGGGAAGACTCTGATGAGGGCTTTGCATCGGAGGCAGAGATGGGGCCAGAGCCATCTGACAGTTATCAACTGCCTTCGGAGCCAGAGATCAATGGGGCAGAAGAACAGCTGGAACCTGTTCCCTGTGTGCGCATGCACAGAGCTGCCAGAAGAAAAGAATAGCTAAGGAACAAGGGTTGACTTGGGAGTAAAGCCACAGGTGGACACTGAATGGCCTCTCCCATAGGGAATAAAAGAGGAGCGAAAGGAGAGTGGGGTTTTACAGGAGACAATTAGTTCATTTGGGTGAAGATCTGTTCCTGCATTCTTGCCAAGTATTGCCTGCTACAGTGTGGCATCTGAAAGATATTGGCTTGGCAATTCTCCAAGCCTGATAAAGGTCAGCAATTGTGGAATATCTTAAAAGACTGTTGGCCGGGACTTTGCTGGAGAAGAATTCACTAAATAAACTAAATAAAAGGGATTTATCGGGACGAGGAGTCAGCTTCATGCTGTTGGTGAAGCCTAAGTTAGAACAATGAATGGTTGCAAGTTGAGAACTGTCTGTATTCCAGCATGACTTCTGTACTTTGAGCATCTTAGCAATTCTACAAAAAGAGCGAACTTTTTTCTCCTTCCTCCCTTTGACTTCCCTGTGTTGACTTTATCTCGTTCCCAATTTTTGAAGCTGAATAGAACAGACATGAAAACGTTCTCTTCCTAGAGGTTTGTACATGAAACAGTCCCGTACAGCAATAGGTATGAACAACACAGAATTTTTCACCTTTGGCAGTATTATCTAAGTACAGGCGATTAGCTGGTACTTTGTAATTCCAGTATCTGCTGTCAGGTTGATTTCATCTTCTGAAGCCTTTTGCTGTCACTTTGGGGATCTGTGGGAGTGGAGGGATGCAGCCACGTTTAGCAAAAAGATCCTCTTGAAACTGTTCTGAGATACTTTGTGTTTGACTAGGTTTAACTTCACTTTAAGACAAATGGATGTTGTGTGCGAAGCCTACACTCACTTCCGGAGTACTTTGGATGAGCTGCTGAAAACCAGCGACGGTGAGATGAGATACAGCGTTCAGCCTGTGGAACTGTCTTTTCCGCAGCGTATTGTTTACGAGCGAGTTCCGCAACTGGTGGGTATCCTTGTTGGCAAACTACTTACCTGGTGTAATCAAACAAGCGGTAGAAAGTTAGAGTGGTAGAACAAGCACAATACAGGAAACAATGGATGGAAACCAATCAGGGAGAGAAGCAACCTAGAACCGAGGAAAAATGTCTTTGCAGTGAGAACAATGAAGCAGGGAAGGGCTTTGCCTTCCGAAGTTGTGGGTACAACACTGGAGTCTTTTAAGAAGAAACTGGACAATCATTTGTCTGAAATGATACAGGGCCATGATGGCGAACCTATGGCATGTGTACCCAGGTGGCCTGCAGAGCCATTTGTGCCTCAGCCAAATTTATCTGGACTGCGTATGCGCGCGCCTCCCAGCTGATTTTTGGGCCGTTTGAGACTTTGCCCTCCCGGAGGCTTGAAGGAAGCCTCTGCAGCCTTGGGAGGGTGAAAAACGGGCCTTCCGGAAATACCGGAAGTGCCCATGAAACGAGCCCGTTTTCCAGCCTCCAAAGGCTGCAGAGGCTTCCCTCGACCCCCGGGAGGACAAAAAAGGCCTCAAACGGGCTGAAAATCAGCTGGGAGGCCTGTGCATGCACAGTACAGGTAAGGGGGGGGGGGTGTTGCACACGCATGCAAGGGGGGGGCGCATTGCATTGTGGGCACACGCGTGCACGCTATGTCAAGGCGCTTTCGGCACACCACAACAAAAAGATTCGCCGTTATTAATATAGAGTCTCCTACTTGAATAGGGGGTTGGGACTAGAAGACCTCCAAGGATCCTTTCAGCTCTCTTCCATTCCATTCCATTTTCTATTCCATTTTCTATTCTATTCTGTTATTCTATTCCTTCCCAACTCTCTTATTTTATGTAAGCCATCACATTATTTTAGTATTTGTTGCCTGGTTGAATTGATAAAACAGCTTGTATAATCTTCCACCGACCCGTTGTTTCCGATACACACGCAGAGAGCATGCTCATTAGATTTTATTTTTCTGTTTGTGAACTGTTTGTGCCAGTTTGATGTAAGAGCAATCTTTAAAACACCTGGATTGAGCAAGAACCTTTACAAAATGTTCCCCTGCTGGAAGCCTGTATTTGAAGTTCCGAGCTCTGCAAAGAAGGACAAACATTGAATAAGCCTTATAATTGTTTCCATGCTGACCTATTGTAAAACTGGAACACATTGCACAGGGTGGTGTGTGAAGTGCTGCAGCCCATATTTGATTTAATCTCTGGAGTGGTGAGTTGGGGTTGATTGGTTACAGCTACTGGCTGCCGTTGCACCTGTTGATCAAGTATGCAGAAGGAAACAGGTTGAACCCAGATGCTGTTTCAATGTCTGTAACATAATCATCCCACTTAGGCAGGAAACGCTGAAATTATAGGAAACCAAAAGGACCATTGTCTCTCCAGCCAAAAGTTTGGAAGGTTTGCGCCTTCTGTGCCATTCTGGGACGGACCGCGGAAATCGCACAAAGTACTTTCGATGCAAAGGACTATTTTGGGCACAGCCAACTTCCAAACATCTAGAAAAGTAAACGGACGAAGAGAAGCTGCACCAAATAATTTAGGGAATTCCAGAACACATCTGCTTCTTTTAATTCTCCTTTCCTTGCATTTTGAATTCCCTTTTCGTTATTCAAAAACATCCCTCCCCATTATCTCCCAAGTCCCCTCAGCTAGCAACTAAATCACTCCAGTTGCTCATTTTCCTGCAGACAAATGCCAATCTCAGGACTTCTTGTTTGGTTGCAATATCTCCATGTCCTACTTGCTGATACCCTCTCCCTTTTTTAGCCTAGAACAGTGGTGGCTAACCTTTTTGGGCTCCTCTGCCAAAAATTGCACGCACACACCACCGCACACGCACTCATGTGCCAGCACGCAAAATGCAGTGCGGCTCCCTCCCCACGCCCCCTGTGCATGAACATGCAATCCTCACCTCCACCCCCTTACCTGCACTGCGCCTCACAGCTTATTTTTCGGCCTCCCAGAGACTGAAAAAGCTTCTGCAATACTTTTTAGGCCGAATTATAGGCCCGTTTCTCCACTTCCGGTATTACAGGAAGTGATGAAACAGGCCTATAATTTGTCCTGAAAAGCCTCACAGAGGCTTTTTCGAAGTCTCTGGGAAGCCGAAAAAGGCCTCAAACCAACCGAAAAAAGATCAGCTGTGAGGTGCGCGCATGCGGAGTGAGGTAAGTTTGCCTGCAGCTCACGTGCCAGCACAAATGGCTCTGCATGCCACTTGTGGCACGTGTGTCATCGGTTCGCCATCATGGGCCTAGAAGCTAAAATATAGGAAGAATGATTGCAGGAACTCGGTATAATCTAGTCCCAACCTTTTCTATAACTTGCAGTCCTAGCATACTTCTGACATATTCTCACACCCCTTGCAAAAGTGAATAATTATAGGCATATAATTATGGATATACACTATAATTTTGAAACTTCTAAACCCAAGTTTCCGCACCCCCTGGAATATCGTCTTGCACCCCCCAGTTGGGAACCCCTGACCTAGTCTAATGAAAAGAAGGACTAGGGTGACATATAGCAGTCTTCCAATATCTAAGGGGCTGCCACAAGGAAGAGGGGTCCAGCTTATTTACCAAAGCATCTGTTAGATGTTAGAATTCTTTATTGGCCAAGTGTGATTGGATACACAAGGAGTTTGTCTTTGGTGCAAATACTCTCAGTGTACATAAAAGAAAAGATACATTCATCAAGAGTCAAGAATCATCAGGTACAACACTTAATGATAGTCATAGGGTACAATAAGCAATCAAATCATACTAGGAGACAATCATTATAAATCGTAGGCAGAAACAATGGATGGAAACTAACCAAGGAGAGAAGCAACCTAGAACTAAGGAGAAATTACCTGACAGGACAATTAATCAGTGGAACAAATTGCCTTTGGAAGTTGTGGGTGCCCCATCACTAGAGGCTTTCAAAAAGAGACTGGACAACCATTTATCAGAAATAGTATAGGTCTCCTGCGAGAGCAGGGGGTTAGATTAGATGACCTCCAAGGTCCCCTTCCAACTGTTTCTCAGCTTTTTCTTAGCTGATCATCTATCTTGCTATCGTTCCTCTGGTTTCCCTTTGTGTGTGTGTTGAGTATCCCAAATCCTTTATTTTTTAATTTGAGAAGAAAGCAGATACTCTGCAGGTACACCAGGAAGTGCCCAGGGACCTGTGATGACCCAGGATGGGATACAAAACAAACACAGTCACAGTAAACAGGTGAAGCCCCTTTTATTCCTTCACTTTGCTTCCAAAATCCGAATATCCTTAATGGAAGACAAAAAACTCCCACACAGTTACAAGAAGGAGAAAAAAGCAACACAAACCAGGCAAGATAAGGGCTGGAGGACGTCCACAGATAACACACGCTGGGAAGGATGCCAAACTCAGAGAGGAACAATAAACGAGATATTTCCACACTTTGTTTCCAGCACTCACAGGTACACATGTCCGTTCTCTTATCCAGTTGTCACAGCTGCAGCCCATGAAGAGGATCAAGGCTCTCTCCTCCTGAGTAGACCACATCTCTCCCTTATCCTCTCCTCCCTGCATTTCCTAGGATGCAGAGGGGATGAGCCTGGGTCCTCCTCTGACTGCCCAGCCGGCCTCTGCCCTTCCCCAGCCTCCTCCACAATCTCTGGAGCCACACCTCCACTCCCTGTCAGCTGTTCCTCCTCTCCCTCAGAGTCAGTCTCCACTAGGGGCATGACAGGACCATTAGCATCCAGGAGTACCAAAACCTGGCCTACCATTTGTGGTTCCCTAGATACTATTGTTCTTCAGTCCCAAAGCAAATGACAGAGTTAGGGATAAGTTTCTGCCTGCTTTTCCATCCTCATAAATAATGGTACAATCCTAATGTCAACTCATAAAACATTTTTATGCCTGTTTTAGAGTTGCCGTGAACAGAAGGGGAAGGGGGATTTGAAAGAACAGTACAGCAGTTTGGAACCGAAAGCACATTCCATTCTTACCTTGCAAAGATTATAACTAAGCTACCGGAATTTCTGTTGCACAAATCTCTAATTGGAGAACGTGATTGATGACTCTTGGCTATGAACATGTTTCACTGGAGAATATGAATTATGATACACCCAGAGGGGTGGGGGAAAACCAGGGTCAAGGGTGACTGTCAGTTAAAAAAAATACTTCTATGGTCTTTTTAGTTGCCAGCAGAAAGGGAGTGGGGGGAAAACTGCATTCTTTAAATGCTTCAGATAATCGCTATGGGAGCCAAAGCTGTTGGCCCACAAGATTATTACTGGAGAGTATGATTGATGACTCTTGGCTATAGATGTGGAGAATATACCTCCAGGGGGTTGGGGAAAGACCAGAGTCATGGGTGAAATGAATGATATGTCAGAGTCGGCTGCAACCAGGAAACGCCGAGATGTTAACTCCTAATCAATTTTTTTTTACTCTGAGAGATGCAGCTAGAAACTTGTGATTTGAATAGGGGTGCATGTTGGAGCTTTGACAGCCAGCCAACACTGACACATCATTCATTTCACCCTTGACCTGGACCGTGAATTACGTGTCTCAGAATCAGCTACATCCAGGTCATGCCGACATGTTCGCTCCTAATAAATCCTTTGAAGTTTTTGAAGCTTGGCTCAAAGCTCATGATTTAATTAGGGTAACTGCCAGAATCCTGACACCTGAATTGTATGAGAACTCTAAAGGATGTTGAATATCTTTCCTTTGGTAGGAGCTGTGGAAGCTCAGAGCTCAGAAGATTTCCGGTGGATCCCGTCCTCAGACCCCAAGAGACTAAAAGAAGACGCGGTGGATTTTCTCAAGATCAACTGATCTTACGATCTAAAGGAGTCTCTGAACGAAAAAAGGGAGCAGATAGAATTCAGGTCCCTGTCAAAAACAGATTAAATATATATATGTGGCCATGATGGCAATACGCTGGTTGTGATTTGCAAATGGTATCAGCCATTACGGGATTTGCTATAGAATGAATGGTGTTCATTGCGGGAAGGCAAAAGATTGGTCAGAAAAGATATTTTCAGAGGCTGTTGGCTGTTCAGGCTTCCAGATGTGACCCCAGCACAGCACAGCAGAGACAAAAAATTGGTCAGAAAAGACCAATGGGGCTGAATAAGTCTGTCTTGTCATTAAGACATTAAGAGCCCTGGTGGCGCAGTGGTTAGATGCAGTATTGCATGCTGACTCATCACTCACTGCCAGGAGTTCAATCCTGACCTGCTGAAGGTTAACTCAGCCTTCCATCCTTCTGAGGCCGGTTAAATGAGGTCTCAGATTGTTGGGGACAAGAGGCTGACTCTAAACTTCTTAGAGGGTTGGACTACCGTAGAAGACCATCAACATCTCTTTTAGCTTCTATTCCATTTTCTCTTCTGTTATTCTATTCCATTCCTTTCCAACTCTATTATTATGTAAGCCACCACATTATTTTAGTATTTGTTGCCCGATTGAATTGATAAAACAGCTTGTACAAACTTCCATGGACCCATTGTTTCCGATACACGCACAGAGAACATACTCATTAGATTTTACTTTGCTGTTTGTGAACTGTTTGTGCCAGTTTGATGTAAGAGCAGTCTTTAAAACACCTGGGTTGAGCAAGAATTGTTACAAAATGTTCTTAAGTCCTAAGTGCTACAGCTGAAGACACCTCAGCCATTCAGTTGATGCTGCTGGAGCCTCCTTGAAAATAACTAATTTGAGTTTCTCTCCTATCCTAAAATGTCTTCTCAGCGTCATGAGGATTCAGATCCTTGGACTATGGCAGTTTTCCGGTAGATTGAACCAGGCCTTCCTAAGATTTCATTTCCTAAGTTTCTCAGATCAGATTCTCAGACCATTTTTCCCCTTCGTTCTTACTGGCAAGTCCTGGAATAAGCATGCTTCCTTGGCCAGCTGGGCTCTTCACCACAATCTCTCTGCTGTCAGATCACCAAGCCATAATTCCAACGTTAAGGCAGAACATCCAACAAATTTATAGAAGAAAGGGTGGGGGGAGAGCATAGAGAAGAATAAAAAAGCAACTTTGAGACATCCATAGAAGCACAGGGGTTTCTACCGGTGCTTGAAATAGTTGGCAGTGAGATGCTCTTACAATATGTAATCATCTCTCTTAAACTTTTCAGTAATGAGTATATCTGTACAATAAATACTTCCAGGGAGTTTTATGAGGGTTAAATCTTCCACAACGCATTTACAGCAGTATTTCGCTACTCTTAGGAATATTTCTTCACTACAGTATAGATAGAACTGGGGCATGGCTAGTCTAGTGAAGAGAAGGACCAGGGGAGACATGATAGCAATTGTCCAATACTTGAGGGGCTGCCACAGAGAGGAGGGGATCAAGCTATCCTCCAAGGCATCAGAAGGCCAGATAAGAAATAATGGATGGAAACTGATCAAGGAGAGATTCAACCTAGAAATAAGGAGAAACTTTCTGATGGAGAACAACCAACCCGTGGAACAGAGGTTTTCTTTGGAAGTTGTGGGAGCGCCATCATTTGAGACTTTCAAGAAGAGATTGGACTCCCATCTCTCTGAAATGGTGTAGAGTCTCCTTCTTGGGCAGGGGGTTGGGCTGGATGACCTACAAGTTCCCTTCCAAATCTGATCGTCTGTTATCTGTTAAGAAGCTGCAAAAAACTTCCTGGAGAAATAAACAGGTCTTGCCACTAGGTGTCGCTATGAACTGCTGATGGTTGAGCATATTAAGTAACCATGTAGCTCCCCCCTGGATGAACCCTTCACCTTTATTTTTCTATCAGTATCTTAACATTTCTCCATTAATTTTTTCCCTTCGTCAGTAAAAGTTCTTTTTATTTTGTTTGCTCTTAAGGTTGCATCATTGACTTGGAACTTGTAATCATTCCCTCTTTCTCAGGCCAAGTATTGATTTTTGTGAGAACGTGACATCTAATTTCAATAAAATTGCCTGAAAAAAATGAGGCTTGGTTACATTTAAAAAAGTCTTGTAAAGTCTTGCCCACCAAATAGCACTGGAGATTCTGGCCCTCAGAATCAGAATAGAGTTGGAAGGGACCTTGGAGGTCTTCTAGTCCAGCCCCCTGCTCAAGCAGCAGCCCCTATTCCATTTCAGACAAGTCACTGTCCAGTCTCTTTCTTAAAAAAACTCCAGCGATGAAGCACCCACAAGGTCTGAATAAAAGGCCATCTCTTTTCTCTTTCTCTCTCCCTTGATCCAGCATGATGGGAGGGTTGGACGGGATGACCTCTCAGGTTGCCTCCAATTCTCATCATTCCGTGGTTCAGATCCAGATTAACAGAGTTGGAAGGGACCTTGTAGGATCATCTACTCCAGTGGTCGCCAACTAGTGGGCCGGGAGACCACTGGTGGTCCACGAGAATATTTTGGTGGTCCACAGAGAAATGTCACCCCCAAAGCAATCCAGGCTGCGTGGGAAGGCAAGGCTGAGCTGCCCACGTGGCCTGTGAGAACAAGGCTTGCATCGCTTGCATTGCGAACAACACATAGTGAGGGGAGGGGGGAAAGGATGGGGGGGGAGCTTGCCCGCCTGGCCTGGCCACCAGGCTGCTTCTTTCTGCTTCTTCTGCTGCTTTTGGCTGCACGCAAGGAAAGCAGCAAAAGTCTTTCTTTCTCTCCCCCAAACCACCAGAAACGAGTCTTTGGGACCCTGCAAGGCCTCCTGCTCCAAGAGGCTACGCTGGCACGACAAGTCTCACAAAGACTCTTTTCTGGTGGAGTTTGGGGGAGAGAAAAAAAGACTTCTGCTGCTTTCCTTGCGTGCATGAAGCCAAAAGTCTCTTCCCCCCCCCCCCCAGGAGAATGGAGCTGGAAATGGTATCCTGCAATCTCAAATAAATAAATGAATGATTGATTGGTAGGAAAAAGGGGTGGGGAATTTTCCTGCAGACTTTTTTGGGGATTTTCCCAGGGTCTCTGCTGCTTTTTGCAGAGATCCTGAGAAAACGTCAGCAAGCCACCGTCAAAATTCATATTAGTGGTCCGCGGGATTTAAAATTATGAGTTTGGTGGTCCCTGAGATCCAAAAGGTTGGCGACCCCTGATCTAGTCCAATCTCCTAACCCAAGCAGGAGACTTAGGGATCCTTAGAGGCAAGATATTTTTATCAAGAACTAAGTTCTTGAAAAAGTTGAACTAGTTGCAAATCTGAAGAGTCCAGAACATCCTTCTCCCCTTGAAACGCCCCATTATGTTCAAGAGGGCAGCCAAGTGGAATGAAGAACTAAGGCTTTCCTTTACGTTACGGACTCGCTGCGCCGTTTTGTTGCCGATTTCATAAAAAAAACAATGGGTTGGAACCTCGAATGAGAGCCTTGTCTCTGCACTTGCGCAAACTTTACAAAGTACAGGACTTCGTTCTGCCTTTTCCTGGATTTCTTGTGCATGGGATGGGCAGCACAAATTCCCCTCCCCTCCCCCCCAGGAAGCAAAACTGAAATGATTTCACGCGGTATCCAGATAGGAACTCTGGATTCCGCTTTAAAAACTAATGGAGAAAATTGATTCCAAAATAGTATGAACGATGTAAAGGAATTTAGTTTAGTGGCATTATTATATAAGGAGCCTCTGTGGCGCAGTGGTTAGAGTGCAGTACTGCCAGGGCTACTTCTGCTGACTGCCGGTTGCTTACAGTTTGGCAGTTCAAATCCCACCAGGCTCAAGGTTGACTCAGCCATCCATCCTTCCGAGGTGGGTAAAATGAGGACCCAGATTGTTGGGGGCAAGAGGCTGACTCTGTAAACCGTTTAGAGAGGGCTGTAAGGCACTATAAAGCAGTATATAAGTCTAAGTGCTATTGCTATTATTATAGCAGCTCTGTATCTGCAATCTATGATCCTTTACAACAGTGATTCTCAGCCAGTAGTCTGCAGACCAGGGGTGGGGTGGGTGGACCACAATGTCATCACAGGATCTGCGGAGACTTGAAGAAATATTACTATTTAAATTTTGAGTTTACCGTGGCCGCAAAAGGTATTTAAAGGGCGGCCCGTGGTGAAGAAAAAGTTGAGAACCTTTCACAGGATTGTCTCCAATATCCTCAGTCTGAGCCCCCAAACTCTGCCCCACATCTCAGGCTCTGCCCTCCATTTCTGTGTCCGTCCGTCCCACTTCACAATGCGCCTTCCAAACTCAGTGGTATTTATTCCTCTACAGAAGCTAGCAGGCTAGCCATGGTACCAGTCCAGGAACAAGTGTTTCTCCGTGTTTCCAATGAGTCAAGATGCAAGCTAAAGTTCTGATTTAACATTAACAGAGTGGAAAAGGGACCTTGGAGGTCATCTAGCCCAAACCCCCCCACCCAGCCCAAGCAGAAGACCCTAACACCATTTCTGACGGATGGTGCAGTCCAGTCTGTGCAAATTCTCTTTACAACCAAGAAGCCCTTTTTGATCTTGACTCACACAAACCCTCTTTAAATTGCTGTTGAAGTTCTGATTTTTTTAGGAGGGGGAGCAGAAGTGGGGTAGGGTAGTTACCGAGAAATGAAAGATAGGTTTAGAAAAGAAAATACAGGTAATTCTTGACTTACCACCACCATTGAGCTCAATATTGCTGTCGCTAAGCTAGACAGTTGTTCATGATTTAACCCCAATTTATGAATTTTTAGGCATGGTTGTTAAGTGAGTCACTGCAGTTGTTAAATGAATCATACAGTCATTAAGCTAATCTGGCTTCCCCCATTGACTTCGCTAGCCAGAAGCCCGCTGGGAAGGTCACAAATGGTGATTACATGGGCCCAGGACACTGCAACCCTCATCAATACAGATTGGTTTCCATTGATGGTGGGGATGCTGCAATTGTCGTAAGTGTGAGAAGTGGTCATAGGTCATTTTATCATAGAACATAGAATAACAGAGTTGGAAGGGACCTTGGAGGTCATCTAGTCCAATCCCCTGCCGGAGCAGGAAAGCCTATTCCAAATATTAGTCTCTACTTAGGATCGAACTCAGACTCCTGATTGTGAGGCGAGAGCTCCACCTCTAGGCCACCACTGCCATTGTAACTTCAAGCAGTCACCAAATGAATGGTTTTAAGTCAAGAACTACCTGTGCTAAGGGAGAACATGGGAGAGAAGAAGAGATTGTCACTTTGATTAGAATCTTTTGCCTTCCTTGCAAAATATCTCATTGCACTCATTGGCATAGGCTGGTGCAGATTTAACTTTTCCCGAGTCTGATAAGGAGGCAGTTCTTAATAGCAGAATAACAAGAGTTAGGAGGGATTTTGGAGATCTTCTAGTCCAACCCCCTGTTCAAGCAGGAGACCCTACATCATTCCAGACAAGTCTCTTCTTAAAAGCCTCCAGTGTTGGAGCACCCACAACTTCTGAAGATAAGCCATTCCACTGGTTGGTTGGTTCTCACTATCAGGAAATTTCTCCTTAATTCCAGGTTGCTAACTCTCCTAGATAAGTTTCCATCTGTTGCTTCTTGTCCTGCCTTCTGGTGCTTTGGAAAATAGATTGACTCAATCTTCTTTGTGGCAGCCCTTCAAATATCATAACGTTGCTATCAAGTCACCCTAGTCCTTCTTTTCACCAAACTAGACATAGTCCAATTCCTGCACATTCCTCCCTGCCATTAAATTCTTTCTATCAATGTGCTTTTGTCAAATCCTTCAGAAACATTCCGTCTTTTTCTCCAGCCTCCTGGACAGATGTTTCTTGCTAGAAAAAAGTAGGATAGATTGCGTCACCACCAGAGAGATTTGTAACTGGCTGACAAACTGTACTCAACAAGTAGTTCTTAATGGGTCTAAGTCTACATGGAGGGAAGTAAGTAGTGGGATGCCACAAGGTTCCGTCTTAGGCCCAGGACTCTTCAATATCTTCATTAATGACATAGATGAGAGAATAGAAGGGGAACTTACCAAATTTGCAGATGATACTAAGCTGGCAGGAATAGCTAACACCCTAGAAGATAGGCTCAAGATCCAGATGGATCTTGACAGACTTGAAAACTGGGCTCTATCTAACAAAATGAAATTCAATATAGAGAAAAATGAAGTCTTACACTTAGGCAAGAAAAACCAAAAGTACACATATAGACTGGGTGAAACCAGGCTTAATAGCAGTAACTGTGAAAGGGATCTTGGAGTCTTAGTGGACAACCAGCTAAATATGAGCCAGCAGTGTGCAGCAGCAGCCAAAAAAGCTAATGTAATCCTAAGCTGCATTAACAGAGGGATACAATCAAGATCAAGGGAGGTACCACTCTATAAAGCCTTAGTAAGACCACACCTAGAATGCTGCCTTCAGTTTTGGTCACCACATATAAAAAAAGATGTTGAGACTCTAGAAAGTGCAGAGAAGAGCAACCAGGAGGATTGGGGGACTGGAGACTAAAACATATGGAGAACGGTTACAGGAACTGGGCATGGGATAGTCTAGTGAAGAGAAGGACCAGGGGAGACAGGATGGCAGTCTTCCAATATTTGAGGAGCTGCCACAGAGAGGAGGGGGGGGGGGGGGTCAAGCTATTTTCTAAAGCACCCAAAGGCCAGACAAGGAGTAATGGATAGAAACTAAACAAGGAGAGATTCAACCTGGAAATAAGGAGAAATTTTCTGACAGTGAGAACAATCAACCAATGGAACAAGTTGCCTTCGGAAGTTGTGGAAGCTTCATCACTGGAGGCTTTCAAGAAGAGACTGGACTGCCATTTGTCAGAAATGGTGTAGGGTCTCCTGCTTGGGCGGGAGTTGGACTAGATGACCCACAAGATTCCTTCCAACTCTGTTAATCTGTAAATCTGTTTTCTCTATGTACCTTTCGAACTTTACACATGAAAATCTCAGCAGAAAAGGCCCATTTTGCCAAGAGATTTGCTCCGTTGTCTGTTGGCCTCTGATTGCCTTGGTGTAGTGTAATTAAAATGCCAACTCCCTTGAGCATTCATGACTCAGCAGAGAGATTGGAAGGACGACTTTAGAACAATAAAGATAATAAGAGGGAGGAGAAGGGAATTAGAGAGGGGAAAGTTGTTCAGTCAAAAGAGCAAAAGCAAGCTGTTGCTCAATATTAAAATGGGGTCGAGGGGGAGGACAAGCAATTCCAGAATCGCATCACGAATGTTTTCCACTCGAGAATTTGAGAAATGAAATCTACTCGGCACTTGAAAGCAGCTGGCTGCCTTGCCGTTGTTAAATTTGTCCTTGTTTTTCTCCCCTCTCTTTGAGATTTATATACAAAATTTTAATCTGGAAATGTTCACGTTTGCTTTGGCAGGCTAATCTACAATCTCCTATGGTCAACAATTGAATGTCAATTGTTAAACATTAGCACGGGTCAAATGATGAGATGCCAGCTGTTCACCAGGATACCAAAGAGCCCTTGATGAATATTTGTGTGCTTAAATAATACTGGGAGAAGATTAAAGGCTGGATTCACTGAGGAGCATTTTGAAGGCATTTCTTGAAGCAAATTTGAATTTGTTCTTTTTTTTAATAAGTTTTTATTCAAGAAAAAAATACTTTAAAAAGAGAATCACGTTCTCACATTTTACTGTTTTCATAACAGTGTACATCTCTATTAGTGTTAATTGAAATCATTTACTACAAAAATATCTTGAATCTAATTCCTAATTTCTTACTTATCTATGTTATTAATACATCATGATACATTATTTGTTCTTCTATGTTACTACACTACTACACCTATATACATACCTATACATTTATCCTTATTTCTGTTGTTCCATGATATTTCTTTAATCATTTTCACTATATATCTTTATTTCCTTTTCATTTAACCATTTGTACCATGTATTCCATGTTGTAACCATTTGTACCATGTATTCCCTCTTCCTTGTTTTTTAATATCATAGTTAATCTAATCATTTCTGTGCATTGATAAATTTTGTTGATTACTGCTAAATCTGTGGGTACCATTGTTAATTTCCAATTTTGGGCAAAGGCTATTCTTGCTGCTGTGATGATGTGTAGTATTAGATGCTGTTGTTTTTTACTCCATGACAGTTCTGATATTCCCAATAGGAAGGTCTCTGGAGTTTGTTCTAAGCATGTCCCAAAGGTGCTTGTTCAAGAGGCAGCTGGACTTTGCTTTTCCTTGAAGACATTTCACTTCTCATCCAAGAAGCTTCTTCAGTTCTGAAGAAAAAACAACTTTGGAACAACCTTGAGCTGGATGACTGAGAATCTTCATAGACATAAACTAGGGGGTAGTTTCTCAAAACATCCCCTGGGGAAATCATCAGCATTAAGTTTAATTGAGAGATTCAACCTAGAAATAAGGAGGGGGGACAAGCTATTTTCCAAGCACCTGAAGGCCAGACAAAGAATAATGGATGGAAACTGAACAAGGAGAGATTCAGCCTAGAAATGAGACATTTCCTGACAGTGAGAGCAATCAGCCAATGGAACAGAAGTTGCCTTCGGAAGATGTGGGAGCTTCATCCCTGGAAGCTTTCAAGAAGAGACTGGACTGCCATTTGTCAGAAATGGTGTAGGATCTCCTGCTTGGGAGGGCGGTTTGACTAGATGACCTATAGGGTCCCTTCCAACTCTTGTTAATCTATTAATTCATCAGCCTGCCTCAAGAATTGGTTGATTTCTCTGATATGAGAAATTTTTAAGAAGAGATTGGACTGCCATCTGTCAGAAATGATGTAGGGTCTCCTGCTTTTGGGGGGGGGGGGGTTGGACTAAATGACCTCCAAGGTCACTTCCAACTCTGTTAATCTGTTAAATTTGTTAAATTGCAAGTGTTTGGTCTGCAGAAATTCCGGTTGATCAGTCCTGTAACTCTGTGGCCACGATGACCTTCCCTTGTTAGCAGGCCAAGTCATCTCCTGCTAAATTTTATCTAGAAATGTGCTTAAGTTTGTGCTCTTCAGCCTTTGCCTCCACACACAGCACCTAAGAGAAAGCAAGCGAGGGACATCAGAATGAGTCTGCTGCCAATAGGAGATGTTTGCGATGAGAAAACATTTTAATAAAATGGGAAAATATATACAGGGAAAATAGTGGTATATATACTAATGGAAAATATAATTTAATAATATAATCCAAATAAGTCAAAACAGTGGATGGGAATTTAGGATGAGGTAATCTATTATTAATATTAATAGTGTGTTAAATTATATTATGAATTTAAAATAGTTAAGGATTAGGAACTGTGTGGGATTTTGAGATACACTCTCAGGAGCACTCTAATAAATAATTCCCTTAACACTGTTCAACTATTACAAAGTCTGCACTACTATTACTGTTAATCTTCTCATCACTCCTTATCACGCATCCCCTCCCACTTGTGATTGTAGGACTGTAACTTTGTCCCTTGTATCCTTACGATTTATATTGACTGTTTCCTAATATGATTTGATTGATGATTGTACCCTATGTCTATCATTAAGTGTTTTACCTGATGACTCTTGACGAATGTATCTTTTTTTTTATGGACACTTTATACCAAGGCAAATTCCTTGTGTGTCCAATCACACTTGGCCAATGAAGTATTCTATTCTATTCTATTCTATTCTATTCTATTGATTAAATATTGTCAATATTTACCGTTACTATTAACCTTACACATTTGGAATATTGAAGTTGTAGAATTATGAATAATTCTTAGAAAATATTAAATAATAGTATTTAGGGACTATCAATAAAAGGTGCAATGTTATTTATGTTTGAATGAATGGGAAAATGAGAACTGGATTATGAAGAGAGATTAACCCTGTTGAAGTTGTAGAAGTTGGAAGATTAGAACTACATCTACCTATTTGTATTATTATTGTTATTGTTGCTTGAAAAAGATTTGATCCAGTTAATGCAATGATCATAAAATATGTATGTTTATATTGAATATAAAAAACTTATTTGGAAAAAAAAGAGTTGTTTGCGATGCCAAAGATTTTATCATGCTACAGGTAATCCTCAACTTACAAATGGTTCATTTAGTGACCGTTCGAAGTTACAACAGTACTGAAAACAGTGATGTGGGACCATTTTTCACACAGACAACCATTGCAACATCTCCATGATGGCATGATTCAAATGCTTGACAACTGGTTCCTATTTACGACGGTTGCAGTGTTCCGGGGTCATGTGACCAGGTTTTTGCAAACTTCTGACGAGCAAAGTCAGCGGGGAAATCAGACTGACTTAATAGAATAGAATAGAATACTTTATTGGCCAAGTGTGATTGGACACACAAGGAATTTGTCTTGGTGTAAATACTCTCAGTACAGTGGTACCTCTACTTATGAAATTAATTCGTTCCGGAAGCCGTTTCATAACCTGAAAATTTCGTAAGTAGAGGCACACTTTACCTGTAAATATCCTAATCCGTTCCAAGCCCCCGAACTGTACTTCTTCGTTCTTACTTCCTGCTTTGCTGGATTGCTAGCGCGAGACTGAGAATGCGGCGTGGTGCCTGCGCACAGATCCCTCCTAGCCAATGGGATGCCAGGAAGATAACCAATGGCAGCGCAGCTCGGACACGCCATTTTCCAAGAAAGCCTTTCGTATCTTGAAACATATTCGTAGGTAGAGACGATATTTTCTCGAAGACGCGTTTCGTAACCTGAAACTTTTGTAGGTAGAGGCTTTCGTAAGTAGAGGTACCACTGTATACATAAAGAAGGAACATTTGTTAAGAATGTTCCTCTCTGGAATGAATTACCCCCGGAGGTAAGGGCCGCCCCTGATCTCATGGCCTTCCGTCGGTTACTTAAAACTCACCTATTTTGGCAAGCCTAGGGGTCTTTTAAATTTTAACCTGGTTTTTAATTTCTTTTAACTCTTGTTTATATTTTTAATTAGAGCCACACTATATTCAATTTTTTAAATTTTAATATCATGTTATATGTTGTATATGTGTTCTGTATATGTATTTTATTGGCTGTTCACCTCCCCGAGTCCCTTTGGGGAGAGGGGGCGGTATATAAGTCTAATTAATAAATAATAAATAAATGAATAAGAATCAAGAATCATAATGTACAACACTTAATGATAGTCATAGGGTACAATCAACATCAAATCATACTAGGAAACAGAGGATACAAGCAACAAAGTTATAGTCACAAGTGGGGGGGGATGGGCGATAAGGAGTGATGAGAAGATTAACAGTAATAGTAGTGTACACTAACAACCGTGCTCCTCATTTAACAAAGCAGTGATTCACTTAACAAACGAGGCAAGAAAAGGGATAAAGTGGGGACCAAAACTCCACTTAACACATTTCTCACTTAGCAACATAAATTCTGGGCTTGGTTGTGGTCGTACATCAAGAATTACCTGTACAAAACACTTGACTTCCAACTATTCATTTAGCAACCATTCAAAGTTGCAATACCACTGGAAAAAGTGACTTATGACCAGTCTCCAGACTTACGACCATTACAGTACATGCCAAATGGACACATGTTCAAAATTTGGGCACTTCCACTGGCTTGTATTTATGACAGTTGCAGTATCCTGGAGTCATCCGATTGCCATTGGTGATCTTGTGGCTCCTAACAATTCAATTAACAGATTAATAGAGCTGGAAAGGGACCTTGTAGGTCATCTAGTCCAATCCCCTGCCCAAGCAGCAGACCCTACACCATTTCTGACACATGACAGTCCAGTCTCTTCCTGAAAGCCTCCAGGGGTGAAGCTTCCACAACTTCTGAAGGCAACTTCTATTCCATGGGTTGATTGTTCTCCCTGTCAGAAAATTTCTCCTTATTTCCAGAATGAATCTCTCCTTGTTCAGTTTCCATCCGTTGTTCCTTGTCTGGCCTTCGGGTGTCTTGGAAAATAGCTTGACTCCTTCCTCCTCTCTGTGGCAGCCCCTCAAATATTGGAAGGCTGCTATCATGACCCCCCTGGTCCTTTTCTAGATATGCCCAGTTCCTTCAACCGTTCATCATATGTTTCAGCCTCCAGTCCCCTCATCATCCTGGTTGCCAATATGGTGCAATATGCTTCTCTTCGCTGATGATGTAAAGTTATTCATCACCACAGACAATACTGCTGACAAGACCTTGAATATGTATCAGAATGGTCAAACAAATGGCAACTTCAGATCTCAATAAATAAATGCTCTGTCCTACATATAGGCAAAATAAATCAGAAAATAAAATACAGGCTGAATAGTCAAGACCTTGTTGATGACCCAAACTCTGTAAAGGATCTAGGAGTACTCATCTCAAATGACCTAAGTGCTAGCGCCCACTGTAACTACATAGCCAAAAAGGCACTAAGAGTTAACTTAATCTTACATAGCTTTTTCTCTGGTAATATTACACTAATAACTAGAGCATACAAATTATTTGCTAGACCAATACTCGAATAAAGCTCATCAGTCTGGAACCCACATTATATATCTTATATTAACACAGTTGAGAAAGTCATATTTTACAAGAAGAATTCTCCACTCCTCTACTCATTGCAGAATACCTTATGCCACCAGACTCGAAATTCTAGACCTTGAAAACCTAGAACTACGCTGCCTTCGGTCCGATCTAAGTATAGTATATAAAATCATACATTGCAATGTCCTACCTGTCAATGAATACTTCAGCTTCAACCATAACAACACAAGAGCAAACAATAGATACAAACTCAAGGTTAATTGCACCAAACTTGATTGCAGGAAATACGATTTCAGCAACAGAGTGGTCAATGTCTGGAATATTCTACCTGACTCTGTGGTTTCTTCCCCAAACCCCAAAAACTTTAACCTTAGACTGTCTGCTATTAACTTTAACCTTAGACTGTCTGCTATTGATCTCACCCCTTTCCTAAGAGGTCTGTAGTGGGCGTGCATAAGCGCACCAACGTGCCTACCGTCCCTGTCCTATTGTTTCTTTTATATTTTATTTTTCTTACATGTATCCATGTATTCATTACTATGTTTTACTTATACCTATTATCTTGTAAACAATTGACAAATAAATAAAAATAAATAAATAAATAAAAATAAAATCTGTGCTCTTTCTAAAGTCTCAACATCTTTTTTGATAATGTGGTGACCCAAACTGGAAGCTGGAAGAAGGTGGCTTGGCTTGACTGTGTGCTTCACTGAACAACTGCATTGATTTCTTTTAACAACCATGGCAACAAAAAAAGATGTTAAAATTGGGCACAGCTCATTTAAACAACAGCCTTGCTTAGCAAACAGAAATTCTGATTCAATTGTGGTCATAAGTCAAGGACTGCCTGTACTATGAAGGGCTATGAAAGAGAGAGGATTGTGTGGCTCCTTGGACGTCGATCAGCTCCCTTGTTTCCTTCGAGGCAACTACCAGATTATGCAGGAATCTGTTACGTCAAACAGTCCTAGTGAAAAATGACCAGATATGGAGCCTCTGGTTATTATTCCTACTTCCCGTCTTGTGATAGGAAGATGTTCAACAGCCTCTTGGCTCAACAAATGGCTTTGAACACTAAAAATAATCCCACAATGTCTATCTGAAAGGCAATCCCCATTGGCTGAATTTATCCTTCATTAAGCTTGTGGGTGAACTGAGCATCGCAATTAGGGTGAGGGTAACCAGTTCAGTGGGAGCTCTGGGTACAGTGAGTAGAGCCCCAGGAGTTGAAGCCAGGTTAAGTGGGAGGATTTGAAGGTTTCTCCCCAATAGCCAGAGAGAGACGTCCCAGGAGTTGATTTTTGTTGCTGCCCGAGACTCAGTTTTTGATGGGTGGGATTCAAGCAATGAACTATAAACCAGGTGAATCTACTCCTCCTTCCTTGGTGGTGCAGTGATTAGAATGCAGTATTACAGGCTAATTCACTGCTCGCTGCCAGGAGTTCGATCCTGACTGGCTTAAGGTTGACTTGTCCTTCCATCCATTACCCACAAGGTGGGTAAAATGAAAACCCAGACTGTTGGGGGGCAAAAGGCTGACTCTGGAAACCACTTAGGGCTGTAAAGCACTGTAAAGCGGTATATAAGTCTTTAAGTATGTAAGTGCTAGGAGTTTGATTTTCACCGGCTCAAGGTTGACTGAACTTTCCATTCTTCCGAGGTCGGTGAAATAAGGACCCAGATAATTGGGGGGCAATAGGCTGAGGCTGTAAACCATTTAGAGAGGGCTGTAAAGCACCATGAAGTAGCATACAAATCTAAATGCTATTGCTATTTATTTCTCTATCATCTCGGCATCTAGCATCAATCTAGCATCTACCTATCATCCATCCATCCATCCATCTATCATTTATCATCTTCTATGTGTGAAACTCGGAAAATTAGGATATCGTGCAAAAGTTCATTTATTTCAGTAATGCAACTTAAAAGGTGAACCTAATATATGAGATAGACTCATTATATGCAAAACAAGATAGTTCAAGCCGTGATGTGTCATAATCGTGATGATTATAGTTTACAGCTCATGAAAACCCCAAATCCACAATCTCAGAAAATTAGAGTATTATATGCAATCAATAAAACAAAGATTGTACATAGAACAATATCAGACCTCTAAAAAGTATAAGCTTGCATATGTACTCAGTACTTGGTTTGGGCCCCTTTTGCAGCAATTACTGCCTCAATGGGGCGTGGCATGGAAGCTATCAGCCTGTGGCACTGCTGAGGTGTTATGGAAGACCAGGATGCTTCAATAGCGGCCTTCAGCTCTTCTGCATTGTTCGGTCTCATGTCTCTCATCTTTCTCTTGGCAATGCCCCATAGATTCTCTATGGGGTTCTGGTCAGGCGAGTTCGCTGGCCAATCAAGCACAGTAATCCCACGGTCATTGAACCAGGTTTTGGTGCTTTTGGCAGTGTGGGCAGGTGCCAAGTTCTGCTGGAAAATGAAGTCAGCATCCCCATAAAGGTTGTCTGCAGAAGGAAGCATGAAGTGCTCCAAAATCTCCTGGTAGACGGCTGCGTTGACCCTGGACTTAATGAAGCACAGTGGACCAACACCAGCAGATGACATGGCTCCCCAAATCAACACAGACTGTGGAAACTTCACACTGGACTTCAAGCATCTTGCAGTGTGTGCCTCTCCATTCTTCCTCCATACTCTGGGTCCTTGGTTTCCAAATGAGATGCAAAAGTTGCTCTCATCAGAAAAGAGGACTTTGGACCACTGAGCAACAGACCAGTTCTGTTTTTCTTTAGCTCAGGTGAGACGCTTCTGATGTTTGTTGTTCAGGAGTGACTTGACAAGAGGAATACGACATTTGAAGCCCATGTCCAGGATCCATCTGTGTGTGGTAGCTCTTGATGCACTGATTCCAGTCTCAGTCCACTCCTTGTGAAAGTCCCCAACACTTTTGAATGGCCTTTTCCTGAAATCCTCTCCAGGCTGCGGTCATCCTTGCTGCTTGTGCATCTTTTTCTTCCACACTTTTCCCTTCCACATAACTTTATATTAATGTGCTTTGGGAACATCCAACTTTGTTTGCAATTACCTTTTGAGGCTTTCCTTCCTTATGGAGGGTATCAATGATGGTTTTCTGCACAACTGTCAGGTCAGCAGTCTTTCCCATGATCGTGCTTCCTACTGAACCAGACTGAGAGACCATTTAAAGGCTCAGGAACACTTTGCAGGTGTTATGGCTTAATTAGCTGATTAGAGTGGGACACTTTGAGCCTAGAATATTGAACCTTTCCACAATATCCTAATTTTTTGAGATTGTGGATTTGGGGTTTTCATGAGCTGTAAGCCATCATCATCACAATTATGACAAATCACGGCTTGAACTATCTTGCTTTGCATGTAATGAGTCTATCTCATATATTAGTTTCACCTTTTAAGTTGCATTACTGAAATAAATGAACTTTTTCATGATACTCTAATTTTTTGAGTTTCACCTATATATCAGTGGTCATTCAGTGGTTGGAATGCAGGACTGCAGGCTGACTCTGCCCATTGCCAGCAGTTTGATCCTGACCGGCTCAAGGTGGACTCAGCCTTCCATTCTTCCGAGGTGGGCACAACGAGGAGCCAGATTGTTGGGGACAAGAGGCTGACTTTATAAACTGCTTAGGGAGCGCTGTAAATCACTGTAAAGCAATAGTCCAAGTAAAGTCCAAGCGCTATTGCTACTGGTTTTGGGAATGAAAGCCGCCTGGGTAACTTTGGGCTAGTCTCTTTCTCTTACAATTGTTACTTTGAGTCAATGTGTATGTGTGTGTGTCTATGTGGGTTTTAAAATAAAAAGCCAGGAAAAAAATCTAATAATTTCAAGATGAGTTAACTAGAGAAGAAAGAACAGGTAGTCCTTGTTACACTAAATTTATGTACACTAAAATGCAGGTGGCATATAAATGTAACAAGGTTCCATTCCCACCTGCCCTTCCAAAATGTGAAGGCTTGATGTTACACCCTCTGTCTAAATCATCTGACAAAGGACACCAAATCTTTGGGGAGTTCAGGAAATGACAAGCTCTTAGGTGGCCAGTGGCGATTTTATGAGGCCTTTGTAAGAGCTGCTTGGTTTCCCAAGTCAAAACAGAACAAGCGGAATCTTGGCCCTTGAATGCTGGATGGAATTCTGCAAATTCTGGTTATTTGTAGCTTGCTGCAACACCATATTGGCTGAACCGAAAAGCAATATTGTGTCCCTTCATGGATTAATCCTAGCTCCAAACCCCAGATATGGTGCCCTATCTGTTGGAAGCATCCTTTTAAAGAATAAATCGGCGCTGCAATTAAATCCAGACGCCAATCCACGCGTGCAGGCGGTTTCAGGTCGCTGGAAAATGCCAAATGGTCTTGGATGCATGTTGGTGGGCGACGGAATTCTTTGAGATTGGGATTTTAAACGCGACTCTGAGCATCCCCTCACCAACTCTTCACACCTCGCCTACAAGAGCGGCGGAAGGCCAGGGTACCTCTGAGCATGTCAGGATTGCTCCCTGATTTGCCCCATCGCGGCTCTTTTCCTCCCTGATCAGCAGAAACGAATCCCCAGGGCAGCGCCCAAGCCTCAGGCAGCCTTGCCACCTCTCCGCAGAAACGCCGCACCTCTGGCTGCCCGGCTGGGAACCATGGGAGCCGAAGTCCCACACCCCTCAGGTCTCTGGCGGAGAAAGCAGAAGACGTCAGTATTTCCTTCCCGCGCCCCTCCCTTTTCAGAGAAGAGGGGTGTGTCCTGGGAGGCCCCTGCCATTGGTCAGCCCGTAAGCCGGGCGGCGAGCTCTGCCCTCGGATTGGCTGCGGCGCGTTCGGCGAGCGGAGCCAGCTGCTGGTTTCGCTCTTCGGCCGCGCCAGTTGCAGCAGGCGCGGGGCGGCGGCGCCGGGGCGAAAGCGGTGGCAAGCCGAGGACGCCGGTCGCCTGGACGCGGTGAGTGGGGAGCGGGGAGGTATTGCACGCACCCCCGGCAGAACCAACGTAGGGGCGAGAAGGCGCGGCCGCCCTCCGTCCTCCTTTCCTTGGATCACCCATCAATGAAAGAAGCAAGGCGAAGTTGGGAGTCGCTTCCCCCTCCCTTTCTTCCCCGCAGTGGCTTCCTGGGAAGCCCCCTCCCTCCCTCCCCCCTTTGGTTGCGTCCCCCTCCCCTTCTCCCCCCACTGGCTTCCTGGGAAGCCCCCTCCCCTCCCTCTCCTCCATTCATTCCGTGGTTTTCTCCCCCTCCCCCCCCTTCTGGGGAGGTGGGAGATCGGAGCCTGGCGGAGGCCCTCGGCTCGTCTCTTCGTCCCCAAACAGCCTGGCCCACCCATTCAGCAGCCCACCCGCTCTTCTTTTAGGGGGTGGGGGGGGGAGGCATTCTTGCTCCATCCCCACTTCCTGGTCTCCGCCGTCTCCGTAGCTCCCCCTGCCTCCTTCAACTGCCTCCCCTCCCTAAAAAAACCCCTCCATTTAATATCCGTCCATTTGGGGAAAAACATCCCCCTCCCCAAACCTCTTCCCAGACCCTCTGCGTGGATCGCCTTCATTTCCTTTCGCGCTGCCTTGCAGGGTTGTTGTAGATCAGTACATCTATGTCGCCCTTTTGATGGATCTGAGCTATTCTGGTTCCCCAATCCCGTTCCGTGCTCCCCTCTTTCTCTGATTTTTTTTTTTTTAAAGGAAAAGAGGACCTAGAATCCTAGGGCTGGAGGAGACTTGGAGGTCTTCAACCAGCTCACTCGAACAGGATTTATTTATTTATTTATTATTTACATTTATATGTCGCCCTTCTCCATAGACTCATGGCGGCTTACAGTCTTTGGAGCACCATGCTAAGTGCTCGGCAATAGCCTTCATTCCATTGTATATGCCTGCTTATTACTAGGGCTTTTTGGCCCCCCCCAGCGGCATTTTTACAAAGTCAGCTTATTGCCCCCAACAATCTTGGGTCCTCAATTTACCTACCCCGAGAGGATGGAAGGCTGAGTCAACCTTGAGCCTGGTGGGATTCGAACCTGCACTAATTGCAGGCAGCTTTCACTAAGTGCTAGATGATTAACAACCTGCATCACCAAGGCCCAAGGATAACATATACACCATTCTGGACAAAGGTCACTGTGCTTTTTCTCCGCCAGCCCAGGCAGTGGCTTATTGGGGGGATGACTTCCAACTTTGAACAAGGCCATTATCTTCCTCTGTTCTGCCAGGTGGCTCCTTCCCCAAATTTTTGGATCATTCTGAGCCTCTGCGTCCTTCAGCTCTGTGTACGATTTCCGCTGGCCATTGGAAGTAGCTTCTCAAAAACATTGCCCAGAGCTCTCTAGCTGCATTTAATGTTCCTATATTTTGCCATTATAACAAACACATCCTACAATTTGGAAACTGGGCTTCTTAGCTTTGATCAAGATAACAGCGTTGGAAGGGACCTTGAAGGTCATCTAGTCCAACCCCCTGCTCAAGCAGGAGACCCTATACCATTCCAGACAAGTGGCTGTCCAGTCTCTAGTGATGGAGCAAGCCGTTCCACTGGCTTATTGTTCTCACTGTCAGGAAATCTCTCCTTATTTCCAGGCTGAATCTCTCCTTGATCAGTTTCCATTCATTATTCCTTGTCTAGCCTTCAGGTGTCTTGGAAAATAGCTTGCTAGCCCTCCTTTCTGTGGCAGCCCCTCAAATATTGGAAGGCTCCCATCCTGTCTCCCCTGGTCCTTCTCTTCACTAGACTAGCCAGGCCCAGTTCCTGCAACAGTTCATTGTATCTTTTAGCCTCCAATCCCCTCATCATCCTGGTTACTCTTCTCTGCATTCTTTCTAGCGTTTCAACATCTATTTTATAACATGGTCTCTAAAACTGGATGCAGTATTCTAAGGCTTTATAAAGTGGTACTACCGTAATACTTCAATTTCATGGGGAGTTTCATTGTTCTGATTAACTAATAGAAGCAACTTGCTTCTCCAAAAAAAAAAAACATTATTTGTTTAAGCTCCCAGTGCATTTAAGTTGTCCTAAAAACAAACCAACCAACCATCATCACCCAAAAAAATTAAAAGCAAGGCAAGATGAGAAGCCTATCTAGTTTTTAATAGGGAGGAAGGGAATTTGAGAAGACAGATATTTAAGAGCCTGTGTTTTAATAATTGGGGCTTAAAGTTAAAGGCTTCTCCATTTCAAGGCAGTTTTATTTTCTTCATCTTAACCACCCCACCTAAGATGATTTTTTCCACTCAACAATAATTAACAATCTGCTAACAAGAACTTTCTCAGTTCTCTTAATAGATCATAAAATCTCTTGTGCAAACCTAGGCATCATTAAGGCAATGATTTGAAAAGTCCTGAAGGTCCTTCTTATCAAATTAGAGATAAGATGGATTGGAGCTTCAGAGAGTTGGAAGGCCGAGTCATATCTTTCTGCCCAAGCTATAACAGTCCAGAATTTGATTCCAAAAACTCTCTGTGCACCAGCTGGGCAGAGTTTGTACCATAGCAGAAGGGAAGGGAAGATTGGAAGGGACTTTGGAGGTCTACTAGTCCAACCCTCTCCTTGTGGCAAGAGCCTTATATCATCCTGTCTCACCTATTTTTGAAAACCTCCATTGATCCTTCACAACTTCTGGAGACAAGTTATTCCTCTAAATAATTGTTCTCTCTGTCATTAGCCAGTCTTTTAACACAGTTGGAAGGGACCTTGTAGGTCATCTAGTCCAACCCTCCACCCAAGCAGATTTCAGATACACATTTCTGACAAATGGCAGTCCAGTCTCTTCTTGAAAGCCTCCAGGGATGAAGGTCCCACAACTTCTGAAGGCAACTTCTGTTCCATGGGTTGATTGCTCTCATTGTCCTTATTTCCTGGTTGAATCTCTCCTGGATCAGTTTCCATCCATTATTCCTTGTCTTGCCTTTGGGTGCCTTGGAAAATAGCTTGACCCCCTCCTCCTCTCTGTGGCAGCCCCTCAAATATTGGAAGACTGCTATCATGTCTCCCCTTCTCTTCTCTGAGTTTAAAGCTAAACATGCCTAATCTTGGTTGGTGCTTGGATGAGGCATTATAAGAAACCTGGGGCTGTTGGCCTGACTGGAAAATTGAATATACTCCCAGAAAAAATAGGGTTGTCTAGAAAGACCTCTCCGTGTCTTGAAAGGCCAAGGAGACATTGGGTTCACCCTTTTGATCTACCGGTAGATCAGAGGTCTCCAAACTTGGCAATTTTAAGACTTGTGGACTTCAACTCCAAGAATTATCCAGCCAGCATAGAGTTGAAGTCTACAATTTTTAAAGTTGCCAAATTTGGAAACCTGTGATCTAGAATGATGTGTGCACGATAGAACTATATAATTTTACTGGGTCATACCATGTCAGCCAGATTGTTTCAAAAGCTTACAGAAATAATGCAAACCTGAGTATTTCAGGAAGGCCAGGAAATTGCAGCTTCTGCTCAACTTTTGGTATTTCCCTATTTGATCTGCCATTATATGAGCCGGGAGTTGGACTAGAAGACCTCTAAGGTCCCTTCCAGCCTTACGATCCTAAATCATGTTCTGTGTTCTTTCAGATCTAAATTGCTGGTCTCTCTTAAGGGAAAGAGAAAGGATGCTAAATTCTATTGCTGAGACATAAACATCCATCCGTCCCTAAATGTTTTCTCCTTTTGCAGAGGTATTACACAACCAGCTCAGTCCAATTTCAACTCAACGTCCTCTGTTCCTTTATCATTTCTGGACTGAATGTGTATTGTACAGTTCTGTTTGGCAGGAAGATCTGGATGATCAGCATGGGAAGTCATGAGGAAGCTGCGATCTTTAGCTGAATCCCCAGATCTCATTTACACAATCCATCTTGGTGACAAAATACTATCAGATTTGGCTCTTCCTAGCTATGCAGCAGTCCTCACCTCCTTTCGCTCTTTTTTTCCTAGCCTCAATTTTTCTCATGCCACACATACACACAGAGAGACCTCTTGTGTGTTTCCTTTACTATAAATATCCTATTTATGTATCGCCTTTTCCTTTTTTTTAAATATATATATATATGATTTTATTTATAGTTTTTTTTAACATACATAAGTGCTTAGTGAACGGTGCATTTGTTTGGGTCAGTTTACTTTATACATAATATGAATAACAATAGTAATACTATTCAGGTATACATAGTAATATAATCTTTCAACTTCTAACATTTGTGTCTACATGGTAATTACAATATTTTATATAGCAGTGTACATCATAATATTTTCCCCATCTCTAATTCCTATCTCTATTTTCTAACTCTTAATCAAGCAAATCCTATATTAAGAAGTATTCTATATCTATCCGTCATCTCTTGCTCTTTTTAGTATTTCAACTCTTACTGACTTTTTGACCAATCTCCAACGTTCTTCCCTTAGGATCTTGTATCTCTTTACATCACTCATATTTAATCTTAAGTATTTAGATGCCTCTGCATCTACCTCGCATCGCCTTTTCCTGTAAGGTCTTTCCATTGGAATCTCTATTTGATAACGGTTACCCCACGTTCTTTGGACATCTCAATCCTGCAATTATGTACTCTTCAATATCTTCATAAAGTACTTTGGTGAGGGGATAGAAGGGGAATTTACCAAAGTTGCAGATGATACTAAGCTGGCAGGAATAGCCAACACCCAAGATGATAGGCTGAAGATCCAGAGGGATCTTGACAAACTAGAATGCTGGGCCCATCTCCCTTTCCTCAAACTCTGCTTTTCCTTCCAGGTTTGTAGTAGGCAGCTGTCAATCTGCTGACACTGCAAAGTTTTTCTCAGGCTTGAAATTGAAAGTGTGAGAGGGAAGCTCAGGAAATCTTATGAATGTGCTGATCTTACAGATACAGATTACCAGAGTTGGAAGGGACCTTGTAGGTCATTTCATCCAGCCCCCTGCCCAAGCAGGAGACCCTATACCATTTCTGACAGATGGCAGTCCAGTCTCTTCTTGAAAGCTTCCAGGGATGAAGCTTCCACAACTTCCAAAGGCAACTTCTGTTCCATTGGTTGATTGTTCTCACTGTCAGAAAATGTCTCCTTATTTCCAGGTTGAATCTCTCCTTGATCTGTTTCCATTCATGATTCCTTGTCTGGCCTTCAGGTGCCTTGGAAAATAGTTTGACCCCTTCCTCCTCACTGTGGCAGCCCTTCAAGTATTGGAAGACTGCTATCATGTCTCCCCTGGTCCTTCTCTTCACTAAACTAGCCATGCCCAGTTCCTGCAATTGTTCTTCATATGTTTTAGCCTCCAGTCCCCTAATCATCCTGGTTGCTCTTCTCTGCACTCTTTCTAGAGTCTCAATATCTTTTTTATAATGTGGTGACCAAAACTGGATGCAGTACTCTAGGTGTGATCTCACTAAGGCTTTATAGAGTGGTATTAATACCTCACTTGATCTTGATTGTATCCCTCTGTTAATGCAGCTTAGGATTGCATTGGCCTTTTTGGCTGCTGCTGCACATTACTGGCTCATATTTAATTGGTTGTCCACTAAGACTCCAAGATCCCTCTCACAGTTACTGTTATTAACCCAGTCTATATGTGTCCTTTTGGCTTTTCTTGATTAAGTGTAAGACTTTACTTTTCTATATGTTGAATTTCATTTTGTTAGATATGGCCCAGTGTTCTAGTCTGTCAAGATCCCTCTGGATCTTCAGCCTATCATCTTGGGTGTTGGCTATTCCTGCCAGCTTAGTATCATCTGCAACTTTGGTAAGTTCCCCTTCTATCCCCTCACCTAAGTAGTTTATGAAGATATTGAAGAGTCCTGGGCCTAAGACGGAACCTTGTGGCACCCCACTGCTTACTTCCCTCCATGTAGATGTGGTACCGTTAAGCTAAATCGCCTTTATCTGGTTTGAACCAACAAAAGTTCCTTCCCCTTTTCTTAGTTAGAAGGAGGCGTGATAACTTGGCCTATGATCTTGCAGAGGGTAGAGGGTTTTTGCACTGTAAGCAATGTGTCTTCCCTCAGATCTCTCTGTGCCATGAGGTAAGCGTGAAGTGTGGCAACAGCCGAGAGTACTTTGCTTAGTCATGACCGAGCTGAAGATGTCAAGATTGTATGATTGCCGCCTGAGCCAATTCCCGGGTGTTGGCCAAGAACAGTTATTGATTGTACCAGGTGCAATCGGGGAAGGGGAAGTCAAATCCATCCCTGTCATTGCCTATCTGTGCTGTCAGGACAAGCACAGCCTGGGGGTCCCAATTGGGTTGCGACAGGTGTCAGAGTACACAAACAGGCTGAAAAGGAAAAGGAGCTGACGGAGGTTGCAGTCTCAGGCTTAACTGGGGAAAATGCAGAGGAGGGCAACTAAAACCCACTGCCCCAAACCAGGGTGAATATGATTGAAATCAACTCAATTTAAATCATGATTTGAATGGAATAGAATAGAATAGAATAGAATAGAATAGAATGGAATGGAATAGGAGAGAATAGAATGGAATAGAATAGAATAGAATAGAATAGAATAGAATAGAATAGGAGAGAATAGAATGGAATGGAATGGAATGGAATGGAATAGAAGAGAATGGAATGGAATAGAATAGAATAGAATAGAATAGAATAGAATAGAATAGAATAGAATAGAATAGAATAGAATAGAATAGAATGGAATAAGAGAGAATAGAATGGAATGAAATAGGAGAGAATAGGAGAGAATGGAATGGAATAGAATGGAATAGGAGAGAATGGAATGGAATAGGAGAGAACAGAATGGAATAGAATAGAATGGAATAGGAGAGAATAGAATGGAATGAATGGAATGGAATGGAATAAGAGAGAATAGAATGGAATAGAATAGAATGGAATAGAATGGAATGGAATAGAATAGAATGAAATAGGAGAGAATAGAATGGAATGGAATGGAATTGAATGGAATTGAATAGGAGAGAATAGAATGGAATGGAATAGAATAGAATGGAATAGGAGAGAATAGAATGGAATAGAATAGAACAGAGTAGAATGGAATAGGAGAGAATGGAATGGAATGGAATGGAATAGAATAGGAGAGAATAGAATGGAATGGAATGGAATAGACTAGACTAGACTAGAATTCTTTAGTGGCCAAGTGTGATTGGACACACAAGGAATTTGTCTCCGGTTCATAAGCTCTCAGTGTACATAAAGAAAAAATAAAATACATTCATCAAGAATCATAAGATACAACACTTAGCGATAGTCATAGGCTACTAATAAGCAATCAAATCATACTAGGAAACAAATAGAACAATATAAATTGTAAAGATGCAAGCAACACGGTTATAGTCATAAGTGGGAAGAGTACACATTGCTTTCTGGGTGCTGGCACGCGAGCGCACGAGCACGCACACAAATTATTGGCACGGGAGCCGAAAAAGGTTTGCCACCACTGGTATTGGATCGCCTGCTTGAGCAGGGGGCTGGACTAGAAGATCTCCAAGGTCCTTTCCTAACAGTGAGGACAATTAACCAGTAGAACAGCTTGCCTCTGGGTGTTCCATCCTTGAAGGTTTTTAAGAAGAGACTGGACAGCCACTTGTCTGAAATGGTATAGGATCTCCTGCTTGAGCAGGGGGCTGGATTAGAAGACCTCCAAGGTCCCTTCTATTCAAATTTTGTGGGGGAGAATCAGATAAAGGCTTGGTGGTGCAATGGTCAGAGTGCAGTACTGCAGGCTACTTCTGCTGACTGTCGGCTACCTGCAATTTGGCAGTTCGAATCTCACCAGGCTCAAGGTTGACTCAGCCTTCCATCCTTCCAAGGTTAATAAAATGAGGACCCGGATTGTTGCGGGCAAGAGGCTGACTCTGTAAACCGCTATTTTGGCCTTTCCCCTCCGCGTCCTGGCCGTATCTTTAATTTGGAGAGATGGATATCTGGAGCAGCAAGTATGTTTGTGTGTGTTTCTTTAACCATCTGCTGCCATCTTTTAAACTTTCAGTTATCTTGAGTTAAGGTGGACGGCTTATAAACGTTATAAATGAATAAGTAAAATATCCATTTCCCTGAAATGGGCGTCTTGCACTTTGGAAGCGCAAATCTATGAATTCATATTTCAAGCTCCTATTAAAAGGTTCTGCTTTGTGCTTTGTCCTTGCCCAAACTTTTTGCTGGCAGGGGATTTTGGTTATTGTGGTTGCAACGTCCGACAGCACAATTGGGAAAGGCAAGGAGAAGTAAGCAGCCTTCCAAAATTTGCAGCCGCTGCGCTGTGGACATCCAGGAAGTCTCTTCATCGCTGGGGTGCTTAACGGCCCCCAAATATTATTTCCACCAACAGGTGTTATGTTGCCAACAGCAGCTGCTGAGTTCTTCTAGAATCTGAAAAAAAGAGCAGAAAGCTGTTTTTGCCAACTGTAGTTTCCCCAGCCGTGTGAGCTGTTGTTGGCATGATCCCACAGTTCATAAGGGAGCATGTGAGTGGGCTCATAAATTCCTTGTTGATGGGCCCAGCCTAGTGTGCTGGTCAGTTGTACGAGGATAACGGAGGCTTTCACTGTGGCCTTTGGGGCAAAGGGGCTGCGGTGCGTCTTCCGGGGGATGGGGGGGTGGAGAAAAGAGAGGTAAGGATTGCCTGTAGCTAGGGAGATACAGATAAAATTGTAGGTGTCAGGCCTGCCTCCATTAAAATCCCAAGAAAGAAAAACTCTCGACTCCATTGAAGTAGAAAAACGCTACTTTTAATGAGTTTGAAATGATAGCAGCGAAAGAAAGGCAAGACCTGATTCAAAAGGCACGAAAGTTACAGGCCTGGATGAAAGTCCAAGGCTCTTCTAAACAACAGCAGAAAGGGGGCCATCTCGATCTTTTGGGGAGGGGGGAGAACCTTGTTCCAGAGGGCAGGCTTGCATTTCCTGGATCCCGATCAGTGACATTGTTTAATTGAAGGGACCTGGAAGGCACCAACTTCAGCTGAGCAAATGTTACAGGAGACAGGAGGAAACTGAGAAAATTTAAGACAGCAAAAGGATGGGGGGTGGGGAACGACTGAAATCGTAAACTAGAGAAATGCCCCTTGTCATGGGAATGGAAGAAGAGAGGACTGGGGGCCAAATGTTGCCTTGAACATGACTCTTCATTGTGATGGACCCCGATGGGCCACCTGAGAAGTTACCAGTGGGAGTTGATGAGTGTGAACTGGGGGAAAGCTAGCCACTCTCTCTTGATTGGCAGGTGCTGCCCTGAGGACTGTTGGCCTTTTTATCCCAGCCTTTTAAACAGAAATGCCAGCAATTAAATCTCAGGATTCTGACAACCACACAGCGGTTCTGCCTTTCCCGGCTGTGATTGCAGGGTTCAGTCAGAAGCTGCAAAAATACAGAGGAGAGCTTCTCAGTTTTTAGGCCAGAGCTGATGGAACGGAATGGAACAGAGTAGAATAGAATTCAGCCGTGGTTCTCTTGTGTCCCAAAGGTGCTTTTTTCCAGGAGGCAACTGGACTTCCTTGTTTTTTCCTTTGAAGACATTTTGCTTCTCATCCAAGAAGCTTCTTCAGCTCTGACTGGATGGTGGGGAAGGGAAGGATTTCTATTCCTTGCAGACAGCTGGTCATTTGCATCCTTTTAGAGGGTCCTTGAAGCCACTTGGAGGCTTATCTGTGTCCTCAAGATCACCTGATTGGTGCTCCTGATTCCTGTAGTACTGCCATTTTTTCCTCTGGAAATCCATTCCTGTTTCCACAACATTCAAAGGGTGTTCACCCCCAAATTGCATAACTAAAAGTCTGTACAGAAATCCAGGTCATGGTTGTCCCAAAGGTACTTTTTTTTTCAGGAGACAGCTGGATTTTCTTGCAGGATGGATTTGATTTAAATCAAACTGATTAAATTCACAATTTAAATCACTAGTCAGTAAGGCTTGATTTAAATCATAGTTTTCTACATAAAGACTAATTCTTGCTGATATAACTTTAATATGCAAGTTAGATGAAGATTTTTAGAATAACAACTTTTCATATTAGTTTTTTTATCCCCAGTTTAACAGGTTAATCATTCATATTTGGACAACTTTTCTGTTGTACTTAGGAAGGAGAAAAATAATCATTACCTTAATAATAAGAATTTAAAAGTAAACCAAGCATCTGTGATAATATCTTGTAGGCAGAGAAACTGTTCAATAATCTTACAAAAACCTCTGGAAGAGCATGACATTGTGAATGGATTAATGAAATTTATTTACCAAAAAAATTAAACATATACAGTCTTATTCTACATAATTAAAAAACTAATCTTTATTTCATGATGGAATAATCTTTGGATGGTAATATATTTTCCTCAAAAAGCATTTTATGTAAAAAAAATCCAATTTAAATAAAAAAATCCAATTTAAATTTTAAAAAATCCAATTTAAATAAAAAAAATCTGATTTTTTTTATTTGTTTAAAAAAAATCATTGATTTTTATCCACCCTGCTTTCTTGTTTTTTCCTTGAAGATGTTTCGCTTCTCATCCAAGAAGCTTCTTCAGCTCTGACTGAATGGTGAGGGATGGAAGGATTTATATTCCTGGCAGACAGCTGGTCATTTGCATCCTTTTAGAGGGTCGTTGAGGCCACTTGGAGGTGCTCCTGGTTCCTGTAGTCTGCCATATTTTCTTCTGGAAATTCATTCCTGCTCCCACAACATTCAAAGGGTGTTCATCCCAAATTGTATAGCTAAAAGTCTACAGAGTTTTTCAGTCTTCTAGGTCATGGTTATCCCAAAGGTGCTTTTTTTCAGGAAGCAACTGGACTTCCTTTTTTTTTTTTTCTTTTAAAGAAAGAACAAGAAAGTCCAGTTCTCTTTTCTTTACCACAGACTCCCTTTAAATACCTTTTGTGGCCATGGACCATAATCATGGACCACCCAGATCCATAACTCAAGATTTAAATCATAACATTTCTTCAACATGACAACATTATGGCCCCCCCAGGGGTCCACAGACCACAGGTTGAGAACTAAAAGGGTGGGATGGGATAGGATAAGTTGGAAGGGACCTTGAAGGTCATCTAGGCCAACTTGATTGTAAAAATATGATTTTTGTGAGTTGTAATTCAGTTTTCTCAGCTACAAATTTTCACAGTTTCAGTCACAAATTGACTTCCATGGGCCTTACAATATATCATACTTAAGTAGTCAGTAGAGGGGTATGTATAAGCGCATTAGCATGTCTATCGTCCCTGTCATTGAATTTTTATTCTCTTATTCTCGTTCTCGTTTTTGTTTGACAAATTCCAATAAATAGATAGATAAAAATTCCCCGCTTCAGGAGGAAACCCTATACCATTTCACACCAATAGCTGTCCCAATCTCTTCTTAAAAACTTCCATGAATGGAGCACCTGCACTTTCTGAAGGCAGAAGCTGCAGAAATATAGAGTCTATCCTCTCAGTTTTGGGGCAGAATTGATAGAGAAAATGGGGGTTGATTTTTCCTTGCAGGATCAAAGAAGCATACTGACTAGCTAGACTTTCTTGTTATGTGGGCGTTTTTTTTTTTTACATATATTATTTTTGTTTGAACGCAAGCCCAGAATGTGTGCATAGCTTAGAACAAGACAAAACTGATGACTTTGAATATAATTTGGAAAGCCATTCCCAGGATTGCAACTTGCAACATAATAGAAAGCACCAAATTATCCATACTGCTTTTTATCCAGAGATGAAAGGTTGGGGAAAATGCCTGCCTGAATTTTTGCAGAGATTCTCAATCCACAACAAAGCATCTTTTTCTTTAAAAACACATTGAACAACTGAGTTCAACATTTTCACTTCGTTACCTTGGCAACAACACCAAGGTGTTTCCCCTTGGCAGGAAACAGGTATTTTTCTTTCCTTTCCCAGTCCAGCTTACAGGCCTGGGATTTCCTTGTAGTGTCTCATCCAAGTACTAACCAGACTTAATTCTGTTTGGCTTTTTTGAGGACTGTTAAGGTCATTTGTATGCTCTCGCCTTGCTGGGCCCTTTTTCTGTAGGCCTAGCACAGTGGTCGGCAAGCTGCGGCTCGCGAGCCACATGCGGCTCTTTACACACTTTAATGCGGCTCTTCTATGTGCCGGGCGCCCGCTCCCCTCCCTCCTCTTGGGCGGCCGCCCCAGGAGTCGGGACTCTGCAGCTAGCCTCTGTCAGTGCGCGCCCTGTGTGCAGCCCCGGCGGCCGGCTCCACACAGCTCCAGTCGGGTCATGTGGTATAAAGGGGGGTGACTTTCTGTGTAGCGCCGTGGCGGCGAGGCAGCATCCTCTCTCTGTCTGCCGCCCTCAGAAGAAGACTGCGCCTCCCAAATCAGCACCATGTCATCCAGTAGGTGTAGCAATGGCCTGGCCTGCCTGCCTGCGTCTATTGCAGAATATTCTCAATAAAAACTTATTGAAACTAAAAACAGTGTACCATCCTATGTATTTTCGGTTTTAAAAATGTGGCTCTCAAAATAAATTTCAATCGTGGTTTTGGCGAGATTTGGCTCAGTTGAAAAAAAAGGTTGCCCACCACTGGCCTAGCATTATAGCAGGCAGCAAAAAAGGATAGGGAGGAATTTCATAGGTATAGAAAAACAATAAAGCGCCAGAAAGTAAGGTTGGTAAAATCTGTAACTACAGTACTAAAATAATCTTATTGCAAAAAATGCTTTAAGTGAAAGATCCTTAGTTCTTTCTGTGCTTGGTTCCTAGCACTGCTGATGTTACCTAGTTAGGTAAAGAAGTGTCTGCAAGAAAACAACCAAACTCAGCACCAAGGACTCCACAGTTCTCCTCCACTTCGTCCTCCTCTCCTTTCTCCAGTCTGCAAATCCTACTCCTTTCTAGCACTGATGATGTTCCCTAGCTGGGTCATGAAATGTCTTCCAGAAAACCAAGCTCAAGAGAGTATCACGGACCCCTCGTTTCAACCCTGAGCTACATCGATTCTCCTTTGTTAGCGCTTTAAACTCTAGGCGGGGGAAACACGATCATTTTGTAAGCTGCCCAGAGTTACATAAACAGTGAGGTAGATGGCATATCAATTTTTATAAACAATCCACTTGTAGAGGTTTCAAATATGTGCCGAGTCAGGAAAAGCAGACACTCCAACCCAACCACCCCATCAAGATCAGCCTTGGCCCAAAGCTTAACAAGAGGCCTAGCAGATAAAGAGGGGCTTGGTAAAGAGCTGGACTTGTTTTTCAAAATTAGCAACTTTTTAAGAAGTGTGAACTTCAACTCCCAGAATTCCTCAGCAAGCACGCTTTAAAGATTGATGGACTTCAATTCCCTCTTGTACTCTCAAGCTGGCTGGGGAATTCTGGGATTTGAAGTCCATCCAATCTTTAAAGCATGCTTGCTGAGGAATTCTGGGAGTTTAAATCCACATGTCTCAAAGAATACTAGTTAATAGGGAATTCTTCAGCTACTTTTATTGAGACTGGCTATAATGACAGAAACTTCCAAATCTGATTGTGTTGCATCTCCTCCCTTATGATTTAGTAAATTAGAGAATTGCTTCCGAATTTATCTAGCTGAAAGAATGAATGAGCTGGAAGGGACCTTCAATGTCTTTTAGTCCAACCTTAGGAGAACCTATACCATTTCAGATAAGTGACTGTCTTAGAGACTCTTCTTAAAAACCTCCAGTGATGGAGCACCCACAACTTCTGAAGGCAAGCTACTCCATTGATTAATTGTCCTCACTGTTAGGAAGTTTCTCTTTAATTCCAGGTTGCTTTTCTCCTTGATTAGTTGCTGTCCATTGTTTCTTGTCTTGCCTTCTGGTGCTTTGTAGAGTAATTTGGGGCCCCCTCTCCTTTGTGGCAGCCCCTCGAATACTGGAACATTGCTATCATGTCACCCCTAATTCTTCTTTTCTTTAGACTGGCCAAATCCTGCAGCCGTTCTTTCTGGACTAAAAAATGTTTCAACTCCTTTTGCCCATGTCATAGTTCCTGCATTTCTCCTACAAGATCATTTTCCTTACTCTCTCTATTTAGCTATTTACTTTTTCCTTGTGCTTCATACCTGGTCTTTTCATAAACACAATGAAGCCAGTTTTCTAAATTAGCCTCGAATGAAAGAAATGCAAAAACAAAATCTGAATAATATGCATTTATTGTTCCCTTCTGAATCCTGGTAACAGAGTACCAAACGAGGCAGAAATAGCTCCTTTTGTGTTTCTGCCTGTCAATTCCCATGAATGTCCTGAAATTTAAGCATCATGCAATCATTGTCCAATGCAGCTTGAACTTGATGCAGAAAAATGATCCTGCATATTTTTCCCTGGCTCTTTTCATTTCTTTTAATGAAAGAGAGAATTACTGTAGCATTCAAAATTGATCTTGGGGGAAAGAGGATTGCGCGATGTACTTCCAGGTAGAGTTGGATGTTTCTGCCTGTATTCCTTGGTGAATGCAAATGTCCTTCGTTGTGCAAGCTACGCTGATCAACTGTCTCAGTAGCTTCTTCAGCCTGCTGGGAAATCTTAAGGGGAACATTGAAAAGAAATTTTTCCAGTGTGTACAGCAGGAAAAATTACATAGTGAAATATCTCTCCTGCCTCCAGGCAAGGAACGAATTTTCACAAGCTGCCAGGAGAGATTGAAGAGATATTTCTCAGTTCTTCTTAGATTAGGGAAGAATCACAGGATTGCTTTCACCCAGGGAGGAATATTTCTCAAACAGAGCAAGAAACATACTGGTCCGACGATCAGTAGGAGACCTGATCTTTCTTGGTCAAATTGTGGTTTGGTTTGGTTTTTCATTATTTAATGGAATAACAGAATTGTAAGGGACCTTGGAGGTCTTTTAGTCCAACTCCCTGCTCAAGCATGAAACCCTATACCATGTCATACAAATGGCTGTCCAATTTATTCTTTTATTTATTTATTTACAAAATACATGTGAAAATTACATTTTAACACTTCTGTGTCAAGCGTTATTTATATTTACAATTCTTTTTCATATCAAACCTTATTTCTCTTATCTAACCATATATATAACATTTCCCAAAACCTCATAAATCTCAGACTCCTCTTTACCTTTAAGTTTCCTCGTAAGCCTTTCCATCTTGGCACAATCAAGTATTTTGTTTATTACCATATTTTTGGAAGGTACATCATCTATTTTTCAGCTTTGGGCATAAGCAATTCTTGCCACTGTTAATATGTGTTGTATGATGTTTTAAATGTGTTTCTTCAGGTTTCAGGTCCAACTTATTCTTAAAATTCTCCAGTGATGGAGTACCCACTGTCACTGCGTTTATTTTGGGTTTGTCTGGTGAGTTCCCAGAGAAGTTTCCAGAATATACCGGACTGGTTATCATGTTTCCATAATAACAAGATATGAGTGTCTTGTGATTTTCGATTTACTGCGCATGTGTGCAGGGGAGGAGTTTTACTTTACATTTACTTCACTTTCATTATACTTCACTTTCATTTTTTCTTGTCTTTTGCTTGCTTCTCAGAATGTACTACTTTTTCTTTTGTTCCTAGTTATTTGTAAATAAAGTATGCTGGCAATAGAAAAACACGATTCATTTCCTCTAATTTATAAAGCTGAATTTTTTTTGCTTTGACACCCACAACGTCTGAAGGCAAGCTACTCCACTGGTTAACTGTTCTCACTATCAGGAAATTTCTCCTTAGTTCTAGGTTGGTTCTCTCTCCTTGATCAGTTTCCATCCATTGCTTCTTGTTTTGCCTCCCTGTTGTGGCTGCTATTCTCTGGAACCCCCAAGGCAAGAGACCCTATATCATTCTGGACAAGTGGCTGTTCAGTCTCTTCTTAAAAACCTCCAGTGATTGAGCACCAACAACTTTTGAAGGCAAGCTGTTCCACTGATTTATTGTTCTCACTGTTAGGAAATTTCTCCTTAGTTCCAAGGTGCTTCTCTCCTTGATTCATTTCCATCCATTGCTTCTTGCCTTGCCTTCTGGTCCTTTAGAAAATAGTTTGCCTCCCTCATCTTTGTGGCAGCTCATCAATTACTGCTATCTTATCGCCCCTAGTTTTTCTTTTCATTAGACTGGACATACCTGCAACCGTTCTTGATAGGTTTCATCCTTCACCCTTCTAATCATTCTTATGGTTCTTCTCTGCACTCTTTTCCAGAGTCTCAACATCTTTGTGGCACCCAAAGCTGGATACAATATTCCAAATGGGGTCTTATATTATACATATTATAGTATTCATAGTATAATGCTATAAATCCACTCTAAAGTAGTACCAGAAATTCATGTGTGATCTTGATTCTATCTCTCTGTTAATGCAAACCCAGGATTGCATTTCTTGTAATAAAAGAAGGGAAATAGTATCTGATTTAAGTCTTGACAAAAGTCATTGGGTTTTTCTCACTTCAATTGTTCGGCTGAATTGGTGGACTGTGGAATCAGAGCCTGTAAGCATCCCATAACGCTTGAGCCTCTGATTGGTTCTCTATCTGATATCACTATCCTAAGTTGCATTAACATTATTAATCATTAGAAGGATACAATCAAGTTGCATCCATTAGAAGGATACAATCAAGATCAAGGGAAGTACTAATACCACTCTATAAAGCCTTAGTAAGACCACATATAGAGTACTGCATCCAGTACTCACCACATTATAAAAAATATGTTGAGACTCTAGAAAAAGTGCGGAGAAGAGCAACCAGGATGATTAGGGGACTGGAGACTAAAATATACGATGAACGGGTTGCAGGAACTGGGCCTGGCTAGTCTAGGGAAGAGAAGGACCAGGGGAGACATGATAGCAGTCTTCCAATATCTGAGGGGCTGCCACAGAGAGAAGGGGGTCAGGCTGTTTTCCAAAGCCCCCAGGGGTCAGACAAGGAATAATGGACAGAAACTGATCAAGGAGAGATTCAACCTGGAAATAAGGATAAATTTTCAGACAGTGTGAACAATTAATCAATGGAATAGAAGTTGCTTTTGGACATTGTGGGAGCTTCATCCCTGGAGGCTTTCAAGAAGAGACTGGACTGCCGTCTGTCAGAAATGGTGTAGGGTCTCCTGCTTGGGTGGTGGTAGTGATGGGCTAGATGACCTACAAGGTCCCCCTTCCAACTCTCTTAATCTGATTAACAAGAACTTTTTTCACTGCTGTGATAACGTTGAATGACCACTAAACAAATAGTTGTCAGTCAAAGACTAGCAGCATTTAGAATAAGATAAAGGCTGAAAGAACTAATATTGAGTTGGACTTTTGAAACATTTACTGAGTCGTTGAGTTTATATAGCTATTTTGAGAACCCGGTTAGAGCCTCAGCTATGCAGATTCCTGGTTGGACAGTTTTCTTCAGCAACTATAAACAAAGCAAATATCACACAAACAATATAATTTGATGAGTCATTTTCCAAAAGAAAGTAAACGACGCAGCCGGCTTGCATGACAGGCAGGTCTCAGAATTGGTGCTAATAGAACATTTGAGTAGTCCTCACAACTGTAACCATTTAATTTTAAAATTTAAGGTTTAATGGCTGAATACTGTTGTGGGCCATTGTGTCTGTTCTAGAGTTGCAATTACTGCTAAGGTTTGAAAGATGGAGGATATGCACTGCTTGAACATTGACAAAGATTGAAAAATATCCAGGTACAACAATTAGGAAGAGTTGAAAAGGTAAAATCCAGGTTCAGTTCTCAATCTAGAACAGAACAGAACAGAGTAGAATAGAACAGAACAGAACAGAATATTGGAATGAATAGAATAGAATAGAGTAGAGTAGAATAGAATATTGGAATGAATAGAATAGAATATTGGAATGAAGAATAGAATAGAATAAGAAATAGAATAGAATATTGGAATGAAGAATAGAATAGAATAGAATAGAATAGAATAGAATAGAAGTTGGAAAGGATCTTGGAGATCTTCTAGTAACAAAACTCTGGACACTCAAAAAGCTATTGCAGGAAACCAGAGGGAAGCAGGGAAGTTCCTCTGGGAAAAATGGTAAAGGCACCAGGCTAGAAAGCAGGAGATCATGAGTTCAAGTCCTGCTTTGGCCACAAAAGCCTGCTGAGTGACTTAGGGCCTGTCCAGTGGTGGGATTCAAAAAAAATTACTACCTGTTCTGTGGACATGGCGTGGCTTGGTGGATGTGGCTTGGTGGGCATGGCAGGAAAGGATATTGTAAAATCCCCATTCCCTCACTGCGCCACTAACCTGCTTTCCAGCTCCATTCTCCTGTACAGGGCAACCAAAGAAGACCCAGCCAATCAGCTGGAACTCCAGAGGCAGGGAATAGATAGGGGCGGGGTTAGTCAGAGGTGGTATATGCTGGTTATCTGAACTATTCAAAATTTCCACTACTAGTTCTCCAGAACTGGTCAGAACCTGCTGAATAACACCTCTGGGCCAGTCCCTCTCTCTCTCGCTCAACCCACTACACAAGATTGTTGTTGTGGGGAAAATAGGAGGAGGGAGAAATATTGGTTATGTTTGCCATCTTGAGTTATTTGTAAAAACAATTGTAGAAGGTTAGCACCCACCCCTCTCCTAGAAGAAGGAAATATTTTGAGAAATTAAAAAGGCAGAATATTATATTTCCCTAAAGGGAGAAACATGCTCTTGAAGACAGAAAGCAGCCCCCAAGTCTTTCTTAATAGCCCTCAGCAGATGTCAGCACTTAAGAGATAAAGGGATAGATAGCTCTATTCATAAGCAAATACCCTCATCCAAGATCCAACACAGGAAAAAGCCACTATGCCACAATAGGAATTGCCCAACAAGCCCCCTCATTGCATCAGCCAAACTTCAATCAAACGTAGCTCAGACAAACTCCTAGGATCTGTACATGCCCCAGGGGAGTCTGACAACAGCCAATAGAATGCATGTTCTTGCATTGGAACAGGAAGCTCAAGAGCAAAGCCCAAGAGAAAGTATAAATGCCCTTCACTCTCAACTCCATGTGGTCAGCTGTACCAGAACCACAAACCACCATGTGTTTCATCTGTCAGTGTTCCAGAAAACCTCAACTCCAACCAATAACTCAGAGACAGACATCTTCTCAAAGGTTCCTTGTATTAGAGTAGTAAACTGGCACATCTGGGAAATCCCGAATCTGAAAGTTCCGGGTTTCCCTTCAATAAGCAAAATATTACAAATCAACCCCCTCATGGCATCACATGCCCCAATCACTATCCGTCCCAGCTTGAGACGTCCCCTCAACCACTCCTCAGCCAGGTGCAGAAACAACATGACCTTGACTTCGAAAAAGAATGCTATAATGTTTAACCACATACAGTCCAAGAAATTCCCCCTCCCATTTTCCCAGGCTCAAGAATGTGACAGACATCTTCTCAAAAGTTCCTTTTTATTTGGATAGTAACTGGCACAATTGTGGAATCCCAAATCTGAAAGTTCTGGGCTTCTTTACAATAAGTAAAAACTACAAATCCACCCCCTGCACCCATCACCACATCACATGCCCCAATCACCATCCCTCCCAAAGTAAGACTTCTTCTCACTTATGCGCAACACGACCTGACCTTGAATCAGAAAAAGAATTTTCTTTTGTGTAACTAGATATACTTCAATACGGTGGTCGCCAACTGGTGGGCCCCGGCCACTGGTGGTCCGCAAGAACATTTTGACAGTCCGCAGAGAAATGTCACTTCCAGAGCACCCCCCAAAGCAATTAATCCAGGCTGCGGAGGAACATAAAGCTGGGCCACCCACATGGCCCGCGGGAACCCTCCCCGCCCACTCACTCCTTACTTGGCAAACTTGCCTGCTAAGTTGCTATTTTTACTTTTTTCCCCCCGACTATCAGCTGTTCTGCTGTGCTGGGAGATTTAGATTAGCTAGAAAGCAGGAAATCGTTGGATTTCTTGCTTTCTAGCTAATATTTAAATCTTCTTTAGGATTGAAGCTTCTATTATTCAGTACAGACTCAGGTAGCCAATGGCAAGAAAGATAGATCTCTGAGTGAATCTGTGATTCTGTGAGCAACTCAATCTGCCTGCCTGCTTTGCCTGATTTTGAATAAAAGTTGAATCCCACCCCTGCCTCTATGTGTTTGTGTGTGTGTGTGTGTGTGTGTGTGTGAGGGAGGGAGGAGGAAGGCAGGGAGGGAGAGAGGTTAGATCAGAACTCTCTCTCTCTTCCTCCCCTCTCTCCCACCAACGTCAGCAAGTCATCATCAGTCAAAATTCATATTAGTTGGTCCCCGGGATTTTAAAATTATGAGTTTGGTGGTCCCTAAGATCCAAAAGGTTGGTGACCCCTGATTCAATGCATTCCCCCCTCCTACTTTCCCAGGCTCAATTGTAGCAGCATGGGAACATCAGATCTCAATATGGCTTCCAAAGCTGACACTGACATCATCAGTAAACCACCTTTCCAATCAGCCTCCATGTTTTTAATGTCTGTCTCTCTCAGCTTGGAACCAAACCAGATGGAAATTTCTCCCAACACAATAAAGGCAGAATACAATTGAAAAATAAATAAGTTAAAAAGGGCACCATCTCAAATGCCAGCCATGAAGAGAGGAAGCCGCAAGGAGTAAGCAATTTGGGAGGAATTCGAAGCCACCGATTGCATCAAAACTGAGTATGAGAAAGTCCTCGACTTATGCCAGTTTGTTTAGTGACTGCTCAAAAGTTACGACAGCACTGAACAAAGTGACGTATGACCGTTTTTCACATTTATTGCCCATTGCAGCATCCCCAAGCAAAGTCAACGGGGAAACTCAATTCACGTAACAGCCACGTTCCTAAGTTAACTGCAGTGATTCACTTAACGACTGTGGCAAGGACAGTCATAAAATGGGGCAGAACTCACTTAACAACTGCCTCACTCAGCAATATAAATTTTGGGCCTGGTTGCGGTTGTACGTTGAGGATTACCCGCAGGACATGAGAAACTGTAGAAGCAGCCATGCAAAATTTGAAAAGCCAACTGCTGCTATAATATCCATAGTTAATTTTCATAATAAGGATAATAATCTTTCTCTTTTTTATTCTCTTTTTATTTAACAAATTTCAGCTGCACAGACGTGTTTCTTCCTTTCAGAGACTGTTCAGTGCAGAGCCAAATTCTGTCCCCCCCCCCCCCCCCGCTTTCATTTCTTTCCAACATTATCTTTAGAAGTAAGAATTGCAAATTTCCTTCCTGACTTCCTTTTGGGTGGTTACTACAGCAACCGGGATAATGGCTGAGATGAAGCGGTTGCCGGGAGATGGATGCTGCACGCCTCCCCTTCCCTTCCCCTTCATTTGCTCCCACCCCCTTGCTCCCTTTCCTGTCCCATTATGGGTGCCATGGCAACCCATTTAGAATAAGCCAGGCTCCCGGTATGGAAGGAAGGAAGGGGGAAAAGAAAAAAAGAGAGAGAGAGAGGTGCTGCAGGGGCTCTTATTGTGTGCAAAGGTTGGCACCCAACGGTGGCTGTGTGTGCTGAATGTTTGTGCAAAGCAAAAAGAGATTTTCCAATCTGATTTCATGCTGCCCTCCCCCCGAATTGACCACAGTCACATCCCCGGGTAGCACCAGAATACAGCAACAAGCTCAGAGTCATTTCTCTTGTTTGGGGGAAGGGAAAATGTTGAAGGAAGGTAGCTTTCATGGTTGGTTCCCCCTCGCCCATTCAGCCAGGCACAGCTCCAATGATGTCTGCGGGTTTGCTCAGCTATATTTTTCTGCATTGAGTGTATTTGCACAACGTAGAACCTACCTGCAATAGCAACATACACACACACACACACACACACACACAAGCACAAGGCAACATTTAAAGTGCATTTATCCTTCTGGTTTGCTGTCATCCATATGAAAACGATCCACCTGTAAAATATGGCCAAATCCATCTCCCATACCAGGCAGTTTTCCACAAATGATTGGGGTTATTGTTGTTTTTTTTCAATTTTTTGTTGAGCGTTGAGGCATCCAGAGAGTTGGCTGTGAGGCTGTGCATTGATTTAGTCCAGCAACAATTGTTTAGGAAGGACCCCTCAATGGACTGTGATGGGGACAATAATTGTGTATTGGATGTCAACTCATAAAATATTTCTATGGTCTTTTTAGAGTTGCCAACAGAAAGGGAGGGGGGAGCAGTGCGGCAGCTTGCAAACCGAAACTGCATTTCATAAATGTTTTCAAAGATAGTAACTAGAAGACTGAAGTTTTTGCTGTGCAAAATTCTAACTGGAGAGCATGATTGATGACTCTTGGCTATGGATGTGTCCATTTGGAGAACATGAATTGTGATAATTATGGAAACCAGGGTTAAGAGTGACAATGAATGAGGTGTCTCAGAGTTGGCTTCACTCTCAATAAATCCTTTTTGTAAGTTTGGCTCGAGACTCATGATTTAAATGGGGATAACTGCTGGAATCCTGACATTGGAGAGATACTTAAAAAGGATGGAGGAAAAAATGTATAGGGTAGAAGAAAATCACAGCCAACTAAGCAATCTTTATTTAAAAAACGGCCTTTTTCCTCTAATGGATATTTTAAAGGGGTATCTTAAAATATAATGGATTAGCACCTGCAAAATGGCCCCTCTCCCAGCTCAGAAATGGGACAATGCTTCATTATTTTACCTCTCATTAAATTCCAACCAATTCTTATGCTATTTAATGGAATTTTTTCAAAGGACTGTTGGAAGAAGTATCCAGGTCCAGGTCCAAGCCAGAAGGAAGGCACTTAGGGACTGATTAGAAAGATGGTTTATTGAACAGAACCACAAAGACAGTTCCTGGGTCAGCTGAACAAAAGGTTGAATGAGTGGATGGATCTTTATAGGTTTCTGTGACTTTGAAATCGGGACTGTTCTGGGGCTGGTGCAATGAAGGGGCTTGTGTTCTGAAAGGGTGTTGGGCAATTCCTATTGTGGCTTAATGCAGTGGTGGGATTCAAAATATTTTACTACTGGTTCTATAGGCATGGCTTGATGGGCATGGTGTGGCTTGGTGGGCGTGGCAGGGGAAGGATAATGCAAAATCCCCATTCCCTCCCCACCCCACTAACCTGCTTTCCAGCTCCGTTCTCCAGTGCAGGGCAACCAAAGAAGACCCAGCTGATCAGCTGGGGCTCAAAGGGAGGCAGAGAATAGATGGGGTTGGCGGGACCAGTCAGGAATGGGATTGGCCGGTTCTCCGAACTGCTCAAAATTTCCGCTACTGGTTCTCCAGAACTGGTCAGAACCTGTTGAATACCACCTCTGGTTTAACGACTTTCGTCCTGTGTTGGATCTTGGCTGAGGGGCTGCTTTCTAATCCTACCCTTCTGCCTTTGTTCACTGTGCTGCAAGGAGTTTTGAAATATCCTGTCTTGAATGGATTTCAGCCTGCAGTATTTGCTTTGCTTATGAATAGAGTCACCTATATACTTGTCTTCCTCTTTCAATAAGCTCTTTAATCTCTTAAGTGCTGGCATCTGCTGTGGGCTATTAAGAAAGACTGAGGGCTACTTTCTGCCTTTAAAAACATGTTTCTCCATTTCTGCTTTAGGGAAATATAATATCCTGCCTTTTTAATATTCCCCAAAACATTTCATTCTTCTGGAGGGAGGAGGGTGGCTTCCCATAAGGCTGTACCTATTCAATCTGGAAAAAAATTCACCTGTTTTCCAAAATGTAGCATACAAAGACCAATCCACCTTGCTCTGTTGAAGCAGTCTATTTAGTTAACAAGGAGTGATGGGAGTTGTGGTTCAATTCACTTGGAGAGCATCTGGTTGGAGAAGGCTGCTCTCACCCTTCAGCTGTAGTACAAATAAAGGGCGATCTCTTCAGTGGCTAGCTTCATCTCAGAATGGCTGAGATTTGGGGTTAAATCAGGATCCAACTGTGTGCAAACCCAGATTTCAGCAGAGAGTCAAAACAAATGTGACAGGACATCCATGGCTTGACCTCTTTCCTGTCAGTTCATTTAGAAATTTTGAAAGACAAGCCTCAGAAGGAAACTGGAGAAACGGTGGATAAGAGAAGGACTAGACACTTTAACAGATTAACAGAGTTGGAAGGGACCTTATAGGTCATCTCGTCCAACCCCTCACCCAAGCAGGAGACCCTATACCAGAGGTGGTATTCAGCAGTTCTGACCAGTTCTGGAGAACCAGTAGCAGAAATTTTGAGTAGTTTGGAGAACCGGCCAATAACCCCTCTGACTGGCCCCACCAACCCCATCTATTCTCTGCCTCCTGAATCCCAGTTGATCGGCTGGGTCTTCTTTGGTTGCCCTGCACAGAAGAACAGAGCTGGAAAGCAGGTTAGTGGGGTGGAGAGGGAATGGGGATTTTGCAGTATCCTTCCCCTGGATTGAGGTGAGAATGGAGATTTTACAGTATCCTTCCCCTGCCATGCCCACCAAGCCACGCCCACAGAACCAGTAGTAAAAATATTTGAATCCCACCACTGATATACATAATAAATGAGTACGAATAAATGGGGACAGTAGGACAGGGATGGTAGGCACGCTGGTGCACTTATGCATGCCTCCTTATAGACCTCTTAGGAATGGAGTGAGGTCCATGGTAGACAGTTTAAGGTTTAAAGTTTGGGGGGTTTGAGGATGTAGCAAGAGAGTCAGGGAGTGAGTTCCAAGCATTGCACACTCTGTTGCTGAAGTCCTATTTCCTGCAATCGAGTTTGAAGCGATTTACTTTGCGTCTGTATCTATTGTTTGCCCGTGTATTATTGTGGCTGAAGCTGAAGTAGTCATTGACAGGTAGGACATTGTAGCAGACAATTTTGTGTACTAAGCTTAGATCAGATTGTAGGCGGCGTAGTTCTAGGTTGTCCAGGTCCAAAATGTCAAGCCTGGTGGCTTAAAGTATTCTATTGCAAGAGGAGGAATGGAACACTCTCCTTCTCGTGAAATACCTCTGGACTCGCTCAGTTGTATTATTGTCTATTATACAGTTTGGATTCCAGACAGATGAGCTGTATTTGGGAATTGGTCTGGCGAAGGTTTTGTATGCCCTGGTTTGCAGTTCAATGTTACTGGAGAAGAACCTTTTTCAAGATTTGTTCGAGCAGGGCTGGAATGCCTTCTGCACAAAACTGTGGTTTCTGCATAGTGTGGTTTATGATGCTGCTGCAGTTCTTTAACCAGAAAATGTACTTTGATAAGTACAGTATTGGGTTTTCAGTATTGCTCTAACAGTCTGAAGCAAGCTACGTTTTCTTAGATGATAAAAAGGCAAGAAACAACCCAAACTAGCCCTTAAAAGTGTGTGCTCGCTTGTAAAATTAGCCTAACCGGCTTGCAAAATAATAATAATAATAATTTAGTTTTTATTTAAGGAGGAAGTTTTGAACTTGCTTATCTGTCAATGGAGTTCATGGGAGCGTTTTGAATTTGAACTTGTTGATGCCTGCATTTTGCTTGCGGTCGCTTTTTTAAAAAGGAAATGCGTAGAGAGGAGCACCGCAGGGATGTTTCTAGCATTTTAATTAAGTGTTTTAAATTCATTGCCTTGTATTGATGTTAATCCAAGGCTGAGTGGTTTTAAACAGGGGCAGCCAAAGGATTTACAAATGATGAAAATTGCCTGTAGCTGAGCAACGGATTTAAATTCAGGCTTTTTAAGAACACGAGGTAATGTTGCAGCCTCAAAGTTGGAACTGCCTGTCATCTAAACTCTGCATGAAACTCTAGCAACGTAGAATCATAAAAACAACATTAGATAGATAGATTAACAGAGTTGGAAGGGACCTCGTAGGTCATCTAGTCCAACCCCCCACCCAAGCAGAAACCCTACACCATTTCTGACAGATGGCTGTCCAGTCTTTTCTTGAAAGCTTCCAGGGATGAAACTCCCACAACTTCTGAAGGCGACTTCTGTTCCATGGGTTGATTGCTCTCCCTGTCAGAAAATTTCTCCTTATTTCCGGGTTGAATCTCTCCTTGATCAGCTTCCATCCATTGTTCCTTGTCTGGTCTTCAAGTGCTTTGGAAAATAGCCTGACCCCTTCCTCTTTGTGGCAGCCCCTCAAGTATTGGAAGACTGCTATCATGTCTCCCCTGGTCCTTCTCTTCACTAGACTAGCCATGCCCAGTTCCTGCAATTGTTCTTCATATGTTTGAGCCTCCAGTCCCCTCATCATCCTGGTTGCTCTTCTCTGCACTTTTTCTAGAGTCTCAACATCTTTTTTATTGTGTGGTGACCAAAACTGGATGCAATGCGTTAGGTGTGGTCTTATACATTACGTTATTATATATTAATCTTCTGGTTTGGTTAATTTATAGTTCAAGGTTTGGCCAAAGCTAGAAACATTTCCAATAACCAACTGAAGCTTAGGAATGCAACTTGAGAGATATTTGGCCATAAATGATATTTGCACAAATTGCAAACCATACTCTTGAGATCTAGAGGCTTTCTGGTGTGTGTGTTTTTTTTTTAAAGAGAATCATCCCGTTTTGCTGGTCTTCCATGGTAAAATTATTGAGGAGGTTTTCCTGGGGGATAATTTTGCTTATTTCTCTTTCCAGGTCATTAGCCAGAGGCGAGAAGGGAAATTCATTTTGTGACTGAAGAAACATCGTATTGAATACAATGGCCCTGTTGTTGCTCAATCGACACACAACATGGGCACTGCAACAGAGCTCCAGGATATTTGCAGGAGGTGAGTGGGACAGAAAACCAGTTTATATATCTATATACAGTATCTATGTAGGTTGTCCTCGACTTACGAGCCCAACGTTTCTGCTGTTAAATGAGATGGTTATTGAGTGAATTTTGCCCCATTTTATGACCTTACTGGCTGCAGTTCTTAAGTGAGTAACACGGTTGTTAAGTGAATCCGGCTTCATAAATACAAGTTAGTGGTCAAGGTCTGAATTTTGATCACATGACGATGGGGATGCTACAATGGTCATAAGTGTGAAAAACGATCATAAGTCACTTTATCAGCGCCATTGTAACTTTGAGCAGTCACTAAATGAACTGTTGTAAGTCAAGAATTACCTGTATATCCATATATTTATCCCTATTTCTATCTATCATCTATCTATCTATCTCGATTGATAGATGATAGACAGATAGATGGATGTTTATTTTTATTCAAAAAAAGTTAAAATATAAAACTCACAGAAGTTTTTACAGAAGTAAAATAAAATCCAAGCAAGATATTTAAAAATGTGCATTAAAACAAGAACACAGAAACATATATTCAGTCAGAATAGAGCTGGAAGGGACCTTGGAGGTCTTCTAGTCCGGCCCCCTGCTCAACTAGGACACCCTATGCCATTTCAGACAAGTGGCTATCCAGTCTCTTCTTAAAAACCTCCAGTGATGGAGCACCCACAATTTCTGAAGACAAGCCATTCAATTGGCTGATTGTCTTCCCTGTTGGGAAGTTTCTCCTTAATTCTCTTTTATTAGTTTCCATCAGAGGTGATTTAAGCAGGTTCTGACTAGTTCTGGAGAACCGGTAGCGGAAATTTTGAATAGTTCAGAGGACCGGCAAATCCCACCTCTAACTGGGGATTTTACAGTATCCTTCCCCTGCCACGCCCACCAAGCCACGCCCACAGAACCGGTAGTAAAAAAAAATTGAATCCCATCACTGGTTTCCATCCATTGTTTCTTGACTTGTATATGTCTATATACATAAAGTTTTCATAGCCTAGCACACTTGTTATCTAAACTGTACTGTGGGAAAAACCATAGGGTTCCTTAAGAAAAAGGCTATTAGAAGAAATCTTGCCTAAATGAAAGAATTGGATGGTTATTTTTTTTTCTATTTAATGACGCAAAGGTGGGTTTTTTCAAAAGGCAACTGGATTTTTTTTTTCTTGAAGACGTTTCACTTCTTCAGCCCTGAAGAAGACAGAGTTTTCTCTGGTTTAGACCTGTAGTTGTTTACTCCATTATTTCAGACTAGCGTTTCTCTAACTTAGCAACTTTCAAATGTGTGAACTTCAACAAATGCTGGTTTGGGAATTCTAGGAGTTGAAGTTCACACATCTGAAAGCTTGAGAAACACTGCCTTAGGCTGTAAATCTCTGTGGGACACCTGGCCTGTTCAGCCAGACTTCTGTTCTCTGAATATATGAGTAGCTATTTTGGCAGAGTGTTGAGGTCAACATGAAATAAAAACCTTTTGGTGTTGCAATTCATGGGCCATCAAGAGAAAATATCATAGGTGGTCCTACAAAGCATATAGCAGTAGCTATAAATACGGGAGTCCATGGAACACCTCCAATGCCTTCAGATCCCCAGAATGAAATGAAAATAAATCAGCTTAATTTATTTTTGTACCCTGGACAAAGAGCCCTGGACAAAATTTTCCATAAGAACACAATCAGCAATAATACAATCGGGCATCAACATGATTCAAATACAGGAATAAAATAAAGTATATGCACCAATAACATTTTTGGAGATTCCAGGTAAGATAAACTATAAAAAAAACCAGAATAACAGACTTGGGTAGGACCTTGGAGGTCTTCTAGTCCAGCCCTCTGCTCAAGCAGGAGATCCTATACCACTTCAGACAAGTGGCTGTCCAGTCTCTTTTTAAAAACCTCCAGAGATGGAGCACCTACAACATCTGAAGGCAAACCATTCCACTGGTTAACCATTCTCACTGTCAGGAAATTTCTCCTTAGTTCTAGGTTGGTTCTCTCTCCTTGATCAGTTTCCATCCATTGCTTCTTGTTTTGCCTCCCTGTTGTGGCTGCTATTCTCTGGAACCCCCAAGGCAAGAGACCCTATATCATTCTGGACAAGTAGCTGTTCAATCTCTTCTTAAAAACCTCCAGTGATCAAGCACTAACAACTTTTGAAGGCAAGCTGTTCCACTGATTTATTGTTCTCACTGTTAGGAAATTTCTCCTTAGTTCCAGGGTGCTTCTCTCCTTGATTCATTTCCATCCATTGCTTCTTGTCTTGCCTTGTGGTGCATTGGGAAGATTGTCTGCCTGCCTGCCTGCCTGCCTATCTTTATCTATCTATCTATCTATCTATCTATCTATCTATCTATCTATCTATCTATCTATCTATCTATCTATCTATCTTCAGTTTCTATAGCTGCCCAATCAATGACTCTGGGCTGCTTAAAATTAAAAAAAAATATAGATTATGAAATATGCCTTCTGCACGTCCTCTGTCTTACCTGCTTTTAGGGGCCTTCAGTCAAACTTTCTGAGCCCTGTTCTGGTCATTTTAATAGAAGCTGGAGAAGACATAACAATCATTGCATTATATTTCCAACACTTTTAGGTGACTTCCCAAATCGGTCATCTCGAAGGATGACCTTGCCTAACCCCAAATCCTTTGCATTTGGAAAATTCTTCAAGGACACCCAACCCCAGTTTACTCTTCTCCTTGGCAGCTAACCTTCATTGCACATCTGAATGATTTGGTGGCTTCTGTCTGGGGTGCCAGATCTTTCTTCTGCTCCAGTAGCTGTTCTGCCTTGAGCCCAAGGAATGTGTGCAGCATTGTGTAAGCAGCCCTGGTTTGGTTCCCATGGCATGATTATGGTTCGTTGCACAGTTTAGATAATCATTATTATTTTGGTATTAGTATCCCCATGCTAGGGAAAGCAGAACTCTGAGTGGGCATGAGCCTCTTGCATCTTGTTTGGCTTCAATCACAACTGACATTATCCTGGAAGCATTTTATAAAAAACACCTCGCATTCCCAGACTGCGTGTTAAGAGCTGTTTAGTTGCTGAGAAGTTTTCTGACCGTTGGTTGCTCTTCTAGCTGTTCAAATGATTGAGCACATTTGGCTGATGATGCAATTTCATGGAAAAGTCCAGAAATATTCTTCTGTCAGACTTGGAAGCCATATTTTTCACTTGGAAGCTTCAAGGCTGCCACATTCAGTGCCTGGGAATTTGGGAGGGGGGATTTCATAGAGAGATGGAAGATTAGACACAACAATATCCTTTCTCAGAGAGTCAAGGACATGTTGCCCTGCACCTGGAGGGGAGTGACTGGAGGGATGTTTCCAATTGGGATGAAGGTTTGATTGGGACATGTGATGGACTGATGGACGCAGGGGATGGATCTTTAATTTCTCTTTTGGGAAGGGAAAACCCGGAACTCTCAGATTCGGATTTTCCCAGATGTGCCAATAAGACAACTCTAATAAAATGGAACTTTGAGGAAATGCTGGTCTCGGAGTTTATTGGTTTGGAGTTTTCATTTATTTATTTATTTGTTTGTTTATTTAGTCAAACCACTTACAATATAATAGAAACAAGAATAAACATAAGTTTAAATATAAGAAATAGGAACTAATAATTGAGGACAAAAGGACAGGGACGGTAGGCACGATTGTGTGTTTATGCACGCCCCTTACAGGCCTCTTAGTAATGGAGTGAAGTCAATGGAGGTTAGTTTGAGGGTAAAGGAGTGGGCGTTTGAGCAGGTGACAACAGAATCAGGTAGTGAGTTCCAGACATTGACTACTCTGTTGCTGAAATTGTACTTCCTGCAATCGAGTTTGGAGTAGATTATGTTTAGCTTACATGTGTTGTGTGCTCTTGTGTTGTTGCGGTTAAAGTTGAAATATTCAGAGTTAGTTAGCTGGAATGTTGACAGAAGGAAGGGAGGGAGGAAGGAAGGAAAGAAAGAGAATAGGGGGTAGAGATGGTAACTATATTGTTGGAAGAAATATCCACCTGGTTCAATTCCAAGTGGGGAGAAAGACACTGGAAACATGGAGGGTGATTGGAAAGATATTTATTATTCTCTTCCCTATTTTCCTGGAGGGGGGGTGTATTTCAGCTTCTTCTTCTTTTACTTCAATTGGTTAGCCATAAAATGTATCCAAAAAAGTGTGTGTGTGTGTGTGTATGTGTGTATGTATGTGTGTATATATGTGTGTGTATATATATATATATGTATGTATGTATGTATGTATGCAGGTCTTGGCGTGTTCGGGTCTTTTCCCGTGTAAGATTGAGACTATCTTGGCCACGTTTCGACAAGATCCCACTCGCCATCTTCAGGCTGGTGCTTTCGGCTTTGTGCTTGTGCGAGCAAAGCCTGATCGGAGCTGCTGTCTCCCTATATATACTGGTGGGGAGGTTGGCTGTGTTGTCATTTCTTGATTGGTTGATGGAGTTGATGCTTGCAGATTGGCTGGGTTTTTTGTAAGAACATGTGTGGCTGAGATATTGGCTGTGTGTCTATCAGCCTCTTGTGTTGTAACGACCTGGGTAATGGGCTGTGTGATGACTTTCTGAGTTCTATTGTTTTGACATTCTGGGTCTTGTACTGTAATCTCCTGGGTCGTAATGACCTGGGTCATGGGCTGTGTGATGACCTTCTGAGTTCTATTGTTGTGACATCCTGGGTCTTGTGCTGTAATCGCCTGAGTTGTTGGCTGTGTTGCAACATCCTGAGGTTTTGTGGTGTAACCTCCTGAGTTCCGTGATGTCAAGATACTCTCAATCTTACATGGGAAAAGACCCAAACATGCCAAGACCTGCATACTGTACCCGTGAAAATCTATGAAAACATGTATGTATGGTATTTAGGTTTCTTCGGGTATTTTCCCATGTCTTAATATTTGTGCTTTTATTATAGCAATGTTTCGGCAGAATCTCATCTGCCATCTTCAGGCTTGTGTATTGGGTTCTTTTTAATTTTGTATATCAGGCTTGGCAGCCTTTTTTTGTTGGAATTTGGTGCTGACTTTCTGCTTTATTTGAATGGTTTTCTCCTCATCCTGATTGGCTGGGAGTCTAGGTCTGTTTTTATTGGTCTTCGAGTTGCTATGTTTTTGATTGGTTGGTAACATTGTGTTTTGTGCATTGGGGTTTCTTAGCGCAGCTTGGTTTCTTGTGAATGGCTGATAATTATTTATTAGGAAGCTAGGTTTTATTTGGGTAGCTGGCTGGGGCGTGTTTGGGCTGGAACCCTAACCCTAACCCAACCCTAACCCTAATCCCCCCTAATACCTCCAGCTCAAACATACCGCTGCCAGCTACCCAAATATATCGGCAGATATATTCTCAATGTGTGTGTGTGAGAGAGAAATATCTGCCTCTACCTAGGATGGAACTCACAGTTTCCTGATTGTGAGGTGAGAGCTCCACCTCTAGGCCACCGCACCACTCCACTGGTATGCTTCAGTGATAAACACATAAAAATATTCAGAATATTCCTTGGACACAAATGACCTCACTTTTTACCTTTTTGGGTTGGATGGGTTATAAATTAAGCTGTGACCACTCCTTGTTTCCCAAACAGTTGCAGTGTTTACAAATATCCCATACCAACTTACAGTGTTCAATGCCGACAGAGAAACAAGTTAGTACTTACAAGCTTTAATCGAAGATGAATTGATGAAGCGTCATTGATTGATCAAAGGGGAAAACTTTTGTTGCAGTGCCACTCTTGTTCACTATTTTGCTTGGGAAACAAAACATAGGGACTTCCTATGAGCGCCATGGTGAGCTGACATTCTGCCGGCTAGCAGGACAGTGTTTGCGAGGAGTTTGTATTGGAATTCATGGTTGGAATGTATTTCTATGCAACAACTACAGTGGTATTCAGCCAGTAGATGGCAGTGTTTACAAGTTTGGCTGTATGGTATATACTCTATGCTCTTTTGTTCTAAGTAGAATTTCCTGCTATAGTTTTAAATAGTTGAGCAGTAAAACACATGGTGACTGTACTCTTCGTTTGCTCTATGGTGCTATGTAGAAACAGAATTTCTAACAGTTTGTAATTGGATACTAGATCTGGAGAGTTTGTTGTGATTGTCCATGTGACTCCGGACACCTACTGCTCATGAGTAGACCACAGAAACTGTTATTTGACAGTGAGTTTTGGAGTGGAATTGCGATTTCATCAAGTTTGCACTCCCAAAACAGCCTTTTATGGACATTAAGCTCAACCACGGCTCATTTCATAAACACTTTTTGGGAATTTTTTTTATTAATCAGGTGAATCTCCTTAGAGGATGATGGTATAAATTTGACCTTACAAGTTTTGGAAATGTATGATTTTTTTTGAACTGCAATAAAAAAGATGCTGAGTATATATTGACTTTGGAAAGTTAATGGATTAAGGCACCAGCAGGATTTAAAATTACAACTTTGACTTAATTAGAAGAAATTTTCTCATGGGAAAATGGCAATTGCTTTGATACTTTTACGATAAGGAAACCTTGAACGAAGAAGAATGAATTAAAGGATAAAGTAAGTGGAGCAGAAATTTATAGTACAAGTTTTTGAGTATTTCTTTTTAACCTAGCTTCTCAGTAGGATGAATAAACCTCTTAACAAGATGGACAGAACAGGTAGCAATGAAGTTATAAAGCAAGAACAAGGGGCAATGCATGTTTACGAAATCTGAAATATAACACAAATGGAACTGATACATGATTTGAGAAATTGTACAGATACTGAACCAAGAAACCTATTTGTCTTTTGAAGGTTTTAAAGGACTTTATTATAAGTCAGAAGTCACAAAGTTACTGGATTTAAATAAATCTCTTAAAAGCTTTGAAAGATCTTTACAGATGAACAGAAAATTAGCTCTGGGGTTCTATTTGGGGGGATTAAAGAATATGTTTGAAAACTCAGGGAAGAAATACAAGTTTGACTTATTTGATCAGGACTAATCAAAGAAAATAGTTATCCCTGGTTGCCCTTACCAGACTTTTGTTAACAAAAATGATTGATAAAACATTTGGATCGGGGTTTTTTTAGTCAAGAGATGGGAGAAGAGAGTCTATGTTGTATTTAGAAATGGTAATAAAATATTAAAATGGTTTATACTTCCTGAGATGAAGGGATAAATTACTTCTTTTTTTATTTTTCTTACTTTTTTGTTTTCTTTTGTATATTTTTGTAGCCTGTATTGGCTTTTATTTTCATGTATAATTCTTAATACAATTATTTGGATAAAAGGGAACAAATTGGGTTTCAATTTGTAATCATGCCTTAAAGATCAGAAGCATTTCTTCTGACCAAGGCTTCCCGAGACCGTAATTAAGCACATGCTTAATTAAAACAAATCTTGTTTTATTTCAACGCTGGGAATTATGTTCATTCCCAGCTGGTAATGAGTCCCAAACAGTCCCTCGAGATAAGCATCTGCCTTTCTCTCCTTTGAATTGCTGCCAACAACTGGAGTGCCAAATTAATTGTAAAAAGCCAAATGAAGTACGAAGTCCACACAGAGCTTCAAGGATTAATCCAAACAGAACGAATGATTTTGCTTCCTATGAAGGGTTCTTCACCTTTGCTTGTCCTTTATACCTTATGGGAGGGGCAATCACCTCCAAACCTTACCCCTGAGTCGCCTCTTTTGTCTCAGCTGCTCTCGCCTTCTAGCAGCTCTGTGTACATGCGCACTGGTAACAGGCTCCCTTTGTTCTTCTGCCTCGCTGCTGCCGGACTCCAGAGGCTCCGGAATCAGCATATAACTCCCAGATGCTCCTGGCACCATCTCTGCATCAGACGCAGGACCCTCATCTGAGTCTTCTCCAGACTCCTGGACTGGTCCCCATTGTTCCCCACTGTCCGATTCTGCTGCCGTCTGCACAGGCTGCCGACGAATTATAACAGCATTTAAGAACAGCTAGTTTGAGGGGATGTGTTAATATCCCAAATTACATTTATACACCATTCATCAAGTATATACCTTGCAATGTTATACTCTCTGTGTACATACAGAAGTCCCTTCTTGAATATACTTCTTAAGAGTCACTTTTTAAATTCATTTTGTTTGTTTGTTTCTTTGTTTGCAGGACTCCGAGGAATCAGCCAGGTGGCAGCTAAAATTGACATGGAATTTGACTATGATGGGCCACTGATGAAGACCGAAGTCCCTGGTCCAAGATCTAGGGTAAGTTAAGATGAGAACGTCCATCCTTAATTTAATTTCTCCACTTCACTACCATTATCTCCAATTTTTTTTTTTTTTAAATAGCACAAGAGATCGAACACTCCTTAAAAGTCCTTCCTTGACTTTGTGTTGGATTTTAAATAACTTTATTAGATTTTTTAAATAGAGAGTTAAAACAAAGACAAACTAATAATTAAAGTAAAAGAAAGAGAGAAGCAAAGCCAAACCAGAAGTGCAGAAAGAAAACAAAAGAAAAAGAAATATAAACAACTTCCTACTTTCGTTTACAGCAGATACAAATATAAATTTACATGAAACTCTTATGTTAAATTTATATCATAACTTTCCTTCTTTTCTGTTCTCTACAATTTTTTCCTAATCATCAAACCCGACAGTCATAATTTCATTTTTTTCTGGTTAACAAAAAAGTCTAATTTTCCAATCAGTATACTTGGTCTTTAATTCCCATGGCATGGAGATAAAAGCAAACTATGGAAGACTGTTTTATCAAAATAACCCTTATTATTTTATTTTATTTATTTAGTGTAGTGGTGGTGTTAGGGTAGTTTAATTTACTTTATTATTTTATGATTTTATTTATATCCTGCCTTTAGTATTTTATAAATAACTCAAGGTGGCGAAGATACCTCATTGTAAGGATTGCCTCTCCTAACTTAAGAAAGTGAAGACTCTTGAAATGAAGGAACCATTTATTAAGCAGAAGTGATAGCAATATATTCAAAGCAGAGTCTGAATACCCTTAGGCAAGACAAGTAGAATTAAGGCAGTAGAGACCCCTCCCTTTAGCCAGATGCGGATTCAGCCAATCCACAGTTGTGAAGATGTTATTGTACCGGCCACTCTGAGAAACAGAGAAGCATACATTCCCATGGCCATCTTTTGCTGGCTTTCAAAGTGAAACAACCCACATGGCCCTCCCCCTTAATACATTCCCCAAGAGGTGAGAAAATCTCAGGGTGCTTCTGCACCAGGATACAAGTTATAAAATAACGGTTGTCATAGGCAATAATAATGAATCAAATTCAAGCCCCCCCCCCTTCTCCCAATTGAATGGCAGTATCCCTCTTAGGGATCTGACACTAATTACATCTTCCCATTTTTTAAAAAAATACTTCTGGTGCTTATGGATTTGGGATAAAATGGATTTTGCCTTCAGAAGTTGTGGGTGCTCTATAAATGGAGGCTTTCAAGAAGAGACTGGACTGCCATGTGTGTGAAATGATATAGATTAGAGTCTCCTGCTTGAGGAGACCTCCAAGGTCTCTTTTTTGTTATACTTTAGATTTATTTATTATTTATCGTGTATCCTTCTTTTATTATTTTAAAAAATAACTCAAGGCAGCAATCATATCCAACCCACCTTCCTCCTCCTATTCTCCCCACAGCAACCCTGTGAGGTGGGTTGGGCTGAGAGAAAGAGAATGACTGGCCCAAAATAAAGCAGAAATAAAATAAATTAGATTTGCTTTTTAAAAATTATAAGATCATTATATTTGGGGGTTTGCAAAACTGAAAGAATTGAGCAAATAATCAGGATGGCTAAAGGCAGACCTTGAACTCGCCATCTCCTGCTTTCCAGCCTGGTGCCTTAACCACTGGGCCAAACTGGCTCCCTGGTTAAATCATGACATTGAAATGCCCTTAGCACTTCCAAGGGTTGAATAAAGTAAAATAAAAAGAGAGAGAGAGAATGAGGGAACATCTTTGGGTCCAACTATCAACCGGAGATGGTATTCAGCAGGTTCTGACCAGTTCTGGAGAACCGGTGGTGAAAATTTTGAATAGTTCAGAGAACCGGTGGTAACCTTCCCCCTGGAGTGGGGTGGGAATGGAGATTTTACAGTATACTTCCCCTGCTATGCCCACCAAGCCACGCCCACCAAGCCATGCCCACCAAGCCACGCCCACAGTAGTAAAAAAATTTGAATCCCACCACTGATCCAAACCCTGTCTATTCTTCCATTTTAAGACCTGATTATCTAAAGAATCACTTTTTCTCCTATATTAGCGCTTTCCAGGGTTGAATAAAGTAAAATAAAAAGAGAGAGGGAGGGAGGGAGGGAGGGAGGGAAGGAAAGGGAGAAACCAAAAAAGTTGAATAGGTTATACAGGAACATTTCATCTCCTGATTTTTCAATTAGTCAATCTGTATAATAATATTCTTTCTTCTTCTTTCAGGAACTAATGAAACAGTTGAATGGAATTCAGGTAATTTCTCCAGATTCCATTTGAAAAACATCCCTTCAAATATTGGCCGCCAAGTCACAAAATTCTATGAATGGCAGGCTGCTACGCGACTTATGTATGCCTGTTTTGTGTCAGCAAGGCTGAAACTGAACAGAATGGGAGCATATTTGGTGGTGGCAGAAAAATAATCTGAATATTTGGATATAGTTGGACACTGCAGGGAGGGGGGTGGGGGGAGGTTATTCAAACCTCTTTAAAAATCCTGTAAATGGGGCTTGAATAACAATAAGACAATCCTGGGATGCCCTTACCTTTACTGTATAATTCTTCATTATAATAAAATGTACAAAGCAAACAAAAACAGCAGAAGCATACAACTATTCTTCCATCTTCTTTCTGTCAAGTAGCTGTTATCTTAAAGTTTTTCCAAGATTATTTTCCACCTTTTTAATCCCTAAATCCCAAAACCAATCAGAATGCCCTTGTCTTTCCAAAACAAGCCTATCTGTAGGGATATGAAACACGATTTGCAGAAATGGGAAACCATCCAGAGTTTCCTATTTTCCTTCCTGACCAGCCTAAATTGTGGCTCATTTTGCTTGATTCTCAACTTCAGTGACACACCAGGAAATCTCAACTTGTTCCATCCGTTTCTCTCAGAACGCAGAGGCAGTCCACTTTTTCTGCAACTACGAGGAAAGCCGAGGGAATTACCTTGTGGATGTTGATGGGAACCGGATGTTGGATCTCTACTCTCAGATTTCATCCATCCCGATTGGTAAGAATTTTTGGGAGTCCTTGCAAGGTTTCCAGTGGTGGGATTCCACATTTTTTTGGTTCTTGTGCGCACAGCACTGAGAAACCTCCCACGGAATCAGCACTAGTGAGGTGAGCTGTTTTTTAGCTCAGGTGCTAAGGGTCTGAGCTTGTCGATCAGAAAGGCTGGCAGTTTGGCGGTTCGAATCCCTAGCTCCCGTTACTTGTCCCAGCTTTTGTAACCTAGCCGTTCAAAGGCATGTAAAAATGCAAGTAGAAAAACAGGGATCCTTTTGATGGGAAGGTAACAGCGTTTCATGCGCCTTCGGCATTTAGTCATGCCAGCCACATGACCACGGAGACGTCTTCGGACAGTGCTGGCTCTTCGGCTTTGTAACAGAGATCAGCACCATCTCCTAGAACCAGAAATGACTAGCACGTATGTGCGAGGGGAACCTTTACCTTAATGTGAAAGTTGCTGAAATTTATTGAAATCAGATGACAAAAGTCCTCTGTGTTTCCTACTAGGTTACAGCCACCCATCTCTGATCAAACTTTTGCAACAGCCCCAGAATCTGGTAAGTGACCTTTTGCAGAAGGTACCAGATTACCAAAATGATGCGTCAATTGCCTGTTGGTGAAGCTTCCCTTCTTCTCCCCAAGATCCCAGAGTGCCTACCTGTCCTTCCCCAGGGCTGTTCACCCACTGCTCAGGGTCTGAGGCTGGAACCGGGAGCCTCCCCACCTGCTTGGGAGTGAGTCTCCAAAATAAGCCATTTCCAAGGGAATGGCTGAGAATTGCAGGAGTTGGCACGCACGGTGTTGTCTAGCTCTTGAGCAAGGAGAAACCCATAGGAGCTCATTTCCTGATTAATTCTGGGCTGGTTCTCGTATCAACCATCTTTTTGGTCGGCAGCCAAAGGGAGAGAAAGAAGAAGCAAGTTTGAAAAGCTACCCCAAGGTTTGCCGGGGTTGTGTTGCCCTGGAGCTGCTAATCAGGGATGGGCTTCAAAAATTTCAGCCATGGCTTCTCTGCCGGTTGCTGGGTGGGCATGGCCATGGTGGGCGTGGCCTAGTTGGCCTTCTGCGCCATGGTGCGGTGGGGCGTTTTTGCCCTCCTTGAGTCTCCAGGAGGGCAAAAAAGGCCTCCTTGCCCTCCGGAGGCTCTCTGGAAGCCGGAAATGGGCCCATTTCTGGCTTTCCTGAGGACCGTTTTTTACCCTGCACTTACCTGCATCCAAAATGGGCCACATGGGGACTCCTGGGAGGGGAAGGGTGGGGTGGGTGGGGCCAACCAGGAGTGGGATTTGAAGGTTCTCCGAACTGCACAGAATCTTAGCTAGCATGTTGGATGAGGCTCCATTCAAAATCCAAGAAAGAAAACTTTAGACTCCACTGTTATAGAGAAAAGGACTTTTACTGAAAATTGAAGTGGTAGCATCAGAAGAAATACAGGATCTGAGGCAATAGGTGCGAGAATCACATATAGAAAGTTACCCCATGTTCCCACCCCCAATAATTCATCCAATCTGAGATGTGTATAATGTCATGTGGGGCATTTTCAGGTGGTGTTTCAGACATCTGGTATGTCAACATGGATGACCTTGGCTTAGACAGATAAGGGGCTACATCTGCGCAGTAAACAAGTAAGCATAGTCAAGAATTTAGAATTTATTTGATTTGTCAATCTCTTACAAGATAGTAGGTATAAGTATATACATAGTTATGAATACATGAAATGGGTATATATAAGAATAAAAGAAACAATAGGACAAAGACGGTAGGCACGTTGGTGCACTTATGCACGCCCCCTACAGACCTCTTAGGAAAGGGATGAGGTCAATAGTAGACAGTCCAAGGTTAAAGTTTTTGGGGTTTGGGGAAGAAACCACAGAGTCAGGTAGAGTATTCCAGACATTGACCAATCTATTGCTGAAGTCATATTTCCTGCAATCAAGTTTGGTGCAGTTAACCTTGAGTTTGTATCTATTGTGTGCTCTTGTTATGGTTGAAGCTGAAGTATTCATTGACAGATAAGTCATTGCAATGTATGATTTTATATACCATGCTTAGATCAGACCAAAGATGGTGTAATTCAAGGTTTTCTAGGTCTAGAATTTCAAGTCTGATGGCATAAGGCATCCTACAACGAGTAGAGGAGTGGAGAACTCTTCTTGTGAAATATTTCTGGACTTTCTCAACTGTGCTAATATCAGATACGTAATGTGGGTTCCAGACTGATGAGCTGTATTCGAGTATTGGTCTAGCAAATGTTTTGTATGCTCTAGTTAGTAGTGTGATATTACCAGAGAAAAAGCTACATAGGATTAGGTTAACAACTCTTAATGCCTTTTTGGCTATGTAGTTACAGTGGGCTCTAGCACTTAGATCATTAGAGATGAGTATTCCAAGGTCCTTTACAGAGCTTGGATCATCAACAAGGTCTTGACTATTCAGCTTGTATTTTATTTTCTAATTTTTTTTGCCAATATGTAAGACAGAGCATTTATTTGTTGAGATTTGAAGTTGCCATTTGTTTGACCATTCTGATACATAATCAAGATCTTTTTGAAGGGTAGCAATATTGTCTGTGGTATTGAACAGCTTTACATCATCAGCAAAGAGAACGCAGTTGCTCTTAATATGATCACAGAGGTCATTTATGTAGAGTATGAAGAGAGTTGGTCCTAGAGCACTGCCTTGGGGGACACCACTGTTGAAGGTACAGAATTTGATAGGACGCTCCCAATTTTGACCATTTGTTGTCTGTTTGACAGGAATGCTTCTATCCAGTTATGCAGGTGTCTAGAGATACCGTAAGATTTTAGTTTTAGGAGTAGTTTGACGTGTACCACTGAATCAAAGGCTTTACAGAAGTCTATGTAATTGCATCTATTGCTTTGCCCTGATTGAGTTGTGTAGTCTATATGTTTTTGCAATGTAAGAGTTGCAGATTACAGGATAGTTTTTTTCTGAAACCAAATTGTTTATTAGAGAGTAGGTTGTTTGTCTCTAAGTGGAGGATAATGGATTGGTTAATAATTGATTCCATGACTTTACAGGTGACGCAGCATAAGGAGATTGGTATGTAATTTTCAACTAGGCTGGGGTCTCCCTTTTTGAAGATGGGGATGACCGTGGCTTGTGACCATAGGTTAGGCAAGGAGCTGGTCCTGAAAGATTTTTCAAAGATTATGCTTAGAGGTTCAGCTATGGCAGTGGATAGCATTTTTAAGAAGTAGGCACATATTCCATCCGGTCCAATAGATAAAAATGGTTTTAGATTGCATAGTGCTTTTTCAATATTCCAACTTTAACATTTCACCAACTTAAACCTCCAGCATGCTTCCCCTCACCACGAAGCCCAATTATTCTTCCCTCTTCCTGTTTCTATGGCAGCCGCAAAGACAAGCAGAAGAAGGATTCTTGCAGGCTGATATAGTGGCTCTCCTGAACTCCTGTGAACCCCCAGCAGCCCGCCCCTGCTGCCAAGCTCCATCATAGCTTAAATTCTCTGTGTAATCTCAGCTGCTCTTCACCGCAAAGCTAATGTGCGTGTAGGACAAAGCCTCCCACAAGGCATCAGAAATGGAAGGAGGATTCTTGCAGCAGGCTAGATTAGACTAAGATGGGTTTGGTAGCTTATAATTCGGTGTTTTGGGAAACCCCAAGTGCTAGACTGGCATGAAATGTGAAGCAAACCCCATGCCCTCTAGACCGAAAACAATGTGTTATTAACACGAATGGTTTCAGCATGTTGTGTGAATTCCTCATACATGTACGGAAGAGGGTTTGGACTGATTATAAACTTTTTCTTTGGATGTTCCATGGCAAGATGGATCTTTCTCGATGAGGCAAGGATGGATCACATTGTTTTAGAGCAATGTTGGCTGGCTGAGGAATTCTGGGAGTTGAAGCCCACACATCTCAAAGCTGCCAAGGTTGAGGAACACTGCTCTAGAGGGCAGAAAGAAAAGAAACCTTTTCGAAATCCAGAGGACACCAAAGTGTCTCACTAACAAGTAGCATTTCCCATCTGCAGATTCTCCCAAACAGTTTCCATTCCAGCTAAATTCTGATACCAATAACAGCTTGGTTGGTTTACAAGTTTGGGGAAAGGGTGGTTGCAAGCATCAAAATTGGGGGTGTTCTTTGTTTAAAGCAATTAAGATCAACCCATGGATTGTTTTTGGTTGACCCTTAGATAAGAAGTTTGTATTCTATTCATGATAAACTTCTCTCATTTTTTTCTCTGTTCTGTTTTCTTCTTCCATTTTTCTCTTTCGTTTTCTTCTTCCATTCTTCTTTTCTATTTTCTTCTTCCCTTTTTCTCTTCTCTTTTCTCCATCCCTTTTTCTTCTCTTCTCTCATGTTTCTTTTCTCTCTTCTATTTTCTTTCATTTTTCTCTTTCCTCTTTTCTCCTTCTTCTCTTCTCTTCTTTTTTCTTCTTCTTTACTCAGAGCACTTTTGTCAACCGACCTGCCCTAGGAATTTTGCCTCCAGAAAATTTTGCTGAAAACCTAAAGGAATCTTTGCTTTCGGTAAGTTTTATCTAGCACAGGAGGAGCAATGAAACTGACACCCAGCATTGGCAAGGTCTCCATCTTGCCAAGAATTAATTCCAGGACTGGCAAATACAAGGAAAGATTGAGGAAACTGGATAGGTCTAGCATTTTAAAAGGACAACAGGGATAAGGGGATGACAGCACTCCTTCAACAATCTGAAAAGATGCTACATGGAACAAGACCATTGTGAGTTCTCTATTATCTCATATTTCAGGATAGGGGATAATGGATTAGGTTACCCTGAGAAAACTTTCTTAAGAATGAAAACATTTTAGCAATGACTTCTTAAGATGAGGGACTGTTGTTCTCAGGATCAAAGAAAAGTTGGATTGACATCCATTGAAGAATCTTTATTTTGAATTCTTGCTTTGGGTAGCTAGTTGGAGCCCATGGACTAAATCGCAGTTTCAACCCTAAAAATTTCATAATTTTATCCTTAGGCAGTAGAGACTGATTGGGGGGGGGTTTAAAATAAGCATAATTTGGTTGCGATGCTCAGTGATGAAAGTGTTCCTCACAGGCACTTTGGATTGAAAGGTCTGTGTCTTTTCTTCCACTGCCAGGTTGCTCCTAAAGGCCTCTCTCAAGTAATAACCATGTCCTGTGGATCTTGCTCCAATGAAAATGCCTTTAAAACCATATTTATGTGGTACAGGGTGAGTAAAAGCGATGTGGATGTATCTTGTATCTCCAGACCGGGGGTGGTGGTGGTTATATCTTTGCTCAAAGCGGGATAGGGAGTAAGGGGGGCTCAGTTCGATTTCAAAATCTTTGTATCAATGTAGGAGAAGAACAGGCAGAGCTGGAGGGTGGAGTTAAGCATGTCAACAGCTTAGAGTCCTCAAGTTGTCACAAATGATCCAAGTCTGCCCCCCCCCCTAGAATTTCTTTGACCCTTATCTACCGTGTTTCCCCAAAAATACAACCTACCCCGAAAGAAAGTCCTAGTTTGACTTTTATACATGCACCCAATATGAGCCCTATCCACAAAACAAGCCCTAATTAAGACCCCTGCCTATCCCAGGGTGGACAGGTAAAAATTAAACTAGGGTGGGGATGGGGGTGCCCTACTACTTTGGACAGTTGCAGCCAGGCCTCACACATCCCAACACCTGCCTTGCCGGCCTATTTCTTCTGCAGCCAGCAAAGCTCTATAGTCAATAACAGAGCTCCAGATAGATCCAGAGCTCTGTTATCAGCTGCAGAGGCTTTTAGACACTTACATTTTCTTTCTTTTCTTTTTTTTATAAAGTTTTTATTTTATATTTACAACTCCATCTTTCATTGTAAACAGTGTGTCGACTGGGTACATATATCTTGTGCTAACAGTTATAATTCAGATACTTTCCTTGACAAAATATCAATCACATTTTCTTATAAACTATTGTTGTTTACTTATTTTATCTTTGTGACAATCTTAGCTTATTTCTCTATATATTCATCTACTCAGTTTTAACTTATTTCTTTATTTTCCAGCCAGCCCCTTACATTTTCCAGGATGGCTCTGGGGGCTGGATCTGACCACACCTTCTGTTTGACATCCTTGTTCTAGTTCCTGTTCTCCTGAAAGCATTGCCATTGGGAAACTCTTGAACGCCACTGCCACTGACATCCACGCAGATGGGTGGGAGCAAGGGTCTTCAAATTTGGCAAGTTTAAGACTTGTGGACTTCAACTCCCAGAGTTCCTGAACTAACATGATGGGAGGAGGAATTCTGGGAGTTGAAGTCCACAAGTCTTAAAGCTGTCAAGTTTGAAGACCCCTGGTATAAAGTCTCCTGCATTGTTGAACTAGAAGACTTCTGAAGTCCCTTCTAGCCCTATGAGTCTATGTTCTATGCCAAGGGTCTTCAAACTTGGCAAGTTTAAGACTTGCGGACTTCAACTCCCAGAATTCCCGAGCTAACATGACTGGAGGAGGAATTCTGGGAGTTGAAGAACACAAGTCTTAAAGCTGTCCAGTTTGAAGACCCATGGGTTGGAGGGCAACTCTTGACTGGGAAGATGATGGGAAACTCTTATTTTCCAGAGCAAAGAAAGAGGAGGCAACAGAGTTACCAAAGAAGAGCTGGAGACCTGCATGATTAACCAGGTAAGGTGCCTTCTTTCATTGAGCAGAGCAAAATGCCCAATCTACAATCTGGATCTTTGCTTCAATATTCACCTGCTCAGCAAGACAGCATAAGACCTACAGGTAATCATCAACTTAAAACAACAATTTGCTTGATGACCGTTTGAAGTTACTCCACTGCCTGACACTTATGATCATTGCAGCATCCCCAGGGGTCATGTGATGTACATTTGGATGCTTGCCAACTTAGTAAATATATATGTATGTATGTATGTATGTATGCATGCATATATATATATATATGTATGTGTGTGTGTGTGTGTGTGTGTAAGGTTTTGAGCTGATAATTTAAATAATAAATAAGGGAGACTAGGATAGATCTATTTCGAGCTAGTTAGCTCTCTTCAGCTAGCCATACCCTTACTGGGATTCGAACCAGGGAAGTATTACATGTGAGGCAGTTGTAATTGCCACTACACAAAGTATTGTTACAACAAAGTATGTTGTAACACAAAGTATATATATATATATGTATATATATAAAGTTATATAAGGTATTATAAAATACAAAATACAGAAGCAAATAAGAGGACAGTGAAGGGGCAAGGAAAGGAGGAAAGACAACTGACTCACATTTATGACAGGGGCAGTGTCTCAGGATCACGTGGTCAGCTTTTTGCAACTACCTGACAAAACCAATGTGGGAAGCTTACCAACCATGTTCCTCATTTAACAACTGCAGGGATTCACTTTACAAATGTGGCAGGAAAATTCGTGAAATGGGGTGAAAACTCACTTAACAAATTTCTCACTTACCCACATAAATGTTAGGCTCAGTTGTGGTCATAAGTTGAGGACTATCTGTACTGAAATTAGAATGTAAGTGCACACCCTCTGCAACAACAGGGGACTGGCAAGCTAAAGGGGCAATGCGTCCTGAACAACACTTAGCCCAACACTTGCCACCTTTTGTGGTTTTTTAACTCTAATTTTCTGTCTACAAACGTATCTGTATGCCAACCCTCACTCCGACTTTCCTATGGGTTGGATATCCCGTTCGTTTTTTTAAAAAAATCAACCCTTTTTTTAATCTAACAAAACATTTCCTTACATCATTCTCTCAGAACTTTGCCCATTTTCTAATCTCTTTCACAACTCAGTTTCTTCACAGAACCTGATGTAGTCCGTTTCATAATCCTTTAAATCGGTTTTGCAAACTGATAGTAAATATCACTACTCCGTTTTTCTATGTTTATGCAAGTAATGTCCTATTTTATTCTATATTTTATTCTATATTCTATTCCTACTCCTAATTCTTTTATTTTATTCTTTTCTATTCTATATCCTATCCTATTCTATTCCTAATTCCTTTCTTCTATTCTATTCTATTCCATTCCATTCCATTCCTTATTCTATTCTTTTATTCTATTCCATTCCTATTCTATTCTATTCCATTCCATTCCATTATATTATATTCATTCCAATATTCTTCTCTTCTCTTCCATTCTTCATTCCAATATTCTATTCTATTCTATTCTATTCCATTCTATTCTGTTCCATTCCATTCCATTCTATTTTCTATTCTGTTCTATTTTTTATTCCATTCTATTCTACTCTGTTTTCCATTCTATTTCATTCCATTCCATTCCAATATTGTATTCTATTCTATTGTTCTATTCTCCTCTCCTCTATTCTAAACCTAGATTCCTGATTTAATTCTGTACACCATGGTTCAGTTAGCCATGACTTAGAGTGTTAGCTATGTAGCCAAAACAGATGAAATAAAACGAGAGATCATTCTGATATTCTTAGTTTTCTATTACTAAATCAAATCCATTCCATCCTGTATATGGAGCAAATTTGTCATTTTGGTACATCTGTCTATGGAGATTCTCAGTCAACCAGGTCATGGTTATCCAAAAGATGCTTTTTCAGGAAGCAAATGGACTTTCTGGTTTTTCTTCGAAAACATGTCGCTTCTCATCCATGAAGCTTGATGAAGGATGAAGGATGAGAAGCAAAATGTCTTCAAGGAAAAACAAGGAAGTCCAGTTGCCACATGAAAAAGCACTTTTGGGACATCCATCATTGGAGTTTTTTAAGAAGAGACCGGACAATCACTTGTCTGAAATGGTATAGGTCCTCCTGCTTGAGCAGGGGGCTGGACTAGAAGACCTCCAAGGACCCTTCCAGCTCATTCTGTTCTATTCTATTCAAAACTCCTGCATCAATGAACCTCCTTTTTTGAACTGAAATCAGTCTTCAATTGCTGAAATGAATCAGTCCCTTTCTTTCCAACCAATTCAGACATTTTTTTCTGAGTGGCTGAATTCTCCCAACCACCTTAAATTTTCCTTGCAAGGTAGGAACCAGAGGTGGGACACAAATATTTTTACTACTGGTTCTGTGGGAGTGGCTAGGTGGGAGTGGCCATATGACTGGGTAGGTGTGGCTTCTTTGGTGTGTGTAAAGCAACTCCTCCCTCCATGCTTTGGGGGTTTTTTTGCCTTCTGGACTTCAGGGAAGCCTCCTGGGAGGCCATTTCTGCTCCCAGGTGGCTTCCCTGAGGCCCAGGAAGCCAAAGAATGAAGCGCGGGGAGGATGCACAGCACCACCTTTTTCCTCCTGAGTCTCAGGGAAGCATCCTGGACAAAGCAGTAAGACAACGAGGGACATCCCATCACAGCTGATAGTCGGGGGAAAGGAAAAAAGAAATACTGGTTTGGCCCAACTGGTAGCTGTTTTTTTACTACCAGTTCGGCTGAACTGTAGCATTTTTACTACTGGTTCACCCAAACTGGGCCGAACCGGCAGAATCCCACCATTGGTAGGAACAAGATCAATTTTCCAACCAAACAGCTTAAAACAGATTATTTGAATCAGGCTGGGACACAACTACAAAGGTCTTTAAAAAAAACATCACCTCAGATTACATTTTCAAACCAGTCTTTTCTCATAAAAAATGGTTCCCCGGTTTATTTATTTCTCGCTCGTGTTTCTTCCGCTGAAGCTGGAACACTCCTTTAGATAAGCCACGCTTTAGAGGAGTGTGGCTTATCTAAATGGAGAAAGTTGCAGTGTGTTGGCTTATCTACTATTATTATTGACCTTTTGTTTCATTTTATCTTATCTTGGTTTTCTTGTTTTATTTCCGTACCTTATGTTCTTAAAAGCTGGACAATGTCCACAATAAGGTTTGGACCGCTAGAAAACAAGAGGGTGGATTAGTGTTGTCAATTGTTTCTTTTATAGTTGAAAATCAAAGATGTTTTCAGCAAGTATTAAGCACCCTGGGCAGGCGGGGATAGCTTTCCCCAAGCTGGATATGATGCGGTGACCTAGATATGAAGGCCAGAAGGCAGCACAGTGACTTCCCACAGATATAGCAGCTTCTTTTAATAGAAAGCATTCTAAATCAGGGGTCGCACCCAACAACTTCTGAAGGCCAGCTGTTCCACTCGTGGATTGTTTTCACTGTCAGGAAATTTCTGTTTAGTTCTTGGTTGCTTCTCTCCTTGATTCATTCCCATCCATTGCTTATTGTCCTGCTCTTCTGGTACTTTGAAGAATAGGTTGGCCTCAGGGGTGGGATTCTCCCGGTTCGGCCTTGTTCAGGTGAACTGGTAGCTCCAAAAATCAGCTGGGAGTGAACCAGTTTGCTCAGAAGATCAAGGTATTTCCTTCCCCACCCCCCCCACTGATCAACTGTTTTCTGAAGATGAGCTGTGCCGCACGATTTACATTAGCTAGAAAGCAGGAAATCATAGGATTGCTAGCTTTCTAGGTAATTTAAATTGTGCGGCACAGCTGATTCCCTCCCCTGTTGCTGTTGTACTACTTCGCCCAGGAACTTCCCTGAGGTCCAGGAAGCAAAAAACAGGGTGCGGGGGGGGGGGTGCTGTACGGCCCCCACCGCCCCGTTTTTGCTCTCAGGAGGCTTCCCTGAGGCCCAGTAGGCAAAAACAAACAAACAAACAAACAAACCACACCCATCCAGTCACATGACCACCTGACCATGCCCACCTAGACACAGCCACCTAGCCACGCTGTCAGGCTACGGAACTTTTTCCCATTCAAACAATAAGAATGAACTTCTGAGAGCCAAACGTATCAAAAGGAATCTTTTATTGAGATGAGACAGTTCAGGTAGGAATTCAAAGCAACGTCTGAGGTCCCTCAGGCATACAGTGATAGATAAGGGAGTTTAGAATCCCCCCCCCCATCCCAATGTTTATTTAGGGAAACAAAAGCCAATATGTTAATTCCCCTCCCAGCCCCTCTGGGAGGGGATCCTTCCCTTTTTGGAAGGTTTTTTCTCACGTACCTTTCCCAAGACGTACCTAACTTCCCCCCCCCACCCCCTTTTTAGAACGGACTGTTTTTGGAGATTGCCCAGAGCACTTCACTGTGGAGTTTTATGGTTTTCTCATCTCCTGGCTGTGCCGCTCCGAGGTGTTAGGTTCTGGCCATCTGGCTTCTTTCCCCCCATTGTATCATATATGGGTGTGCAAATTCGATATAAGGTTAAATATATTCAGGTTACAGCAAGAAAGGATTTCTTTATCAGTCCCCCCCCCCACTTTTTCTTCTTCCTCTGAAGAAATGACAGATACACGGATCTGACACATGCCCACAGAACTGGTAGTTTAAAAATTTGCATCCCATCCCTTGTTGGCCTCCTCTTCTTTGTGGCAGCTCCTCAAATATTGGAACACTGCTATTGTGTCACCCCTAGTCCTTCTTTTCTCTAGACTAGACCCAAATTCTGCAACTCTTCTTCCTGTGTTTTATCCTCCAGTCCCCTAACCGTCTTTATTGCTCTTCTTGGCCCTCTTTCTAGAATCTCAACATCTTTTTTGATAGTGTGGTGGCCAAAATTGGATGCAGTATTCCAAGTGTGATCTTACCAATGCCTTATAAAGCGGTACTAATACTTCACGTGATCTTGATTTTATCCCTCTGTTAATGCAACCTAAGTTTGCATTGGCTTTTACACACTCCGTTACACACTGCTGTTACACACTTTTGGCTCCTACCGGTATTGAAGTGATTGTTCACTCACATTCCACGATCCCTCTCGCAGTTACTGCTATTAAGCCACGTTTCACCAAATCTGCACCTGTACATTTGTTTTTTTCTTACCTAAGTGATCGGTGGCATTAAAGGGACTAATGAGATCAACTTAGGGAAATTTAGGTGTCATCTTTTGCTCAGCCATAAAGTCCTCTGGATGACTTTGGGCCAATCACTCCTCGCCTAACCCAAGATGGTTTCTGTGAAGATAATGCTTGAAGAAGAGGTCACCACGGTGTAAAAAAAGATGTTGAGTCTCTAGAAAGAGTGCAGAGAAGAGCAACCAGGATGATGAGGGGACTGGAGACTAAAACATATGATGAACGGTTGCAGGAACTGGGCATGGCTAGTCTAGGGGAGACAAGATAGCAGTCTTCCAATATTTGAGGGGCTGCCACAGAGAGGAAGGGGTCAAACTATTCTCCAAAGCCTCCGAAGGCCAGACAAGGAACAATGGATGGAAACTGAACAAGGAGAGATGCAACCTGGAAATAAGGAGAAATTTTCTGACAGTGAAAACTATCAGCCAACGGAACAAAAATTGCCTTCAGAAATTGTGGGAGCTTCATCACTGGAGGAGACTGGACTGCCACTTGTCAGAAATGATGTAGGGTCTCTTGCTTGGGCAGGGAGTTGGACTAGATGACCTACAAGATCCCTTCCAACTCTGTTAATTTATTAAAAAAGAATGAAATATGACCGCATCTTGAGGGATAACTTTTCTTGGTTTTTGAAACCTGCTTGGCTCGGCTCTGAATACCAGCCCTCTGAATTAATATTCATGACAGAGGAGAGCTTTCTCCTAATAACACAGCAAAATTGGAAAAATTAAATTAGTTATCCTCTACCTGAATAGTTTTATCATTCAGTTGATCGTTCCAGTTAGCGTTGCTGTGGGGAAGAGGCTGCCCCCTAGTGGCCCAATTTAAATTAACTAATGAATAAGCATTAATTTCCTCTTTGCATTTCAGCCCCCTGGTTGCCCAGAATACAGCATGCTTTCCTTTATGGGTGCATTTCACGGGAGAACTATGGGTAAGAAAGAGTTATTGTTTTTGTTGTTGTTGTTGTTGGAAGCACTATTAAATACAAGCTTTAATAAGATAATAATAATAAGATAGCTTGGTTGATTATAGCCCATCAAGGTGATGTCAGATAAGACCTAATATTTCAAGTGCTTTCATCCCCAACCGAGCCTGCACTGAGGAGACAATCCACTCTCTTAATGCAAAGCTTTATTGAGTACATCATTTCAGCGCTGATTAAAAGTAAAACCAACTCTTTAATTCCCACGGTTTTCAGATAATTAAAGAATTGAATCTTCCCCCCACCCAATTTGGGCAGGACATATTGTCCAATCAGGTGGCTAAATGTTGTTATGGGAACTGTCCAGGCCTTTACTGAACATCTGGTTTGATGACCTTGATTCCCACGGGACAGTTTCTTGTTGCTGCCTGGAACTGGCAACCCGAAAGTGGCTTCCTCTCTGCCCTGAGTTGGTGGCGAGTTTAAAAGCAGCAGTGTTGTGGCCTGTCGGCTGCCGGCCCCTCCAGCAGCCAAATCAGAGGAGGAGGAGATGTGGAAGTCAAGGTCAGCATCAGGGCAGCCTGGGAGCTCTGGGGGAGGGGGTAGGGAATGGAATGGGCAGAGAGAGAGAGGGGGGGGCGGAGCCTGGGCGGCCTGTCAGCCCTCAGATGGAGAGTCAACAGCCCCCAGGTCTGGAAGTGGCTGATGAGGAAGAGGAGGATCAGCTGGGTCCAGTGCCTGATGCGTGGATGTGAAGGCAGAGGAGAGGAGAGTAGTGGAAATCTATCGACTGGTCCTTGGGACGGAAGAGCCACCACTGCTAGCAAAGTCCCACCCTAGCTCTGAGGATAAAAGGCAGGGGGCGGAGATGAATAGGTTTGGCTGACACTATTCATCTCCCGGCCGGACAGATTTGTTAGCCGGTGGTGAAAGGGAAACTTTTTGCCTGGGCTGCTGGCACTCCTAATTAAAGGAATCTTTAAGTTCACTTCAGAGGGTTTGTTGCGTTTGGGGAGCTGGGTCAGAACAGGCAGCGGCTACGACAACAAAATCCTACTTGGGGATAATTAACAAACAAACAGAAGCCTGCCGAAGCAATTTTGCATGGAAAGGAGATAGATCTGCAGCTTCTATTATCCAACTTGAGAAAGTAATGTTTGAGCTGAGTGAGAGGAACTTCCTATCCAGTTGAGCAAGCATTTTTTCGGCAGGGTGTTATCTGGCCAGGACGAGGTCTGTCTTTAAAGTCTTCCTCTGGTTTTCATGGGTTTCCCCCCCCCCCCCCCTTTGTTTAGGCTGCTTGGCCACTACGCACTCCAAGGCCATTCACAAGCTGGACATCCCATCCTTTGACTGGCCCATCGCTCCCTTCCCAAGGCTGCAGTACCCTTTGGAAGACTTTGCGCGAGAAAATGAGCAGGAGGAAGCACGGTGTTTAGAGGAGGTGAGGATAACTCAGCTTCAGAGTGCAGAAGGCACCTTGGGCAGCAGAGGTTGGCTGACGGAAAGCGAGTTTGGGTTGCTCAATTAACCCAGCACAGAAGGATCAAGCACGGACCCCAAGGGACATCCAGCCTCTCTCTGCCTTTCTGGGAAGAGAGAAGAGGCTCGCAAAACATCTTCATCCTGACTTAGTTCAGCCCTGAGCAAACCAAGTTTAACTTTAATCAGCCTCGTGTCTGTGAAGATTTTCAGTCATCCAAGTCATGGTTGTCCCAAAGGTGCTTTTTTCGAGAGGCAACTGGCCTTTCTTTGTTTGTCTTTGAAGACGTTTCACTTCTCATCCAAGAAGCTTCTTCAGCTCTGATTGGATGGTGGGGAAATGGAAGGATTTATACTCCATGCAGATAACTGGTCATTTGCATCCTTTTAGCAAGTCTTTAAGATCACCTGTAGGTTTTAACTGTGCCATCAGGGTCACCTGAGTGGTGTACATGGGGGTGGAACCTTCTTGGAACTGTTGAAAGGATTGTATTGTAGCATTCAAAAGACACAGGCCATTCTTTGGAAGGCAACAAAGTCCAGATTTTGGACAAAGAGAGGACTGCTGGTTTGAAAGAGGGGTCAAATAGGTCATCTATGTCAAAATTGAACAGCCGGGGTGGGCTGCTAGGGGAGCCCCTAGCTAAGATTCTGCCCCCAATAACCTCAGAAAGACAAGCAGCAAAGGAAAGCTCTTAATAGGCTTAATTGAACTTCTGGGCGTTCAGCCAAGAGCATTTCACACCTCATGAAAGTGTTGCAAAGTAGATAAACAATCCACTCAGCGCTTGCGAGAAGCACCATTGAAAAAAATCAGATAACATAGCCACTAGCCTCTGAGGGAATTCTTGCTGCCATCATAATATGTACTATTAAATAGGTCTTTTATTTAAGTATTAAATGCATGAAATAATAAACAACTTTTTGGTGTGTGTTGGCCACACCCACCCAGTTACATGACCACCCAACCATGCCCACCCAGCCAGTCATTAGGGCAGAGAGCCCCTTGCTAAAAAATTTGAAGCCCACCCCTGTGAACAGCCCTCCATCAATAGAGGGGGAGGGATACAACATCATCTATCTCCAGTCTATAACACAGTCCTTTCAGCAATTCCACACCCATTTGCACCATTCAGGTGACCCTGAGGACACAGGTAAACCTCCAAGTGGCCTCTAAAAGGATGCAAATGACCAGCTGTCTGTAAGGAGTAGAAATCCTTCCATTCCCCACCATCTAGTCAGAGCTGAAGAAGCTTCTTGGATGAGAAGCAAAATGTCTTCAAAAGAAAAACCAATAAGTTCAGTTGCCTCTTGAAAAAAAAGCACCTTTGGGTTTAATCAACCTCATGAACAAAAGCAGATACATGTGTCCCAGGATAACGTTGCAAGATCCAGACTGAGTTGGACCCTGAAACCAGAGGTTTAATCTTCTGAATTCTAGATACATCATGATGGACACCTGATCCAAACCCTTCAGGATTTCAAGTACAAAGTGTTGTAGGACCTGCCAATTGGAGGAAGTGATTGGGTTCACCAACGATGCTAGCCTAGGTTTAGTTTTGAATGCATTACAATTGATAGCACACTGAGGATAGGCAGACCATTTAGCCTTCTTGCAGAGGCTAAATTAGAGAAACCAAATTATGGACCTTCTTTTTTCTTTTGGGAAATATTTTTTGTTTTGTATCATACATTTCTATGTTGAGCAGTGTGCTCTCTAGGTGTCCAAAGTGTTAACATACAAACATCATCATTATGAACACACACACACACACACACACATAAACAAATATGCAGTAATATATAAACAAATATGATAACATCAATCTTATTGTAACATATATTATCTTCCATTATAGTATCGATTATATAACCATCAGAAATATTTTCTCATCTGTTTTTCTTTCTCCTATAAACCATATTTCACCTAATTCCACCCCTCTAACCTCAATATCTGTCATTTAACCATTTGTAGAATAGTTCCCATGTTATGAAATAGTCCGAATCTTCTTTTCCATGGATTGTCTTGATATTGATGTGGTTTGGGTTTAGGGCAAAACTTGACAGAGTAGCACAAAAAGCTCATCAGAGAATGAAAAACACAGTTGGAGAAAGACCACTGACATGTCGCAGCTGCTGAAAGACTACGTTGAGGTGATGTCCTAATTCTCCAAGTTAGCCTCGGTCCTTCTCGGGGTAGGAAGTAATTTTTCTGAGCTTTCTGGAGACCGAGGAGATGCTTCCATTGGATTGGAAGCTGAAACTCAAGCGGAAGGTCACCTCTTCAAAATGCACCTTGGTTAATATTCTTTTAAAGAAGGCCAAGGAAGAAAGGAATCTGTCAGATTAAAATTGGGGGGAAGATACACCAAGAAATGGGCAATTCTCAGTTAGGTGTGGTTTGATTTTTGTTTTTGGAGCAATTGCTTTGGATAAAACCCGACTCATAATCACATGTTTCTCTTTATTAATATCAATCACATTTCTTCTCAGTTGGTTGAATTTATTTTGTGTACAGTATATTATTAACTTTAACCAGCAGAATATGCCTCCAATGGGGTTCTTTTATTTAACACCAGATTATAGCAGATTTTACTCACAAATTGGCCCATAGGTCATTTTTCTCCAACCTTCGATCCCGTCCAAATGTGTGGAATCTTAGCTTTCATAATTGCCAACCCAGATAGAAAAGATTCCATTCATTTGGAGGTTTCTTCTTTGCAGAAGGTTATTCAATGGTGCAAAAACATCACCAATCCTTCTTGATTGCTCCCTGGAATTTAATAAATTGTCGCAATGAATTGGAACAAGATAAAATGCATGTTAGTGATTTATTTCTTGTCTTAAAACAATCTCTTGCTGTATTCTAACTTGCAGGTGGAAGATTTGATTGTTAAATACAGGAAAAAGAATAAAGTTGTTGCAGGAATCATTGTGGAACCCATTCAATCCGAAGGAGGGGACAATCATGCATCAGATGACTTTTTTAGGAAATTGAGAAACATCGCAAGAAAGGTGAGCTTTGACATAAATCAGAATGTTTTTGCCTCCCTCTTAAATTGTTCCCAACTCCTTTCTTAAAGGGACTAAAATCCAGGTGTGATTTCTCAACAGCACGGCTGTGCCTTCTTGATAGATGAGGTGCAAACAGGAGGTGGCTGTACTGGCAAATTCTGGGCCCACGAACACTGGGGGCTTGAGGACCCAGCGGATGTCCTAACGTTCAGCAAGAAGATGATGACCGGAGGGTTTTTCCACAAGGAGGAATTCCGGGCAAATGCAGTAGGTTCTGTTTGTCAATCTTGGTCATAGAGCTGGTATTTAGCAGGTTCTGACAGGTTCTGGAGAACCAGTAGCGGAAAGTTTGAGCAGTTTGGAGAACTGGTCAATCCCACCTCTGACTGGCCCCGCCAACCCCATCTATTCTCTGCCTCCTGATTGGCTGGGTCTTCTTTGGTTGCCCTGCCCAGGAGAACTGAGCTGGAAAGCAGGTAGGTGGGGTGGGGAGGGAAGGGAGAGGAAAGCCTCCAGAGCCCTTGAAAGGTGAAAACACTCCCCCTGGTCAGGTTGCAGGAGGCTGATTAGGCCATGCCCACCATGGATGGCCATGGCCACTCAGCAACTGGGCAGAGAACTGGTTGCTGAAATTTTTGAAGCCTACTCCTGATCTTAAGTCCCTTTTTCAGTGCCGTTGTAACTTTTGAACAGTTACGGTCTGAATAGCTGTTAACTCAAGGCCTTTTTGTATGTGAAAGCAAAAGGAAGGGGGCTAAATGTTCCTCTCTTCTCCTCCCCCCCTTCTTTTCTCTCTGTTGGATTGTCTACCCTGCAGCCGTATAGGATTTTTAACACGTGGCTTGGAGACCCTTCCAAGAACCTTCTGCTAGCGGAGGTCATTAATGTCATAAAAAGGGAGGATCTTCTGAGTAACGTCAGCCATGCCGGGAAGGTGCTGTTGATGGGGCTGCTGGAATTACAGGTAAGGGACAACCTTCAGCGACCGAGCAGGGATGGTGGTTCTCGCAGTTTTGATGTGAAGTGGGAAATCTCAGGATGTGGTGCCCTTTTTAAAACAGCCCTTTGATTTAATTGGGATTCATGAAATAGATTTGGTTTACATTGTGGATTCGATAATATGGGGATGACAAGCAAAAAGCTAGGGTGTGTGTGTGTGTGTGTATGTCTGTGTGTGTGTGTGTCCTATTTTACAGCCCAGGTCTGGTAAACATAATTCAGTGACTTCGTTCATGATTTGGCACATTGGGTATCCCAATCTGTTTACTCTGTGATTCAGTATATCGCAGGCTAATTATGGCGGCAAACTCTGCTATTAGCTTCCAGTATTTTTCTTGCAAAATAACAGATTCGGATAGTTTGTTGGATGCGGAGTGTCATGCCCCTGGTGGAGACTGACTCTGAGGAAGAGGAGGAACAGCCAACAGGGAGTGGAGATGTGGCTCCAGAGGATGTGAAGGAGGCTGGGGAAAGGCAGAGGCCAGCTGGGCAGTCAGAGGAGGACCCAGGCCCATCCCCTCTCCATCCTAGGGCATGCAGGGAGGAGAGGATCAGGGTAAAATGTGGTCTACTCGGGAGGAGAGGGCCGTGATCCTCTTCATGGGTTGCAGGTGTGAGATCTGCATAAAAGGTTGGACCTGCGTGCTAACAGATGCTGGAGACAAATTAGTGTTTTATTCCTAAAGAAGGTTTATCTTGGTTGGAGTTCTTCCAACCGACTGTTTATCTTCCTGAAGTTGTCTATCCTGTCGTGGAACTTAATTCAATGCAGTTTGTTTTTTGTTTTTGCTTCGTTATCGGCTCTTTGATTTTGAACTGTGTTTCTTTCCTTTGAAATGTTATTTTGAAAATAGTTTACTCCTCCACTGTGAACAATTAAACAGTGAAGCCAAGTTGAAGGCATTAAAGGACTTTTAGTTACGTTTTGGGTTTTGTTATATTTCTGATATACTCTGGGTCATCACATGGAGAAAACTGGGTTTTTATACTTAAATACTAGCTCAATACCTCTGCTTCACTATGAAACTATGTGGTCGGTCTTAGCTTTTTGGGAGGAAAATAAGGGGGGGGGGGAATTCTGCTTCTGCCTACCAGCATCCATCAATATTCATCTGGCTAGCGTCCTGTCAGTGTGTGAGAGAGTTGAGGGCTGTTTGGAAACTGAAGCAGTATTTGCTGTGTGAGCAAGGAGATGGCAAGGAGCCTGGGCGTGGCTTAGCTCAACTGTTCTGTATTAAAGTGCTGTGAAACTGAAACTAAAACTGAAACTCCTTTCTGCTTGTGTTTTGCATTTGGAACAGATTTCTTTTCAGGTGGGGTGGGGGAGTGAAACTCCTTAGCATCAGAGCGTGTTAATAATAATAATATAAGAAATACGAATGCTTTGATGGTCATTTTGAAAAATCCTTTCTTAGCAAACACCTAGAAGCCAAGAGGAACATATGTGTCTGGGAATTATAGCAATAGCAATAAAACTTGTTTAGAGGCCTCTGTATGTGATTTACAGAGTCAATCTCTTGCCCCCAGCAGTCGGGGTCCTCATTTTACCCACCTCGGAAGGATGGAACGCTGAGTCAACGTTGAGTCATCAAGATCGAACTGCAGGCAGTCAGCAGAATTAGCCTGCAATACTGCATTCTAACCACTGCGCCACCCACAGCTCTTATATTTCCTTTCCCTGTTTTTTTTCCCAGCATGCCTTGCCTGGTTTTCCAAGTAGATGACAAACTGATTTACTTTTCCCATTTTTGTAGAGTCGCTATCCTCATCTGATCAGTCGAGCCCGGGGTCGAGGGACATTCTGTTCCTTTGACACTCCAAATGACACAATTCGGAACAAGTTCATTGAAATAGCAAGAAACAAAGGTAAGATGTTGTGCTCTGAACCAGGGCTGGGTTTTTGGGGTCCTACACCTGGATCTCAAAGGCTGGGAAGTACCTAATAAATCTTATTTCATGTTTTTTAAAAAGTAAAACTACCTCCAAGTTGAGTTTGACCTCAGGTTGGGGTGGGCAAAAATAGGACAGCAATTTGCTACTGCTTTCTTCAGATATTTTTTTTTAAACCTCATAGTCCAGTCTGCAGTCCTAAAATCTCCTAATGGTTTCCCATCCCCTTCCACATACTAAACAGGCTTCCAAATATTACAAGATTGCTGAATTTCCAAATGAGATCAATCACACAGCGCCACCTACTGAGACTTTTTTAATCAGACTAAATTATGCCTAAATGGACAACTGCTCATATAATAATAATGATAAATATATAATTTTAATAATAATAAAATGGCAATAGATAGACTCAATTTTGAATAAGGAGAGAGGAAAACAAGAAAAGAAAAGCCATGCTTTCATGAAAATTTGGCATTTTATAAATCATGGATTCAAACAGATCTGTCACCCAAGGTTGAACTGCAGAATTCTTGGTTCTCTCTGAGCTTGGTTGTTTTCTTGCAGATATTTCATTACCAAGCTAGATAATATCATCAAGCACTAGTTGGGTAATGAAATATATAAAGTGTGGGGACAAAGAAGCAAGCTTTTGATACCCCCAAGCTGAAGACATAGACCTGCCTATTCTATTTCCAGCTTTCATTAAAAACCTAATGAGAGGCTCTAGTTAAAGTTGAGACGCTGGGTGCAAGAGTCTTCTAGGTTTTTTTTCTCCTCATTTGGTCTGCTTATCTAAGATTCTCACAATTCAGTTGAATACTTCACGTGGGTCAGATTTAGAAGCTAAGTGTTGCTTGCCATTTCAGCCACAGGCTGACCTTTGACCTCCAGCTCTTTCTCCATTACACCTCCAAATCCCCCATATTTTCCTGATCCAATGAATTCCACATACAGGTAATGAAAAAAGTGACTTTGTTTTCCACACTTACGACCATTGCAGCATCCCAAGTCACATGACCAAAATTTGGGTGCTTGGCAACTGGCATGTACTTATGACTGTTGCATATCTCAGGATCATGTGATCACTTCCCAGGCAGTTTGCAACAAGCAAAATCAGTCAGAGAAGTCAGGTTCACTTCACAATTGTGTTACCCAGCAACTGTGGCAAGAAAGGTCGTAAAACTCACTTAACAACTATTACTTTTGGCCTCAGTTGTGTTCATTAGGCAAGGATTACCTGTACTTAAGGCTGTCCTCTTAGATAGTCTTCAAGAAATCCCTTGTCCCTCCCCCCGTGAGAAATTGTGGAGAGGCAAAGAAGGGAAGGGGAAGGAGAGATATAAGCATCAACATAGAAAATGTGTTTATCAGCAGCTCATCTCATAAATAGAAATTCAGCTCAGGTGGGGAGAAACCAGGGAGAAATGTTTCAGATCATGCAAATGAACTCCGTATGAAGGAGGCTGGGAAAATTGCACTTGGTGTTTCCAATATTCTGTATTTGCCCCACCGTAGCTTTAAATTCCTGAAATCTTGCTTCCATGATCTTCCCCATCTACAGTATGTAGGGCTGGCCACCTTCTTGTGGGTGATGGGTGCAACCATTTCCTCCAAGCCTCCAGCATCCTAGTTGATCTGTTTCCTCCAGCATCCTAGTTGATCTGTTTTGATTCTCGGTATCTGCCACCTAAGCTCACTTTTGCCAGAATGATTTGGTAGAGATTATATTTTAGAATATCTACCAGGCTATGTATTGTACAGGAATCTAACAGTGAGAACAATTAACCAGTGACTTTCAGAGGTGGTGGGTGCTCCATCACTGGAGGTTTTCAAGAAGAAACTGGACTTGTCTGGACTGATATAGGGCTTCCTGCTTGCTCAGGGGGTTGGACTAGACTAGAAGACCTCCAAGGTCCCTTCCAGCTGTATTCTGATTGATTGGTTGCTTATTTGATTGGTTACTTAAACATGATGATACCCCTGCCAGTCTCCAGGGGATTTTGTGATGGAAAACTGTGTGATTAAAGAGAGCTGAATCTGCAGCTTCCTTCTTTTTTCTTTCTCTTCCCACAGGTGTGGTATTAGGTGGCAGTGGGGACCGATCGATCCGTTTCCGACCCACTCTAGTCTTCCGAGACCACCATGCACATCTTTTCCTGAACATCTTCAGCGATATTCTGGCAGATTTCAAGTAGCCAGGATCCCACCTTGCATCGAGAGAGGCCAAATATCTTCTCAGAATTGGAGAATAGTTTATTTAAGATCATAAATATATATGTACAGTATATACATATAATATATATTTTCACTAATAGGAAAGAAAGATGGAATTCATAAAGTGCTTCTTTTTTTTAAAAGATTGGTTTGATCATGCTCACTTCCAGCACAAACTGCTTCTGGCTAAAAAAATATAATAATCTGGATACGCTTATGATGTCCTCAGCCATCTCTTTTGACCTAGCAAAGGCTAAATGATCACTTTCGGGTTTCAAAACTTGGCCTGGAATTTGAATTCCTGAGTTTGTTTTCTTGCAATGGGTTCCTAGTGCCCAAGTCTGGAAAATGCACTTCTACTGCCACGGATCCAGAGCGCTGTTGAAGATAGAGATGACGGTGGGCTTCCCAGGAGAAAGCAGCTGTTAGATCCACCCAAGGAATCCCTTTGCAGAGTGTGGTCTCTTCTGAAGCGCACATTGAAACATTCCTCCACGTCACGTGTCTGCTAACATTGGACTCTTATTTGCACTGCCCCGAGGACTCCAGATGGAAGTTATGGATCTTGGAAGACTCACAACATCTGTTCCAAGCCATGATCCTCTTTTATGCAGGAGTTGCCTATAGGGATTTGGGACTTTCCATGTGCCAACTTCCTTCTCTGCTTTGTTGCTTGTAAACCTATTGCTATCATTGCTTTTATTTTACATTTTTCGGCCATCTTCACTTGGACATGCCGATGGCACTTCCTTTGGTGACAAAGCAGGGTTTCTTTTTTAAATCAGGACAACCCCAGGTGTTTGGAAGGACTCTTTGGCAGAAACAGGGTAGAATTTTTTGCAATTGTGGGGTGTGTGTATCAAATGGAACCAGCAAAAAGAGTAAACCCATCACCTTCTGCAGCTGTGGTGCACCGTAATGGCATCCAGCCCTCATCATCCCTGATTGCAGCCTCCAGGATCCTCCAAAAGCTGTTGTCTATACTGCATTTTTTTTAATATAACAGAAGGGGAATGTGCGTTGGGCAATGATTGTATAATCCTAACGTAATTTTAATTCAATTTGGTTTGGCTTCTGTTCTAGCTTTGTCCTTTGTCTGAAGTGGAATCCAAAACTCACGCGTGGTCTTTGTGACCAGTGATGCCTCCTTCCCATCCTTCATGGAGCTTTTGGAAGAATAATCCCAATCTGGTTGCATTTATAGCTTTGCCAAGCTGTGATTTGGGCCCAAAGTTTGCTATTTCTGCAGCCCTCCCACTCATGCATTGAGGCCCATTTTGTCTCAGTTTATGAGGAAAAAGTTTATGAGTGTGGATTCTGAAGTCTTTCCAACAGGAAAGCTGCCTCTTCAAGAGATTGGAAATGAAGCAGATTGTATGTAAGAGCCACGATGGAGCAGTGGTTAGAGCAGTCCTGCAGGCTACTTCTGCTGCCTGCCGGCTGCCTGCAATTTGGCAGTTTGACTCTAACCAGGCTCAAGGTTGATTCAGCCTTCCGAGGTCAGTAAAATGGTGTATATGTCTAAGTCCTATTGCCAGAATCCAAACTTGCAAGGTAGTTTATGAAGAAGTGTGTGGATAGAAAATAAAATTGTTATGCACTTCAAGTAACCTGGTTACAGGTAGTCCTCAACTTATGACCACCATTGAGTCCCAAATTTCTGTTGCTAAGCAAGACAGTTGCTGAGTTAATTTTGCCCCAACTTTTCTTGACGCAGTTGTTAAGTGAACTACTGCAGTTGTTAAGTGAACTACTGCAGTTGTTAAGTGAACTACTGCAGTTGTTAAGTGAACTACTGCAGTTGTTAAATTAATAACACGGTTGTTAAGGGAATCCGGCTTCCCTAATGACTTGGCGTGTCAGAAGGTTGCAAAAGGGGATCACATGACCCAGGGACACTGCAACCGTCATAAATTCAGGCCAGTTGCCAAATGTCTGAATTTGGATCCTGGGACCATGGGAATGCTGCAATGCTTGGAGGGAGGGGAATGGTCATGGCTCACTTTTTTCAGGGCCATTCAAAGTACAACGGTCACTAAATAGCTGCTGTACGTCGAGGACTTCCTGTATGTAAACACCCCCCCCCCCCCCCCCGCAAATGTCACTGGGGCAGAATATCTCCCTTCTCCCCCCTTCCCTACTTCTGTCCTTCCGGGGATAAGCTCAGAAATAGGATGGGAAATCTGATGACCTTTGGGACTATAAATGAGAAGAGGACGAAAACCAGAAGCTAACAGTATTAAATCCCTTATCCCCCCCCCCCCCCTGCAATCTGGAAGGCCAGGGGGCTATTGCCAGTTTGTAGCAATAGTAGTTGGAGAGTGCCAAAAAAGGGCACAAAAAATGGCAAGGGGCACTTGAGGTTCAAAAGACCACAGACTATCAGGCTTCATTCTTGCAAGAGCTGGATCTAGTGATATGAAAACAAGGGATTCTCAGGCTGGACCGAACCATTTTGCAAACCTAGAACAGATACATCCCATTTCTTGAGGCCGAAAAGAAAACCATCAAATTTCCAGAGTCACAAAAAGAGCCTAGAATTTAAACCATGAAAGCGATATAGAGAAATAATTGACTTTTTGTCTTCTGCAGTAGGCAAATCTTCTACATATATATATATATATATGGCTTCTTTCTTGTCTACAATAAAATAACTTAGCCGTGTTGGATCTCTTGAGCTTCTGATGTGAGATTATGAACACCAAGCGAAATGCCTAGAAGTCTCGGTTGGGTGTAAAAAATTGCAAGATTTATCTAGTCATACTCCCAGCATTACAGGAGAGCCTACAGTTTAACACCAATATTAAACATTGCAGATCACACTGGTAATCACTGAAGCTATCCATTTTGCTTCAATATTACCCATGCTTTCAGTGCCCTAGGGTTTCCTGGGTTGTAGTGATGAGTGTTCTCGAAATGAGCAGTAGCAACAGGTGCACAGGTGTAGAAAAACACAACCAGCACGTAAAGCCCAAAGATTACCAAAGTGGTCATCCCTGGGTGCCCAAGAAATTCTTTTTAAGTTGGCAATGGTTAGCCGCACGAGTTCAAGGAACAGTATTCCGTTTCTGAGTAAAGGGGCAGGGAAAGGAGAGATTTCTGGTTTTAGTCGATTGTGGTTTCCCTCCAAGGCCAACCAACCATCCCAAGGTCAAACCCAAAAGAGGAAAACCCAAGTCCTGCTCATCTACAAAAATATCTATCTCGCTCTCTTCTTGTATCAACAAATCTCTCTTCCCCCTCAACAAAGACTTGATCTATTCAAGCTTTTATAGCTTCCATGGCCTCACCCAGAAATCTGGAAAAGGAAAAGGGGGTCAGCAGTAGAAACAGTATCCAGGTTATCTAATGAGCACCCAATAGCTCTCTCCCTTCATCCAGGTCCTGTTTTCCTTTGCACAAGTCCTTGATCTGCTGGCTTTTTGCAGCCTCCAAAACCAAGAATCCAAACACTGCCTTCCTCCATCTGGGTTCTTCTACACCACCTTTGGAATCCACCTAAATAACAATCATTTATGACTTAGTCAAGGAAGAAAAGCTTAAGAAAAAGAACAAGCAAACCACATTAATTCAAACACTGCTGTGCAATGAAGGATATCTGACATGCCTTCTTTATTCAGTGATGGTAGTTCTGATGATATTCCATGATGTGGGAGAGATGAAAAAACAGTTATTGACAGCTGAGATTAGTTGGTGGGAGGCGCTGAATGATGGGTTCTGACAGGATGGTGTGTGTGTGTGTGTGTGTTGAAATATTGTGTTTTCTGAGCAATCAACTATCTTCATTCTTTCTGAGGGCCATTGTGGTTCCTTGGGGGTTTTACCTGAGACCTCGGGGTCACCTGAACCAGAGGTGTAGAATCTTCTCGGAGTAGCCAAAAGAACTGCATTGTAAATTGGGGATAAGTGGTGTCTTATCCCCACCCCTTGAGAGGGGGATTTTCAGTCTTAACATAAATGGCGTCTTTGTGAGAAGCCCCCCCCCCCACCTCAGTCGATGACATATTTGGGGGGACATTAAAAGAGTGCAGAATATTATATTTCCCCAAGGGAGAAACATGTTCTTAGAGGTAGAAAGCATTCACCACCACCCCCATTCCTCTTTGCTCAAAAAGTGGACTTTGCTGTCTTCAAAACTGACTATAACCTTAACAATAAAATTAAGAGCTAGTCCTTCTGGCTGCACTTCTTGTGTGGACTACCTCGCAAGGCTGGTAGGAGACTGAGAAGTCCAGCCCGAGGCTTTTTTGGGAGCAGCCAATAAACCCCATTGTGAATTGGAGGGTCCCCCCCCCCATTTACTCGGCGACGGCTGAGGTGGCCTTGGGCAATCCGCCCCCCCCCCCGCCTCCGTTGAGGTTCTGGAGCCCATTGCCAGTGCGCAGCCTCTGAAATGCCCCGTCAGTTTCTCCCTCCCAGCCAAAGACTCTTCACCCCCAACCGCCACTTTCTTCCGTCCCCCCGCCCCCCAGAATGGACGGAGCCTCGTTTGCTTGCCTCCGACACACACCCCAGGAAGGGAATGGGCGGAGCCTCGTGTGTCTGTGTCGCGGTCCCTCAAACTGTCCCCCTCCCTCTCCTCCGGAGGATGGGCAGAGCGTCGTGCGCCTTTCTCAGTCTTTCAAACCGCCCCTCCGGAGGAGAATGGGCGGAGGCTCATTTGTTTGCCTCACGGTCCCTCAAGCCACCCCTCCGGAGGAGAATGGGGGGAGCCTCGTGTGTCATCCTCGTTGTCACTCAAACCGTCCCCCACGGAGGAGAATGGGCGGAGGCTCGTTTGTTTCCCTCGTGGTCCCTCAAACTGCCCCACCCCCCCGGAGAGTGGGCGGAGCCTCGTGAGTCTGCCTCGCGGTGGCTTTTACGACAGAAGGCCCTGTAGCGTCATCGCCGCCTTTGGCAGAAGCGCTTTACGGCGGGCGCAAGATGGCGGTGGCGTCGCCCTTTAGCGGCGCTCTGCAGCTGACCGACCTGGATGATTTCATCGGCCCTTCGCAGGTGGGCGCCAGGTCGGGGTTCGCTTCCCTTGGCCGAAGCGACACTCGCAGGCCTTATCGGTAGCCCTGTCAGGTGGGCGAGCGTGACTAGCAGGAGCTGCCTTCTCCATTGGCCTAAGCGGCGTCGTTGTGCCCCAAGGGCCGTCGGGAGGACGGGCTTCCTCACACCCTCGCTGCGGTTGGGGTTTCCATGTCTAGGAAGCGGCCTCAATTAAAAGGGCTCCATTCTCTGGCAGTTGTGAAAACTTTTGCGTGGTTTATAAAAAGATCCGGGCGGTATAACAATGGCTGTTGACTGGCCTCTTGTAGAATAGAACAGAATAGAATAGAATACTTTATTGGCCAAGTGTGATTGGACACACAAGGAATTTGTCTTGGTGTAAATACTCTCAGTATACATAAAGAAAAGGAACATTCGTTAAGAATCAAGAATCATAACGTACAACACCTAATGATAGTCATAGGGTACAATCAACATCAAATCATATTAGGAAACAGTCAACATAAATCGTAAGGATACAAGGGACAAAGTTACAGTCCTACAATCACAAGTGGGAGGGGATGGGTGATAAGGAGTGATGAGAAGATTAGCAGTAATAGTAGTGCAGACTTTGTAATAGTTGAACAGTGTTGAGAGAATTATTTGTTTAGCAGAGTGATGGCGTTCAAGAAAAACTGTTCTTGTGTCTAGTTGTTCTGGTGTGCAGTGCAGTGCTCTATAGCATCGTCTTGAGGGAAGGAGTTAAAACAGTTTATATCCGGGATGTGAAGGACCTGTAAATATTTTCACAGCCCTCTTTTTGACTCCTGCAGTATACAGGTCCTCGATTGAAGGCAGGTGGGTAGTAATGGTTTTTCTGCAGTTATATTATCCTCTGAAGTCTGTGTCTGTCCTGTTGGGTTGCAGAACCAAACCAGACAGTTATAGAGATGCAGATGATAGACTCAATAATTCCTCTGTAGAACTGGATCAGCAGCTCCTTGGGCACTTTGAGCTTTCTGAGTTGGCGCACAAAGAACATTCTTTGTTGTGCTTTTTTGATGACATTTTTGGTGTTAGGTGCCCATTTTAGGTCATGTGATATAGTAGAACCTAGAAATTTGAAGGTCTCTACTGTTGATACTGTGTTGTCTAGTATTGTAAGAGGTGGTAGTATGGGAGGGTTTCTTCTAAAGTCTACCACCATTTCTACGGTTTTGAGTGTGTTCAGTTCCAGATTGTTCCGGTTACACCACAAGGCAAGTTGTATAACCTCCTGTCTGTATGCAGATTCATCATTGTCTCAAATGAGACCAATCACTGTTGTGTCATCAACAAACTTCAGTATTTTAATAGATGGATCGTTTGAGATGCAGTCATTGGTATATAGGGAGAAGAGAAGTGGAGATAGCACACAGTCTTGGGGGGCTCCTGTGTTGATTGTACAGGTATCGGATGTGATGCTGCCTAGCTTCACCTGCTGCTTCCTGTCTGTTAGGAAGCTTATGATCCACTTACCAGTGTGTTCAGGTACCGCTAGTTGGTTTAATTTACTTAGAAGAGTGTCTGGAATGATGGTATTGAATGCTGAACTGAAGTCTACAAAGAGGACCCTTGCATAGATATTTGGAGATTCAAGGTGTTGTAGGATGTATTGCAGAGCCATGTTAACAGCATCATCTGTCAATCTATTTGCTCGGTATGCAACCTGCATTGGATCTAACAGTGGATCCGTGATGGGACAGCACAAGCCTTTCAAAGATTTTCATAACTACAGATGTTAGAACAACTGGTCTGTAGTCATTCAGTTCCTTGATGGAGGGCTTCTTTGGCACTGGGATGATGGTAGAACGTTTGAAGCAGGAAGGAACATAGCACATCTCTAGTGATCTATTGAAAATTCGGGTGAAGATAGGGGCCAATTGGTCAGCACAGACTTTTAAGCAAGAAGGAGTTATCTTGTGTGGTCCTGGTGCTTTTCCTGGCTTTTGTCTGTGTAGTAGATCTTGCACTTCTTTTTCTGTGATCATCAGAGGTTGTGAGCCCCATGGATTGGGGCCAGTTGTAGGAGCTTGGCTGTTGTTGGTGTGTTTGAGATGTGGATTGTGGAGACAGGTGGCTGTAGTTTTTTTTCAAACCTGCAGTAAAACACATTCAGGTCATCTACTAGTTGTTGATTTCCTTCTGCCTGGGAAGGAGGTTTGCTGAAGCCAGTGATGTTTTTAAGAGTTTTCTACATGTTTGCTGGTTCATTTTTTTGAGAATTGATTCTTTAACTTATCAGAGTGGCTTCTTTTTGCTGCTCTGATCTCTCTTGTTAATATGTTTCTGGCCTGGTTGTATAGCATTCTGTCACCTTTTCTGTAAGCTTCCTCTTTGGAACGATATAGCTGCTTAAGTTTAGCTGTGAACCAAGGTTTATTGTTGCTATATATTTTCAGGTTCCTTGTTGGTACACATAAGTCTTCGCAGAAGCTAACATTTGATGTTACAGTATCTGTGAGCTCATCTAGGTCTGCAGAGGCATCTCCAAAAACATTCCAATCAGTGTAATCAAGGCAGGCCTGGAGTTTCAGCTTTGCCTCATCTGACCAAGTCCTCACTGATTTAATTGTTGGTTTAATGGTTTTAAGTCTTTGTCTGTAGGCAGGTACAAGGTGAATCATGCAGTGGTCAGAGTGTCCCACAGCTGCTCATGGTAAAGACCTGTAAAGGTAAAGATGTCCACTTGGCATTGGGCTTGGAAGGCTGCTCTCGCCCTCCTCTCCAGCCTTGGGTGCTCCTCTCCCAGCAAGCAGCAGGGAACAGGCAGTGCTCTCAGGTAGAACATAGAATAACGGAGCTGGAAGGGACCTTGGAAGTCTTCTTAGTCCAGCCCTCTCCTCAAGCAGGAAATCCTCTTCCACTCCGGACAAATGGCTGCCCAGCCTCTTCTTGAAAGCCTCCGGTGATGGAGTGCCCACCACTTCTGAAGTCCAGTTGTTCCACTAGTTGATTGTCCTCCTTGTCAGGAAATTTCTCCTAGTTGCTTCTCTCCCCAGTTAGTTTCCACCCGTTGCTTCTTGTCCTGCCCTCAGGTGCTTTGGAGAATATCTTGACTCCTTCTTTGTGGCAGCCCCTGAGATATTGGGAACACTGCTATCCTGTCTCCCCTAGTCCTTTTCATTAGACTGGACACACCCAGTTCCTGCAACGTTCTTTATATGATTTAGTCTCCAGGCATTTAATCATTTTAGTTGTTCTTCTCTGCACTCTTTCCAAGAGTCTCAGCATCTTTTTTATATGACCAAAATTGGAAGAAGCATTCCAAGGGTGGTCTTACTAAGATTTCATCTGAAATCCCTCCTAGATCAAGACTAAATCGTTCCACTGGTTAATTGTTCTCACTGTCAGGAAATTTCTCCTTAGCTCTAAGCTGCTTCTCTCCATGACTAGTTTCCCCCCATTGCTTCTTGTCCTTCCCTCTGGGGCTTCGGAGAATAGCTTGGCTCCCTCTTCCTTTTGGCAGCCCCTGAGATATTTGAAGACTGCTATCATGTCTCCCCTAGTCCTTTTCATTAAACTAGACATACCCTGTTCCAGAACTGTTCTTCATATGTTTTAGTCTCCGGGCTCCTAATCAACTTTGTTGCTCTTTATAAATTATCCTCTTACAAAAGCTTCACTGGTGTTCCATTTTGTTCTTACGTCTGTACTTTTATTTAGATTATTCTTTAAAAATGTCAGTTCTTTTTTTTATAGTCCTTGATTACTGATTCTTTTTGTAATAAGAGTCCCATTTAACCTCCATCCGTAAATTCTGCTTTCTCATATGTCAAAGACACTGGATTAAAATGTGAGATCATGTTTGGTAGTATCTTTGTTTTTACTAATACATACAGCTAATTTCTTAGAAACCCAAAACGTATCTATTCTTGAAAAAGATCTGTTTCTTTCAGAAAAGTATGTATGTTCTTTAGCATTTCCATTTACATGTTTCCATATATCTATGAGCTCAAAGTTCTCTGTCATTTCAAAATATAACTTTTGGTAGTCTATTTTGCAGTTTATCTTGCATTGATTTTTTAACTCATTCTGAAAAAAATAATTCCAATTTCCCAAGAGACACCAATTTTCATTAATTCATTAAACATCTATTAATTTTTCTGTAAATCCTAAATAGTAATCTGTAAATAGTTTTCATTAGATATGTATGTTCTGATTATTATAATTTTAGTCTCATTTGATTTCTACTCCTATGTATCTATCAAGATCATCATTTTCAACTGTAGATGTAATTGTGAGTTTATATACAAAACAACTCACTTTTTCTTCGTTAATCCTGAGGATATAAATTCTTGCTCAAAATATTTGTAAATCAAATATTTTTGAGCAATAATTTATATATTGTAAATCAAATATTTTTTACCTTTTTTTCTTATACAGGTTTACTGTAAGCAAATTACAGCTTGTTTCATTTTTTTCAAATAATTTTTTTCCCTCTTTTGCGGAATATTGGCTTCATTTGTTTTCCATGTTAGACATCTAAGATCCATATCTATGTTTTAAGCTTGGAAAAGTTGATGCCTGTGGAAATCAATTTAGTAGACTCACAGAAAACTCCAGAGACAGAAGGGATGAATATAATGCCAGCCAGATCATAGTTATATTTGTGATTCACCTAGGAAGCTTGGTTTAAGTTAAACTTTAAATGTTTAATTCCACATATTTGTATATTTGTTTTGTTTTTATTACAGATGTTTGTTGTCTTATTGATTAAATTGTTTGATTTCCCTTTCAGGAATGCATAAAACCAATCAAAGTTAACAAGTCTGGGAAAGTAGCAGCTAAGATCCGTATTGAAGATAATGGAACTTATTTCCAAGTTGACCAGGTAAAGTTTTCTTTCCCCTGTCTGAGTGTGTTTTAGGGACTATAAAACAAACTTTTTTTCCACATGTTTTAAAGTGATTGGTAACTGTTCAATACAAATCATCTTTAGCAGAACTTTTTGTTGGGCTGGAAGGCGTTCTAGATTGGAGGACCAGCAATTGATGTGGTTCATTTTTGTCATAATCAGAAACTTACCTTAGTTTTTGCTGTGAAACTCCAACTTTTGACAACAGATTAGTGTTCTCAAGAATATAGTCTAGCACAAATCACTCTGGAGCAGAACAAAAGAAATCTGTAATACCTCTATTGTCTTTGATAGTGGGAACCCTGTAACAAAAGTGGGAAATGAACAGGGGTATAGGTAGTCCTCCACTTAAGACCACAATTGAGCCCAAAACTTCTGTTGCTAAATGAGACATTTGTTAAGTAAGTTTTGCCCCATTTTACAACTTTTCTTGCCACATTTGTTAAATGAACCATTGCCGTTTTTAAATTAGGAACACAGTTGTTAGATGAATCTGACTTCCCCATTGACTTTGTTCATCAGAAGGTCACAAAACGGGATCACATGATCCCGGGATACTGCAACTATCATCAGTGTAAATTGGTTGCCAAACATCCAAATTTGTGATTCTTGGGGATTCTGCAACGGTTGTAGGTGTGAAACACCTCCCACCTATAAGTCACTTTTTTCAGTGCTGTTGTAACTTTGACTGGTCACTAAATGTAGTGTTGTAAGCCGAGGACTGCCTGTTCCTGGGGTGTGTACGTGCGTCAAAAAGATCAAAATGGTAGCCACACAACCATGCTGCATGCAGGAAAGTGGTGGGGCTTCGTTTGTGTGGTGACAGCCCTCATCCTGGCTTTTTGACCTTCCCTGTGGATGCCCATCGCGATTACTTTTTTCAGGATGCTGACAGCAGTCCCTTCGATGACTTCCTTCCTAGGACGGAGGGTCACAAAAACTGGAAAAGGCCAAGATTACCCTCAACGACTGCTTGGCGTGCAGTGGTTGCATCACGTCAGCAGAAAGCGTTCTAATCACTCAGCAGAGCCACGAAGAGCTCTCCAGAGTATTAAATGCCAATAAGGTAAAGTGATTTAACATTTTAGTATGGACTTAGTATGTATTTAAATAGGGCAGAGGGAACAAATTGAAACCAAGGGCCTAATGATGATGTTGTTGCATTTAATTTTGATTCTTGCACTAAGCAGGAAGTTATATTTTAATGGCCTCCCACTTTCTCTTTTTCCAATACCATTTTTAATCATTATCTACCTTGAATATTTGGGGGGGAAAGGAGAGAGAAGGAACGTGTTCACCATGAGTCAAACTTTAATATTAATTTTTGCTCCTCTAGTGAAAAGGTATGTTTAATGTATTGGATAATAAATGCATGGATATAGTTTACCTGCCTTATGTTATACAAATATCAGTGTGTTAGGTCAGTGGAGAGTTACTGTTTTTTTCCTTCCTTTTTTTTAACTAAAAGGCATCCAGTCCTTCCAAGAAATTGGTGGTGGTGTCTGTATCCCCACAGTCCAGAGCTTCTTTAGCTGCAAGATTTGGAATGACTCCTTTAGACACCGCTAAGAAGCTGACAGCCTTCTTTAAGAATTTAGGTGAGTGTTCATCTAAAAATGGAGATTTGCATATAAAGTTTGCTCCTTAAAATTCTTAAAAGGGATGCTGAGCTAATCCAAGCAAATTAATCCAAATCAAAGTCATTTGTGTGTCATACTTAAGCAGTGTTAGACAGAAATATGGGAAATGTGAGAAAATAAAACAAATTTAAAATATATGCGTTGACATTTATATAAGCTGACATATTTAAAAGGTAGTAAAATGTTTTTCTTCATCTTATACCAGTTGTAATAGTAATTCAATCATTATCACCCATAAGCATGGAAACTACCCTACAAAAATGGGTGTAAAATAATTCAATCCTATTTCTGGGAAGTTGTGAAGAATTCTGGATTATGCTGTTCTGAAACACTTGCAGAGAAATTGAACAGTGTGGCTATAAGAATAAACCCATTCCTGCCCTTTTGTGGAAATCATCAAGCACATGATGTAAATGAGAAAGTAATATTATCTAATCTCTACTCCTGTATTCAGTTATTGTGATTTCCTAATGCTTTGCAAATGTAATACTTTAATTTGCATTCAGAATCGTGAGGTGGCTAGGGGAAAAAGGGAAGAAAGATCAGATATGAAAATTCAAGCAGTACAGGGTGAATTTGATGGCAGCTTATAAATAGCAACTGAGCCTATGAAGAAGGAAAGAAGCAGCATTCAAAGTATGTAAAGAACTCACTGCAAATAAGCCTGGAACTTCTTATAATGAAAGATTATGCATTTGCTCCAGGCTAGCATTAACGATGCCGTACAGAAATCTGTACATTCCTTTCGGTAATCTTGGCCAGCTGCATGAGCTAATGAAATACCATTCATAAGTCCTGTGACATTTTTGCTGCTGAACAATGGTTGCAGCCTCTTCCTTGCTGCAGCTGATTGACCAAATGGCATCCTGAATTGCACTTCCTCGTTGTATCTATTCAACACTTCTTCTCTTCCTTCTCCTTTATCAGGGGTGCATTTTGTCTTTGATACAACTTTCACCAGGAACTTCAGTTTGCTAGAGAACCAGCGGGAATTTGTGCAACGTTTCCAGAGACGAGTAGAAGATAAGAAGGCTTTGCCCATGTTAGCTGCTGCTTGCCCTGGTAAGTAAATGCCACATGGCACCAGAGGGGAGGCAGAGTGAATCAAACCTCTCCTTGATGGGATGTACCCTAGATCTGACACTGTAAACTAGGGGTCCCCAAACTTGGCAACTTTAAGACTTGTGCACTTCAACTCCTAGAATTCTGGGAGTTGAAATCCACAAAGTTGCCAAGTTTGGAGACCTCTGCTGTAAACACTGTAAAAATAGGAGGGGGGGTTGGAATCAGGTCCAGTCACCTGGGTGCTATGACCACATGACCTTCTCCTGAAATTCTAGTCCCAATTGGGGTTTTAAGGGAGTTAATCTATTCCAAAGCACCTGAGGGCAGGACCAGAAGCAATGGGTGGAAACTAATCAAGGAGAGAAGAAACCTAGAACCAAGGAGAAATTTCTTGACAGTGAAGACAATTAACCAGTCAAATGGCTTGCATTCAGAAGTTCTGAGTGCTCCATCACTGGAGGCTTTTAAAAAGAGACTGAACAACCATTTGTCTGAAATGGTGTAGGGTCTCCTGCTTGAGCGGAGGGGTTGGACTTAGAGAACCTCCAAGGTCCTTTCCAACATTGTTCTGTTATTCAACCTGTACAGCAGGGCAAAGAGGGTGATCAGGGAACTAGAATGAAGTCTTTAGAGGACTACCTGTATTTGCATTTTTAGAACCAAGCAGGAATTTTGCAACATCCATATGTCCTGCCTGTTTTCCATGCTGTAAATGATGGTATGGAAGTTGGGAAAGGCATGGAAAACATAGGAGGCATAATGGATCGAGAGACAGAGGGCAGTCTATTGGTAGCTTTTGTCACAAATGGCAATTCAGCCGGTGGGGAAAATAACCAAAAAAGGTTTCAAATCATGCAAACCAATTGTGACTTTGTGAACTCACTGAAGGAGATTCGGAAATTCTTTTTGCAATTATCAGATTTCTTTATCTCAAAAATGGCATTAAATATACCTTCCCATAATCTGAGCAATTGCTTTTGTAGCCTTGCCCAAATATTTGGGGCTTGATAATATTTAGGTATCTGGTTACATTCAGTTTAATAGATGGAAAAAAGAACTTGTGCAATCGTTGAATTGGACCATGGTCTATCTTTGCTAGGTAGCTTTCATTGACCCAGGATAGATAGCAGGATTGGTTTAATTCTTTTAAAATGTTTCCCTTACAGGTTGGATCTGTTATGCTGAAAAAACCCATGGAAGTTTTATCATCCCATACATCAGCACTACCAGATCACCCCAGCAGATCATGGGTTCCCTGATTAAGGACCACTTTGCCAAACGACAGGTGTTGCTCATACTTTTCTCACAAGACAGCAGATGTAATAGGAAGTTTGGAAGCCACCAGAGGCAAAGGACAAACTGGCAAATGTGCCTCAAGTATCTGCTGTAGTTGTAGCTCAGAGCCTTTGCTCCCTCTATAAAAACAGGATTTGTGTGCGTGTGTGTTTTCCCAAAGGGGCAGCCGGTTTTTTCCTATTCAGTGATCTGCCCATAAAGCCATAATGGTGCAGTGGTTAGAATGCAGTACCACAGGCTACTTCTGCCTCTGCTGCCTGCCAACTGCCTGCAGTTTGGCAGTTCAAATCCACCAGGCTCAAGGTTGACTCAGCCTTCCGTCCTTCCAAGGTCGGTAAAATGAGGACCCAGATTGTTGGGGGCAAGAGGCTGACTCTGTGAACCGCTTAGAGAGGAATGTAAAGCATTGTGAAGCCGTATATAAGTCTAAGGGCTACTGCTGTTGCTAAGGAATATGGTAGCTTGAGTGGTTAGCTGGGGTTGGAGGTTAGCAAATCGGCGTTCGAGACCCAAGCGCTGCCCTGGAGTGAGCTGCGTTCCTGTCCTTCGTTCTAACACCTGCTGGGATCCCTCAGCAATGGGGATTCACCAACTAATCCTTTCAACTCGGAAGCGACTCGGTGCTTCTGCCATAAGCGCGATGCAACCTACCATGATGTGATTGCCCCCCAGTGGGTCACTTAGACCAGCCATTTTGTATATGTTACTCTTCAGATGTACAGCTACAATTCCAGGAATCCCCTAGCCAACATTTGGAGAGCAGTAGAGGGGGAAGTGATATATAAAAGAGAAGGGTGAGCTGAATTGTCAAATTTCTGATTGCCTGACAACTCAGGCCCCAAACTGGGATGTGGTTCTGTCCTTTATTCTCCATTGTTCAGTTGCATGTTGGGAATTTAGGGCTAAGAATTCTTTTTGCCAGTTGCAATACCGTTTCAAAACCCTTTTGTTCCAGAGCCTGACACCAGACCAAATCTACCATGTCACTGTGATGCCTTGCTATGACAAAAAGCTAGAAGCTTCTAGGCCAGATTTTTTCATTGAAAAGCACCAGACCCGTGAGGTTGACTGTGTGATTACAACAGGTAAAGTGCAGATCTAAATGATCTTGGAGAGGGAAGGACCCTGCTCCTCCTCTGTCAGTTCCTTCTGTGAATTAATCCTGCTCTGATAGGAATCTTGATGGAGGCCAGGGTCTCATTTATCACAGGTGGGGAGGGGGAAGCTCCAAATTAAGTACTTCAGCCACGCAATTGGGGACAGAGAGACAATGCAGATTACTCTCGATACATTTACTAGGAATATGCAAATAATTTAGAATGTGAAACACTTTGAATTAGAACAGATTTTTCTTACATTTCTGGATTTCTTGAACTCAAAGTGAGATGGGGTTTTGGTTGCTCCAAGCATGACAGATTTAACCGGTATCTGACACTATTTTTTTCCCATCTATAGCATCCCTTCCCAAATTCTAATTCCTATCACTTGAGGTCATGCAGCATAAATTTAATTCTTCCTTTTTCAAAAATGGATTCATGTCCAGTAGGAAAAAAAGCACAAATCAAATATTGCATTCTTGCACTTTCATTTAACTTTTGTGCTGGAAGGTTCCTGTTTATGCCAGTGAGACTTACCTGGGATTGCCTTGGAATCCTGTGAAGCTTCTTGTCTAGAGACTTGATCTCTAGGATCTGCTTGAGTTAATCGTCACAACTCTTTATTTCAGGAGAAGTCTTAAAGTTGCTGGACCAGGAAGGAGTATCCCTTCTTGAAGTGAATCCGATGCCTTTGGATAGCATGTAAGACCCTCCCTGGGAATTCAACTTGTCAAGCTGCAGTCTGTTTTCTCCACTTTCTTCTGCAGCATCACCAGGAGAAGGCATGATGCATCCCTTCTCCTGGCCATTACAGCTCACTCACAAATTGATCCAGATGACCTCACCCTAAGTGAACTGGTTTTAGTTTTGTCCTGGCTGGATCCACTTTGATTTAGAATTGCACATTGTTTAAAGTTAGGCTTAATAAAAGTTGTTCAACTCAATTCAAGAGCATGGCCAAAGTCCAATTTACAGTTCAGAGCATCTCTCACTAATGGGACATGCTAGAGTGAGAGGTCAGCCACATCTCAGAAGCGATCAAGTTTGCCATCTGTCTAGCAATAAGCTGCTCAATGTGTCTTCTGCCATTGCAGATGAGGCCGAGGGTTGTGGATTCCAGTGGCTGGGTTTGGATGCTATGCTGTTCCCCTCTCCTCTATCCCTAGAGTGGACTTTGGTTTTATTAAAACACTGCTGGGCATTTGGTGATATGTAATATTTAATGGGATGCTGTTGTAAAGTTTGCAACAGATTGGACCTGGTTAGCCCTTACCTGGGAGACTAGCACGGAAAGCCAAGGGCTGGAGACTAAACCAAGAAGTGGGGAAAATAATATATCCTGAAAGAAGGCAGCAGAAATGAATTCCCGTGTTGTGTCCAAGAATACAAGGAGTCACTCAGGCCCTGTGGATGGCAGCCCTTAGCCAATCTTCACTGGTCTTGGGGAAATCCCATGTGCTTTGGCTGGATAGGAAAGTCAGAAAAGAAAACTACATGGATGTAGTATCTCCATAGAGTGACCAGGAGTTGAGAACTTGACTTTGTGGCATTTTTTTCCCCGCTGCAGGTTTGGCAGCCTTTTGGAAGAGCAGCTCTTTGGCCATTCTGGAGGAGGCTCCGGGGGATACTTGGAGCACATATTCAAATATGCAGCAAAGGAACTCTTTGGCATTCCAGTGAAGGAGCTTCAGTACAAGACCCTGAAGTAAGGCATTTGACTTCCTTCCCAGCCCTTCTTCCCCACCCTCCCCTTGCCTTCACCCTCCGTCTCCCCCTTCCCAGAAGGGAACAGGATAGCGGCATTCACTCAGCTGAGCCATAGGACACACCCGGCCTTTGTATCTTCTTGTGGCCGTGTTCTAAATTTCAGGGGTAAAACTGTCCTAGCACACTGATTTTCTACTCTTTTGAAGCTTCATGAAATAACCTGTGAGGGGCAGTTTGTTAAGATCAGACTTTTTTCTACCTTGAAAAACGTCAGGGGGAATCACCTAATGGTTCTGCATAGTTTTTTTAAAAAAGAGGAACTACTTTCCCCAAGCCTAGCAGGAAAAAGGTTGGCCTTGCCTCTGTTACCAGTGCTCTTTCCATCACTGCCTGGCCCACTGGGGCTTTCACTCCTTCTATGTAAAGTATAGCCCCTCAGCTAAAAGGCTGTTAAACCCCTAGATTGAGTAGATGCTGCCTATCGGTGCTTGAATCTTGTTAGTGCAGTCCCAAAGAAATGCCAGGAATTGCTCAGTTCTGCAAGCGGCAAGAAAGGGGTGTGTTTTTTTTTCAAAAGTTTGTTTTTCCTTGAAGAGTTTTGCTTCTCATCCAAGTAGCTTCTTCAGTGAGAACTGAAGAACTTTCTTGGATCGGAAGTGAAACATCTTCAAGGAAAAATAAAGAAAGTCCAGTTGCCTTTTGGGGGGGGAAAAAAACATCTTTGGGACAACTATGTCCTGAATGACTGAGAATCTCCAGAGGTTTTTGGAGGACACATGTCTTATTTTTCCCCAATCTGTGATGCTGCTGAAGCCCAACTTGTGTTCTCTCCTCACGAGCCTGGAGGAAAAGCAACACTTTGGCTGTCAATCCCCTATGCTCTCTAATGTTCATCCCCTCAGAAACAAGGATTTTCAAGAGGTGACACTGGAGAAGGATGGCCAGACCCTCCTGCACTTCGCCCTGGCATATGGATTTCGGAACATCCAAAACTTCGTGCAGAAACTGAAACGCGGAAAGCTGCCCTACCATTACGTCGAGGTGATGGCTTGTCCCTCAGGTGAGGATGGCTACAGGTTGGAGGTGGCAAATGGCTGGAAGGGAAGAGACAAATGCCTTCCTGATGATATGGTGATCTTAGCGCTCCCTGGGATTATTTCAGGAATTCTTTCAAGAGAGGAAACGGTAGACCTGGTGAGGGCTGCGTAGGTACCATTGCAGCCTGCTACATTTCCCTTGCCAATAAGACACTGAACGATGCAAAGCAAAAGGCAGGCTACCAGCCTATGTTTTGTTCCCAAGAATTCCTTTGCTTCACAAATAGGTCTTGGAAACTTGCTTAGAAAATGAAATTGATGGGCATTTTGGCTTTTTAGGGCTGGGTTTAGATGGTTACCCCCACCATCCACCCAGATAAGTAGGAGTCATAAGCAGTCTCCTACATATCCACATTTTGTGAATAGTCCACCCCTTCCCTTTTCCATTGTATACCTAGAGTAGCTCCATACAGGTAGTTCTGGGCTTACAACAGTTCTTTTAGTGAGTGTTCAAAGTTACAACGGCACTGAAAAAAGCAATTTATGACCTTTTTTCACCGTTACAACTTTTGCAGCATCCCCAATGCTCACATGATCAAACTTCAGGTGCTTGGCAACTGACTCATATTTATGACTGTTGCAGTGTCCCTGGTTCATTTGATCCCCTTTTTTGCAACCTTCTGACAAGCAAAGTCAATGGGGAAGCTGGATTTGCTTACCAACCGTGTTACTAAGTTATTAACTGAAGTGATTCACTTAACAACTGAGGCAAAAAAAAGGTCGTAAAATGAGCCAAAACTCACTGAACAAATTCTCACCTCACAGAAATTTTGGGGTCAGTTATGATAGTTAAGTTGAGGATTTACCTGTACTTCCAACTTAACAGCCCACTGCCAAACGTCCAACCTCCTCCAGCTCACGCCTTCAAGTTAGCAACTCCCAGTTTTAAGCTAAACACTCCTTCGCCTTCCTTGCCTTCAGCTGCAAATCCTTATTTTCCAGGGTGCTTAAATGGAGGGGGACAGATCAGAGCAGAAGGAGAATCCAGCAAAGATCTGCTCCATCGTGTGGAGATGCTCTATGAAATGGCTCAGCCAGAAGACCCCGAGATAAACGAAACCATCGGGGACCTCTACGACGAGTGGCTTGGGGGCCCCACTTCTCAAGAGGCTCAAAGTCGCCTCCATACACAATACCATGCGGTGGAAAAAGCCAGCACAGGCTTTAATATCAAGTGGTAAATTGGCTCAGCTCGTGTAGCACAACAATGCACGGGTCCCCAACCCCTAGGCCACAGCCCACAACCAAGCCATGGCCTATTCACAACCAGGCTGCATGAGTGGCAGACTGGCTGGCATGCATGTGCAGCTCAACTTGCACAAGTGGCACGCACGTGCAGCTTGCAATCCAGCTCTGTATGTGTGCGGGCCCACCGCTTGTGCAGCCCAGCTCTCCTCTCTCCCCCCCCCCTCCGCCCCCTCCGAGCTGGGCCACCAAGTTGCAAAGGTTGGGGCCTGCTGATATAGAAGATCACTTCTTGCCCCAGATGAAGTGGAAAGTTTCATTTTTTAAGCAAATAGTCGCATCGAAGATTTATATTTGAATTTTTAAAAATTATAAGGCGAAGCATCGGCTTCACAGCAAACGACGGTGCTCTCCACTGGATTTTTTTTATCAGATCTTTGAAGCAGAAAAGTTGTTAGTTTACTCTTTCTACAGCTCCATCACGTTTTTTTTCCCTACTCCCAGAAAGTTAGAATTTTTGAAATGAGCTCTTCTGAATAATTGCACAAGAGCAAAATGGAACCAGGCTGAATTTGGCATTTGGAGAGAAGGGACCAACATTTTTTTTTTAAAAAAAAATGGTTTGGATGTTTATGGAGGGAAAAAAAACACCTCTCCTTACAGTGACTCTGGATAGGTGGGGCATTGAGTAGTAGCACAATTCTAGTTCCCCCTCTCTGCTCATGTGGCACAAAGTGGAGCATTTGCAGCCTTACCCTGTCCTAGTCTACATGCAACATAAGGAGGGGGAACAGAAAGGCACACTCCCACTCTGTTGAGGGATATCACAAAGGCTATGTATGTGAACACTCAACAACCATCAATAAAATAAGAAATTGACCACAGAACATAGAATCAGTTTTCCACTTTGTCTCATTTCTATAAGGGCTGCCCAAAAATTGCCTTCCGTGTGGGTAAGTATCTGAAAGTGTAGTTTCACATCTGCCTTGGTGCTAGAACAGCAGGCACAATATATCATTTTTTTTTCCAAATACCTCAGTAGAATTGTTGCACTGTTTCAGCCTGCCCAACTTTTATCTGGGGAGCAAACCTGCTGAACGAAGGGGATTTTGGACACTACAAGAACAAAAGGGAGAACATTATACTTGGGCCTAAAAAGTTCTTCGATCTGAAAATGAAGGCAATTCAGGTTCGCTGGTTTGGAGATGCATTGTGCAGTCCGCTCTTATTGGATTCTCTTTGACTTTATTCTGGCAGTCCATGCGATTTATTTTTATGAGCCCCCAACTTCCTCCCAATTTTAGTCAGCTTACATTTGCCTTTGAGATGAATCTGATTAGCCCGTTCTCATCTGTTAAGGAAAAAAAAAAATAGACAAGTCAAAATACTTCCTTCTCATTTCTACAAAACATTGAATTGATGCCGAGCGAGGGATTTGGACTGCAGGGTGTTCAGAAGATGACAGATAATCCTTAATAACACCAGGGTTTTTCTTTTAACTCAAAAAGATTTCACCCCACCCAACTGACTCATTTTGAGAACGCTTCTGGCCACGATGGTGTAGCTTCAGCTTGCCCTGGGAGCCTCCTGTTCAAAGCTATCCTCAGCCATGGAAAGAAGTGAGGGATTTTGGGCTTGGTCTCACTAATTTTCTCAATGATTCAGTCTCAATCACCAGGCACAGGGCTAGGGAGGGAACATTTGGTGTGTATGGTTGCTTTGAGCACCTGAAGGAAAGGTTGGATTTAAATCCCAACATAACAATTAAAAGTGAACAAACAGTTGTCATTAATTTCATAGTAAATTGGGAGGCAGGCAACAATATATTTTCCTCCTCGGCTTTGCATAGCTCCATAGCGCCTGCCTTCACAGAAGTAAGGAGTTACTTCAATGCTCGTCACTATATTTTCAGCAAGGTAGTTATGAATTGGAAGGAAAGGATGCCGTTTCCCTCCTTGGTGAAATGGAGGAAGGCAACTTCACCTCCAACAAGCTTCTGCCCCATTTGATGCTGCTGGAAAGGGGCCGTGCAATGTAAGTGTATTTGCTACAGCTGTCAAAAAAAGGGGAGAATAATCCCAAGATTCAGAGCCTCTAAAATGTGCTTTAGATCAGTGCTTTAGATCAGTGGTCACCAACCAGTGAGCTGGGGACCACTGGTGGTCCGTGAGAAAATTTTGGTCGTCCGCAGAGAAATGTCACCCCCAAAGCAATTAATCCAGGCTGCATGGGAACACAAGGTTGTGCTGCCCACATGGCCCGAGGGAACAGGCGTCGCTTGCATTGCAAACAACACAGGGTAGTGAGGGGAGATGGAAAGAGCAGAGGGGGGAACTTGCTCCCCTCACCCCACGCGCCATGCCTGGCAACTGGGCTGTTGCTTTCTGCTTCTGCTTTTGGCTGCATGCAAGGAAAGCAGCAAAAGTCTTTCTTTCTCTTCCCCAAATTCTGCCAGAAATGAGTCTGGGACCCTGCAAGGCATCCTGCTCCAAGAGGCTGCACCGACAAAGACTCATTTCTGGCCAAAAGTCTTGCGTTCTCTCCCCCTGAGAACGGAGCTGGAGACGGTATCCTGTGATCCCAAATAAAGATCGATCGGTAGGAAAACGGGGTGAGGAAATTTTCTGCAGACTTTTGGGGGGATTTTCCCAGGGTCTCTGGTCCGCGGGATTTAAAATTATGAATTTGATGGTCCCTGAGGTCCAAGGTTAGCGACTCCTGCTTTAGATGATCTCTGCAATGGGCGTTCAAACTTTTTTCTATCAGCACAGGGAGGGAGGGAGGAGCGAGCCCTTCAACAACAGCACCTGTATCCCCATCATGGCAGGCAGAGGTCTCACTTCTGCAGGAGTGGATCAAAGAGCCCCCACTCGAATGCCAGCATGGCCTGTGGATTCAGCCGCTCTTTGGGTTTCCGGAAGCTCTCTTTGGCCTTGCAGAGGGCAGCAAAGGCCTCAAGAGGAGCAGACTTGCCCGTGAACTTCTGGACCGGTTCTTCCCTAGAACAGCAAATAAGCCCACTTAGCAAACCCAAGAGATAGGTTGTCGCCAGATCTTCAGATCTACCACACTACAGATGTACAAGAGGGGGAAAGGAGCCATAAGTCCTTTGTAAAAACCAACTGGTTCCCCCCAGCAGGAATAGGAGGTGCCAGAATTGTCCTGAGAATCTGCATGCAACCATTGCCATATCTTGAGTTATAACTGGTGTCATGGGATGTTCTGCAAAGTAGGGGCATTTGTGGTGGCGCAGGGGTTAGAATGCAGTATTGCAGGCTAACTACCCACTGCCAGGACTTTGATGAGCTCAAGGTTGACTTATTATTCCAAGGTCGGTAAAATGACAACCCAGATTGTTGGGCGCAATATGCTGACTCTGTAAACCAGCCAGAGAGCACTATAAAGCATTTGTGGAGCGGTATATAAATCTTGAGTGCTACTGCTGGTTAGTTGTGATGGCGCAGTGGTTAGAATGCAGTATTGCAGGCAAACTGCCACACAACTAGAAGTTCGATCCTGACCAGCTCAAGGTTGACTCAACCTCCCATCCTTCCGAGGTGGGTCAAATGAGGACCCAGATTGTTGGGGGCAAGAGGCTGACTCTGCAAACCGCTTAGAGAGGGCTGGAAATCTAAGTGCTAGTGCTATTGCTATCGTATGAGTGAAGCCTTTCACATTTTATGCTTAAACATAAAAGGGGCAGGCCTTCAATCCCATGATCAGGCCCAGAACTATGACCCTCTTGATGCTGCCCTTGTAGATATCCTGGAAGAAACCACATAAGCTGATTCTGGCAGGAGGCTTTGCCATAATGAGGTTAGTTTGTCCTGCCTTCGCTTGATGAATAATCCAGCTGATGGACAATGGCGAATCTCATCACTTATCTATTCTTGTCTTACGTACCCAGCATCTTTTCTCAAAATTAGGCTAGAGCTGTGGAGTGTTTCTGTGTGACCTCAAAGAAGAGGCATAAGATGTTACTGACAAATGGTACCTGAGCATTCCATGGCCCCACTTTCTAAATGCATAATTTAATTCATTTTCCGATGCATATTTTAATTCAAGATGAAAGGAAGCATCGGCTGGGTTTATGCAAAACAGTAAAACTAGCGAGAACCCAACTCTTTGCATCTTGTTAGAACACATTGTGGATTCCATTGGGGAAATTCGTGTTGTTAATATAGTGTTATTGTGTGAACCCAGACAAAACAGACCTTTCAAGCCTAAAGCACAGGATTCAGAAGTTGGAGGGTCTGTGGAGACTCAAGTTCAGATGCACTCAGGATGTGCTCTGCTTACCAACTCAAGGGCAGCAAAACACCCCGAGGCCCACTCTCGGCCAAGAAAGATGGGCTAGTCAGCCTCTTAGCCTGCCAATCTCATGGGCGGCTGTGGTGTATGGGTGGGGTGCCAGAAACCAAAAGGGGTGGAGAAATGACCCCCCCCCTCCATTAAAGAAACATGGGCTCACAAGATGCGAAGGAACGGGTTGTAGAGGAACTCCTCTGCCAAAGTAGAAGGCACCGTTGGAAGGTCTTCATCTTCTCGGAGCTGTGAAAGAATGAATCAGTGAGACCAGAGGTGGCATTTAGCAGGTTCTGTTCTGGAGACCCAGGAGCGGAAATTTTGCGTGGTTTGGAGAACCGGCCAATCCCACCTCTGACTGACCCCGCCAACCCCTGTCAAAGCAAAAAAATTCAGCTTTATAGATCAGAGGAAATGAATCGTGTTTTTCTGTTGCCAGCATACTTTATTTACAAATAACTAGGAACAAATGAAAAGCAGTACATTATAAGAAGCAAGCAAAAGAAAAACTGAACTATAATGAAAGTGAAGTAAAACAACTCCCCTGCACACACGCGCAGTACATCAAACATCACAAGACACCCATATCTTGTTATTATGGTAACTTGATAACCAGTCCAGCTTATTCTGGAATCTTCGGTGGGAGCTCACCAGAAAAACCCAAAACAAACGCAGTGACAACCCCATATATTCTCTGGCTCCCATTGAGTCCCAGCTGATCTTTGGTTGCCCTGCCCAGGAGAACGGAGCTGGAAAGCAGGTTAGTGGGGAGGGGAGGGAATGGGGATTTTGCAGTATCCTTCCCCTGCCACGTCCACCAAGCCACGCCCACCAAGCCACGCCATGCCCACTGAGCCACGCCCATGGAACTGGTAGTAAAAATGTTTGAATCCCACCACTGAGTGAGACCATGCCATGGCTGCCATTCTGCTAGCTTCGCATCACATCCTGCCAGCCTGACATTTGCAACGGGGATGTGGAGGGGCAGAGAAGTTGGCATGCAGGAGGACAAGAGAGGGATTGGGAACCAATCTGTGCCAGTCCAAAAAGTGAGACACACCAATCCCGCACAAGGTCAACCAAAAGAATGCAGAGATGGAGAAGGCGTGAATTGAGGGTCATCTAAACAAGAGAACTCCTAATTGGACAGTGACTGATAACGGTATGGGGGAGTGGCCACCAGGAAAGGGAAAGTTAATTGTATCCTATGTGTGCCAAACCAGCAGATTCTGCTTCACTACTTCTGTAACTACTTTTGCTTTCAGTAACATATAATCTAGGAAACAAGGAGCCAGGATTTCTTTGTTAACTAACTTAAGTAATTTAAGTTACTTAAGTTCTTTGCTAACTATCTTAAGTTATTTAAGTTAGTTTCTTTGCTTAAATTACTTAAGTTAGTTAGGTTCTTTGCTAACTTAAGTTACTTAAGTTAGTTTCTTTGCTAACTTGGGACGGGTGACAGACCTTTTCCAATGTACCAAATATTCTTGTAGTTGACCCTGAAGAACTACAAAACGGTTAGGAGCTGAGTAGACCTACTCTTACCTCTGATCCAGCAAACTGGGTTATTTTTAAATACTTCGGATTTTTTTAAAAAAACAAGCCAGCAAGCCAGCAACAGAAGCATAAAAGGGGCTTTCAATCATGTGGCCATCCCAAGTTGGGTTTTTTAAACCACCTAACCACCACAAATGTCTCTGCCAGAATCCAGATTTGTATTCCATTGTTCAGTAGTTTAGAACAATGTGTTCTGTCACTGATGTTGGCTTATGCCAGAAGCCATGATTTAAACAATTTCAGAGTCTATCAGGACATTTGAAGCAATGTCTAAGCTAATTAGAGACTGATACTATTGGTCATAATTCTGACTTTTATAAAGGGTCCATTTTACCTCTTGGCCCTCATTTTGGAAAGATTAAAAAATTGTGTCGTGCTCCTGTCAAATCTGACTTGGAGGAGGAAGCCAAACAGCTGACAGGGAGTGGGAGTGTGGCTCCCCTTGGCTAAGGAAAAAACTGGGGAAGGGCAGTCTGGCTGGGCAAAGCAGGGGAGAGATAGAGCAAGGGAGAGGGAAGTCAGAGGATGACCCAGGCCCACCCTCTCTTCATCCTAGGGCAGGCAGGGAGGAACGGAGAAGAGAGCAACATGGGTTGCATGGCTTATGGGGCAGGACAGGGCCCTGATTCCCTTCATTAGCTGCATCTGGGAACACAGTGTATAAAAGAGGAAGCTGCGCGCAGCAAGATCCCCCTCATGGCTTATCTGTGTTCCTGGCATCTTCCCAACTGTGTGAGTTTTGCTATGCTTTCAAGTGTGAAATTCCTTCTCCTTAACTCTCCAAGTTAATTACCGCAGCATGGTTTGTGTGAATTTTAAGCTACAGTTTGTGTTGACCATGTTTTGGACTGAATTTTCTACAGTCAAAGGCTGTTCCTGGGAGAGTTTTCCTCCAGCCGAAGGTAACCTGGACATTGGGGGCAAAGTTGGAGATAATAAAGGGACTCTTATTGCTTATTTGACTGTGTTGCGTTTGTATCACACCCCTTTGGGTCATCACAAATTGGGAGAACACTCACTTTAGCCCAAATGAGCTTTTCTTTCACAAATTCATTCTCTGGTTCCACCTTTAAGGCAAACTTCAAATTCTGGGTTGTGTACTCATGTCCACAGAAGATTTTCTGAAAAGGAGAAAAAAAAATGTCCATGTTAAGAGCGATTCGCTTTGGAATCCCTTCCGTCCACAAACTACTTTGCTGTGATCTCCAAAGTCCCTAGTGATGGATTGTTAAAAACTGGAAATGTGCTTTCTCAGATTCTTGAGGAAGCGAAAACACAAAAAGACAATGTGATTCATAAAATAGGTTTAACTTTTCAAAATTAAGAACTGACCTTTTCCCAAGTTCTCCCTCAATCTGGAAGATAAATAGCAATAGCACTTAGCCTTATATACCGCTTTACTGTGCTTTCTAAGCAGTTTACGGAGTCAGCCTATTGCTCCCAACAACCTGGGTCTTCATTTTACCCACTTCGGAAGGATGGAAGACTAAGTCAACCTTGAGCCAGTCAGGATCGAATTGCTGGCAGTCAGTAGAGTTAGCCTGCAATACTACCTTCTAACCACTGCACCATTGCAGGAATTGAATAGAATAATTAGAAGAATAGAATAGAATAGAATAGAATAGAATAGAATAGAATAGAATAGAATAGAATACCTGGCAGGTATCACTGAAACCTGGTTGGGCCCAGAGGGTGGTATTCCTCTGAAGGAGATGTGCCCACCAGGTTTCCAAGTATTTCATCACCCAAGGTCTCAAGGAACGGGTGGTGGGGTGGCGGCGATTATTAGAGAAGTCCTTTGTCCTAGGGAGGCCACTGTTCCTCAGACGGCTGGTTGTGAGTCTCTCTTTGTGAAGTGGGGTCAGGGAGTTCAGATGGGCCTTTTGATAACATACCTGGCTCCCTGCCACATATCATCAGCCCTGCCGGGCTCCTCGAGGTGATAGCCAGGCCCTAGGCTTTTAGTCATGGGGGATTTCAACTTGCCTTCGCTCGGGGAAACCTTTGGGGTGGTTCGGGAGTTCATGGCTTCCATGGCGGCCATGGACCTGACCCAATTAGCTTCTGGCCCCACCCACATGAGGGGACACATGCTGGACCTGATTTTTGTCTCTGGTCAGTGGTTGAATGATTGTAGTTTTGGGGACTTAGTGATAAAACCCTTGTCATGGTCGGATCATTCTCTTCTTAGGCTTGACTTCTGTGCCGCCACCCTCCACCGCAGGGAGGCGGAGCCGTGCAGATGGTTCTGCCCCAGGTGCCTGATGGACCCTAAGTGGTTCCAAATGGAGCTTGGGCCATTTCCTGAGACTCTGGTTCATAACTCGGCTGGAGACTTGGTGGCCACCTGGGACAGGTTGGCCGCCAAGGCTCTGGACCGAGTTGTGCCTTTGTGACCTCTGACCCAGCACAGATCCTATCCAGCTCCATGGTTTACGGAGGAGCTGAGGGAGATGAAGTGCTGGAAAAGATGTCTGGAGAGTGTCTGGAGGGCTAGCCGCACCGAGTCCGACCGGACACAGGTGAGGTCCCATATTAGGACCTACCTTGTGGCGATAGAGGCGGCGAAGCGTTTGCATTTCTCCACCCTTATTGCGTCGGCAGAAAATCGGCCTGCCGCTCTGTTTAGAGTGAACCGCTCCCTGCTTGAGCCGAGAGCGCGGGAGGACCTCTTGCAGGGCAGGGCAGAAGAATTTTCCCGATTTCTGCACGACAAAATTGCTCAGATTCGGGGCGGGCTGGACTCCAGTTGGATGGTCCCAGGGAAGGTGTCCGGGGCAAGTCTTGAGACTGTTATCTGGGAGGAGTTTGACCCTGTGACCACTGAGAGTGTGGACAGGTTGCTGGGGAGGCTGAATACCACCACATGTTTGTTGGACCCGTGTCCCTCCTGATTGGTTTCGACCTCCAGGGAGATGACACGAGGCTGGCTTCAGGGGATTGTCAATGCTTCGTTGAGAGAGGGATCGCTTCCTACTGCCTTGAAAACGGCGGTGGTGCAACCCCTCCTCAAGAAGCCTGCCCTGGACCCGGCTGTTTTAAATAACATTAAATAAATAATAAATAATCGCCCAGTCTCCAACCTTCCCTTTGTGGCGAAAGTTGTTGAGAGTGTGGCGGCGCGTCAGCTCCCTCAATACCTGGAGGAAACGACTTACCTCGATCCTTTCCAATCGGGCTTCAGGCCCGGGCAAAGTACCGAAACAGCATTGGTCGCGTTGGTCGATGATCTCTGGAGGGCCCGTGACAGGGGGTATTCCTCTGTCCTGGTCCTGTTAGATCTCTCAGCGGCTTTTGATACTATCGACCATAGTATCTTATTGCGGCGGTTGGAGGGGTTAGGAATTGGAGGAACTGTCTTGCGATGGTTCTCCTCCTTCCTCTCTGACCGCTTGCAATTTGTGTTGACGGGGGGGAAGAGGTCCACCCCTGGGCCCCTCATTTGTGGGGTGCCTCAGAGGTCGGTCCTCTTCCCTCTTTTGTTCAACATTTATGTGAAGCTGCTGGGGGAGATCATCCATGGTCTTGGGATGCAGTGTCATCTGTATGCTGATGATACTCAGCTTTACATCTCCACCCCAAACCACCCCAACGATGCTGTGGAGGCTATGTCCCGGTGCCTGGAGGCCGTGCGGATTTGGATGGGCAGGAACAGGCTCCAACTCAACCCTTCCAAGACTGAGTGGCTGTGGTTTCTGGCACCCCGATATAGTCAGCTGACTCTGTCGCTGGCTATTGGGGGAGAGATCTTAACCCCCACAGAGAGGGCTCGCAATTTGGGCATCCTCCTGGATGCACGGCTGTCTTTAGAAGATCATATTACGGCCATCTCCAGGGGGGCTTTTTATCAGGTTCACCTGATTCGCCTGCTGCAGCCCTTTCTGGATCGGGATGCCTTACGCACGGTCACTCATGCCCTGGTCACCTCCCGCCTGGACTACTGTAATGCTCTCTACATGGGGCTCCCTGTGCGGAGCACCCGGAGGCTTCAACTGGTGCAAAATGCGGCCGCGCAGGTGGTTATGGGGGCGTCACGAAACTCCCATGTGACGCCTCTCCTGCGCGAGCTGCATTGGTTGCCGGTGGCCTTCCGGGTTCGCTTCAAGGTTCTGGTTTTGACCTTTAAAGCGATCCATGGCATTGGACCAGGCTATCTGCAAGACTGCGTTCTGCCAGTAGTCTCCCACTGACCTGTGCGCTCCCACAAGGAGGGCCTCCTCCGGGTCCCGACGGCTTCCATGTGCCGCCTGGTGACCCCGAGGAATAGGGCCTTCTCTGTGGGGGCACCCACCCTCTGGAATGGGTTGCCTCCTGAGCTACATAAGACCGCCGACCTGAGAGCATTCAGATGTGCGCTGAAAACTTGGCTCTTCGAGCAGGCCGGCCTGGGCTGATTTTAAATGGGAGTTTTAAAGTCTAATTTTAGATATTGGGGTTTTAAATTTTGGGGTTTTAAATTCGGGGTTTTTATTGTAATTTATTGGGGTTGGGTATAAATGTTAATGGCAGCCTTAAGATATTTAATTTTCTTTTAACTTTTATAAAGTGTCATGTGTTATAGTTGGCTGTACACCGCCCTGAGTCCTTCGGGAGAAGGGCGGTATATAAATGTGTAAATAAAGAAATAGAAATAGAAATAATAGAAATAGAAATAATAGAAATAGAAATAGCCCTTAGATTTATATACCACTTCACAGGACATTACAGCACTCTTTAAAGCAGTTTACAGAGTTAGCATATTTGTCCCCCAAAAAACTGGGTCCCCATTTTGCCAACCTCAAAAGGGTGGAAGGCTGAGTCAACTGGAGCCAGTCAGAATCGAACTGCTGGCAGTGGGCAGTTAGCCACCATTGAGCCACCAGGGCTCTTAAAATAAATACTTAAAAAAGCACGAAAAATTGGAAAAGGCTTCTGGGTTGGGTGGTAGCAAGGTGACCACCATGGCTTTGCTTGGTCAGCTGAGGCCATTCCAAAACGAGAAGGTGGAAAATTGACAGCTGAGGCAATTGAGGCAATTGACTAGGACTGAGGGGTTGACCAGAGGACCCAGCCTGCCTTTGGGTACCATGTTTTGCCTAAACCTCCTAGGTTTCTCTAACTCCACCGCTGGCCCTCAAATGGGAACCTTCGCAGGGCAGGGCCCTTTCCTCGATTTTGGAGCTGCTCAAACCTACCGTTTCCTTTGGCAGCCCAGCCAGGACCTCCATCAGACTCTTGTACAGCTGCTCGGCTGTGCATTCCAGGAGTTTCCCACAACCACCGACAAATAAGGTGTCACCTAACAACAAAACAAAGTTGCACAATCAAACCGCAATTCCTCCCCCGCTCTCGATTCCCCCCGTTTCCAAACACTTGATCATTGGACGGGCTGTTACTCAAGAAACATCAGCAGGGCAATTAAAACACCTTCCTCGCAACTGAGTCTCATACGGCACTAGCTCAATACTCGTGCTTTGCTACGAAACTATGTGGCCGGGCTTAGTTTTTGCGGAGGAAAATAAGGGGGAAACAATTCTGCCTCTGCCTACCAGCATCCCTCAGTATTTATCTGGCTAGCATCCAGTCAGTGTGTGAGATAGCTGAGGGCTGTTTGGAAACTTAAACAGTATTTGCTGTGTGAGCAAGGAGACAGCAAGGAGCCTGGGTGTGGCTTAGCTCAACTGTTCTGTACTAAAGCTGCTTGGTGCTATGAAAGTAAAATTGAAACTGAAACTCCTGTCCTCTGCTTGTGTTTTGCATTTGGAAGAGATTTCTTTACAGGTGGGGAGGAGGAGTAGAACTCCTTAGCATCAGAGCATGTTAATAATAATATAGAAAATACTAATTCTCTGATGGTCATTTCAACAAATCCTTTCTTAGTGAGCCCCTAGTAGCCAAGAGGAACATAGGTGCCAAATTTCAAGTTTATAGGCTTTACGGCTCTGGAGATTTTGTGATGATGCGTGAGGGGTCTTTTGCTTCTACATATATAATGTTGTTTGTTGACAGATAGACCTCGACTTACAACAGTTCTCTTATTGACCATTCAGACTTACAGTGGCACTCATAAAAGGGACTCATGACCATTGTTCACAGAAGTAGCCAGCAGTACTGAACTCTAACCACTGTAAAGAAACACAAATGGGCTGGAACTATTCACACAAGACGCTGGCTAAACCATTTGTAGAGCTAGCAATTGCATTCTGCTAAGTTTGATCATCTTGTTTGACTTTATTAAATTTGGGCATCTTTCCATGCAGGTACCCTATTTTTGTGGACCTAGAAAACAAGTTAACCTAAAATTGTTTCAATAGTTAAGTGTGCAATGAGCAATTTCCCCTCCCCTAAGGCTGGCTCCAGGAAGTCCTCATCTGCCATTTGTTTCTCAGGACCAACCTGTGAAAGCTGCAGGAGCATCCAGAGAATCATTTTCCCACATGAAGTAGCAGACGTGTCCCACGGTGTGGCCTGGAGTGAGAAGGCACCGTACATTGATGCTGCCAAACTGTCCCAAAGAAAGAAGGATGGGTTTGCATGTCAAAGCCAACAATCCACCTGTGCTTGAAACAGTTCCTACTCGCACACACTTGCTGAGTTCCCACAACATTCTAGACTAGGCCAAAGTAGGGTTGGATCACTCGTGGTTGTGTGTGTGTGTGTGTGTGTGATGAGAAGGCGTTTTTGTCTTAGGAAGTACAGCGTGACCAAGTCAATCCCTAGAAAACATCAATTCAGTAGCAGCAAAGAGAAGAGAATAGAATAATGGAGTTGGAAGGGACTTTGTAGATCATCTAGTCCAAACCCCACCCAAGCAGATGACCATTTCTGACAATATTTGGACAACCATTTGTCCAGGATGGTATAAGGTCTGGGCAGGGATTGGACTAACAGATTAATAGAGTTGGAAGGAATCTTGTAGGTCATCTAGTCCAACCCCCTGCCCAAGCAAGAGACCCTACACCATTTCTGACAAATGGCAGTCCAGTCTCTTCTTGAAAGCCTCCAGGGATGAAGCTCCCACAACTTCCAAGGGCAACTTCTGTTCCATCGGTTGATTGTTCTCACTGTCAGAAAGTTTCTCCTTATTTCCAGATTGAATCTCTCCTTGTTCAGTTTCCATCCATTATTCCTTCTCTGGCCTTCTGATGCCTTGGAAAATAGCTTGACCCCTTCCTCTCTGTTGCAGCCCCTCAGATATTGGAAGACTGCTGTCCTGTTTCCCCTGGTCCTTCTCTTCACTAGACTAGCCATGTCTGCAACCATTCATCATATGTTTCAGCCTCCAGTCCCCTAATCCTCCTGGTTGCTCTTCTCTGCACTCTTTCCAGAGTCTCAACATCTTTTTTAAACTGTGGTGACCAACATTGGATGCAGTACTCTAGGTGTGGCCTTACTAAGGCTTTATAGAGTGGTTATTAGTACCTCATTTGATCTTGATTGTATCCCTCTGTTAATGCAACTTAGGACTGCATTGGCTTTTTTGGCTGATGCTGCACAGTTAGCTTATGTTTAGCTGGTTGTCCACTAAGACTCCAAGATCCCTCTCACAGTTACTGCTATTGAGCCTGGTTTTTCCCAGTCTGTGTATTTTTGGTTTTTTCTTGGTGCTGGCATCCCCTAAATTCCGCTGAAGATGTTACCTAGCCTAGTAACAAAAGGTTTGGAAACCAACCCACACAAGCTTGGGGAATGAATCTCCACCCTCAGGCATCAATTCCCCTCCAAGGTGGAAGAAAACACCCTGCAGAGAAGTCGAGTCACAAGGAAAGCCATGCAGCCACCAGCAGCACAACAGGCTGATCATGGGCCCACTGTCACAAAGGGCAGGGCAGGAGGTTGCAAACTTCAACTGCACCCTAAATGCCTACCACTTGCTAAATGCCTGCCAATTGCTAAAAGGAGTCAACAGAGAGTGACCCAAAGAAGATACCTAGCCCTAACACATGAAGGAAAGTGCAAACAGCATCTGGGCAGGCGCTGGGGGCAAAGCACAAATCAATTTGTGTCATGTATGTGATGATGTCACATACAAATAAAATTACTGTGGGTAGTTTTAGACTTCCCCGTTACTAAGCCATACTCTCATCATCATCTTTTAATGACCCCATAATCCCTTGCATGGTGGAGTCTGGGCAACTGAATGGAGCTGAGCGTTTATTGGCCGGATGCCCTTCCTGTTGCCAATGCAGAGTTTTATTCAGCAGATATATTCCCTGTGTGCCCAGAGAGAGAAATATCTGCCTCTGCCTAGGATCGAACTCGCAGCCTCCTGATTGGGAGGTGAGAGCGCCCCCTCTAGGCCACCATATCACTCAACTAAGCCATCCTGTGGTACCACAAAGGGTGTGATCCATTCCATGCTTACCTTTAATTCCTGCTCGTGAGCCACTCGGTGCGTCAGAGCGCCCACCCGTTCATCCCCACCATATACCTCCAGGCCGGGATAAAGTTTGGCCAGCTCTTCATTGTCTCTTGCGTGATCCCTTGGGAAAAGGGGAGGAAGAGGGGAGGGGGTTTGTTTTTATTTCCTTCTCTTCCACTGTCTCTCATTTGGAGAAGAGAGAAGAGACCGTCGAAAAGGAAGCAGCGCTTTTCTAGTTTTTTTTTATTTTTAATTTTCACACCCCATTTGCAGAGGCGGGGAAGTTCTTGGAGTTCTACCTTCCCCCAATTTTAAAGAATTAAAAATTATTCTTCAATAATTTCTCCAGAATTGGGCTGCCACTTAACTACTTGGGGTGGGGGGGAAGGAAATCCACAGGGAAAGCGTTCTCCCCTTTCATTGGTGCCTCAGAACTTCAGCCCACCTTGAACCTGAAGAGGGAGAAAAGGCCGTTCTCTTCTCCCAAAGAACCAGTGCAAGAGCCACACCGAATATCGTGTTTCCCCCAAAATAAGGCAGAATCTTATTTTCTTTTGGGCCCCAAAATAAGCACCAGGGCTTATTTTTGATGGGTGTCTTGTCCCCCACCTGTTTTTTTTTTTTAAAAAACCCTTTATTGAAATTTGAAGCATTAAAATGCAAGTAAATCTAAAAACAACTTTTTACAAATCTCAATTTTCTTCGACAGTACTAAAAAAAATTGGTTATATTCATGCATTTCCATACATTTCTAATTAGTTGTATACATATACTGTACATATTTATATCTTCTTCTGATCTATACATTTCATATTCCTACTATTTATCCATTGATACAGAGTTATCCCAAATTGTGTAATATTCCGAGTCTTCCTTATTGTTTAACTCTAATGGAGTTTGTCCATTTCTGCACAATCAAAATTTTTTTGGGATTACTAAACAACCTGTCGGTATAGTGACCGTTTTCCAAGATTGTGTGAGTGCAATTCTCGCTGCTGTGGTGATGTGTAGAATCAAATATTTTTATCTTTTTAGGATACTTTCCCTTAAAAATCCCCCAAAGAATCAATTCCGGCTTCAATTCTATTCGGCAATGTGTAATTTCATTTACTTGCTTATATTTTATTAGAGCCATATTGTATTTCAGTTTTTAAATTTTAATATTTTATGTTGTCTCATACTTTGTACCTTGTATATGTGTTTTTATTGGCTGTTCACCGCCCCGAGTCCCTTCGGGGAGAGGGGGCGGTATATAAATCAAATAAATAAATAAATAAATAAATAAATAAATAAATAAATAAATAAATAAATAAATAAATATGTTTTCCATATATGGGAGGCCCACTACTTCTGCTTGCTTGCATGTGGGTGTTCTGACCCAAACCCTTTACCATTAAGATAAAACAATAACCAAAGGGAATAGAACCTTTTAATGAGTCTTACGAATCCCCGGTTAAAAGGCTGCTGCAAACTAATTAACTTTGATAAGCACAAACCTCGCCAAAACTGTACGAGACTGCCAAGAATCACAGATAAGAAATATTTCACAAGACCAGAGTCCAACTTAAGATACTGCAATGTCCACAAAGCTGAGTTTCAAAACATCTTTGCTTCCTGCACAGAACGTTTGATTCACAGCTGGCTTTTATCTCCTTGAAGGAGGGGCCATTACCTTGCAGCCTTACTCCCAAGTCGCCCATGCTGCTGCAGCTGCTCTTTCCTGCGAGCAGCCCACTTGGCACAGGCTCCTCTGGAACATCCTCATTGCTGCTGCCAGCTCCCACAATTTCTGAAGGCAGCAGTCACCTCCATCCGAGTCCTCGCTCTCCTCAGCCATCCGCATCTACTGCCGGCTAACCACAACAGCGGGGCAGGCTACATGGCGCACCAGTGCCATTGCCACGAGGCAGGGATGGGTTGGGGTGGAGCTGGCCCTCGCGCCCTCGCACTGACTTACCTGAGGCCCTCCATAGCCAGGCCATCCATGCCCCAACACCTGCCTCGTCTCGCAGCCATAGCACCAACACACCACTCAGCCTCCCGCTCCACTGCGGCCGCGAGCAAGCAGAAGAAGAAGTGGGCCAGCGGCCACATGGGCTCCTGCTAGACGTGGCTGTTGGTGGTGATGGCTCGCCTGGCTGCGGGGGCCCTGAGATAAGCCAGTGCAGGGCACATAGGGCGGCTCCATCACAACCCTTCCCTTGTGGCGACAGCACATCGAGCAACCAGGCAGAATGGATGGCCGGCCAGCTGGCTGCACAAGGCCTTATTTTGTGGGTAGGGCTTATATTAGGCGCACACAAGAAAACATGCCAGGGCTTATTTGCTGATTTTCAGGGAAACAGGTTACTTACCAATGATGATGAGTCGTCAGGATGGCTTTTAGAATAATGTCTTCTCTTCGGATGATCTCTAGGAGCTGGGGAGGGGAAAAAAACACTCACAAAGTGAATGATTTATTGCCAAAGATTATTTTAAGTCCTTAAATTTGTTATTTATGAACCACGGTGGCACAGTAGTTAGAATGCAGTACAGGTAGTCTTCGGCTTACAACGGTTGATTTAGAACTGTTATTCAAGCCTGCCAAGCTTTTCAACTCTCCCAGCGACCTAGGGGTTTTTGAAAGCTGCTCCAAAGGAAACCAACTCATACCACCTGCCCCTATTTTATCATTTCTTCCAAGTCTCTTATGATGCCGTTTACCCGCTTGGAAACAGCAGCGTCCACTGCAATGGCCTCACGAGTAGTTTCTTCGATGATCAGGTACATGTAATTATCTTCCAGAATTGAAATCACTTTGACCTTCATGCTCCAGGGATTCAAGGATCATGGAAGCAAAACTGCCCAAAGGAAAACCACTTTCATTAAAAGCAATTCCAAACCACTTGGGTCTATTTTAATTGTCTTGCATACTTCCATTATTTGCAGCAACATGATCTATAATATATTCCAGATCACTAAAACCACCCGTTTTTCCTTTGTTTGTTCTTAATATCTGAAAATCCCTTTCGAATTCTTATATTATGCAGCCACGAAGGGCTAGAAACAGAATACTTTTAGATATTTTTTTTTGTATTTTAATGACCCCATAATTCTTTGCATTTGGGCAACTGAGCTGAGTGTTTACTGGCTGGATGCCCTTCCTGTCACCAATACGGAGTTTTGTTCAACAAATATATTCTCATTGTGCCCAGAAAGATAAATATCTGCCTCTACCTAGGATCGAACTCACAGCCTCTTGACTGTGAAGCGATGGCTCCACCTCTAGGCCACCACACCCCTCAAACACAGAATACTTTTAGATTCACTGGCCTAAGTATTCAATGTAGGAGTTGCAGAAGCCCTTACTTTCAATTTTACTTTCTGAACGAACAATTGGGGATAGTTTGTGAGGGGAGTTCAGTGGGGCAGTCCCGAATGCTTTACACTGCAAAAAGTGAAAATGGGTTTTGTAGTCTGCCATTGGGCAAAGGTAGGTTTGTCTTCTTACCTGGAAAAATATCTTGATATATATTTGCAGCAGTCTTACAGCTGAAGAATTCCAGTAAAACCCTTAATATTACAAAAAATAATGGAAAGTGCTGAAATGAATACGTTAACACTGAAACTGAAAGAAAGAGAAGACTCTGAATATTTTTTAATCTGGATTGGGTAGCAAACAGAAACAAGAAATAAGACAAAAAATCTAACTGTAAGAAGCCCTAAGAAAGTAAAATGTAAATATGTAAAATATATAAGAATAATAATTATAGAAAAATTGATTAATATCAGATAAATGTAAATACAATGTGTTAAGATATATAAGATAAAAACCTGTGTAGAAGTCAAAAAATGCTGTTGAAATCATGATGTTTTATGTTGTAATAACGGAAACTTAATAAAAATATATGTTAAAAAAACTTTAGTAAAACCCCACTTGTAATATTGCATCCAGTTTTGGTCATCAAAGATGTTGAGACTTCAGAAAAAGCCCAGAGAAGAGCAACTAAGATGATTAAAGACCTGGAGACTAAAACATATCAAGAATGGTTGCAGGATTTGGGTTTGTCTAAACTAGAGAAAAGAAGGACTACTGGCGACATGGTAGCAGCCTTCCAATATTTGAGGGGCTGCCCCAAAGAAGAGGGAGAGTTAACCTATTCTCCAAAGTATTAGAAAGCAAGACAAGAAGCAATGGAGCAATGGAAACTAATCATGGAGAGAAGCAGCCTAGAGCTAAGGATAAATTTCCTACCAGTGAGAAAAACATATCAGAGGAATGATTTAATTCCGATCTAGGAGGGATTTCATATGAAACCTTAGTAAGACCACCCTTGGAATGCTTCATCCAGCTTTGGTCACCATATTATATAAAAGATATAGAGACTATGGAAAAAGTGCAGAAAAGAGCAATAAAGATGATTAGGGGACTGGAAGCTAAACCTTATGAAGAACGGCTGCAGGATTTGGATCTGGTTAGTCTAAAGAAAAGAAGAATTAGGGGGGACATGATAGTAGTGTTCCAGTACTTGAGGGGCTGCCACTAAGAGGGGGTCAAATTATTCTCCAAAGCCCCAGAGGGAAGGACAAGAAGCAATGGATGGAAACTAATCAAGGAGAGAAACAACCTAGAACTAAGGAGAAATTTCCTGACAGTGAGAACAATTAATTAGTGGAACAGCTTTGCCTCCAGAAGTTGTGGGTGCTCCATCACTGGAGGTTTTTAAGAAGAGATTGGACAGCTACTTGTCTGAAATGGTACAGGGTCTCCTGCTTGAGCAGGGGGTTGGACTAGAAGACCTCCAAGGTCCCTTCTGACACTGTTATTCTGTTTATTTTTTATTTATTTTATTTTATTTGTCAATCCTTACAAGATAATAGGTATAAGTATAAACATGAGTAAGAATACAGGAAATGGATATGAATAAATGGGAACAAAAGGACAGGGACGGTAGGCACTTATGCACTTATTATTCTGTATAATCTGTATTTCCTGCCTTGACCAGCTACTTAAGGCGAAAGTGTTTCAGTCTGGACTGGGCCAGTGGGCAGGGATGGACTGGAAATGGGGGTCTGGGAGTCCAACGTGAGAAGGACAGAAGAAGAAGAGACTGGACAGCCACTTGTCTTAAATGGTACAGGGTCTCCTGCTCGAGCAGGGGGCTGGACTAGATGACCTCCAGGGTCCCTTCCAGCTGAATCAAATGGATTCCAGCTGGGGAAGGCTGCCCGAGGGCCCCTCCGGGACCTTTGGGAGGGAGGAAACCAGCAAAGGGGGTGATTTCCCCCCAAGAAGCTGAAACTCCAGGGCTCTGCCAACCACCCTCTCGACTCCAGCCCAGCGTTTCTCAATCTCTGCCACTCTTGAGATGGGCGGACTTCAAGTCCCAGAATTCCTCAACCGAGGCACCGACTGGGGCATCCTGGGAGTTGAAGTCCGCCCTTCTTAAAGCGGCCAAGCGCCGCTCCAGTCTAGAGGAAGCTGCTGGGAACAACAGCTGTCTTGGAAGGCCAAGCTGCCCCGCCCCTACACTGGCCTCCCCCCCCCCCGGGAGACTTTGCTAGACTCTCGCCCCGCGACCCTTCCCCACTCTCCCCTCCACGCACCCCCGCCCTCCCCTTGCCTGGCGAGCCGCCGCAGCCAACGAAAAGCCCCGCCCTCCGGGAGGCGGGGTGGAACCGCCGCCCACTCCCTGTCTTTTGCCTCCGGGCATGCGTAGAACGCCTCTTCTCCGCAGAAGAGCCGCGGGCGGGGACGGCAAACTGGAAAAGTTGAGGAGCGCTGCTTTCGGGTTTCCTGCTTGAGCCGGGGAGGTTGGACTAGAAGACCTCCAGGATCCCTCCCAACTATTATTCTTTTCTATTTTCTATTCTATTCTTTATTGTCTATTCGCCTCTCCTCTTCTCTGTTTCTGTTCCATTCTAACCTCCAAGGTCCCTTCCAAGGCTTGCTATCCCATTCTGTTTTCTGTTCCAGGGCGCTTAACTCTTGCTGAAAACATTCTTTGATTTTCAACTATAAAAGAAACAATTGACAACACTCATCCACCTTCCTGTTTCCTAGCGGTCCAGACTTTATTATGGAGTGGAATCGGGTGTCTTGCTTGAGCAGGGGGTTAGACTAGAAGACCTCCAGAGTCCCTTCCAATTTCCAACTCTTGTTATTTTAGGGGCAACCCCTCTGATATTTCCTGGTGGTTTTCCACCCCAAAGTAAACTAGTAAGCAACCTACTGGATTTTTGGAGACCAAAGGCAATTAAAATTTGCCGCCTGTAAACAAAAGAGAGACGACTTGGTGGCTTCATAAAATCATAGAGCTGGAAGGGACCATGATGGTCTTCTAATCCAACCTCCTGCCCAAAGCAGGAAACCTGATTCCATCCTGGCCAAATGCTTGTCTGCTCTTCTTTAAAGCTTCCCATGACAAGGGCACCCACAAATTCTTGAGGCAGGCTGTTCTGCTGATGAATTAATAGATTAACAGAGTTGGAAGGGACCTTGTAGGTCATCTAGTCCAACCCCCCACCCAAGTAGACCCTGCCTACACCATTTCTGCTAGATGACTGTCCAGTCTCTTTCTGAAAGCCTCCAGTGATGAAGCTCTTCTGAAGGCAACTTCTGTTCCATTGCTTGATTGCTTTCATTGTCAGAAAATTTCTCATTTCCAGGTCGAATCTCTCCTTGTTCAGTTTTCATCCGCTACTTCTTCTCTGGCCTTCAGGTGCTTTGGAGAATAGTTGATCCCCCCCTCCTCTCTGTGACAGCCACTTTCATTACTTGGGGAACCCAGATTTATCCTCAAGAGGCCCAGGAAAAGAAGTTGCATGGAGGATAGATGGAAGCTATCTGGAGGCCTTGAGTTGTCCATCTCTCTTTTTTTTCAGGCTTGCTTCAATAGTTTATTCCATTAACACAGTTGATCCCCAACCCTAATTGTAGTACTTTTATTTATCCTCTTACAGATTGCTGCTTCCTCAAATTTCCATTGAGCTGCGGATCATTCTGCTCAATGTTCGCCAAGGTTGGAAACAGCTGTTTTAGAGGGTCTTTGCTGGCTGGAGAATTCTGGAAGTTGAAGTCCACAAATCTTAAAAGTTGCCAAGATTGGAGACCTCTGCTTTAGCCAAACTCCGTCTTAGGGTTTCCAAGGCAGATGAGGTAATGAAGGTTTTCAAACATCTTAATCTCTTAAAAGTAATATTTATTAGATATAATATTTATTTACATGTACATTAGCTGAATCAACAGGGAATGACAATTCAAGCTTAGAGGAGGTTGTCTAACAATGAAGGCTTTGCAAGTGCAACTCTGCCGTGGCAGCTTAAATAAAGCAAAAAGAAAGAAAGAAAGAATACACAGTTTTCTACTGTCACTACTTCCCCAGCATACCAGGATCTCTGAAAATTCAGTGTTTTCCCAGAGTGCTGAGAAAAATATTCGAAGTTGCTAAAATCACTTCTGGTTTGAAGCCACGACCGGTTAAAATAGATTTTAAGTTTGTTTGTTTGTTTGTTTTCCTTTTTAAAGTGCTGTGCTGCTAAAACAATTGCCATTTTCCTATTTAAAGATATACAAATGCCTCTTTATTTACTTGTTCCTGCAACGTCGGCTCTCCTCCGTTTCCCAGCTTGCTGCTTCGTTGCCCTGAGACGGGCACATGCAACGGCGTTGCTCACGTGCGAAGAGCGCAAGCCGATTTGCAAACATGTTAGATGTGAAAGGAGAATTTGGAGTAGCAGGAAAGGCTCCTTTGCAGATGAGAAAGGTTCGTTTTGAGGTTTAGGGAAATCACGGAGCCTTTCGAATGTGCATTTCAACTCCAGAGGCAAAGGGTTCCAAGTCACCTCCCCAGAAAGCCTAAATCACCGGAAGAAAATCTGTTTTCATTGGAACCCAATGACAAAAATCACTTCCATGCATCACGCCAATAATAATAATAATAATAATACAAATAATAATAATAATATTAATCAACTGAGTCCCAAGGGCACAAGAATATTTTTTTTTAAATAGCCAAAGTGCTTTGGTGATACCCCCCCCCCCACGACTTCCATTATGTTGAATCAACTCAATAAAATGAAACAATGAAACACCGATTTCCTGAACTGAATAGCAGAAAGAAAAGAAAGAAAAAGAAAAGAACAGCAGCAGGGGATCTGGTTCATTTAATCTTTCGGCACTTTAAAGCTGTCTTTCTCTTTGCGAATGGTTCCCATGGTACGAACGGGATCCGTTTCCCGGACATGATGCTGTACCGTTGCTTCTCTGTCCAGAAAGGAAAAAGACTCATTAGGGGAACCTGGGCAGTGGTGGGATTCAGTTTTTTTTCACTACCGGTTCTGTGGGCGTGGCAGGGGAAGGATATACTGCAAAATCCCTATTCCCTCCCCACCCCACTAACCTGCTTTCCAGCTCCGTTCTCCTCTACAGGGCAACCAAAGGAGACCCAGCCAATCAGCTGGGACTCAATGGGAGGCAAAGAATAGATAGGGGTGGCGGGGCCAGTCAGAGGTGGGATTTTCTAGTTTTCCGAATTACTCAAAATTTCTGCTATCGGTTTTCCAGAACTAGTCAGAACCAGCTGAATACCACCTCTGGTTCCAGTGGGTTGAACCCCCAAATCTCACTCCTGGCTGGCCCCACCCATCCCTCCCCTCCCAGGAGTCCCCACCAATGATGGGATTAAAAATTGTTTACTACTGTTTCTGTGGGCGTGGCTTGGTGGGCATGGCAGGGAAAGGATACTGCAAAATCCCCCTTCCCTTCCCACCCCACTAACCTGCTTTCCAGCTCCGTTCTCCTCTACAGGGCAATCAAAGGAGACCAAGCCAATCAGCTGGGACTCAATGGGAAGCAGAGCATAGATGGGGATGGAGCCAGTCAGAGGCGGGATTTGCCAGTTCTCCGAACTACTCAAAAGTTCCGCTACCGGTTCTCCAGAATCAGTCAGAACTGGCTGAATGCCACCTCTGAACCCGGGAGTCAAAAGAGGTTTCATCATATTCCCCAGCTTGGGCAGCCTCCATGTGGGTTGGACTGATTAATTCCCAGAATCCCCCAGTGGGCAGGGGAGGCTACAGCCATTTATAAGCGAGGAGATGCCTCTTATTCCTTACTGGGTTGTGTCCCTAGCTGCACAGGACGGAGGAATGCTGGGAGGTACTTGATTCAGCAAACACTTAATTTGCCTTTATTGATGCAATAGAAGCACCTGTCTCAACTTCAACAGTTTTTAAGCCGGGTGGACTTCCAACTCCCAGAATTCCCCAGCTGTGTACCGGTAGTTGGCTGGGGAATTCTGGGAACTGAAGTCCACACATGTTGTGGCCTGTTGGCTGCCAGCCCCTCCAGCAGCCGAATCAAAGGGGGAGGAGGGCACATGGGAGTCGGGGTCAGCATCAAGGCAACCTGAGAGCTCCGAGGGGGGAGGAGGGAATGGAGCTGTCAGAGAAAGAGAGAGAGAAGAGGAGCCTGGGCCATCCGTCAGCCCTCAGGTGGAGGGTCAACAGCCCGCCGCAGATCTGGAGGGGGCTGATGAGGAAGTGGAGGAACAGTCATTTTGAGAAATCCTTTCTTAGTGAGCACCAAGAAGCCAAGAGGAAATTTCAAGTTGGTGGGCTTTATGGTTCTGGAGATTTTGTGATGATGCGTGAGTGTCATTTCGCTTTTATATATATAGATTATTTAAAGATGGATGAAATACTGGAATGATTTATCTCGGATTATTTTAAATCTCAAAAACCTGACACTTTTAACAGTGTGTGTGCTGTGTGTGTGTGTGTGTGTAGGCTTTTTTTGTTTCCATTGGATTTATTGTTTGTATTGGCTACTACCAGTTTTTAAAAGCAAAAGAACAGTTCCTACGTTTGGGGCTGAAATAAAAGCTCTTTATCTGCTACATATCACCAGTTTATGACCCTCTATTGCAGGGGTCGCCAACCTTTTGGACCTCAGGAACCAACAAACTCATAATTTTAGATCCCAGGGACCACTAACCAGTTCTGTGGGCGTGGCCTAATTTGTGGGTGTGGCTTGGTGGTCATGTGACTGGCTGGGCTTGGCTTGTATGTAAATATTACAAATATTTATATAAATATTGAATTTTTTTATAAAAAAAGAGCAACTTTTACCCAAAATCAGGCAAAGCAGGCAGGCAGATTGAGTTGCTCACAGAATCACAGATTCATTCAGAGATCTATCTGTGTATCTGCCATCAGCTAGCTCAGTCTGTCACATAAAATTTGCTTGCAAGCAATAAAATTTGCTAGCAAGCAAACTCACAAAATTAACTCACAACACACCACGTATGTAAATATTGATTTTTTTTATTTTAAAAAAGAGCAACTTTTACCCAAAATCAGGCAAAGCCGGCAGGCAGATTGAGTTGCTCACAGAATCACAGATTCATTCAGAAATCTATCTATCTGCTATTGGCTAGCTCAGTCTGTGACATAAAATTTGCTAGCAAGCAAACTCACAAAATTAACTCACAACACACCACGTATGTAAATATTGAATTTTATATATATATATATATATATATATATATATATATATATATAATTTTTTTTTTAAAAAAGAGCAACTTGTATCCAAAATCAGGCAAAGCAGGCAGGCAGATTGAATTGCACAGAATCATTCAGTGATCTATCTATCTATCTGCCATCGGCTAGCTCAGTCTCTGAAATTTGCTTGCCGTGAGTCTGCACTGAATAATAGAACCTTCAGTCCTAAGGGAGGTTCGGCTGTGCTTAAAAGCAAAGCCTAAGATCTAAAGACTAGCTAGAAAGCAAGAAATCCAACCATTTCCTGCTTCTTATCTAATCTAAATCTCCCAGCACAGCAGAACAGATGATGGTCGGAAAAAGGAAAAATAGCAATTTAGCAGGCAAGTTTGCCGGGTGTAAGGAGTGAGTGGGCGGGGAGGGTTCCCGCAGGCCATGTGGGCGGCGCAGCCTTGTGTTTCTGTGCAGCCTGGATTACTTGCTTTTGGGGGGGGGGGGGTTTCTCTGGGGGTGAGATTTCTCTGCAGCCCACCAAAATTTTCTCACAGCCCACCGGTTGGCAATCGCTGCTCTTTTTCCCCCAAACCAATTGGTGAAAGAGTTGTCTTTCCACCGCAATCCTGCCACAGGGAAATTACCTCACTCGCATGAATGGGTTGTATGTGAATTCTTCGCCAATGGTGGATGGGATGGTTGCCTCCCCTCCATCGTATTTGGCCTACGAAAAAGAAAGGAAGAGCTTGAGAAAACTCCAACAAACGGAAGGATCCTTGAGGGACGCACCTATTGTGCAGCTGCATCAGAGATAACCTGTTGCACCAGTTGTAGGCATAAGGGATTTTTTTCCCTTCCCGGCAGAAGGACCGGAACAAATCCTGGAAAACTATGGTAAGAAGGCCAGACAGAGGGCTGTGATGGTTGGTCAACTGTTACATTCATCTTCATCATCATCATTTCCTTTTAATGACCCCATAATCCCTTGCAGGGTAGCATCTGGGCAACTGAATGGAGCTGAGTGTTTACTGGCTGGATGCCCTCCCTGTCGCCAATGCAGAGTTATATTCAGCAGATCTATTCTCATCATGCCCGGAGAGAGAATTATCTGTCTCTCCGTAGGATCAAACTCACAGCCTCCTGATTGTGAGCGAGAGCTCCACCTCTAGGCCACCGCGCTACTCTCAACTGCTACATTAATGCATTGGGGAAACTCAAAATGGGACTTTCCTACAGCCAAAGAGAGCAAGCTGAAACCTCTTAGGAACCACTCCTATTTTTTCCCGAGGAAGGAAAGTGCAAACTATCTTACCTTTGCCCATGATAGCTTTCGTTGAATAGCAGTATTATTTGGTTCCACATGCCGGGCAAACTTTAAGTTGCTGATGGTATATTCATGACCACAATAGACTTTCTAGCCAGGAAAGAAGCAGAAAAAGAAAACATTAGAAGGCACCAAATTACAAGCCAGCCTCCGCAAATACTTTCCAAAACAATTATTTAACAATTGCAAATTAATGACAGATCTGTATATATTTGACAATGTTATTTGCCTCACTTGCTTAAAACAGGGTGGGAGGTCTTACGGGGCCAGGGAGGGATACATTTGGCCTTTGTGATCGGGACTTGTAGAAAACTCTGTTTTGCTAGCCCAGGTTTAGAATCAGAGGTGGTATTCAGCCGGTTCTGACCAGTTCTGGAGAACCAGTAGCGGAAATTTTGAGTAGTTCGGAGAACCGGCCAATTCCACTTCTGACTGGCAGTCTCCGCCTCCCGAATCCCAGCTGATTGGCTGACTCTTCTTTGGTTGCCCTACACAGGAGTACGGAGCTGGAAAGCAACACCCGGAAAAATACGGCCTCCTTCACTTAATCCTCTAGGCTAGTGGTAGGGAACCTTGGCTCTTTTATCACTTATGGACTTCAACTCCCAGAATTCCTGAATGAGCTATAAAAAGTCTCCCATCCCTGGCCTAGTGGTTTTTCAGTTGTGAGGGAAATCAATTTTTGATTTGAATGGGATTGTTCAATATACAAATGTCCTCATTTTTGACTTGAATGATCAATATTCTTTATATGTCCTACATTTGTATATTAAACAGTCCCATTCAAGTCAAAAATTGATTTCCCTCACAACTGAAAAACCACTAGGCCAGGGATGGGGAACCTTTTATGGCTCACTCAGGAATTCTAGGAGTTGAAGTCCATAAGTGATAAAAGAGCCAAGTTTCCCTACCGCTGCTCTAGGCAGAAGAACACCAGGGCTTCAAAATAGAAGGGACTGGTTTGGACAAAACTCAGCAGCCCCTTTTTTGTGTGGCTGTTGATGAAAATAGGACCGCCAACATCCGATGATGGATAGGGCATAAGAAGAAGAAGAAGATAAATCCAGCTCACTTTCTTTGAAACCTCCCCCCACAAGGGGTTTAGCATTTATACAAAAAATACCGTTTCAGGAGGGAGGCGTCCCAAGACCTCAATCAAAGCTCTGTACATTTCTTCTGGTGTTCCTTCAAAGAACTTTCCACAACCGGCCACAAACAATGTGTCACCTGGAAGAAAAATGAGGTTCAAAAATCAGAAACCAACTACGATGCTAGACAAGAACAGTGAGGTCAGGCCAGCTCACCCTATTGAGTCCCAATTTCTTTGAGACAAGGCAGTCTTTAGATTGCCTTCCACTCGATTTTCTGTTTTAAATAAACTTATTTTAATGCTTGATTCCTTTACTGGTTCTATGGTTGATGCTTTTTTTCAACATCGGCTTGTTCTATGCGCCGATTCCCTTCAGGAAGGAAGCTATTATGAAAATATTGCTTATAGCAATAGCACTTAGACTTATATCACTTCACAGTGCTTTACAGCCCTCTCTAAGCGGTTTACAGAGTCATCCTCTTGCCCCCAACAATCTGGATCCTCTTTTACCCACCTCAGAAGGATAGAAGGCTGAGTCAACCTTGAGCCTGGTGAGATTTGAACTGCCAAATTGCAGGCAGTCGGCAGGCAGCAGAAGTAGTGCTGCAGTACTGCACTCTAACCACTGTGCCACCGTGGCTCATTATAATATTATAACATAACTGTTGTGGTTTGCTGGCAGCTTGTGCAGATGGCAGCAGAATCGGATGGGGACCAATCCGGGAGTCTGGAGAGGGCTCTGATGAGGGTCCTGCGTCCAATACAGAGATGGGGCCAGGGCCATCTGGGAGTGGGGTGCTGACTCCGGAGCCTCCAGAGTCTGGCAGCAGCGAGGCCGAGGAACAAGGGGAGCCTGTTCCCAATGCATGTGTACACAGAGCTGCCAGAAGGCAAGAACAGCTAAGACAAAAGGGATGACTCAGGATGACTCTTAGCCTGGGAGGTCAGGCTAAGGTAGATAAACCTTTGCAGGAAGCAAAGACGTTCGCTCTGTTTGGATTAATCCTTGAAGCTCTATGTGGTCTTTGTACTTCGTTTGGCTTTTTACAGTTAATTTGGCACTCTAGTTGTTGGCAGCACTTCAAAGGAGAGAAAGGTGGGTACTTATCTCGAGGGAGTGTTTGGGACTCATTATGGGCTGGGAATGAAAATAATTCCCAGCATTGCAATAAAACAAGACTTGTTTTAACTAAGCATGTTTATTACGGTCTCGGGAAGCCTTGGTCAAAACAATATTATATACAACATATTATATATATAAAACATACAATATTATAATAACAATAATAATAATTTGTTTGGAAGGCTCTGGTTCTGGAGCCTACCTGTGAACACCGCAGGTGGTTCTGAGCTGTTTGGCTTTGTCACAAAATAGCAGATGTGTCCGGAGGTGTGACAGGGAGTTGAGAGGCATTTCACATTGAGGGAGCCCACCTGAGGAGGGGAGGAAGCATTCCGGTTACTGACAGGGATGCTGCTTCGACACCAGGCCTGACTGATACAGCTCGGGCGACACAACAAAAGTTAGAGAGAAGCAAAGCAACGAACAGGATGCAAAGCTGGTTGCTCCAAATCAGTCCCATTCCTTGAACTGGATGCACACTGGCCGGCCTGTGTTGAAGATTTTCTGTTCTGCTAGGCCAGGGGTGTCAAACTCGATTTCATTGAGGGCTGCATCAGGGTTGTGTTTGACCTTGGTAAGTAGTGGGGGGAGGGCAAGGTGAGTGCGGCCAGGGGGGGAGGGTGTGGCTAGACCGACATCGTTCGTGTCACGGGCACCTGTAGTGGTCCACAGAAATATTTTATGAGTTGACACCAGGGTGGATTTGATTTAAATCAAACTGATTTAATTCACGATTTAAATCACAATTTAAATCACTAGTCAGTAAGGCTTGATTTAAATCATAGTTTTCTACATAAAGACTAATTCTTGCTGGTATAACTTTAATATGCAAGTAGATTAAGGTTTTTAGAATAACAACTTTTCATATTAGTTTTTTTATCCCCAGTTTAATAGGTTAATATTTGGAAAACTTTTCTGTTGTACTTAGGAAGGAGAAAAATAATCATTACCTTAATAATTTCATGATGGAATAACCTTTGGATAGTAATATATTTTCCTCAAAAAGCATTTTATTTAAAAAAAATCCGATTTAAATTAAAAAAATCCGATTTAAATTAAAAAAATCTGATTTTTTTTATTTAAAAAAAAACATTGATTTTTATCCACCCTAGTTGACACTATCCTCCCCCTTCACCTCCCCGTTTTTTGGTTTTTACCTGAAATGTCGTAAGGTGAGAGACTTTCTGGGTAAGGGCTCCAACCCTGCTATCTCCCCCATACACTCGTAAGCCCGGCTCCATCTTTACAAGTTTCTCATTGCCCCCAGCGTGGTCCCTAAGAAGGTAAAAAAAAAATCAGACTTCGAAGGCGGTGCAAATGCAGGAAGAAGCATCCACCGAAAACGCCCATCCAGCTAAAGGGTCATTCGGGGGGGGAAGTTGTATTATGCTGAATAAGCCACCACTGGAAACTGCTTCTGAACTTTGTGCTTGATGTAGAAAAGAATGATACTTTTGACTTTGGGTTTTGTAGATTAGATTGACAGATCTGTATAAAAATGACTGGTTCATAAAAGGTAAAGATTCCCCTCGCGCATATGTGCCAGTTGTTTCCGGTTCTAGGGGGCGCTGCTCAAAGCTGAAGAGGCAGTGCTGTCTGAAGACATCTCCGTGGTCATGTGGCCGGCAGGACGAAATGCCAAAGGCGCACGCAACGCTGTTTCCTTCCCACCAAAGTGGTCCCTATTTTTCTACTTGCATTTTTACACACTTTGAAACTGCTAGGTTGGCAGAAGCTGGGACAAGTAACGGGAGTTCACTCGGTTACGCGGCGCTAGGGATTTGAACCGCTGAACTGCCAAACCTTTCTGATCAACAAGCTCACCGTCTTAGGCCCCGAGCCACTGTGTTACACCGTTACAGATTAGATTGACCAATCTTTATATAAATGACTGGTTCATACTATTATGGGAAAGCAAAAAACTATGATTTGTCCTGAATGCCTTTTTCTACAGTAACAGAGAGAGTAGGAAGTCAATGCTGCTTTTTCTTTCCCTAGCTTTCCTCACTTCCCCCTCCTTTTCACTTTCCCCTCACTGCCCTCTTACCTACTTTTATGTTTTGCATTTTACAGTATAATTATTTTGTAACTTAAAAATGAGAACCATCAAGCCACCACTCGTGGGTTTTATGCAATATATGAAGCTCAATGCAAACAGGATCAGGGGTTGGTCCCCTGGCCACACCCCACTACTGGGCCATGAGCCGGTGGGAACCGGGCCATGGAAGCGGCAAGGGGTGTATTACTCCGCTTTCAAAGCCACGGTCCTCTCAATCTCTTGCGGAACATCTGTGAGTTTGCCGTGATGCTCTGAAGTTCGGTACTGCGGAACCATAGGCCTAAAGGATCCCCCCAAATTTCATTTCAAAACTTCCACTGAGGGTCACAGCCTTTTATGAAGGGTCTACGACCAGGGATGGGCTTCAAAAATTTTAGCAAAGGGTTCTCTGCCCGGTTGCTGGGTGGGTGTGGCCATGGTGGGCGTGGCCTAGTCAGCCTCATACACCATGGCGGGGGGGAGGGATGTTTTTGCTCTTCCCGGGCTCCAGAGGCTTCCCTTGCGTCTCTGGGAAGGTGAAAATGGCCACCACGGATTCCGGAGGCTCTCTGGAAGCCGGAAACGGGGCCGTTTCTGGCCTTCCCAAATTTCCAGGAAGCCCGTTTTTTGCTCTCCCTGAGCCTCCGCGCATGCCTGCGCTTACCTGCATCCAAAACGGGCCGCGTGGGGACTCCTGGGAGGGAAGGGGTGGGTGGGGCCAGCCAGGAGTGGCAACTGGGGGTTCCCCAAACTGCGCAGAATCTTAGCTAGGGGCTTTCCCGAACCTCTCCGAACCCCCAGCAGCCCAGTCCTGTCTATGACAATTTGCTGTGACCAACTCGCCATCGCCAACTTGCCACAACTGACTTGCCACAGCCACCTCGCCACAGGACAAGAGTTACAAATATCGAAGAAATGGTGGAATAGAATCATTGAAGAAGGAGGGGCAAAAGGAGGGGCAGAATGAAACGTGAATGGCAAAAGTTAAAATGATTTTTTGAATTTATTTTAAAGAATTCAATTGAATTGTTAAATTGTCCCACGGTGAGTTGTCCCATTCCATTCCATTCCACGAAGGCAAACTCAATGAACAATTAATTTGAAAAGAGGTCAGTATTTCTTTCCTTCCGAGAAAAAAGCCTTCCGCTTTGGAAAATTACTACTTCAAGAGTTCCTTGTCTGAGACGTCATGATGAGAGCAATAATTGAAATGGGATGACATCTGCAGTTGCAGATCTAACCCGAAGAAGCAGCCCAGGAGAACGTGTATACAAACTGGACATTAAGTGTTTTTTATCAGGGCAACCTAGTCTACCCAAATATGGGATAGAGTATACTGCTTCTGCATTTCATAAACCAGGTGGCCCTGATAGAAAAAACATTTAATCTCTCCCCTGGTATAGTCGACAAAGCAAGGAGAGCCCATGGCTTACAGGTTAATACATCTACCTGATATGCAAGCAGCCCAGGTTTGAATCCCAGGAGGGTTTGGCTAGCTGACAAGAGCTAAATGGTTTGAAATAGATCTATACTAGTCTCCCTTTATTTATTTCTCTGTAAATATAAATTTAAACTGGACATTACTCTTTGCATGGAGAAAACCCTGGCTCACCAAAAAATAGGGCTTCCCCCTGCATTGTTACTCAGGTGCAAAACCTTTTAAGCCACAACATAAAAAAAGGATTACCAATGGTGATGTGTAGTAAGCACCGTGGTCAATTTCACTCCATGCTTCTTGGCTGCATCCAGAACCTAGTAAAAACAGTGAAAAGTGGAAGTATTGTTATTACTACTACTGTTTACAAAACATCATAAATGTCCATAATCTTGAGGGCAAAGAAAGACACTATTAACTATGGGAAGCCTTCATTACACCGTAAAACCAAATCAATCAGAAAATACCTCAAGAGGTGCCAAAAAAAACTCCCTACAGTCGATCAGAAGACTGAAATTTTATACTGAAATGTCTCTAGAAACCCACATTTGGCGCTTACAAAAGTAACCATCAGGAAAGAACCATAATTTTCAAATAAACAGCATGCTACTAAAAGAATTACTATTATTATTGAATATACTACTGGAGAAAGGGATATTTAGAGACTTGATGGAATTTGACTGTCTTGTAATATGTAATTCAAAATATCTGCAGGTACTTATTTATAAATTGCTGGTGAAGAAGGAAACCAAACAAAGATTGCATGATAAAGTGGATGCCCAACTTAAAATGATTCTTTTTGACTCAGGTTCTCAAAACAGCTGGGCCAAATTTACAGCACCTCTTCCCACCAATCTCAAAGGAATGAGTGAAGAAATGTCAACCCACCAATCCAAAGAATGAATCCTAGCATTCCCCCCAAAAAAATAAGACCCAGTCTTATTTTCTTTTTGGCCATAAAATAAGCACCCGGTCTTATTTTCGGGGCATGTCTTACCAGCTTATCTTAGGAATCCTGCAGCCATGCTTCCCATGCCCTGACACCATCACAGCCAGACACCGTGTGGCTCATTGCACTAGTGCAGCCGCTCGTGGCAGGAGGCTGCGTGGCATATGGGGGCAATAGCGCGGCGAATCTCACAGCGGCCTACTGTGAGGGGCGTTACTGGCATAATGAACAATGCATCATGTGGCACCTGGCCGTAAATGTCTGCAAGCAGCTGCAAAAGTCGGGACAGTGACGTGATAGGTGTCAGGGTGTGGGAGGCCTGGCTGTGGCGGTCCTAAGGTAAGCGGGCACGGGGTGCGTGGAGCAGCTACACCCCCACTAGCTTGATTTTTACGCTTCTACCTCACCCCAACTCGTATAATCAGATGGTAGGCGCGGCTTAACTAGGTTATTTTGGAATAGGGGAAAGTGTGAAAACCAGGCTAGGACTTGTTTTCGGGGTAGGTTGTGTTTTCAGGGAAACACATTGTCCAAGCTACCTTGCTCTCCAAAAGACAGGATGCTTGTCTCTGCCAACGGATGCCCAGAACTCCCAGAGGAAAGTGAGGGAGCTCAGAAGAAAATACCTTTTGGGGCTGCACGGGGTCAACGATTGCTGCTTCCTTGGTCTCCTCATCCACAAGGAGGTACATATAGTTGTCTGTGAGGGCTGGAAGGATTTCCACCTTCATGCTGGCCTGTGAGATGATCTGAGAAGGCCGCTGCTCGAATTCTGGATGGAGGAAGTTGACTTGAAATGAGGAAAAACCTTTGGAAGACAAGCAACCAAGTTAACTTTTCCCACAGTAGAAGAAAGCCTTTTATCATTTAGCAGACTTGGAAGGGGCCTTGAAGGTCTTCTAATCCAATCCCCTGATCTGACAGGAAATCCGAAACCCGTGATGGCGAACCTATGGCACGCAGAGCCATTTGTGCAAAGGCAAACTTACCTCACTGCGCATGTGCGCACCTCCCAGCTGATTTTCAGCCGGCTTGAGGCCTTTTTCCTGGAAGTGATGAAATGGGCCTATTATTCTGCCTGCAAAGCAGTGCAGGTAAGGGGATGCGGGGAGGGGCATGGGGGGATTGTATGCACATGTGCACACGCATTGCCTTCTGGGTGCTGGTATGTAAGCGCGCGCACACATCATTTTTGGCCAGGAGCCCAAAAAGGTTAGCCACCACTGCCCTACACCATTTCAGACAAACAGTTGTCCAATCTCTTGTAAAAAAACCTTCCAGTGATGGAGCATTTACAACTTCTGGAGGCAAGCCGTTCCACTGGTTAATTGTTCTCACTGTCAGGAAACTTCTCTTTAGTTCTAGGTTTAATGATGCAAATAGTTTGCTTTAGTTTGGCAAGATTTCTGTCTATAGGCGAGGACCAATAGAATAGAATAAAAAAAAATAACAGAGTTGGAAGGGACCTTAAAGGTCTTCTAGTCCAACCCCCTGGTCAGAAGGAAACCCTACATCGTTTCAGACAAAGTGTTGTCCAATCTCTTCTAAAAAAACCTTCCGGTGTTGGAGCATCCATAACTTCTGGAAGGAAACCGTTCCACGGATTGATTGTTCTCAGTCTCAGGAAATTTTTCAGTTCTAGGTTGCTTCTCTCCTGGATTAGTTTCCATCCATTGCTTCTTGTCCTGCCTTCAGGTGCTTTGGAGAATAGGCTGACTCTTCTTCATGGCAACCCCTTCGATATTGGAACACTACTGTATGTTATATACAATATACTGTATACTATACAAACTTAACCCTTTCTCTCTCCCCTATTTAACTGCTCTTCTTTGGGGGCATTTTCACCTTTAAAGAACAGGCACATAAAGAGATGGAGGAAGGAAAGGTCAGAGCACAGATTCAAAACAAGCAAGCGAGTCAAAGACATATCCAATCCCCCCTCCCCCACTTGCTCCAAAGGGATATGGAAAAACATTAAGAACCAAGAGAGCCACTGTTGCCTGGGTTGGCTAACAGCTCCCTAAATATTTCCTTTAGGTGTGTAATGCAGAACCACAACACTGACCTGCAAACTTTCAATGGGGTAAGAAAATAAAAAACGGATTAGTAAGTACCCAGAAAGAACTCCTGCCAGCTAGATGATTAATCACTCGGTATCATATCATGCCAGACCAGCAGTTGCTCTGTGGACTTGAGATACCGTAGCAGCAGTCATGCCTAATGTTATGTTATGTTATGTTGTGTTGTGTTGTGTTACGTTATATTATACTATACTATACTATATTATATTATAACACATGCAGGTGAAACTCGAAAAATTAGAATATCGTGCAAAAGTTCATTTATTTCAGTAATGCAACTTAAAAGGTAAACCTAATATATGAGATAGACTCATTACATGCAAAGCAAGGTAGTTCAAACCGTGATGTGTCATAATTGAGATGATTATGGCTTACAGCTTATAAAAACTCCAAATCCACAATCTCAGAGAAAGATGAGAGACATGAGACCGAACAATGCAGAAGAGCTGAAGGCCGCTATTGAAGCATTCTGGTCTTACATTCAGCAATGCCACAGGCTGATAGCTTCCATGCCATGCCACATTGAGGCAGTAATTGCTGCAAAAGGGGCCCAAGCGAAGTACTGAGTACATATGCATGCTTATACTTTTCAGAGGACGGATATTGTTCTATGTACAATCCTTGTTTTGCTGATTGCATGTAATATTCTAATTTTCTGAGATTTGGGGTTTTCATGAGCTGTAAGCCATAATCATCTCAATTATGACAAATCATGGCTTGAACTATCTTGCTTTGCATGTAATGAGTCTATCTCATATATTAAACTTTTAAAGTTGCATTACTGAAATAAATGAACTTTTGCATGATGTTCTAATTTTTCGAGTTTCACCTGTATAAACATATAACATATATATCTACAATTTATCGGTTTTTTTTCCTTCAACACTTAGTGAACAGTATATTTTCTGGGTCAATTTACTTTATACAAAATATTAATAACAACAATATTATTTAGGTATACATAATATATAATAATCTTTCAACTTCTGGAATTTATATATACATTGTAGTTATAATGTATTATATTTTGCGGCAGTATACATACTAATATTTTCCCAATTTCTGCTTTCTAGCTCTTATTTCTAACCCCTAATACAACAATTCCCATATTAAAAGGTATTATATATCTATCCATCATCTCTTATTTTTGCTATTTAAACATGTATAATAGTAGTCTATCATCTTCCAACATTTGCTTATTGATAGTAATTATAGTCACTTATGTCATGCAACAGTATGCATAACAACATTTTCCCAATTTCTAGTTTCTAGCTCTATTTTCTAACCTTTAATTCAGAGGTTCCCAAACTTTAAGACTTGTGGACTTCAACTCCCAGAATTCCTCAGCCAGCATAGCTGGTTGAAGTCCACCAGTCTTAAAGTTGCCAAGTTTGGGGACCTCTGCTTTAATGAAACAAATACGTATTATTAAGATACATTTTATAATCTATCCATCAGGATTTCTACAGGGGATTAGCTCCACTTGATAGACCAGACCAGGAAAGTTGACTTGAGAAATTAGCAAGCCTGACAGTGTTAAACTACCCCCCTCTCTCTTTATACTCCAGTGAATTAAGGAGGTGCTTGCTTTCAAATGTTATCTCAAAATTCTAGAGTTCAAAAATGTTTCATTCCTTCTGCCTGACACCCTACATAGTTCTGATTTTCAGATCCCCTTCCTCAACACAATCAGGGAGTAAATTCCTTTTCCTAGGGCCAAAGACTCCAGTAAATAAAACAATAAAACTCAGCAATAAAACTCAGGAATCAGGCGTTATCAAAAGCACAATTAAAAACCAGAAGAAGAAAAAAAGGAAAGCATAATTTAAAAAAATATTAGAATGAGCAGGGATGGATAGATTAACACTCAAAATAAAGGAGAAGGAAGAAACAGAATATTCTGTTAACATGGGACTCATTTTACCAATGGTTAGTTGAACAGAAACAGAAGTTAGAAATTCAAAAGTTTAAGAGAATGATTGAATACACAAAGAAGATTTATTGTATGGAGAAGCAAATATTATTATGTGATTATCATCAATGAGATGAATGTTGTTATTATTACTACTATTTTTCAAAACTAACTACTCAGACACCATACTGTTTGTGTAGATATTGAGTTTTTATGCTTACTAAAGAAAAATGTATAAATAAAACATACACACACACACAAATCTAGAAGAAAAACAAAGTTCCTTGTAAGTAAACAAGCAAGCATTCCCAGTCCCAGCTACCAGGCAGGAACCGAATTTAGAAAAGTATTTCTAAGCTGCTCGTTTGGAGGAAATGCTTACCTGGCACAGCCTATTAAAAGATAAGGGAGAACTTGCCTTAAAAGCCTGCCAATCACTCACATGGGCCCCCAAACAGTCCCTCTTTTGCTGTTCCTTGGCTTGCAAGCCTCCCATAAAACTTTTTCTCCAGCCAGTTCTGGGTTCCACCCCTATGCTTGACAATCCGGCTGGATAGCATGGCTTAACCCAGCTGGCCTCCGCCCGTCTCCTTCCTTCGCTCCCAGGAAACGCAGAGGGATGGGGTGAGACAAGATTCCCAACTTCGTTTTTCTTTTTTGGTGGGTGATACCTCCTTAAATGTTGTTTGGAAAGCACCAGCCCAAAACTTCACAAGGCTCGGAAAAGGAGAAAAAGTCAGGAAATTCTTATGCTTCTCTCTTTTCAGGCAGCATTTCATTCATTCGTTTAATTTTTTTATTGAAAATAAACATTAAAAATATTAAACATGATGGTCTTCTTGACATACATTTCAGTCTAAGCATTTTACATTAGATAAGATCAAAAGATATAACCATTTATATACATATATACATACACACACACACACATATATACATTTATGCTTTGTACCATTTTAGTTTTTATTTTTGTACCTCATTTCTATTTTATCTAATTCTAATTTCAGTTTTGTAAACTCCCTTTCCTATCCCTCCAATAATAGAATTTGTTTCATATTTTATAGCATTCTGATTTATCTTGCTCTTTTCATTCTAGTGTCAATCTATCTAATTCAGCGCACTGAAAAAAAATCATATCAGTCATAGCATCGTCACTGGAGATTTCTTTTGTTTTCCAATTTTGGGCAAATAACATTCTTGCTGCTGTGATAACATGTATAATTAAATAGGTATTCCTTTATTTTTTTAAAATGTAAGAAGTCCTGGATTTACAAGAGTCCATTGAGTGACAGTTCAAAGTTAAAACATTACTGGAAAAAAGTAACTTACGGCCATTTTTTACGCTTAATGATTGTGTCAGTGTCCCCGTAGTCACATGCTCAAAATTCAGACAGTTGGCACACCGATTCATACTTATGACGGTTGCAGTGTCCCAGGGTCATGTGATCATATTTTGTGACCTTCTGACCAGAAAAATAAATGGGGCAGCCAGATTCTCTTAACAATAATAATATTAGCATAACAACTGTTGTGTTCCACTTTACAACTGTTGCAAGAAAGGTTGTAAAATGGGGAAAAACTCACTTAACAGATGTCTCACTTAACATAAATGTTGGGCTCAATTGTGATCGTAAGTTGAGGACTAGCTATTTTCAGCAGCTTAGACATTCTGCATGAAAAGAGAAAAGTGCCGTGGCTGGAGAATTACAATTAGGGTATATTTTAAAATAAAAATTCCTTTAGAAAGAAACTTAGAAGCAAAACAGGCTCTCTGAATTCGCTTTGCATCTTTTTTAAAAAATATATATATTTCAAGGTTACATTCCCTGTGAATTACATATGCCTCTGACCAAATCCATTGCTGTCAAAGAGAAGGAGATTCACCCAGCACTTATGAAAGGCACCAAACTTCTCTAAGGATTCTAAGAAAAATCTGCCTGCAAAAAATATGTAACAACCACAATAAAAAAGAGAGAGAGAACAATAGCCAGTGGGGTGAAAAAGCAAGCAAAGGTGGGGACTGGTTTTAATGTATGTTTTAAGGAAGAAGGCATTGATAAAAGATGATTAATTTGGGATTTTGCCAAACATAATTTGCCAGGTACCGAAAGATATAAGCAAAAGAAAAATTGTTGCTCGGTTTCCTAATGCTTTGTGCACCAAAATTCAAGAACAGCTGTACTTAGGCCATTGTTTCTTTACCTTGAGCCCTTTAAGATGTACGGACTTCAACTCCCAGAATTCCCCGGCAAGGATTCTGGGAGTTGAAGTCCACACACCTGTGGAGAAACACTGGTCTAGGCAACTCCCAAATAACCAATGAGGTCCATGGCAGCATATTAGCAATACAGAAGCAGGGAAAGTAAATTAGAAGCTCTCTGGGTCGTAAGAGTCACCACTTATGGTGATCAAACTGGAAAGGCTGGTTGTGCAATTCTCCTCGACAGGTAATGGGAGAGTGAAGGCAGAGGCAAGCCTCCAAAAAAGACTTTGTCATCACAGCATAGGTCTGTCTTAATAAACCTTCAAAGGAAGGTTTATTAAGGTTGAATAGGATGACCCTCACAAAGAAGAAGGGGTCAAGGAGATGCAAAAGATGTCTTGATGTTGATAACAACGTATAAAGCTTTTATGTTTTTAAAATTTGAAAACTTAATAAAATTTATTTTAAAAAAAGAAAAAAAGAAGAAGGGGTCAAGCTATTCTCCAAACCACCAGAAGGCAAGATAAGAAGCAATGGATGGAAACTAATAAAGGAGAGAAGCAACCTAGAATTAAGGAGAAATTTCCTGACAGCGAGGACAATTTAATTGCCTTTGAAAGCTGTGGGTGCTCCATCATTGGGGGCTTTTGAGAAGAGATGGGACAGTCATTTATCTGAAATGGTATAAGGTCCCCTGCTTGAGCAGGGGGTTGGACTAGAAGACCTCCAAGATCCTTTCCAACTCTGGAATACTTTTCCGTTGTTAAGATTTCCTTTCACCTAAATGGCAAAGCTCCATAAGAAATAGTAATAGCACTTAGACTTATATTCCACTTCACAATGCTTAGACTTATATTCCACTTCACAATACTCTAAGCGATTTACAGAGTCAGCTTCTTGCCCCCAATAACAATCTGGGTCCTCATTTTATTCAACTCAGAATGAGAGATGGCTGAGTCAACTTTAGCCGGTCAGGATTGAACTCAAGGCAGAGACAGCCTGTAATTCTGCATTCGAACCTCTGTGCACCTTGGGAGGGAGGGAAGAAGCAAGGAAGAGGGTCTGTATCTTATCCTGACACTATCTTGCCAGAGCAGAAATTGTTTCTTGGATGAGAAGCAAAAAGTCTTCAAAAGAAAAAAACAGGAAGTCCAGTTGCCTCCTGAAAAAGCACCTTTGAACAACCATGACTTGGATGACTGAGAATTGCTACAGACTTTTAACTACAATTTGGGATGAACACCCTTTGAATGGTGTGGGAGCAGGAATGGATTTCCAGAGGAAAAAAGGTAGACTACAGGAACCAGGAGCACCGCTCAGGTGACCCCAAGGATACAGATAAATATCCAAGTCGCCTCAACGACCCTCTCAAAGGATGCAAATGACCAGCTGTTTGCAAGGAATGTAAACCCTTCCATTCCTCATTATCCTGTCAGAGCTGAAGAAGCTTCTTGGATGAGAAGGGAAACATCTTCAAAAAAAAAAACAGAAAGTCCAGTTGCCTCCTGAAAAAGCATCTTTGGGACAACCATGACCTGGATGATGGAGAATCTCTACAGACTTTTAGTGAGGGAGTGCCAACCTGTGTCGTTAAGAGAGGATTATCTGTATTGCTCTGTCGTATGCCCACATCATACTCTCCTTCAGATGTCAAGCCCACCTCTTTTTCAGACAAAAAGAGGGTGTGAGTGAATTAGAAAAGATGCCATTAGTAGAGGGGAAACTAATGATTTGGTTCTACACATCCCTATACCCCATACCTACTTTGGGCACCTCTCCTGCTAATCCATTTGATTACTCGATTCCCAACATTAAATCTGCTGTCATCAGCCATATGATCAACCTAACCAACTGGATGGTGAGAAAACCATGGATTTCCAAGGACTGTAGATTCTGTAGCTAAGGACAGCAGAAAAATAGAACATTCTGTTTATTCTACCGCCCTTAGCTACAGAATCTATGATCCTTGGAAATCCATCCTTTTCTCATCAGTCTGTTGGTTAGGTTGATGATATGACTGATGGCAGCAGATTTAACGCTGGGAATCCAGTAAATGGATTGGCTAAGGGCAGAAGACATTCTGCATATCATTCATGATGATAGATGCAGCACCACTCCAGCTGTTTTTGGCTGATCTCAAAAAAACTAAGCAAGGTTAGGGATGCTTGGTAAACATCAAAGAAGTACAACAAAGAATGTTCTTTCTGCGCCAACTCTGAAAGCTCAAACTGCCCAAGGAGCTGCTGATCCAGATCTACAGAGGAACTATTGAGTCTCTCATCTGCACCTCTACAACTGTCTGGTTTGATTCTGCAATCCAACAAGACAGACACAGATTTCAGAGAGTAATTAGGACTGCAGAAAAAAACAATTATTACCAACCTGCCTTCCATGGAGTACCTGTATAATGTCAAAAAGAGGCGGTGAAAATATTTACAGACCCCTCACATCCAAGATATAAACTGTTTCAACTCCTTCCCTCAAAACGAGGCTATAGAGCACTGCATACCAGAACAACTAAGCACAAGGACAATTTTTTCTCCAAACACCATCTACTCTGCTAAACAAATAATTCCCTCAACACTGTTCAACTATTTACAAAGTCTGCACTATTATTACTGTTAATCTTCTCATCACTCCTTATCACCCATCCCCTCCCACTTGTGACTGTATGACTGTAATTTTGTCGCTTGTATCCTTATGATTTATATTGACTGTTTCCTAATATGATTTAATTGCTTATTGTACCCTGTAACTATTATTAAATGTTGTACCTTATGATTCTTGACTCTGACGAATGTATCTTTTCTTTTATGTACACTGAGAGCATTTGCACCAAGACAAATTCCTTGTGTGTCCAATCACACTTGGCCAATAAAGAATTCTATTCTATTCTATTCTATAAGGGAGGTTCTCAGTCAGAACATTTCGGTTTTATAGGCTAGATTGTAAAGTTTTAAAAAAATGGAAAAGAGGAAATGACTTCCATACTGCTACCAAAGAAACCATTGTAGACATTTCTCTGCAGTCATCAAGAGCTCAACTCAAGAGATTTCTCTTTATCTTTTTATGGGTTCAGCATTATGGTCAGATTCGGAAGGATCAGGATGCAGAAGGATCTTGAGAAGACTTGAACATGGGGCCCTATTCAACAAAACACTATTCCAGTGGTGAGAAAAATAAGGGTTTTTTTACACTTGGGCCAGAAAAATCAAATGCACAGGTATAAGGTAAAGGTAAAGGTTCCTCTTGCACATCCGTGCTAGTCGTTTCTGGCTCTAGGGGGCGGTGCTCATCTCCGTTACAAAGCCGAGGAGCCAGCGCTGTCTGAAGATGTCTCCGAGGTCATGTGACTGGCATGACTAAACGCTGAAGGCGCATGGAGCGCTGTTGCCTTCCCACCAAAAGCAGTCCCTATTTTTTACTTGCATTTTATTTACATTCTTCCGAACTGCTAGGTTGGCAGAAGTTGCTGGGAGCTCACTCCGTTACGCGGCACTAGGGATTCGAACCGCCGAACTGCCAGCCTTTCCGATCGACAAACTCAGCGTCTTAGCCACTGAGCCACTGATACAACTGTGAGAGACGTCCTAATAGATCACCACTTCAGTAGGAGCCAGCAGTGTGCTGCAGCTGTCAAAAAAAGCTAATGCAGTCCTAGCTTGCACCAACAGAGGGATAGTCTCAAGATCACATGAACTGACAGTACGGCTTTATATTGCACTGGTGAGACTTGGAATACTGCATCCAGTTTTGGTCACCATGGTAGTACGGAAAAGATGTTGAGACTGCAAAGTGCAGAGAAGAGCTACAAAGATAAGCAGGGGTCTGGAGGCTAAACCACACGATGAACAATTGAGAGGACTAGGTATGTCTTAACAAAGAGAAGGACAAGAGTGATAGGATAGTACTTCCTGTATTTGAGGGGCTGATATAGAGAAGAGGGCTGGACAAGAAGTAACAGGTGGAACATCATTTAAGATCCAACCTAGAACTAAGGAGACAGTGAGAACAGTGAGGAGATTAGGCAACCATTTGACCAGGATAGAATAAGGACTCCTGCCTTAGTCAGGGGGTTGGACTAGAAGACCTCCAAGATCCCTTTCAATCCTATGAGTCTATGGTTTTATGAAATGGCTGTAGGGTATAGGGTTTCCTGCTTGAGCAGGGGGTTGGACTAGAAGACCTCCAAGGTACCATGCAACCCCGTTTTTCTATGTTCTATTTATTCTATGTCAGAGGTCTCCAAACTTGGCAACTTTAAGACTTGTGGACTTCAACTCCCAGAATTCTTAAAGTTGCCAAGTTTGGGTACCCCTGTTCTATGTCATCAGGAGCTGAACTCAACTTGGTGCTCTCCTGACGTTTTCAGCACCATAACTCTCAGAACTGTGCCTGAGAATTCTACAATTAATATTCCCAGCACATCTGGAGGACACCAGATGAAGAAGACAACGTAAATGTTTGTCTACAGCCTGGAAAAGTGATCAACTGGAACTGGAATCTAAACTTAATCAACATGCAACCTGGCTACCTTCAAAGCAACTGCTTTTTCCTCACAAATAACATATTTTGGGTTTCAGCATCTAAACAAAGGTATCGCACCCAACAGCATGGAATAACTACAAGCAACAGGCAAACTTGAGTTGAAATCATGCTCTTTAAATCTTGGATCACTACCATGCAGGCTGGGAACTAGTGAAGTGTATCCAACTCATTTTGTGAAAACCTGCCAATGGTTCAAGGTTTTGAACTTTGTGTGCATGTTTCTGTATCAACATCTCGTCAAAAGGGTAAGTGGCATGTTTTTGCAATACTCCTTGGCAAATCAAATAGCAAGTGACTGAAAACTGAGCTGCGACTGAGAACTTAAGTTTTATCATCTAAACCAGAAATGTGTTTTCTTTACTGTCCAATCACCCAAATGGGATTTTTTTTTTTTGCATTAAGAGCAACCAACACATTTAAAGATTGTGACACTAAAATTAAAATTTGACCAAATCAAATTATATTCTTGATCAGAAAAACACAGAATACCTATTTGGTTTTTAATATTGTATTGGCAGGTATTCATTGCAATATAAGCTAAAAAGGCTTAAAAATCAGTAGCAGCGTGTATTTAAAAGAAATCACAAACCAGGTCATGAGTTGAATGAACTAAGGAGAAACTTCCTAACAGGGAGAGCAATCAACCAGTTTGCCTTCAGAAATCGTGGGGCCTCCATCACTGGAGACTTTGAAGAAGAGACTGGACAGTCATTTGTCTGGCATGGCATAGGGATATCCAAACAAACATTTGGACTAATTTGCATCTCATAAAAAAGTATTTAAAGACCTGACAGACGAGCACAACTCAAAACACACTGATAATGTCTCCTTGAATGGTAATGAAACATTTGCAACCAAATTGCTAAGTTTGGGCCTCAAACCAACAGCCTAATTATCAACCCAAGAGACTAATAAGAAAAAGTACAAAGAGCAACCAGGATGATGAGGGGACTAGAGACTAAAACATACAATGAAGGGTTGCAGAAACTGGGCCTGGCTAGTCTCTGGGAAGAGAAGGACCAGGGGAGACAGGGTAGCAGCATTCCAATATTTGAGGGGCTGCCACAGAGAGGAGGAAGGAGTCAAGCTATTTTCAAAGGCGCCCGTAGGCCAGACAAGGAATAATGGATGGAAACTGAACAAGGAGAGATTTGACCTGGAAATCAAGAGGAGTTTTCTGACAGTGAGAACAATCAATCAATGGAACAGAAGTTGCCTTTGGAAGTTGTGGGAGCTTTATCACTGGAGGCTTTCAAGAAGAGACTGCCATCTGTCAGAAATGGTGTAGGGTCTCCCACTTGGGCGGGGGGGGGGGGGGGGTTGGACTAGATGACCTAAAAGGTTCCTTCCAACTCTGATTATCTGTTATCTGTTCAGACACATTTTATGGGTCTCCCACTTGGGCGGGGGGAGGGGGTGTTGGACTAGAAGACCTCCAAGGTCCCTTCCACCTCTGTTATTCTGTTAGTTGATCAATGAAAAAGGATGCCACCTTGGTGTAACGCCCCCCACTCCCCCAGTTTTTCCTAATCGGGAGGGGGGGGGGCTAGCAAAGCTTTACCCAATAGGTGTCATTGCTCCCTTTGCTATACAAATGGAAGGGAGATGCTTTCGGAAGGAGGAGCAGATAATAAACCTGACAGCGGGACCGGGAGAAAATTTCCAATGGGAATTTTCTTGATTTGACGGCCCTTATTTTTCTGCTTTTGACCTGGAAAAGGCATGGAAAGCCTTCCGCCCAGGTGTCATTGGGGCGGTTGCGGGCTTCCAGGGCTGCTGGATAGGCGGAGAAGAGGAGCGCAGGACCTTCGACCCAGCCCCGTCCAGCCGCCCTTCGCCCGGCCCGCTGGATCCTTCCCTCCCTTCTTGCGCCCGAAGCCTCCGCGGGACGGCGCCTGCAGGGCAGCAGCGGGGCCTCCCCGGGAGGAGCCTGCCCCGGCCGGCGGGCCTCCTTCCCGGCCCTCCCCGGCACGTACCCCTCCGAAGCGGGCCAGCCAGCAGCAGCAGAGCGGGGCCGATCCTCCCGCCGCCCACGCAGACCATGGTCCGAGGTGGAGGCGCCGCCGCAACCGAAGCCCGCGCGCCCCGACCCCAGCCGCTCCGGCGGGCGCTCCCTTTGGCGCAGGCGCGCTGCCCCGCCTCCGCCACGCCCCCGCCACCGTCCAATGGCCGCGCTGCCTGCGGGGGCCCGCCCTCTCAGCGGGGCTTGCGGGCGGGGCTCGTGCCAAGGGCTGGGGAAGGGAGGAAGGAGCGCCAGCAAGGTCCGCGCCGGGAAGGTAAGTGGCGGCTGTGCGCAGCTCCCTCCTTGACCCGAATTGCTATTATTATCTTTCACATCTGGAGGTTTTTAAGGAGAGACTGGACAGTCACTTGTCTGAGATGGTATATCGGTTTTCCTGGTGGATCACAGGGCTGGACTGGAAGACCTCCAAGGTCCGTTCCTCCTATTCCGCATTCTGTTCTATTCCTATTACTTTCCTATCATCTTCTCCTTACTGGTATCTTGTGATTTGCAGGGGGTCCTCGATTTACGATCGCAACTGAGCCCAAAATTCCTGTGGCTAAGCGAGGTTTAAGTGAGTTTTTGCTCCATTTTACAATCTTTCTCGTCACAGCTGTGAAGTGAATCACTGCAGTTAGTAAGGCGGTTGTTAGGTGAATCTGGCTTCCCTGTTGACTTTGCTTGTCAGAAGATCACCAAAGGGGATCACATGACCCCTGGGACACTGCAAACTATTATAAATACAAACCAGTTTGCCAAGCCTCCGAATTTTGATTTCTTGGCCATGGGGAGGCTGCCGTGATCATGCGAAAAATTGGCCACTTTTTTAGCACTATTGAAACTTTGGTCACTAAATGAACTGTTGAAATCTAGGACTACCCATTCAATTTCTGTGGTGGCTCACTGGTTACACTGCAGTACTGCAAGCTACTCCTACCGCAATTTGGCAGTTTGAATCTCACCAGGCTCAAGGTTGACTCGGCCTACCGTCCTTCCAAGTTGGGAAAAACGAGGACCCGGACCGTTGGGGGCAAAAGGCTGACTCTTTAAACCACTTAGAGAGGGCTGTAAAGCACTATAAAGCGGTATATAAGTCTAAATGCTATTGCTATTTATCTCTCTATCTCTCACCTATCTATCTATCTATCTATCTATCTATCTATCTATCTATCTATCTATCTATCTATCTATCTATCTATCTATCTATCTATCTCTTGCTGTGGTGGTTCAGTGGTTAGAATGCAGCTTTTCAGGCTGACTCTGCTCACTGCCAGTAGTTCAAATCCCACCAGGCTCAAGATTGATTCAGTCTTCCATCCTTCCAAGGTGGGTAAAACGAAGACCCAGATTATTGGGGGCAAGAGGCTGACTCTGTAAACTGTTTAGAGAGGGCTGTAAAGCATTATAAAGTGGTGTACAAGTCTAAGTGCTATTGCCTTTCTTTCTTTCTTTCTTTCTTTCTTTCTTTCTTTCTTTCTTTCTTTCTTTCTTTCTTTCTTTCCTTTCTTTCTTTCTTTTTCTTTCTTTCCTTCCTTCCTTCCTTCTTTCCTTCCTTCCATCCATGGTGTGCCGTGGTTAGAATGCAGTATTGCAGGCTAACTCTGCTGACTGCCAGCTGTTCAATCCTGACTGGTTCAAGATTGACTCAGCCTTCCATCCTTCCGAGGTGGGTCAAATGAGGATCCAGATTGTTGGGGGCAAGAGGCTGACTCTGTAAACCACTTAGAAAGGGCTAGAAAACACTGTGAAGCGGTATATAAGTCTAAGTGCCATTGCTATTTTCCATTCTCTATTCTGCATTCTATTCTATATTTAATTCTGTTCTATATTTTGCTCTGTTCTTTTCTATTCTGGAAATGAAGCCTCTGGCTGAGCAGAAGGTGAGTGTGGGAGCCAGACTTTCTGGGGTTTAGCCCCACACAGATGCTCCCTTGCTTGGGCAGGGAGTCAGTCCCCGCTTCCTCCTTTATTTAGTAATAAGCTCTGCAAAATCTGGATGGGTTTTCTTCTGCAATTTTACATCAGGCTGAGGTTTTCAATAGATGCTGAAATAGGGCGGCTTTCCAGAGAATCTGAGTCCAAACTGACCCAATAAGAATAATTAATCAGTGACCAAATGCAGGAAGGCTCTCTTGAGGAGCAGAGTTCAATCGCAACGTATGGAGGCTTTTCTCTTGCTTCAAAATATTTTTTTTTTTCAGAAAATGAAAAATAAGAGCAAAAGGATAATTATGTTATTAATATTATTGTATTATTGTTATCTACTCCCTTTTAGCAGTGTTCATTTCTGCCAGAAGCAGCGATTAGGATGGTTGCTCTGCAAATTCAGATGAGAGAAGGCAGTTGCTGAATAATAAGATGTACCATGAAGCAGCAGAAACCTGGATTTCATCCGTTTTCCTTCTTTCCTAGATGACTTAGCGATTACTTTAAGTTTCAAAAGGACAAGGAATGAACTCGTTCTGGTTATGTATAGAGGGGTTTTTAAACTGTGTCCCATGGAGTTCTAGAGTTTTGCAAGGTAGGGTTTCATTAGTGGCTAAGGGCAAAATAACAACATCCAACCCACCCCCACAAAAACCCAACCTTTGAATAAAGCCCGTTTTCTGTTATTAGACCTTTGTCACTTGACAGGGGCTCCAGACAGGTTCCCCAGCCTGAAAAGATTTGAAAACCTTAGGCTTTCAAGGACAGGGATGGCTAACCTTTTGTTCATCACGTGCCGAAAGTGCGTGCATGCGGAGGCATGCCTGCACCCATAATGCAATGCGCACGCACCCCCCCACCCCCCTGCGCATGTACATGCGATCCCCCCATGCAGCGCGTGCTTCTGCGCATGCGTGGGTGTCTCATGTGTGCCCCCTGCCCCCCATGCATGCGTGGCAGATACCCAACAATCAGCTGGCCCTCGGGAGGCGCGTGTGCATCTGCAATGCATCTGTTCCGGGCAATTGCTTGTGTGCCGGCAGAAATGGCTCTTCACGCCACTTCCGGCACATGTGCCATAGGCTCGCCATCATGGCCCTAGGACCACCGATCTGTTGTTTGGCCCCATCTGTGTTGGGCTTTAAAACAACCTCACAGGCTCCAGCTAAGAGTTTGACCCCTCCTGGCCAAGAGGACATCCAAGTCTTCATGTTCCCAAAGAATCACCAGGGTCAGGGCAAATTTAATCAGGTGGTGGGGAATTGGTATCCCAAAAGCAGGTTCTGGCACAGAATCAGCACACTTTCTGGATCCAAAACTACACACTCTTTTCATTCGTGGGGTCCACAGCAGGCCTCTCGTGATCAGAGCATCGTTTCATTTTGTACCTCTGGCATTCCGATTGCTTTGATTTTGTTTTTAATGTAGACCAGCTTGATTTTTTTTTCTAATTTGTCCACTGTGTACTCTAGCGAAGAAATACAGGTAGTCCTCGACTTACGACCACGACTGAGCCCAACATTTCTATTGCTAAATGAGATGTTTGTTCAGTGAGTTTTGCCCGATTTTACAACCTGTCTTGCTACAGTTGTTAAGTGAATCACTGCAGCTGATCGGTTAGTAACCTGGTTGTTAAGTGAATGTAGCTTCCCTGTTGACTTTTCTTGTCACAAAAGGGGATCACGTGACCCCAGGATGCTGCAACCATCATAAATATGAACCAGTTGCCAAGCCTCTGAATTTTGATAATGTGATCATGGAGATGCTGCAAAGGTCGTAACTTTCGAAAAACGGGCATGAGCCACAATTTTCAGTGTCACTTTGAATGGACTGCTGAAAGTCGAGGATTACCTGCATATGACCTGGGTGCAGAACTTTTAAGCAAATAAAAATATAAATGAAGCTATATGGGAAAAATGCTTAAACCCTATAAATTATTGATTCCTCCCCCCCTCCAGACTGGAAATCAGGATCTAGACTGCTGTGTGGAAAAACTGTTGCTCTTCACGCGAAGCTACACCACAATTGCTGCTTCCAGAGTGAACTGTTTTGAAGAGCTGAGAACTGCAGCATGGCTTCTTCTAAGCCCATAGGCAGGTTCTGGGAGTGGGGCAAGAACATTTTCTGTGTGGGGAGGAATTATGCCGCCCATGCCAAGGAGTTGAAGAATGCCCTCCCTGCTAAGCCGCTCTTCTTCCTCAAGCCCTCCTCAGCCTACGTCAGGGAAGGCCATCCCATCATCCAGCCCTACTACTGTGAGAAGCTGCACCACGAGGTGGAACTGGGCGTGGTGATTGGGAAGAGAAGCCAGGCCGTCCCTCAGGAAGCAGCCATGGGTCACGTGGCAGGCTACGCTCTCTGCCTGGACATGACAGCCAGGGATACTCAGGAGGAATGCAAGAAGAAAGGGCTTCCTTGGACTCTGGCCAAGGGATTCAATACCTCCTGTCCAGTGAGCGACTTTGTGCCCAAGGAGAAAGTCCCAGATCCGCATCGGTTGAAGATCTGGCTAAAGGTGAATGGGGAGTTACGGCAAGAAGGGAACACATCCAGCATGATTTTCACCATTCCATACCTCATCAGCTACATCAGCGGAATTGTCACCTTGGAAGAAGGGGATATCATCTTAACGGGATCCCCCGAAGGAGTTGCGGCTGTGCAAGAGGAGGATGAAATAGAAGCCGGGATTGAGGGGCTGCTGAGTGTACGCTTTCAGGTAGCGCGGCAGAAAAGCTGGCCCTGATGGGTGGAAGATCCTTTTCTCTGGGAGCGTCTAGGGAGATTCTCCATCATCCAGGTCAGGGTTGTCCCAAAGGTGCTTTTTCAAAAATATCAACTGGACTTTTTTGGCTTTTCCTTGAAGACATTTCACTTTGAAGACGAAAAAGCACCTTTGGGACTTTTCTCTGGAAGAAAAAAGAGGGTCATACAAAGGGCCAGATTTCTTCCTCACCCCCCAATAGTAGGCTTTCAGAAGAGCCTCCAATGATATGTCCTTCTCTCTCGCAGAGTGCCACCAACAGAGATCCCAACCTATTGTGTACCAGATACAGTGACTTTATTTCCACATAGGATAGACCAGAATATAGCAATATGCTGACAAACATACACCAGTTGCCTAGTTGGAGCAGCTAAACAGACCTTAATACTTGAATCCTTTTGCTATGACTTGCAGATAAGATATCCAGGTTGTTTCCTTTTGGCAAGTTCAAGTTTAGAAGCTATATTGGTTGTTTATTTTCTATTCCTGGCTTGTCTGGAAAAGGCCAGCCTGTAGTTATAAATAAAAAGTCTAAATATTTTTTTAAGACTGCAAAACACTTTGTATCTTATAGTTATAATCTACCTTCCTTAAAACCAAGTAATGAAGGAATTTTGCAGCCAATTATATTGTTTAAAAAATATATTTTATATGATGAGATTTTAACAACATTTTGAAATGAACCCAAAACTTGTCTTTTTATTTCTGAATACCAGTCAGTTCATAATACTACTTGCTTGTTATCTATGAAACAAAATATAATTAGCATTTTTGAAACAGGGCATAGATATATTTTCCCTGTTGAACACTTAAAGGGGGGAAATGGAAAAGTGCTAAGATAAGATACTCCTTCATTACACGTAATAAGTTTGTGGCACATGAAGATGATGCTTCTCTCCCAGCTGAAACTCTAAGCTACTGAACTATCTCTCATTACAAAAAATTCTGAATATCCTTCCTTTTTGAGGTCATCTGAAATTAAACATGCTTGTCAAGAATATTGAAAACATATATTCTTTCCACATTATAATGGAAAACTAAATTGGAAAGTGAAACTCTTCAAAGCCAGATAAAATCTTGCCACCTTAATAAAGTATATTTTACAAGCCTTTGCATGGAGTCTGCATTCCCTACCACAGATGTCATTTCGCCATGCTATGATAAAATAAGAATTCCTTCCAATTGTTCTAAAGATGCATAATGTAGTTATTTTCCTTTTTCAGGTAAGTTTTGACAAGCCTCCACTGGATCTGCTTGCTTGCAAGAAAGCAGTTTCACTCTTAGCCCAGTTCGTGCTGTGGTAGAAAAAATAACCTATGGGAGTAAATGTACAAATCACCACTTTTACAAACAATTTTAAAAATTTCCCCCTCTTTTTACAAGTTCTAGGTTAATAGGCTAAACATTCTACGTTATGTAGACTGTCTCATAAATAGTATTTATTAGAAAAGCATGGAAGCAACCTCTGTTCCATTTGTTGTATTTCTCTAGCATTTACTGCTAGAGAATCTTGACAAAATATATTTGAGCATTACACACATGAATTTAGTAATTTGTAAATATTACGCACTACCATGTTTTTTTAGAAAAATCTTTGGTTTTTAAAGTTTCTGGATACTGGGTTCCAAAATATTGTAGAAATGTCTTTTTCTTGGAGATCAAAGTTTTCATTCAATGGGAGAAACTGATCATAGATTTTGAGATGTTAGTAGACTGGTCAAGTTGTAAGAAATATCTTTAGGACTGTATTACTGTGTAATTATAATCGACAATGTGGAATCCTAGCTGATGTTGGCTCAAAGCTCTTTGCAGGATGTCATACTGAGAGTCTTCAACTTACAAATATTTGTCAAGTGACCATTGAAAGTTACAACACCACAGAGAAAAGTGACTTATGACTATTTTTCACATGACTGTTGCAGCATCCCCATGGTAACATTATCAAAATTCGGATGCTTGGCAACTGGTTCATATTTTTTTAAAATAAACTTTATTAATTTTACAAGTAAAACAGAAAAAAAACACAAACATAAATGTGAAAGAGAAAAAAAAAGAAAGAAAAGTGGAAAAGAAAAATTTAGAAAACAATTAAAACCCATTTCGTCCTTGACAGTTTGTTGGACCTTATTTTCAACCTTGTTTTATACTCTCTATACAATTAATCCTTGTGCGAATATATATATGTATATATAGTCATTACTACAATTATAATACATTTTCTTTTGCCCTTTATTATTTAATTGACCTTTATTCTATCCATTCATACCAGCAGTTCCAGCTGTCGTAATACATTGATATATCTTTTCCTTTTAATGCCAAAGTTAATCTTTCCATCTCTGCCCAATTTGCTATTTTTTGAATAATTATTTCTTCTGATGGAATATAAGGTTGCTTCCAATATTGTGCAAAGGCCAGTCTGGCCGCTGTCAAAATATATACTTGTCAGATCCGTATATCTGTCATTTCTTCAGTGGAAGAAGAAAAGAGGGGGGGAACTGATAAAGAAATCCTTTCTTGATGTAACCTGAATATATTTAACCTTATATCGAATTTGTACACCCACACGATACAATGGAGGGAGGGAAGCCAGATGGCCAGAATCTAACACCTCTGAGAGGCACAGCCAGGAGATGAGAAGACCATAAAAACTCCACAGTGAAGTGCTCTGGGCAATCTCCAAAAAACAGTCCATTCTAAAAAGGGGGAGGGAGGAAATTAGGTATGTCCTGGGAAACTGTGAGAAAGATCATTCCTACAGAAGGGCTGGGAAGGGAATTAACATATTGGTTTTTGTTTCCCTAAATAAACATTTTGTTTCCCTAAATAAACATTGAGATAAGGGGAGGGGTTCTAAACCTATCACTGTATGCCTGAGGGACCTCAGACGCTGCTTTGAACTCCTACATGAATTGTCTCATCTCAATAAAGAATTCCTTTTGATATGTTTGGTTCTCAGAAGTTCATTCTTATTGATTGAATGGGAAAAAGTTCTGTAGCCTGATATAAAGCAGCGTCTAGATCATCATTTAATCCATCTTTGAACCAACAGACTAGAATATCCTCTGGCCAATCTACCCGGCCGGCCAGGTCACAAAATTCATCGGTGTATTCTGCTACCAGGCGACGGCCTTGTTTTACAACTCTAATGCAGTCGTGGGCTTTTCTATCGGCAAGGGGGTCCTCGAAGTGGTGGCATTGGGCCATCATAAAGCGATCTAGGTTTCTTAATTTTGGGGCGTTGACGTGGAGCATCACCATCCATCTGGCTGCTGCCCCTTCAAGGGCCAGGGTGACAACTCGTACTCGGGACCCCGGGGTTGGGAAATCCCGTCCATATTCTTGCATGTAGGTGAGCACTTGCGCCAGGAAAAATTCCAGTTTCTGGGGGTCTCCATTGAATTTTGCCACCAAGAGCGGGATCTTCCTCTGTAGTTGTATGTTTCTAGGTTGGCCAGGGTTAATTCCCTGATCCGGGGCATTTAAGGGTAGGGTACCTGGTATGGCTGCTGGTTCTTCAGCTTGTCCCTCTTCCCACTCAATCTCCGCTGGATCCGGGGTGGCGGCTCGGGTTCTCTCATTTTCTGGTTCCCTCGCTCTCCTGCGTTGTCATCTTTGTGCATCCCCCACATCGAGGTTCTCTAGGGCTTCCCTCACGAGGCGATTTATGTACTGTCTCATTCGGTTGTCGGCCGGTGGCTCCTCGTCCCATTCTTCCTGATTCGATAGGGCCTCTAGCTCCAATTTCCACCCAGGTTTACGATTTCCTCGGGTGAGGGTTACTCCCCTGGTTCTTCCATCCCAGCTGTCTCTCCTACACCTATGGACCACCGGGGCTTTGTGGAGGTTTCGCAGGCAGCCTTGCTGTCTTTGATGGGATGCATCGAGTCAGTATTTGACTGGGTAATTGTTGACGTTTCTCCCCAGCATTCGGCTCCCCCTTGCTCCTTGCTGTATTCAGACATTTTTCTTCTCTTGCAGGGTCCCCTCGGTAGAGTGAAAGGTTTTCAAAAAAAAAATTTCCTCTCCGGGCTGACCTTTATTGCAGACGTAATAAAAGAATTCTGGTTTAAATTTGATCTGTTCTGTTGTCATTTCCTCCAACCATTTCCTAATTTTCTGCCAATATTTTTGAGCCTCTATGCATGACCACCACATGTGAAAGAAAGTTCCCTCCTTTTTTTTACATTTCCAGCAATTCGGATTCATGTTGGGGTGCATTTTCGCTAATCTCGAGGGAGGAAGGTACCATCTATAAAACATCTTGTAGATATTTTCCTTGTAGGCTGCCAATTTTGTGATTTTGTTGTTTCTACTCCAGACCTTCTCCCATTCTATTAAGGTAATACTATGTCCTATATTCCTACTCCAGGCTATCATATTCCCTTTGACAATTTCTTCCTCTAATTCTGCCTCTAGTAAATAATTATAAAAAAAAATTTTTTTTTTTTAACTGGACCTAATAGAATTTTGTCTAGTTGCTGAAGTTTATTATTGATTCCAAATTCTTTCTTATCCTGTTTGTATCTACTCTGAACTTGAAGATATACCCATCTATTAATTTGTACTCCCTGGTCTTGAAGATCTTGCCACAATTTCAAATTGCCTTGCGCATCCAATAAGTCCTTATATTTAATCATCTTAGTAATATCCAAATTATTTGGGTGGATCATCGCTTCCATTGTTGAAATCCAGATTGGTATCTTTAAATAATGTTTTTTCCTTATTTTCTTCCAGTTGGTCATAATGCATCTCTAATTAAATGTCTGTGGAAGTATTTCTGGGTAGTTTTCCCGATATCCCATAAAAAAGTATGCCACCCCCTCTAAGTCGTGGTCTTCTAAAACTAATATTCTCTTGTTTGTTAAATTCACCCATTCCTTCAACCATACTAAGGAGGCCACACTATAGTACAACTCCCAGTTTGGAAGGGCATTCCCCGCCCGCCTGCTCTTCATATTTTGCATTGCCTTTAAATTTATTCTCGGCAACTGATTCATATTTATGATGGTTGCAGTGTCCCAAGGTCACGTGATCCCCTTTTGTGACCTTCCGACAACCAAAGTCAATGAGGAAATCAGATTCACTTAATAACCATGTCATGAACTTAATAGTTGTAGTGATTCACTTAACAATTATGACAAGAAAGGTCGTAAAATGGGGCATAACTGTTTGACTTAGGAACAAAAATTTTGGACTCAGTTCTGGTCCTAAGCCAAGAACTATCTCTGCTATAACATAATTTTTACAGATGATCTAATGAATCATTTTGGTGACTGTGATTTTTTTTATAATCAATTTTTACAAATTCAGTATATGATGTACTGTTTCCTCTGCACAATCCACACTTTGATTATTATTTTATTATTATTCTGTTATTAGATATATATATGAAGTCAAAGCAGCAAACATACTTAATATTCCTGCCTCCTATTTCCCCACAATAACCTGCATGAAGTGGGTTTGGGCTGAGAGAATGAATGAATGGCCAAAACCCAGCTGGCTTTCACAGCTAAAGAAGGCCTAGAATTCAATCTTCTAATTTTTAGATCAGCATCTTAATCACAATATCAAACTGGCTCTTTTATATTTTAATAGAATAAAAATAGAATAGAAAAGAAAAAAGAAAGGAATAGAAAAGAGAATAGAATAGTAAAGAAAATAGAGAATAGAATAGAATTTAGAATAGAATACAACAGAATAGAGTAGAATAGAATTCAGAAGAGAGGGGAGGAGAGGAAAGGAAAGGAGGAGAGAAGAAAAGAGTTGGAAGGGACCTTGGAGGTCTTCTAGTTCAGCCTCCTGTTCAAACTGGAAAATCTATACTGTTTCAGACAAGTGGCTGTCCAGTTTCTTCTTAGAACCCTCCAGTGATGGAGTACCCATAATTTCTGGAGGCAAGCTGTTCCACTGGTTAATCATGCTTTATTATTATTTATTATACTTACCTTAAAATAAATTTTGCTTCTTTCTAGAAGGAATTGCCATTTTAATGTTGTCTTTTGTGTCTCTGTCAAAGCTTGAAATTCTTGGACCTAATGGAGTGATCAAAGATCAGTTTGTTAAAACTACAAGAAGGTCTGCTATCAAACATAATTCAACAATAAAATGTTCATCTTCAGAATGTGATCAGAAAGCTAAATTTCCTGCAAGGCAAATAAAGCAGTAAAGGCCATTTTCCTAATTTGTCTGGAAAGAAAATACATTAAAATGAATCAAAATTATTAAGCATCTGTAATTATCACTTCAATATAAATGCTACCTCAGGAATAAATTATTTATATCAAATTGATTGCTATGGAATGCTCATAATATATGTGAAGCCAAACTGTTTGTTTGCATCCTGTCTTTATTATTTTTAGAAATAATTTGGGAACATATCCAACACACCTTTCCTATTTTCCCAACAACAACCCTGTGAGATAGGTTGGGCTGAAACAAAATGACCAGCCTGAAGTTATCTGGCTGGCATTCATGACTAAGGGCAGAATTCATGGTCTCTGGATTTCTAGCCTGGTGCCTTCATCACTAAGCTAAACTGGCTCAAATGAAGTCTTTTGATATCTAACTTGTGATAACTAACAGTAAAGCCTTTTGATATCATAAAAGTTATTAAATTTAAGCTGGAATAGCTTTTAACTGAATAATGCCCACTTTATTAAATGCAGCAGACTTACAAGCCTTTTGGTATCCACAAATTTCCAACAAATTGGCCTCAAACATTGATGAGAGATTCCAAGGTTTTTACTGGCATAACAATGCTAAAAGAATAAATTCAGGAAGTAGAAAACTATTTCTTATGTTCTTACCGTGTGACCTAAAGTTTCTTCCGCTATTGTATCGCAGAGACTGCAAAAATGAAGAGTTCCTGTATGGTCAGTTAGGTCAACTAGTAAATCAAAGCTGGCAAACATTGGCACAGTGCCAGCATCTAAGGAGTTAGTGCTGCTACAAAAAGAACATGTATTTGTCTTTTCATTGACAACATAGTGGCATTTAACACTACAAAGGAAAAAAGGAAACATATTAATAGGTATACAGTTAATTGGTTTTCAAATGGATTTTTCTGTTACAGCTCTTTTTTTTTCAAATTAAGCACACTGATGAATGAAAAGCAGTTTGACAGTTGAATCCATAATCAAAGGAGATACTAGACTTCACTGAATAGATTAAAGCAGAAGCTGGGTAACATCTGGCAGACATGCTTTAATTAGGCTTACTGCCCTGAGCAGGGGGTTAGATTGCAGGGCCAAAAGAGTTGGTTTCAATGTACAAATTCAATGGTTTTCCAGGCTAATTTGAAACTGAGAAGAGAATAAATATCCACAACGCTACTCAGTTACCCTTGACGAGGTGCTTACCATCTGTTTCGTATTACTTTACTTGCTTCATTATCAATATTCAATGTAGAAATATAGGCAAAAATAATGCCATAAAATGGTTCTGGTTTTCCTTCATTTTGCAAAGTTTTCATCTTTAACTGTTCCACTGTATAAACGTCAACTATTGTCTGCACTATAGATTAAAAAAAAAAGGGGGGGGAAGCACATCTGAAAACAACAGAACTTATACCAAAGACTCAAATCTGAATAGTTCACTCTACAAAGCCAGTTGGCTCTTAAGAGCAGCGTGATGTTATTTATTTATTACATTTTCATCCTGCCTTTTATTACTTTATAAGTAATTCAAGGAAGGGAACATATAGAATACACTTTCCTCCTCCTATCTTCTCCACAACAACCTCCCTGTGAGGTGGGTTGAGCTGAGAGAGAGAGACTGGCCCTAAATCAGCTGGCTTTCATGCCTACGGCAGGAATAGAACTCAGACCCTGGTTTCAAAATCACCACTTTAACCACTACACCAAACTCTAAATGACCCCCAAATTCCTAAAATAACCAAATGATGTAATAACTATGATTTATAAATCACAGTGGCTAGATACATACATGATACAGGTAGTCCTCAACTTATGACCACAATTGAGCCCAGTATTTTTGTTGTTAAGTGAGACATTTGTTAAGTGAGTTTCCCCCCATTTTATGACGTTTCTTGCCTCAGTTGGTAAGTGAATCACTGCAGTTGATAAAGTTAGTAACTCAGTTGTTAAGTGAATCTGGCTTCCCCATTGATTGTGCTTGTCAGAAGGTCACAACATGACCTTGGGACACAGCCACGATCATAAGTATTGAACCAGTTGCCAAAGCATCTGAATTTTGATCACATCATCATGGGGATGCTGCAAAGGTAACCGTGTAACTGTGAAACACAGTCATAAGTTGCTTTTTTCAGTGCCGTTGTAACTTTAAATAGTCACTAAATGAACTATGATATGTCGAGGACTACCTGTACTAACCCATAAACTAATTATATTCTGGGTTAGCATGTTGTGTGATTTAGAAAACTTTCAGCCATTTCGGTGGATTTTGCAATCATTTCCTCATTTGTGGATATAATCCAGAATTGTTATTTTTATATGAATCTGGTTTCTCAGACTGGCCTAACCTTGTATTCATTAGCCAACACTACAGTGGCTGAATATATCTCTGTATAATTCTTCATTTTAAAACTATTATTTCTCCAATTTGTCCAAAACATGATGTATGATTTTTTTATATATAAATAGATAAAATAGTTGTTTAAGCAAAGTTCCAATCAGTTATAAGGTGTGGCTACTTTTTAAAAGATAGAACTGATAACTAAGATCTCAATCATTGTGTAAAAAGCAGACTATTTAAAAGAACACTCACAATTTATGGAATCTGATCTCCACTGATCTATCATTTCATCATCCAAGTCTAACATTTCTGGACTTTGTCTTATAAAGTTGAATAAAATATTGGCTTCTGCTGTATCTTGAAAAAATATTTTTCAATAAAATATTAATACAAGTAAATAAGTGCAATTCCATAGCATATCATGAGGATTTTAGATGAAAGTTTTATAAATGGGGTTATACTGACGATTGGGGAACAGAGCCATTATAACCTCAAACTTATAAAATATAAAGAAAATATAAAGTAAAATAAAAAAAGATTGTCTTACATTGTTAATTAATAAATATAAAAAATAATACAAATTTACATATATACATAAGCTTTAATCATTTTTGATATTTTTGTTCCTCCCTTTTTTCAACCAGTGGTAAAACTTCTCCCAGATTTTATAATAATCAGATTCGGTCTTATTTTTTAATTCTTGAGTTAATTTATCCATATCGGCGCACATCCAAATTTTTCTAATTATTTCCATCTCATCTGGCATTTTGTTACTTTTCCAGTTTTGGCATAAGCTAATCTTTGCAGCTGTGGTAACATCAATTATTAAGTATATTACATCTTTACTATATTTCCCCACATTAATTCCCAATAGAAAAATTTCTGGTCTGAATTCTATTTTAATTTTATACATGTTCATTGTTGTTTTTAAATGTCTTTTCTTTTTTGTATGCTTAATAAAAATTATTTTAAAAAAAGAAAAGAAAAAATAAGACTGAGCAGAGGATCTCTATTAAATTTGTTTTCTTTAAAAAAAAGTTGGAGGTCAAATCCTTATATAGTATATGCATAGCTACAATTGTTTATGATATATTATTTATACTTATAGAAAGTTTTATTTCAGATCCAAACCACTGACTTTAAATTCCCAACATTCTGATCATTAAAATGATTAGAAAAAGGCATTTATGATACTTTAAACAGAACTTAAGAACAATTACTTACCAGGATTAATCGTAATGATGGTCTTTGAGATTACAGTTGCAATCATACAGTTTCTAAATTTATCAAAATTTATTCTTATATCAGATGCAAATATTACTGAGAAAAGAAAATACAGTGTTTTGTTATCCCAGGCAAACTTTAGATACTTTTAACAAAATCCGGTAATGTTTGCGAAAAATGAAAAAAATGATACCTGTTTCTTGAGGTACCCAGCTCTGTGCAAACTGGATAGATTCATTGTCCCAGCTGGAGAAAACAATAGCATTAGATTAATATAAATAAATGCTTATTTATTTAAAATGTTTATGATTGTATATTATTAGAGAAGTATTCAAACATTAAAAGGATATACATACTATAAATAAAACTAGTAAATAAAAAAAGCAAATACTTGATCTGATATTTCTCTGTTACCTCCTTTCCTAAAAATTGCATAATCAGGAACTATCCTATTAAATGAATTCCAGAGCAAATAGAAAGAGCCTTTCTTTTATCTTCCCAAAGTCATCTGGTATGGGAAGATGCCATTATTACTCAATAGGTAGAGAAGATTTCATATGGGAAGACACAGCCAGACAGGTTAGATTTAAGAGGTTCAAAATATTACAGCTGCACAGACTTTGGATATGCTTTTAAAAAGATGTTTCTGAACATATGGAAGACATGAATATATCTGGATCTGTTGAAAACAGTCATAGGCAGGTGATATGTTCATGCCTCCATATGCTCTGAAGCCCCTTTTGGGAATTGAATCTAAAGTTCTCCACATTCCTCAAACAACCCAGGAAGCATAAGGCTAGTGAACTATCAGCTAAATATATTTGAAGACTGAAGTAATTGGTCATACTAACAGAATAGAAGGTACACGTTCTTTGTCTCTCTAGGCTGCACCCTTGGCTTACGTTTTCCTAAAATGTTAATCTCAATTATCTTGTTATAAGCCCTGGTAGATAGAACAAAGTAGGTAATCAACTTTATTAATTAGGAGGTGTGCATAAGCGCACCAACATACCTACCTTCCCTGTCCTTTTGTTTCTTTTTTTTCTTATTCGTATCAATTTCATGTATTTATAACCATATTTATACTTATATCTGTTATCTAATAATTGCTTGACAAAATAAAATAAATAAAAAATAAAAATAAACTCTGCAAGAGAAATAGGAGTAGGGCTGGAAGAGAACTTGAGGGTCTATTTGTTCAACCCTCTGTGCAAGGCAGGAATCCTTATTCCATCCTGGACAAATGGTTATCCAGTCAGTTCTTAAAAAATCTCTAGCAATGGAGCACCCACAACTCCAGGAGTCAAGCTGTTTCACTGACTAATTGCAGACTAGAGGTACTTTTATTGAGATGGCCTATAACAGAATCTTGCAAGTCTGTGCTGTGTCTCCCCCACCTCTTCTTATTCTCCAATGAATCAGGGAAGAGTCTACCTGAGCCACTTCCAAATGTTATCTCTTTTCTCAGGACTACAACCTCCTTTGTCTTGCTAACATTTCCTGCATATTTCCATCTCGGTAAGTTTCCTTACTTGTATGCGAACAATAGAATTAAAACCCTTTTTTTTTCAAATTTAAAAGCCTACAGATGCAGCAAACCTCCCTCTTTAGAGAGTTCTGGATGCAGAACTTTTCCTGATGCATTAACACAAATGAAAGGTGTTTCTATATTCAAAGCTCTAAGAACCTTATGCCTCTATTTCACAAAGGTCAAACGATTAGGAGGCTTGGTTAGTGATCATTGTATGCATTTATACCCACTGTGTTTTCTTCATAGTTTTGTCCCAAGTTGCTTTTTCAGGAGGCAACTGGTCTTTGTTTTTCTTTTGAAGACATTTCACTTCTCATCTAAGAAGCTTCTTCAACTCTGACAGGATAGTGGGGAAGCTGAAGAAGCTTATTGGATGAGAAGCCAAACATCTTCAAAAGAAAAACAAGAAAGTCCAGTTGTTCTGAAAAAGCACCTTTGGGACAACCATGACCTGGATGACTGAGAATCTCTACAGACTTTATAGTTTTGTATTCATTCGTATATAGTAGTTGAATTATGGCTTCAACCAGTGCTTACCATATCATTGTAAAGGAAGACTCGCTATCATCGTACAGCCTTACTTCACACCTGTGGCCTTTACGCCTGTCTGAAGTAGCAAAATGTTTTGGTTCACCAACCTTTGTAAAGGGAAAAAAATAAAAATGGTTTCTTCCCCAAACCCCAGAAACTTTAACCTTAGACTGTCTATTATCGACCTCACCCCTTTCCTAAGAAATCTGTAGGGAGCGTGCATAAGCGCACCAACGTGCCTACCATCCCTGTCCTATTGTTTCTTTTATTTTTTTTTATTTTTCTTATATGTATCCATGTATTCATAACTATGTTTTTACTTATACCTATTATCTTGTAAGCAATTGACAAATGAAATTAAATAAAAATAAATAAATAAAAAGAAAACCTGATCATGATCATAATACTCCATCTATATCTGTTTTGTTAAATAGAAAATGTTCTCATATTCATGTTAACCCTATTCAAACGTAAACCCATTTCAGCAGGAATTAAGCTATAGAAGCACTGGTTGTAATTAGTGTGTGGGTAGATAAATGTAGGGTTTATTCTTCTCAGAAAGTCACAACTTTCTGAGAACAACTTATCAAATTGTGAAATATTATCAAATTGTGGAATATTGCTATAGGAAATGAAGTGTTCTTGTTTCACTTTGTCGCTTATAAAACAATAAGAATTCCTATAGAATTTGTTAGTAATTCTTATTACTAAATAGTAATTCTTATTACTAAGAAGTATTAACTCGCTGGTTTGATACTATCATAGATGAATGTCCAACAACTGATAGAAGCTGTGTTTGACAGGTAGCATGGAGAGCACTTGCCTATAAAATCACCAAGACATGACTGAATGGTTAAAACTATGGTACTACTTTAAATGGTTAGCAACCAGTTAAAGCTTTGAAAGGAAAGCACTGCATATTTTAAGTAAAACAAGATTTTCTCATATACTTAATCTCTAGTCTACTCTCTTTGTCTCTCTCTTTCAATAGGCACACATATATAAGATTCTTTACTTTTTCCCATCCAGCAAAGTCCAGCTGAAGGAATGTTTAAACTCAGTAAATGAAGACAGGAATAGTTTAGAATTTCTCACACCATTTCTCCCCCATAACTCTAATGTTAGCATTTAATAAGAGCTTATGTATTTTTTCAATACAGTTTGTACAGAAGAGTTTACATGGATTATGTAGGAAAGGGTGGATAAAGGTACAAGGGTGAGATTCAACTTAATTTGAATACTGTATTTGGCATTAATACTTAACTTCATGATTACTAATTAACCTATGCAGAAATTTTAAATAAACCTTTAGTACCTTACTCCATGATGGTTTTATAAAATATTGTTTATAAAATATTTGATTTATGTTATTCATTAACCTTTCTTAGTGCTAAATCAAGTGAAGGGTCTGCTGAGGAACACATTAAGTTCTCCTCCCAGTTTTTCTATGACCCAGTAAATTCTTATCTACCTGTATATAGAAATCCATTACATTTTCAGGCTATAATGTGAGCTCTCTTTGATTGTTATAGTTGGCATGACTTACTGATTTAATAGCAGCAAGGACATTAATTATTTTTCCATCCAGGCTTTGTCCATTGGCCACAATATCCCCCAATGAGTAAAAATCTTGAGGGTTCTTTACAGGTAGATGTAACAGAGACAGCAGTCTGGTGTCTGCTTCATAGATTCTGACCAGAGAGTGTTTCTCACTGAGCAATAGTTTGTAACTGCTGACAAGTGGGCACATAACATTTTACAACTTTTAAATACATATATACTCTACTGGTTGCATCAAACTGTATGAGTGACAGATTAAACCATTGCAAATAGCAATTGTCAATTACTTTTCTGACATCTAAATTGATTTTGATTTATTAAAAACTAAAAAAAAGTTTACTGGAAGCAGATTGTCCTTTGTACCATAGTTAAGCTTTGTAACAATGTAAGCCTATCATATATGAGGAACAAAAATCTCATCAGAATTTTTACAGCCCATATCTGTTATGAATGCATGAGGATCTTTTAGAAGTACAGCTATCCATTGTAGTCACCAACTGATGATTCTTTAGGGTGCAGTTCTGTACCCTGGATGGAAACCCAATGTTTTACTGTAGTGACCATGGCCACGGATTACCAAAACTTAAATCACAACATTTCTCAAAGCCTTTCTGTGATCACTTGTGCCCCCATCCACCCGGGTCCAAAGACCACAGGTTGAGAACCATATTCAGCTTCCTGAATTGCCTACCAGGCCATTTACTGTGAAGAAGGTAACATCAGCTAATGATTACCTTGGAACAAAGCAAAACAAAACAAAATAAAACAATGCTTCCAATCCTATTGTAGATGATAATTAAGATATTTATTAACTTTAAAGTAATTCACTGAAGTACTGCATAAAAGTTGCATAAATTCACAACATGTAAAAGACATAGAACAAAGAATAATAATTGAAAGGTACTTTGGAGGTCTTTTAGTCCAACCCCCATGCTCAAGTAGGAGACTCTACATCATTTTGGACAAATGATTGCCCTGGCCTATCCTATCTCATCTTGAAAATCTCGAGTGATGGAGCACCCAGAACTTATGAAGGCAAGCCATTCCACTGATTAATTGTCAGAAAATTTCTTCTTAATTCTAGGTTGGATATCTCTTTAATGATCTTCCATTATTCCGTGTCCTGTCCTCAAGTGCTTTGGAGAATAGGTTGACCTCCTTCTGCTTTGGCTATATTTTATGTCTATTTTCTGAATATGGAAAATAAAATTATACTATACTATTTTTGGATAGGGATAAAAGATGAATATAGGTAGGCGGACCATTCAAGATTTTGTCTTATGTGTGGCAAGTTTTACTCACAGTGCTTTGGAGAAAAAATACTGCTACAACATTTTGTTACCACAACACAGAAAAAAATCTCTGTACGTTGATTTGGATGTTAATTACATTTCTCCAATAAACCAGAAGCCAAAATAATTACACTGTACATTGTGCCTGTTTTAATATGTACAATATTCATGTAGAATATTTTCCCTAGCTTGTATACAGATAGTTCTCAAGTTATGACCACAATTGAACAAAATGTAAACATTTGTTAAGTTTGATCCACTTTACAACTTTTCTTGTCACAATTGTTAAGTAAAGCATTGCATTTGTGAAGTTAGTCACCTGGTTGTTAAGCAAATCTGGCTTCCCCATTGGCTTTGCTTGTCAGAAAGCCACAAAAGGGGATCACATGTCCCCAGGAGACTGCAACCGTCATAAATATGAGTCAGTTGCCAGTCCTCTGAACTTTGATCATGTGACCCTGGGGATGCTGCAACGGTCATAAGTGTGAAAAATGGTCATAAGTCACTTTTTCCGATGCAGTTGTAACTTTGAACGGTCACTAAATGAACTGTTGCAAGTCGAAGGCTACCTGTATAATTGTGCAGTAATAATCACCTGCATCTTCTGATAACAGGAATCTAACTGTTCCAACCATATTAATTCTATTTTTTAATTTACCTTGTTGTAGTAGGGTTGAACTTTTCCTCTTTTTCTACCTCTTTTGTCTGTACTAGAGGATTTTCAATTATGACTGTGATTTAAAAAAATCAAATAACAGTTTACAAGTGGACCGATATACCTACAAACCAGTCCTAACTGTTTGCCCTATAAGTAGAATTTACAGAGTGAGTAATTTAAATTATATCCTAATTTTCAATAAAAAAAAATGGTTAGTAAAATAAAATAAAAGAAGCAGGCTGTGTGCACCACTTCATAACATCTGGCACACGTATCTCCTGCCTGCAACACTGCAGCTCCTTAAATCAAACATATCTTTTCCCAGGATTATACTATATCCTGTATGCAGAAGGCAGCTGGCCTGACCTGGAAAGATGCTGCACCTTTAATGATTTACAGATACATGCTATGTTTGTGCTGCATAGTATCTTTTTACCTTGGAATACAAAATAATGTAGAAAGTAAAAAGCAGCATGATTGAAGTATAGGCTTTTTAATTGCACATGCTTTTTAGAAATACTTTAAAATTTAGAAGATTTAGTTTACCAATTTTTGTCCAATAGTAACTTTGCACAGATTATACTATTTAAATCAGGAATGGGTAAATTGTACCTTTTATCTACTTTTAACTCAATATGGAACCCCTTCAATATGGGGCAGCCCTGCTCATGCTTTCCTTAGGCTCATATCAGTTATCAACAGTACTGAAAAATTAGGATAAGTATTAGGATAACCATATTAATAGAGTTCACTGAAGATGTGAAGAAGACATCTCTGGCTGATCTTTGAACAACTAAAATTATTCAGGTTGGAGTAAGAATTTTTAATTTCCCCTTGTAGTGATTCCAATACAAATAAAATTTGGTAAGGAAAACAATCTTTGAACAATCCCATCCTCAAAATATCTGCCGACATGTGAGAAAATGGCATTTCTTTTTTTTTTCTGGATTAAGTTTATCTCTCCTGGTTTAATTGTTCAAATGAAAGAGAGAGAAAATCATAAAGATGTTCTGGAACCAGGTTTAACTCCTGTTGACTGCAGGAACCACATCCATGCAATTTTCTTAGCCACCACAAGGATGTGATTTACCATCAGTGCTGTTTGTCATTTTCTTTTTAAAAAAAAATCACTCTAACCTACAGCCCTGGGGATTCTGTTGCAGAATTCAAGTATTAACTAGATCTAGCCTGACTTAGGTTTTTGTGACCAGCTAAGATAAACTAAGTGTGGAATAGCTTTTATTCAACCATATAGAAAATTAGGCAGAGCTGGCAATGATCTTAATATATGCATAAAATAATTGCCAGAAATAATAAAAAATAATATTAAATTGTGTTTCAAATCTCCAGATTCGCATAATAAAATTTTATTGAGAAGCACTGGGGATGTTTTAAAGATTCATTTATTATAGTGGAAATAATTAAATGAAAGAAAGGCTGTGCAACATATAATACCATGTATGTATTTTATTCAAAAATAATTCCCATTATGTCAATGGGAATTACTAGACTATTCCTACATTCACCATAGGGGATGACTCCAATTACTTCTAAAGTTGTGAAACATTTTAGAAGAGTAAAAACATAGTATAATGGTCTAAGAAGGAATGTGAGAAATTATGTTCTAAGTTTATATGTCTTCATGACAGCTTCACTAATCAGAATATTGAATATGACTTCTTTCAATTAGTCTAACTGAAAAAATTGGTTCCAATTAAATAGTTCTGTAATTCCTTGAAGAAAAACACACTAAGATCATAGCCACATTATATTGCTTTAAGAAAGAGAAAAACATATTGAAATATGTTCAGAATAAATTCCAGCTTACCGCAATCACCAAGTCTAAAGCTTTCTGAAAGTGATTTAATATAGTCCTCTCTTCCCCAGGCATTCAAATTTATGAACCATGATGGGGAATCGCGAACGGTAAAACAAAAAGTATATCGTTCTGATCCAATATCTGCAGAGAAGGGTATATTTAAAAAAGCCATTTAAAATTTGAATTTGGTATGAGACACATAATATATAGATGATATTTTGTCTGCTATTACAAAACTTAAACCATGACATGAATAATGTTTTTGAATCAATTATCAGACTGAATTCTGGGGCCTGACATCTGTACCAGACACTGGTTGCTTAACTGTCAGCACTTCAGTTTCAGAAGTCCATTCTGTTATATATAAACACATAGTATATCAGAAAGCAGGGAAATTAAGATACAAGCAGCAGGAGCAAAGAAAAAGAAATGCTACACAGTCCTCATATAACCACAAGGTTATAGGTAGTTATAGGTATAACCACAAGGTTATAGGTAGCCCTCGTATGACCACAATTGAGCCCAAAATTTATTTATTTTGCCAAGTGAGAAATTTGAGTTTTGCCCCATTTTACGACTTGTCTTGCCACATTGGTTAAGTGAATCACCGCAGCTCTTAGATTGGAACACACATATTAAGTGAATCTGATTTTCCTATTGAATTTGCTTGTCAGAAGGTTGCAAAAGGGAATCATATGACACCAGGACACTGCAATTGTCATAAATGTGAGTCAGTCACCAAATGTTTGAATGTAAATCACATGATCATGGGGATGCTGCAATGTCATAAGTGTGAAAAATGGTCATAAGTCACTTTTTTGAGTGCCATTATAACTTTGAACAGCCACTAAGCGAGCTGTTATAAGGACTGCCTGTACCATAAATGATGGATGAGAAATTACTGGTATATACAATGAAAATATTGCAGAGCAATCTCATTCATTCCACCAGAGGTCACCATATTTTTTAAACTTTCTCTGGAATGGGAACAAAAATTTTAGGAAAAGAAACCAGTGTGAGATTTAGTATTGAATATTATATTGAATAAAATATTTGGCTTATATTCATTGCTTCAAAAATAGGGAAAGGCCCAATGCTAAGGAACTAAGGAACAGGTAAGTATCCTTAAGAGTAGTGAGAGACACATCAACAAAAATGATGGATATAAGGGAAACTTGCTCCCCTTAACTTCTTATCACCAGTTGAATCATAGGGTTGGAAGGGACCTTGGAGATCTTCTAGTCCAACCCCCTGCCCAAGGCAGGAGACATTATTCCATCTCAGACAAATTGTCCAATCTTTTCTTGAGAACCTCCAGCAGTGGAGTACTCGCAACTCTGATAGGCAAGCTGTTCCATTGATTAATTGTTCTCATTGTCAGGAAATTTCTCATTATTTCCAGGTTGTATCTCCTTTTGATAGGTTTCCACCCATTGCTTCTTGTGTTATCTGCAGGTGCTTCCGAGAATAAGATGACCCCTATGTACCAGAAGACAGCTATCACGTCATCCCTAATCCTTCTCTTCATTAGGCTACATGTATCTAACTCCTTTCACATTTCAGTTTAACCTCCAGATCCCTTATCATCTTTGTTGCGCTTCTCAGCATCCTTTCTAGGACCTCAGCATCCTGTTTTGTATCTTGGTGACCAGAATTGGACACAGTATTCCAAGTGTGGCCTCATTAATTAATATATTATAGGAAGCGATGTGGTGGCTCAGGAGTTAGAATGCACTACTGCAGGATACTTCTGCTGATTGCCAGCTACCAGCAGTTCGATCCTGACTGGCTTAAGGTTGATTCAGCCTTCTGTCCTTCCGAGGTGGGTAAAATGAGGAGCCAGATTGTTGGGGGCAATAGGCTCACTCTGTAAACTGTTTAGAGAGGGATGTAAAGCACCGTGAAGTGGAATATAAGTTAAGTCCTATTGTTTTAGAGTGGTACTATCCCTTCTCATGATCTTGTATAACTTGTGCAAAGTGTACCTGTGAAATAGCTATTGTCATTTCAACATGTCATTTGTACAGAAAAGATTGCACCATATATTTTTTAATTAGTCAAGACACTGACAGAAAGATAGAGCCTGAGAAACTGAGAATAAGATACTTAAAAACCACTTTACTTTTTCTGTCCGGAAAGCCTTTGGCATCTGTTTTCCCAATCACCACACCAATTATACTCTGAGAAAAAAAAGAGAGATTGCAGAATATATACATCAAATACAAATGTACAGGATGGATTTCTTTTCACAGATTCTTTATATTCCTTCATTAATTAAAAGCATGTTTTAAGTATTTTAACATACTTAACAGAAATATTAATTTGTTAACAGAAGTCATTCTTGCAATATACAAAAATGTATGAGAAATAATAAGGAATAGTATTATTATGAATAATAAGAAATAGTAATTTAAGGAACTCCTTTTAATGGCAGTGAATGAATAACAGAAATGATGATGGCACTAATTAAGGGGGGAAAACTGTCCAGTTAATAAAGACTTGTAGTTTTTTGTACATTCCAGGAAGTAATGGTGGGTGGTCCCTAATTCTTCATATGTTTAATATAAGCACATTTTATTTTGCCTCCATGAGCTCTCAGGAATGGATTATTTCAAGGACCAACTTCCCATTATATTCAAGCACATGTAAATCAATCAAAAAAGCCATATCTTTCTAAGTAAAAGCAGCTTCTAAAAGTGCATGTGTGAACAGATGAATATCCAAATTAGAGGAACAACATTCCTATTTTCATTTATGAATGACATTCTGAGCTCATTATTTAATCAATTTTACTTTGTTGTCCAACTGCAGAAGGATTCATGGAAGTAAATATATGCAGTTGTTACAAGTATATCATAGAAATAAAAAGTTTCAAATAATTTAAACAATCAATAATTTTATTTGTCTTAATTTCTAGCACTGGTAAACACATTTAAAAAGTACCAAAAATAGTATCTTAAATTTCTGTGATCTTTTTAGTCACTAGGAGGGGCAAAGAAACAATTCCTGCATTTATCTGGATGAGTTCGTTCAGAATATATGTGTAATAAAATATAATTTCCTCAAAGTATCCAAAAGTTTGCTTTTTAAAACATATTCTATTAATCTACATTCAAAATGTTTAGTTTCCTACTCACAGTAATTTAATTAGATGGCAACATATCCTGTGCATAATTCTACTGATAATAAAAGAACTGGTTCCTGGAATCCAAAATGTCATTTAATGCCTTAGGACTTACAACAATATTTTCTTCAAAGACTTCTTAAATTTTATCTTTACAAAATTATTTAGTCTCTTTTAACCAAGCAAAACTCCATAATTCAAAATTAAAAGCATGAGATCTATTCCTAAATCTTTTGTATATATCTTTAATTTTGAGTGAATGATTTCCAAATGTGTACAATTGGGATTGTAGCCGCACTGTTCAGCTAATCAAGGGGAAAAGAAAAAAACTTGTGTCCATTTGCCAAACAACTCTTTGTTATTTTTCTTTTCTGTCTTCAAGTAACATTATTTAGAGTATTGGATACAATATTTGCATAATTTGAAACAGTGACTTAGTGACCCAATTATATACTATTTCTTTGAAGTAATGTTTTACAATATAGTTTTCTGGAGCTAGTTGTTTACTTTTAAGGAAACACATACATTTACACATACCTATATCTAACTATTTGCTACTAACTTCCTAAAAGATGAATGTCTTAATGCTTGGCATTAAATAAACAATTTTTTTACAGACAGAAAGCAAAATTTTGTTTACCAAGTTAAACAACAAAAAAATAGGTCTTTTTTCTAATACTAAATCTCTTCTTATTGCTGTGAAATAAATAAACCCTTCTGGACAAATACAGCTGACCCATGAGTTAATACTTTGGAAATGTTTCTGTGATTACAATGTGGTAACAACCCAGGCTAGAAACTAGGAAATTATGAATTCTAGTTTCACCTTAGGCATGAAAGTCAGGTAGGTGACTTTGGGCCAGTAACTCTCTCTCAGCCCAACCCACTTCACAGGGTTGTTGTTGTATGAAAAATATGAAAAGGAAGGAGTATTAGTATGCTCACTAACTTGACATAGGGTTGCTGCACAAAGAAAAACAAAAGATAATGATAAAAGTGATACTAATGTTACAAGAAGGAAACATAATAAGAGATAATGCAAATACAAAACGCAAATGCAAAAAGTGTTTCACCATTACAGAATTCTACTTTATATAAAAGTCCAGAAATTTATTTTGAAAAAATGATTATTTATATAAACAGAATTTATCAAAGATTACAGAGAATCAGTAATTTTGAATGTACCTGTAAGAATAAGAGAAGTTTGTAAACTTATTAAAAAGACTAAAATCAGAAAAGCACCTGGGCCAGATGGTCTGCCGACATTAGGTTTTAAGGATTAAATTTTGCAACCTTAACAACAAATAATGGATGTCTATTTTACAGAATAGAAAGATTCCTGACACTTGGAAAGAAGCAAATATAGGATTCATACGTAAAGAATCCCAGGACCTGACTTTAATAAGAAATTATCAACCAATATCTTTATTGAATCATGATTATAAGTTGTTTACAATGATTTTGGATAAATGATTGAAAATAATTTTATAGGACTTTATTCATGAAGATCAATGTGAGCTGTAACTAAAGGAAAATTACAAGATAATATTAGAAATATATTGGATGTATTGAATATTTGGTTCAACATAATGAAAACCAAACTGCACTGATTTTTTTTTAGATGTAACTAAGACCTTTGATAATTTTAATTTAATTTTCTTCTTTAGAGTTCAGGAAGGTATGAATATTGGAGATTTTTTTATTAAATACATAAGATTGATTTTCACCTCATAAAAAGCCCAAATAATTGTTAATGGAGAATTAACCAAAAAAAAAAAAAAACATTGTGAGATTCAAAAAAGGAGAAGACAAAAATTGCTTGCTGTCTCCACTCTTGTTCACTTTAGTTATTCAGGTAACAGAATAGAGTGATAAGATGAGAGAATAGTGGGAATAAAAATTAATAAAATAAACTTGTAAGGGCATTTGCCAATAACCTAGCTGTAGTGTTTGGAAGATCTATTAGAGACATTAATGGGAAAATTAAATAGACTTACTAGTAAATTCTAGTAATTGTTGGAAAAACAATTTTAAGATTGAGAAAAAAGTAAAGTATTTGGGCATTAATAAATGGATTTTAAAAACCATTTTATTAGGTTTAGTGCCATACTGAGAATATGGAATAGATGTAAATTCAGGCTGTGCTCAAAAATACATTTCACAGAAGAGAAACAAAAGGCAAAAGCAAATGGTTAATACACCAGAATCATTGTAGAAACTATAAAATTAAGTCAAGATAGCAATTAATGGCAGGATATAGTTATCAATGGTTTTTCCATTTACAGTTATTAGAAAGATTTTAAATGGATTAAAAGACTTATGATATGAAGCAAAGTAAGACATAATTTGAAATGCAATTGTATACTGATTAGGAACATGTGATTATTAAAATATATGAACTTTTATTGAAATTTAAAATGGAACAACAGGTTAAAATATATGACAAAATGTGCTAAGAATTTTGCTTATAATATACAGATGGCTCAATAGGAAAATATGTGGTCAATCGAGTTGAAATTTATATTTTGATCTTAAAGATAATTTTTATGAAATGATGTATTGTTGGTACATGATGCCAGAGAAATCTAGAATATACTTCAAATGTGAAGCTGGTGGGTGCAATTAGAAAACAATCATGGAAAATTATCTCAATCTATGATTATTGCAGCAAGACTCTTATATGCACACATATGGAAAGTTTTGACATTACCCAGTATGGAGGGTTGGTGAAACTGACAAAACTTGCTGAGGTGGCTAAACTGACTGATTTGAGAAAGGTCATAACTGACATTCTGTGGTTTCTTCCCCAAACCCCAAACCCCAAAAACCTTAGACTGTCTACTATTGACCTCACCCCTTTCCTAAGAGGTCTGTAGGGGGCGTGCATAAGTGCACCAATTGTGCCTACTGTCCCTGTCCTATTGTTTCTTTTTTATTTTTCTTATATGTATCCATTTCATGTATCCATAACTAGGGCCTTGGTGGTGCAGGCTGTTAATCATCTAGCACTTAGCTCAATTGCCTGCAATTAGTGCAGGTTCGAATCCCACCAGGCTCAAGGTTGACTTAGCCTTCCATTCTCTCCGGGTAGGTAAATTGAGGACCCAAGATTGTTGGGGGCAATAAGCTGACTTTGTAAAAAAAAAGCCGCTTTGGGGGGGGGGGCAAAAAAAAAGCAGGCATATACAATGGAATGAAGGCTATTGCCGAGCACTTAGCATGGTGCTCTAAAGACTGTAAACTGCCCTGAGTCTCCGGAGAAGGACGGCATATAAATAAATAAATAAAAATATACTTATACCTGTTATCTTGTAATTGCTTGACACAATAAAAAAAATAAAAAAATAAAAAACATTCACTAGTCTAAAATGGCATACAAATTTTTTTTTTGATGTTTTGAAAACTCAGGTACAAGCAGGCTATCACATTCAACCATTTTATAATTTATTTCAAATATATATTAATTGCATTTTTATTAACCAAGGATGGGGGTCAAACATGGAAAGCAAACCCAGCCATCCTTCCATAAAACTGCATAATTTAACTTAGTCCAATCATCCTAGTTGATTGTAATATTCATTCTCTTTTGCCAGAAATATCAGTTTTCAGTTTCTGAGGGTACATGAGACACAGGAATATTTTGTCTCTAATAATTCTGCCAATGCTATGAGCACATGAAGATAAACCAATTACATACTGTTATAACAGAATACACTTATATACAGTTTCATCAGTGAACAAAACATTGTTATGGTACTTAGACCTACAGGATGAGCAAGGCTTGGGTGCAGATCTGAAATAGTTACGATATTTTGTGATGAAATGGAATACGCCATTCTTTTTACCTGAAATTAGAGAAAGGTAAGTCAGAATGTCCTTTTAAAAACAGGTTCAATTATTTATATTATTTAATGTATTTAAGTATTCCCAAAATTCTTGTTTTTAGGAACAATGCTGGACATTGATAGATACTGAATTTAGATTAGATATATGGAACTGCATGGGCTGAGGAAGAAAACACAATTTGGGCTTCTAATAAAAGGATTTATAGTTGTATATTTCATGAATTGTTTTAACGATGGGTTGTTGAAAAAGACATAGTGATCTAGTCCATGACTTACTTCATTTTGAGTTAACACATTTACATGATATATTGTGATTTGTACATGATGTATGGCTTTGCATATTAATTGAAGAAAACTATTTATATGGCTCAAATAAGACTTAATTGGACATATAACTGAATCAGTTCTGTCCCACAAATCATAGTTTACCTATCACACTCATACAAAGTTCAAACAACACATTGTGCCAAGGGCAAATGACTTAGTACAATTATCGCTGTTAAAAAGTAGAAAAGTGTGTGGTACAAAATTTGAAATATATACAATATTTTTAAATGCAGTTATGCTTTACTCTTGTGCTTCGAATGAGAAATCTCTTGGAGATTGAGGTAAATCCCTCATGGGAACAAAACCCTTTGAATTTTATTGATTTTATTTTTTAATTTTTTTATTGCAACAGTTGTATTGCCACGCTTGATAGTTTTAATTCTTGTACTGTTCTCTTTTGGTTTGGCATAAACAGAGATACAAATGGTGCACCAATGGCTGGAAAGTTGGTTGTTATTGTGGTTGGTTAATTTTTAAATTCTTTCTATTTGTAGGCTACTACAATTGAAAATTGATCCGTATAGAAAAAACCCAGCATAAGAGGCATCCTTATCATGCAAAATTGCGGGGCTTTATGAGGAAGCTCTTTTCTATAGAAAAGCATTTACAATATTTGAGTTATTACAGAACTCAAATGTAATAAATATAAAATGGCCAGTGTGGCAAGTGTGGTGCAGTTGCGCATTTTATTTTACTTTAATTAAGCGCCCCCCACCAGTGTAAGGACTACAGCACCCAGAATCCCCAGCCTGCCTCGCCAAGCACAGCGGGGAATTTGGGGGAATTGTCTCCCCATTGCATTTGGCTGACAAGAAAGTTGGAAAGGAGGCCACAAGCCACCATTGGCCTGAGGTGTTCTTGAGAACTATCGCCTGTGGGCCGAAGGATGGCGAGCACCGCCATTTCCCGCTCACAAAACATGGACATATTTGTCCAATTCCCAGAGTTACAAAAAGGCTCGGTATCTTATTTATGTTTGCAACTTTTCTATCAATGAGAAATATGGGGGTGTGAATAACGTGCGTAAAGAAAACGTATTTTATTTTTAAACAGTTCCTTTTTAAAAAGAAGCCAAGGAACCCGCGAACCAACAAACCGCCTCAGAGGGCCAACTCTCCTCCTCGCAATTGGGGAGGGCGGGAAAAAAAAAAAAAGCAGCAGCGTGGCTCTCCGTGCGCAGGCGCACCAATCCGAAGCGCTGGATTGGCACCGCGCAGGCGCGCCTTGTCTTTTTTCCCCCGCGTCTCCTGAAGTGGCCCGGGGGCAGTTGCGGCGCCCCCTACCAGATGCGATATTAAAGGCTCAGCCCTTGCGGGAAATACGATTCGCCGTCCTTGCTGGCGCTCGAGAAATTCGAGTTTAGAACTTTTGTGGAAGGAAGTTCGGTGGGTTCGCACAGCGTGCCAAACCCTAAACCTGGGACAACTAGAAACAACGATTGTGCTCCCCTAAGGATACAATTGCAACCCTAAAATTGGATAGATAACAGTGCTGGTAATTAACGTTGAGTACAAGCGTACTGTGGCTTGGACAGGGCAGGGACCTTGGAGGTCTTCTAGTCCAGCCCCCTGCTCAAGCAGAAGGACCTATACAGACAAGTAGCTGTCCAGTCTCTTCTTAAAAACCTCCAGTGATGGAGTCCCCACAACTTCTGAAGGCAAAGCTGTTCCATTAGTTGATTGTCTTCATTGTTAGGAAGTTTCTTCTTAATTCCAGATTGCTCCTGTCTTTGATTAGTTTCCATCCCTTGTTTCTTGTCCTGCCTTCAGGGGCTTTGGAAAATAGGTGGCAGTCCCTCAAATGCTATCCTATTACCCCCAATTCTTCTTTCCTTTAGACTAGCCAAACCCAAATCCTGTAGTTTAGTCTCCAGGCCTTTGATCCTCTTAATTGCTCTTCTCTGAACTTTTTCCAAAGTCTCATCATCTGAATTGATCTGTTTTTAATGCTAATCACTCTAGATGAGTTCAAGTCGCTAGGGCCAGATGGATGCACTGCAGAAACTGGCAGAGGTGATCTTGAAAAACCACTTGAACAGATCGTTTAGAATTGCTGGAGCATGGGGGGATTGCCAGAGGACTGGAAAAGAGCGGATGTGGTTCCAATCTACAAAAAGGGGGGAAAATGTGGATCCAGGAAACTACTGACCAATCAGCCTGAAATCAATACCTGGGAAGATCCTGGAAAAGATAACCAAGCAGTGCAACTGTGAGCATCTGGAGACGAATAAGACAATTACTAGAAGCCAACCTGGGTTTGGCAAAAACAGATCATGTCAGACAAACCTTAATGCCTTCTTTGAGAAAGCGACTAAATTAGTAGATAAGGGAAATGCTATGGATACCCAAATCCCCAACCAGAACCTGATACTGGTTGCAGAATACCCAAGTCCTGCAACCAGTATCCAGGCCTTTCAGTCTCTCCGCAAACATTGTGACTAAGATGAGGTAACATAGTTATTCCTCCATCTTTTGGCTGCTTTTTAGTGGCTGGGTTTTTCCACTCAGATTGGAACATAGTTTAGTGCTGTGTTTCTCAACCTTGGCCACTTTAAGATGGGTAGACTTCAACTCACAGCATGCCCGAGCCCGCTTTGGAAGGAGGCAATGACAAACCACACCTGGAAAAAAAACCTTGGCAAGAAAACTGCAGGAATTTGTCCAGGTGGTCTCCAAAAATTGGAAAGAAGGAAATGAAGTGTTTTATAAGCATTGTTAATTACATTGAAAAAAGTGGCCTAAAATGAATGCTTTGTTTTACTGCCTTAGTTAGATTAGAATAGGGAGAGTTAGAACAATTAGTGGAATGCAAGTTGACTCCAGAAGTTGTAGGTGCTCCAACACTGGAGGATTTTAAGAAGAAATTGGACTACCATTGGTCTGAAATAGGGTTTTCTGCCTGAGCAAAGGGATTGGACTAGAAGACCTCCAAGGTCCCTGCCAACTCTGTTATTCTGTTATCCAGCTGCATCGTACACCAAGTCTAATGTTTTCATATAGTTTATTGAAAAGTAGCAAGAAGTGCTTGCTGTTGGCACTCCTTAAACTTTGCCCAATTTCAGATCAAGTTGAAGACAACCTTATAAATGATTCAGTGTAATCTTAGCAAACATGAAGCAAACAACAAGCCAAAGATCAGGAGCAACAATTGAGAAAATAAAGACTATTTGTGCATTAAATGGATTATGTTTCATTGCTATGTGAGAAGTCATTCTCTGAGCATTATTTTAAGTGCTGCTGTGTTCAATGGCTATTACCCTTTAGTAAATCTGTTGTAGGACATTTAATGACAGGTGTGTTGGAGAATGCTGAGAGCCAGGTTCAAATTGCTTAGCAAGGTTATTGATGTGAGGGCAAATGACTCTTCAGAAACCTCTAAGAAAGTTGCAAAATTTTTATCAATAGCTACAATTGCTACAGGGTTTCTGATTCCTTCTTTCCTATTATGAATTGCTAACTGTTAACTGTTTTAGAGTTTTCTCATAATTTTTATTTTTATTTTATTTATTATATTGCTAGTCTTTTTCTTGTGTATGGACTCTGGGACTGAGAAAATAAACTGATTTGATTTGAATGTAGTTTCACAATTTTTTATTGACTTTACTTAAACACAGTGGAATAATAAGATTTTGAAAACAGCATACTTTTTAGATAAAGAAGCACTCGAAGACTAAAGCATTCTTTTATTATACTATTTTAAGACAACATGTACTCTGGGCAAGAAAATCTATTGAATAATTAAACATTTTTCTTGACAATAAAATAAAGTTCTGTGTAAAAAAAACTAAGTGCTTGCTGAGAGACTACCAAGTAATCATAGGACTGGAAGTTAACAGAGTAATAGAATAACAGAGATGCAAGGGGTCTTGGAAGTCTTCTCGTCCAACCCTTGCTCAAGCAGGAGATGCTGTGCCATTTCAGATAAATGGATGTCCAATCTCTTCTTAAAAACTTCCGGTGTTCACAACTTCTGGAGGCAATTGTTCTGTCAAGAAATTCCTCCTTACTTCCAAGTTGGATTTTTTCTTGATTAGCTTCCATCCATTGTTTCTTGTCTGGCCTTCTGGTGCTTTGGAAAATAGTTTGGCTCTGTCTTCTTTGTGGCAGCCCCTCAGATATTGGAAGACTGCTATCATATCTCCCTTAGTCTTTCTTTTCATTAAACTAGACATATCCAATTCCAGCAACCATTCTTTATATGTTACACTGGGTTACACAGGTTATACTGGGAAGTAGGAAAAACATGTTATGAAAACAACAGCATGATAAAGAAGTCTCCAGGAATTATAGTGCATATCATTTTTTATTTTATTTATTTTATTCTGTCAATTGCTTACAAGATAATAGGTATAAGTAAAAACATAGTTATGAACACATGGATACATATAAGAAAATAAAAAAGAAACAATAGGACAGGGACGGTAGGCACGTTGGTGCGTTTATGCACGCCCCCTACAGACCTCTTAAGAAAGGGGTGAGGTCAATAGTAGACAGTCTAAGGTTAAAGTTTTTGGGGTCTGGGGAAGAAACCACAGAGTCAGGTTGTCAGGCTACAGAACTTTTTCCCATTCAGTTAGCAGGAATGAACTTCTGAGAACCAAACGTATCAAAAGGAATCCTTTATTGAGATGAGACAATTCATGTAGGAGTTCAAAAGCAGTGTCTGAGGTCCCTCAGGCATGCAGAGATAGATAAGGGAGTTTAGAACCCCTCCTCTTCTTTCCATGTGTGTTTTGTGAAACAAAAGCCAGTATGTTTATTCCACCCTTTCTGAAGGAACAATCTTTTTCACAGTTCCCCAAGCATACATCTCACTGGAATTTTTATGGTCTTCTTACCTCCTAGCTGTGCCACTCAGAGGTGTTAGGTTCTGGCCATCTGGGATTCCTCTCTCCATTGTATCGTGTGGGTTATACAAATTCGATATAAGATTGAATGTATTCAAGTTACATCAAGAAAGGATTTATCAGTCTCCCCTCCTTTTCTTCTTCCACTGAAGAAATGACAGATACATGGATCTGACACAGGTAGAGTATTCCAGACATTGACCATTCTGTTGCTGATATCATCACCATCTCCATCTCCCCTCATTCCAAGCAGATACCCCAACTATAACCCTTCCTCATAAAAGGGTTCCTTAACCTCTGATCATTTTAGGTGGCTATACATTTAGATACCTAATTGGTGTACTGGCCTAGAAATTGAGCTCTCACCTGACAATCAGGAGGCTGTGAGTTCGATCCTAGGTAAAGGCAGATATTTCTTTCTCTGGGCACAATGAGAATATATCTGCTGAAAAAAAAAACCTCCGCATTGGTGACAGGAAGGACATCCGGCCAGTAAAGGTTCAGCTCCATTCAGTTGCCCAGATTCTACCCCGCAAGTGATTATGGGGTCATAAAAAGGAGATTATGATGATGATACATGTAGATACCTAAAATCTCTTCTGAAATGCAATGACCAAAAACTGCACACAGTGATCAAATGCAAACAGAATTGTTAATTTACGTTGTTCCTTCAAGTTTGTATAATACAAGGATGTCAGAAGCTTTGTATTCTGAGTCTGCGCAGGAGGAAAAATGAAGGAAGAACACAACAACCCCAAACTGTGCAATGTGGAAACATTTAGTGTTTCGTTTGGGGAGGAAAACCGCCCCCTATATCTCGCTTTACTCTGAATATCTGTTTTCCCCTATCCCTAGCAGAGCTACATAAGCCCATTTACTTCTAGAGTTGTCTTCCAACCAGATAGCAAAAACAGCCTGGAAGATGATGCTATCTGGCCTTGGAAATCTCTTCCAATTACTGCAAATTTTCATCTTTTGTCGGAAGAGTCCATACAAGGGAGACTCAAGTTTCCTGCATTTGTTTCAACTCACCGGCCTCTATTCAGGAGAAAAGAAAAGTCACGGATCAAATTACTGGCATATGACATTCTTCCGGATGTGTTTTTTTGGTTTTTTGTCCTCTGTCTATTTCTTAGTTTTGGCTGCACCTCGTGTATAGTTTTCATGGGTTTTTTCTTCCTGACACCAACGTGGATTGGATTATCATGAAAAAGCTTATTCAAAAAAGAGGAGGCAGAGGTAAAAAGAAAGGATGAATCATGTGGTTATCTGAATAATGTCTTTTTTTCCGTTTGGGGAAAAAATTAAGCAAAGATCTGTACTACACATCTAGTACAGAAATGGGTGTTTTCTAGATCAGGTTTTGGAGTGTTTTGCCAGGAGCCATATCCTCAAATCAGGCAGCGATCAGAAACAAGGAGGGATGAATTATTACTGCCCAAATTCATTTATTCCTCCAATTTAAATTCCATCTTCCCAAGGGGAAAAAAGGGTGGATTAAAGATGGCTTCATGAAAATTGCATCCAATGACTACAGTGGAATGAAGAACCAGCAAGTAGATCAGGAAAAAAGAAGATCTTGAGATCATTTACTCCAGATAGTTGTTCCTTGTAAAGAGATTATAGATTATTATAGAGTAATAGAGTTGGAAGGAATCTTGTACGTCATCTAATCCAACTCCCTGCCCAAGCAGGAGACCTTATTGCAAGACACAATCTCTGGAGGGTTTTATGTTCTGGAAAATAAGGAGATAATAATTATCTTGCGTTCAGCACCTTTCACTAAATTTGCATATTCAAGTCCTTCCCTCAAAACGACGCTATGGAGCACTGCACACCAGAACAACTAGACACAAGGACAGTTTTTTCCCGAATGCCATCACTCTGCTAAACAAATAATTCCCTCATCACTGCCCAACTATTTACAAAGGCTGCACTACTATTACTATTAATCTTCTCATTACTCCTTATCACCCATCCCCTCCCACTTGTGACTGTATGACTGTAACTTTGTCGATTGTGTCCTTACGATTTATATTGACTGTTTCCTAGCGTGATTTGATTGCTTCTTGTACCCTATGACTATCATTAAGTGTTCTACCTGATGATTCTTGACTCTTGACGAATGTCTCTTTTCTTTTATGTACACTGAGAGCATTTGCACCAAGACAAATTCCTTGTGTGTCCAATCACATTTGGCCAATAAAGAATTCTATTCTATATTTATTCAATTTTTAAATTAATTTTGTGGTTTTAAATGTAGTTTTTATATTTTGCAAGCCACTAAGTTGCCATGAGCGAATAGGCGGCAATATGAATTTAAAAAATAAATAAATAAATTTCCTTTTCTAATCACTTTTGTGAATTCCATTCATCTTTGAATCTAGCTTCCTGGAAGTTCTGGAATTGGAAGAGACCAGTGGTAAGAAGGAGCAAGGAACAGAAATGGGCTTTTAAATATATTTTGGCAATTTAAAAAAAATTGCTTTGTTGTGTTGGAAGAATTATCCTTCTGGGTTCAGTTCCAAGTAAGGAAAAAGACACTGGAAACATGGAGGCTTTTTTGGAAAAACGGTTTAATGGTGGACAAGACCTCATGGCTTGGAACTCCTGACTGAAAAGAACAATCATATGCTTCAAAATGAAGGAAAAGAAGGAAGGGCTGAGATGCTGAGAGTGCCTGGGTTTTATACCCTCTGTTGGGATTTGAATTTGAGCTTGTATTCTGATTGGTTGTCAAATTCCCATGGGGCGATGCAGGGGCAACTCTGTAAGCTGTCCTGAGACCCAGGCTTGGTTGAGCCTTGCTGGATGATGATGTAATGAAGGGGCTTTGGGCAATTCCTATAACTCTACCTGGAGATCTTTGTTATGTAAAATAGGCTGGCCTAGGCCAGAGTAATGGCCTATTAAGCAAAGCTGGGGGAATGGGTTGAGTTTCTGCCTCTGAGGTGAGTTTATGCTTCTGAGTTTCTACTTCTCTTTTAAGGGGAAATATTCTGCCTTTTTAATATTTCTTAGGATATTTCATTTTTCTAGCAGAGGGGTGGGTGATAACTTCCTACAGTTCCACAGCATGCAGGGAAAAATGGCATTTCCCCTCTGATCATCACACAGCTCTGTTGCTTCTGGAATTGTGAATTTATTTATAAAGATGCTCATTGTGCTGCAGAAATTTGAGAACAGGGATGGCTGATACATTTGTGCTTGGATTGCTTTGGGTTATGGGCCTTTCGGCATGCCTTTTATTTTCCTGCTGCTCCATCTGGCAGGGCTTTCCATCAATTTCTATGATGTTACAGTGTTAAAAGTTTCATTTTAGTCTTTTCTTCTTTCCTATAGATTATCCTGCCCTCCCATTCCCTTTCAAGCAGGGGGAAAAAATTCAATACAGTGGAAGAGAAGACCAGCCATATCATTGCATTTGACAGGCAGTGGCGTTTCAAGCTGGGAAACTTTTTGTGATTGAAAAGGCCCTTCATTTCCTGGCTCCTTTTCAGAAGGGTGAGGGTGGGGTGGGGTGGGTAATAGTCAGCCCAGCAGCTTTGATCAGGGGACCGTTTGGGGGGCACAGGGCTGGGATGGATGGGGAAGAGAAGACACCATTTCAGCCTGCTTTAAATGGAGAATTTAATCATTGGCAGCAAACCATCCATCCCGCCTGTCAGACCAAGCAAAGGGAGCCATACCATTTCCTGAGCTATTTTCAATGCACGCAGAGTCACTGGTGGGAAATTTCTTTTCTTGGATGGATTTCTTTCAGATTTCTATCTGTCTTCCAGTTATAAAAAGAAAGCAAAACAGAGGAAGGAGAAAAGGTTGGGATCAAGGAAACGCTTTAATATGAAAAAAAGCTCTTCAGCGGGTTTTAAGGGAAGGTCGCTTGTTTCCTGCCACCTGGAAGCACACAAGTTGCACCAGTTTTGCTTTCATTAGTAATGCTTTCAGACTGTCTGAAAATCGACCTTGGGAAAATTACTGGAAGTTTGCAAATGATGCAGCTAAAGAAATGCATTGCAGCAGGGAAAAAAGTGAACTACTTAATTCATTCTTTGCATCTCTCTTTACACAAAAGGAAAAAAAACCCAACAACAATCCAACCTATCAAAAGCTATAAAACACAGATTAGGGATACAAATCAAAATAAGCAAGAAAACAGTAAGACACCATCTTTCTACTCTAGACAAGTTCAAAGAGATTGGACTGCCATTTGTCAGCAATGGTATAGGGTCTCCTGCTTGGACAGAGGGTTGGACTAGATGACCTACAAGGTCCCTTCCAATTCTGTTAATCTGAAATCACCTGGACCTGATGGATGACATTCCAGAGTTCTGAAAGAGCTGGCAGACATGATCTTGGAAGAACTGAACTAAAATAGAATAGAATGGAGTAGAATGGAATATAATATTGGAATGAAGAATGGAATGGAAGAGAGAAGAGAAGAATATTGGAATGAAGAATAGAATAGAATGGAATGGAATATTAGAATGAACAATGGAATGGAATGGAATGGAATAGAATAGAATAGAACATTGGAATAAAGAATAGAATAGAATGGAGTAGAATAGAATACAATAGAATAGAATAGAATATTGGAATGAAGAATAGAACAGAACAGAATATTGGAATGAAGAATAGAATAGAATATTGGAATGAATAGAATAGAATATTGGAATGAAGAATAGAATAGAATATTGGAATGAATAGAATAGAATATTGGAATGAATAGAATAGAATATTGGAATGAAGAATAGAATAGAATATTGGAATGAAGAAGGGGAGGGAAGAGAAGGGAAAAATATTGGAATGTAGACTAGGATAGAATAGAATATTAGAATGAAGAATGGAATGGAATAGGATAGAATAGAATATGGAATGGGATGGGATAAGATAGGATAGGATAGGACAGGACAGGACAGGATAGAGTAGAGTAAGTAGTGTAGAGTAAAGTAGAATAGGAATAGAATAGAAATGAAATAGCATAGCATAGGAATAGAATAGAGTAGGAATAGGAATAGAATAGAATAAAATAGAGTAGGATATGGAATAGAATAGAATATGGAATAGAATAGAAATGGAAGGGACCTTGGAGGTCTTCAAGTGTGAAAAACAGTCATAAGTCATTTTTTTCTGTAGTAACTTTGAATGGTCGCTAAACCAACTTTTGAAGTCAAGGACTACCTGTATTATATAACAGTGATTCTGTAATCCCCGTGATATCTATTTCTTAACCTGCCCTGCCCTGCCCTGCCCTGCCCTGCCCTGCCCTGCCCTGCCCTGCCCTGAAGGGCTGGCGATTTGGCTGTTTAGTTAGAATCAAGCCAAACCTCAGCCTTGCTTGGTGTGAGTGGAAAGAACAGAACAAGGGAAACCCATGCAGGATCTGTCCAAGCCCCAGAACAACCGCTTTGCCAGGGGCAATTAGATGTGGCTTTGATCCCAAATGCCATGTAATGGTTTTCCTTGCCTAGCCAGGCCTTTCTTGGAATGACTGGACGGTGTAGTTAATCCGGGTTTATTTTCCTTTACAGTTAAGGACTTATTGCTGCAAAGAGACTTTGCAGGGCAAGAAACCTCTATTTAAACAGGTTCCCCTGTAACTTTGCATGAAGCTCTTTGTGCTACTTATGGCATTCGGTTACAGATCCATCTGACTGATGCACAACATACTTTTCTTTCTGTCTTCATAAATCTCTCAGGTAGAGGAAATAAATGATGCATCAATCCAGGAGCTTTGCTCGTATCTTGTAAAGGATTTGCTCTCAATCAAAGGTGCCCTGGGGAAAATAGGTTCCGTAGCCCTAATTGATTTCATGTGAAAGGTGAAGGTTCACCTGGGGAAAGAGGAAGTAACATACCATACCTGGCTTGTCCCAGTGTTTTTGCCCCCAAGTGTATTTGTCAAAATGAAATTTGAAAGCAAACTCTTGCATTGCTGCAGGCAATAGAGCAAATACATTTCAGTTGGCGCTGTATCAACCAAACAAAAATCCTGCATTTTTTAAAATCAGGGATTATTCATTTTGTGCAAAGGAAATTGGCTTTAAGATTGCTTTAAGAGAAGGTGGATGAATTTCTGATGGCTGGCATGTGCTCTTAATGATGAGATGGGCCAGAGATTCAGGGATATCTTTTCAGATTCCATTCCTGTTATTTCCAACAAGGAGGTGAGGTTATTACTTTTATTGTCAAAGTACAACATGTGTACAATGAGATTGGCTGAGCCTCCCCCCAACACAACTCACAGTGAGGACAGAAGTCCCTAACCCTGTCCCAATCTTATTACACTAGGTGACCTTGTTGCACAACATGCCTCCCTGCAAGTCTATTATACTATGTTGACATGAAGTTATTTTCCATTCAGGAGTCTTGACAGCTGGCTCTGTTTCTCTATCTCCCACCCGATGGCAGGAGAGTGAAGAAGTGCTGACTGGGGTGTGAGTCATCCCTGAGAATTTTCCTCACTCTTCTAAGGCAGCGAGCCCTAGCGAGGCCATCTAGCGGTATCAGAGAACAGCCCACAATATTTTGTGCTGTGCTCACCACCCTCTGTAGTATCTTTCTATCTGCGGCTGTCAAGCCAGCATACCACAAGGAAATGGAGTCTCTGTTAGGCCTTTCCGGTCACCTGGGTCAGAAACATTCTTGGAAAAAAAATAGGAGAGAAATTCTCAAGCATCCCCACCATTAGGTGCAGTACAAAAAACATTCATTTTGCAGCATAGGAAAACTGAAAGCTTTTATGGTAGATTTTGACACATCTCTAATTTCATCGAAAACTTGGAGAATTTACATACGGGTATATATACTAAGATTAGAGATGGACAGTTGTTTGTTGGCTGAAGATCTCACTGAACATTTTTTAGGAGAGTGAATGAAAATAAACTTTCCTAAAACAAGGCTGTCTTGCTTCTACATGCCAGTGAAATATTTCTATTTCATTCCTGATATGTGGGGAAGGCCAATTTTGTTTGCAAATGTTAGAGTAATACCATTACCCTCTTATATAATTTTGGTTGGTTGTTATAGCAATAGCACTTAGACTGATATATTGCTTCACAGTGCTTTAGAGCCCTCTCTAAGTGGTTTACAGAATCAGCATATTGTCCCCCAACCATCTGGGTCCTCATTTTACCCACCTCAGAAGGAGGGAAGGCTGAGTCAACCTTGAGCCTGGTGAGATTTGAATTGCCAAATTGTTGGCAGCCAGCAGTCTGCAGAAGTAGCCCTGCAGTACTTCATTCTATCCACTGCGCCACCAAGGCTCATAGAGCCTTGAGTTACAACCTTAAAAAGTAATTCAAGAACAAAAGTAAATCCAATTTTTATTTTCTTGGTCTCCTTAGTTTAATTCTATAAGTTCAAACTGTCCAGTCCAGTTTTAAAAAGAATTTTCTGTTCTTTACTCCGTAATTAATGGCTTCCTCTTTCTATTTTCGCCGGAAACTGCTTTCCTTACCGCTTTCTTCCAGGGGGCGATATCAACCCACCACCCTTTAGTTCTGTCTTTCTCTTTTCCATGTTCTTTCCAGATGGCTTCTTTTTTTTAGTATTTAAAAAGTTTTTAAATTCTCACCTAGTTTGACCACACTTTCTTTTTTCTTCTTTCCACCAGAGACTGCCCCAGCCTTGTAGCAGTTCACGATGACTGCTTTCCTTTCAAGTGGGCTAGAAAGGCTATCTCTGGATCTACCAGGGATATTGCAGTATCCCTGGGATCAGCACAGTGTCCTCTCCTCGATCATCTTCCCTCTGAGATGATCCTGGCTGTCAGGATTTCGATGTTCTCCCTAGGAGCCCCTAGGGTTTCCGCCGTATCGCCGCGACGTCAGTTCTGCCCTCCCAGTCCTCTCACTGATTTATTTATTTATTTATTTATAAAATTTCTATACCGCCCTTCTCCCTAGGGACTCAGGGCGGTGTACAGCCAATCTAGACCCCAACAGTAATACAAAAGTTAAAAGGAATTAAATTAAATATTGGCCGAATAAGAAAAACCCACCCCACGCCCTTAAAACCCCAATTTAAAATTACAGAACAAATGGAGACAAATTAAAACCATCTCAGCCCAGGCCGGCCTGCTCAAAAAGCCAGGTCTTCAGCGCGCGCCTGAAGGCCCTCAGGTCCGTGCCGGTACACAGTTCCGGCGGCAGAGTATTCCAGAGGACAGGGGCCGCCACAGAGAAGGCCCTATCCCTCGGGGCCGCCAGGCGACACATGGCGGCCGACGGGACCCGGAGAAGGCCCTCCCTGTGTGAACGCACCGGCCTGCTGGAGATCACCGGTAGGATGCGGTCCTGCAGGTAACCTGGCCCAGTGCCATGGATCGCCCTAAAGGTCAAAACTAGAACCTTGAAGCGAACCCGGAGAGCCACTGGCAACCAATGCAGCTCGCGCAGGAGAGGCGTCACGTGGGCGCTACGCGACGCCCCCATGATCACCTGCGCGGCCGCATTTTGCACCAGTTGGAGTCTCCGGGTGCTCCCCGCAGGGAGCCCCATGTAGAGGGCATTACAATAGTCCAGGCGAGAGGTGACAAGGGCCTGAGTGACCGTGCGCAGGGTGTCCCGATCCAGAAAGGGCCGCAACCGGTAGATCCGACGGATCTGATGAAACGCCCCCCTGGAGACGGCCGCGACATGATGTTCAAGCGGCAGCCGTACATCCAGGAGGACTCCCAGATTGCGAGCCCTCTCTGTGGGGGGCAAAATTTCCCCCCCAATAGCCAGTGAAGGAATCAGCTGGCTATATCGGGGCGCCGGGAACCACAGCCACTCAGTTTTGGATGGGTTGAGCCGAAGCCTGTTCCCGCCCATCCAATCCCGCACGGCCTCCAGGCACCTAGACATAGCCCCCACAGCATCGTTGGGGTGGTCCGGGGTGGAGATGTACAACTGAGTGTCATCTGCATATAGATGACACTTCACCCCAAGACCACGGATGATCTCGCCCAGCGGCTTCATATAAATGTTGAACAAGAGAGGGGAGAGGACCGACCCCTGAGGCACCCCACAAGCCAGGGGCCTAGAGGTGGACCTCTCCCCTCCCGTCAACACAAATTGTGAACGGTCGGAGAGGAAGGAGGAGAACCATCGAAAGACGGTTCCCCAATTCCCAACCCCTCCAACCGTCGCAACAAGATACTATGGTCGATAGTATCGAAAGCCGCCGAGAGATCTAATAGGACCAGGACAGAGGAGAACCCTCTGTCACGAGCCCTCCAGAGATCATCAACCAACGCGACCGATGCCGTCTCAGTGCTATGCCCAGGCCTGAAGCCTGATTGGAACGGATCGAGGTAAGTTGTTTCCTCCAGGTACTGAGGGAGCTGACGTGCCACCACACTCTCAACAACCTTCGCCACAAAGGGAAGGTTGGAGACTGGACGGTAGTTGTTTAAAACAGCTGGATCCAGGGAAGGCTTCTTGAGGAGGGGCCGCACCACCGCCGTCTTCAGGGCGGTAGGAAGTGACCCCTCTCTCAAAGAAGCGTTGATAATCCCCTGGAGCCAGCCTCGTGTCGTCTCCCTGGCGGCCGAAACCAGCCAGGAAGGGCACGGGTCCAATAAACAGGTGGTGGCATTCAGACCCCCCAGCAACCTGTCCACACCCTCGGCGGTCACAGGGTCGAACTCCCCCCAGATAACATTCACAAGACCTGCCCCGGACACCTCCCCCGGGACCATCCAATTGGAGTCAAGCCCCTCCCGAATCTGAGCGATTTTGTCATGCAGGAATCGAGAAAACTCCTCTGCTCTACCCTGCAAGAGGTCATCCCGCGCTCTCGGTTCAAGTAGAGAGCGGGTCACTCTAAACAGGGCGGCAGGCCGATTTCCTGCCGACGCAATAAGGGCGGAGAAATACGAAGATTTCGCCGCCCCTATCGCCACAAGGTAAGTCTTAATATGAGATCTCACCTGTGTTCGGTCAGACTCAGAACGGCTCGCCCTCCAAATGCCCTCTAGACGTCTTTTCTGGCACTTCATCTCCCGTAGCTCCTCCGTATACCACGGAGCCAAATGGGATCTGTGCCGGGTCAGAGGTCGCAGAGGCACAACTCGCTCTAGAGCCCCGGCGGCCAACCCATCCCAGGTGGCCACCAGGTCTCCAGGCGAGCTGAGAGCCAGAGACTCAGGAAATGGCCCAAGCTCCCTCTGGAACCGCTCCGGGTCCATTAGGCGCCTGGGGCGGAACCATCTAAGTGGCTCCGCCTCCCTGCGGTGGGGGGTGGCGGAACAGAAATCCAGTCTAAGGAGGGAATGATCTGTCCATGACAAGGGTGTGATGACTAAGTCCCCACAATTACAGTCATTCAACCACTGCCCAGAGACAAAAATCAGGTCCAGCATGTGTCCTCCTATGTAAGTGGGAGCAGAAACTAACTGGGTCAGGTCCATGGCTGTCATGGAAGCCAAGAACTCCCGGACCAACCCCGAGGTTTCACCGAGCGATGGCAGGTTGAAATCCCCCATGACCAAAAGCCTGGGGGTCTCAACCGCCAGCCCGGCTATTACCTCTAGGAGTCCGGGCAGGGCCGATGAGATGTGGCAGGGAGCCAGGTACGCCATCAAAAGACCCATCTGAACCCCTTGCCCCCACTTCACACAAAGAGATTCACAGCCAGCCGTCTGAGGGACAGTGGCCTCCCTAGGACAAAGGGCTTCCTTTATAAGCACCGCCACCCCACCACCCCTTCCCTGAGCCCTGGGCTGGTGAAATGCAAGGAAACCTGGTGGGCACATCTCAACCAGAGGGACACCGCCCTCTGGGCCCAACCAGGTTTCAGTGACACCTACCAGGTCCGTGGCCTCTTCCTGAACCAGATCATAGATCAGGGGAGCCTTATTAACCACGGACCTGGCATTGCACAACAACAGCCGGGTATTCAGGGCCTGAGATTCCGGACAACCAGGGCTGCAGGATGGGTAAGACTTATGACTGTCACAGAATCCCCAGGGTCACATGATCAAAAAATTGGGCACTTGGCAACTGGCATGTATTTATGATGGTTGTGGCATACTGGAGTCATATGACTACCATTTGTGACATTTCCAACTGGAAATGGATTGGTTAATGGTTGTGTAAGGTCCTATTCTACTCAAGTAATCAAAAATGCCAAAAAGAGACTTAAGCAGAAGCTTGGAAAAAGAAACAGCTTTTATTTGGCCAAGCAAAATAGCTGGGTGGACAGTTCCCTAGCACAGTGGTCACCACCAGTGGGCTGGGGATCACTGGTGGTCCATGAGAAAATTTTGGTGGTCCGCAGAGATATGTCACCCCAAAGGACCCCCCCCCAAAGCAATTAATCCAGGCTACATGGGAACCAAAGACTTGCATTGCTTGCATTGCGAACACGAGGTAGTGAGGGGAGGGGGGAAAGGGCAGAACTTGCCCCACTCGCCCCACATGCCTGGCCTAGCTACTGGGCTGCTTCTTTCCGCTTCTTTCTTCTTCTCCTTTTGGCTGCATGCAAGGAAAGCAGCAAAAGTCTTTCTCTCCCTCAAACCCTGCCAGAAATGAGTCTTTGAGACCCTGCAAGTCCTCCTGCTTCAAGAGGCTGAGCAGGCAAAGACTCATTTCTGGTGGAGTTTGGGGGAGAGAAAGAAAGACTTCTGCTGCTTTCCTTGCATGAAGCCAAAAGTCTTTCTCTCTCTCTCCCCCCGAGAACAGAGCTGGAGACAGTATCCTGAGATCCTAAATAAAGAATGATTGATCGGTAGGAAAATAAGGTGGGGAATTTTCCTGCAGACTTTTTGGGGGATTTTCCCAGTGTCTCTAGTCCATGGGATTTAAAATTATGACTTTGGTGGTCCCTGAGGTCCAAAAGGTTGGTGACCATTGCCCTAGCACAGTCAGCAAACATTTTATACATTCATGCAACCAGTCAGAGATTTTTTTGACCCAGCCCAGGGTAGTTCCTTTGTGTGTTCATCTTATCTATTGAGCATTGCTTGTTCTTTTTATGTTCGTGCCCTTCTTATCTATTTTGATTCAATTCTGGATAGCTCTTTGTTCTGCCCTTCTTATCTATTGAGCATGATGTTCCTGGCATCAGTGCAGCAAACAGAAGCAAGATAACAGGAGTTAGACTAATTCTAATTACTATGTCCCTTCTATTTATTTATTTATTTATTTATTTATTTAACATATTTATATACCGCCCTTCTCCCGAAGGACTCAGGGTGGTGTACAGCCAACCATAAAACATTCTACAATTATAAAAGTTAAAAGAAAATTAAATATCCTAAGGCTGCCTTTCAGATTATACCCTCCTCCAATAAATTAATAAAACCCCAAATATTAAAATCCCAGTTTAAAACTCCAAATACTAAAATTGCTCTAAAAATCCCACTTCAGCCCAGGCCGGCCTGCTCAAAGAGCCAGGTTTTCAATGCACATCTGAATGCTCTCAGGTCGGTGTTGTTACGTAACTCCGGAGGCAGACCATTCCAGAGGGTGGGAGCCCCCACAGAGAAGGCCCTATTTCTTGGGGTCACCAGGCGGCACATAGATGCCGTCGGTACCCGAAGAAGGCCCTCTCTGCGGGAGTGCACAGGTCGGTGGGAAATTACCAGCAGAACACGGTCCTGCAGATAGCCTGGTCCAATGCCATGGATCGCTTTAAAGGTCAAAACCAGAACCTTAAAGCGAACCCGGAAAACCACCGGCAACCAATGCAGCTCGCGCAGGAGAGGCATCACATGGGAGTTTCATGACGCCCCCATAACCACCTGCGTGGCTGCATTTTGTACCAGTTGAAGCCTACAGGTGCTCCCCATAGGGAGCCCCATGTAGAGAGGACCAATTGATGCATAATTCACTTAATAACTACAGTGATTTGCTTAATGTGGCAAAAAAAATCATATGTGACTTACTTAGAACATAGAACATTGCCAGACTTGGAGATCTTCTAGTCCAGCAGTCGCCAACCGGTGGGCTGCAGCCCACTGGTGGGCCATGGGAAAATTTTGGTGGGCCGCAGAGAAATCTCACTCCCAGAGCACCTCCACAAAGCAATTAAACCAGGCTGCACAGAAACACAAGGTTGCTCAGCCCACATGGCCCGCGGGAACCCTCCCAGCCCACTCACTCCTTACCTGGTAAACTTGTCTGCTAAATTGCTATTTTTCCTTTTTCCGACCATCATCTGTTGTGCTGTGCTGGGAGATTTAGATTAGCTAGGAAGCAGGAAATGGTTGGATTTCTTCCTTTCTAGCTAGTCTTTAGATCTTTGGCTCAGCACAGCGGAACCTCCCTTAGGACTGAAGGTTTGCTTGCAAGCAAATTCAGTGCAGACTCACAGCAAAAAGAGACTGAGCTAGCCAATGGCAGATAGATAGATCTCTGAATGAATCTGTGATTCTGTGAGCAACTCAATCTGCCTGCCTACTTTGCCTGATTTTGGGTAAAAATTGCACTTTTTTTATAAAAAAATCAATATTTATATAAATATTTATAATATTTAGATACAAACCATGCCCAGCCAGTCACATGACCAGCAAGCCACACCCACAAATGAGGCCATGCCCACAGAACTGGTTAGTGGTCCCTAGGATCTAAAATTATTAGTTTGGTGGTCCCTGAGGTCCAGAAGGTTGGCGACCCCGTTCTAGTCCACCCTCCTGCTCAAGCGGGAGACCTTATATCATTTCAAATGGATATCCAGTCTCTTCTTAAAAGTATTCATTGATGGAGCATCCATAACTTCTGAGACAAGCCATTCCACTGATTGATTGTTCTCATTGTCAGGAAATTTCTCCTTAGTTCTAGGTTGCTTTACTCCTTGGTTAGATTCCATCCGTTGCTTCTTGTCCTGCCTCCACTCATTGGCCCAGCCGCTGGCAGGAAAAACAAAGTCCCATCAGTGGCTGAAGCTTTGGACAGCGCCGGCCATAAAAGCTGGCGCCTGCCGCGGTCGAGTGGCTTTTTCCGAACTGACTTAAATAAAGTCTGCTTACCAATCCTGCTGTGTCCTGCCTCTCCTTTCCTACGCGGACCCATCTAAAAGTGGCGACAAAGGTGGGATCCTGAACTGTGGAGAGAACAAAGAATACCTCGTGAGTTTCGGATGCCATTTCTACCGGGCCGTGTCACCAAGAACAATTGCAACTGACAGACGACATGGCACAGCGCATGACCAGCCTCGCCCACCGCCTGATGGCCATCCCTTATGATCCTGCTAAGGAGAAATGGTCATCCTACATGGGCCATTTCAACCTGCACCTGGAGGTCAATGGACTCCAAGCAGCCCCTGATGCACAGAAAAGGACACTCTTTCTAATATACTGCAACGTCAAAATCTATGAGATGGCCGATGCTCTGGTCATGGATGATCTACAGACCGTGTCCTGCAGTTTGTCCTGGGACAGACTTCAGCGTGCCCTCCAGAGTCACTATGGCCCATCTCTGTCCTATCTGGCCAGCCGCTATGACTTTTACATGCGGAGCCAAAGAGAGGGAGAACTCATTCGTGGCAGATCTATGGAGAATCGCAAAGAACTGCAGATTCCCAGACACCGAGGGGATGATCCGGGACTGGATCATCCTAGGAACAAAGGATCCCATTCTACAAAAGAAATTCCTGGCCTGCAAGGACATCTCCTTCCAAGAAGCCTTCGATGAGGCCAGAGCCACCGAATCATCTGAGAACTTGGTGGCATGGATCCGAGGGAGCGGGAAAGTCGAAGCAACTGGGACCAATCACTTGCTGCGGCCCAGCGAGTCCACCTCTGATACTAGTGACAATGATGACGACAGAGACGTACATAAGCTGAGGTCCAGTAAGCCAGGTGGGAAACTGGGAACCCGAGAATGTGGTGGCTGCAGCAGAAACCACCACTGATCAGCGTGCCATTTCAGAGACACCGTATGCCGGAGATGTGAGCGTAGAGGCCACATTGTGGAGGTATGTCTTGCAACACAACCAATGAGCAAACAAGGCCGACGAGCTGCATCACCCGCAAAACAACATGGCCACCAGGTGGGGGAAGAAACCTGGTGGAAGTTTCAAAAAGAGGGAAGACACCAGGGAAGAGGAAGCCCATTTCACATTCGTGGGCTACACGCAGACCAGAGTGAGATGCACTGATGCCTTCGAAGCAAACAAAATAATGGCCACGGCCGGAATTGAGCCTTGCCGTATGGAAGTGGACTCGGGGTCCTGCATATCAATGATATCGTGGGACACCCTTAAAAACTCATACCTAAGCAACGGTGTGACCAATTGGAACCACAAGCCATTATTTTGAGAGACTACCAGGGCCACTGCATACCGGTCCTGGGAAAAAAGACCACACATGTGGAACATGGCACCTTCAGCAGAAGCCTTCCACTCACGATAGTAGACCAGAGCCTACCCAGTCTGCTCGGCAGAGAATTGTTCCTGCCACTCCAAATAAGCGTCGCCGGCATCCACGCAACAGAGACCTCCCCTCCAGACCTCCCAGAGATATTGCAGAGCTAGAATGGGAGTTCAGCGATGTTTTCAATGACAAACTGGGCAAGTACATGGGGACCCCTATATTAATTTAGATCCCAATATTGCCCCGGTCTATCTCAAGCCGCGGTGAGTCCCATTCGCCCTCCAACCAAAAGTCAAGGAACAACTGGACAAATTAATAGCCCAAGGAGTTCTAGAACTGGTGGACCATGCTAAATGGGAAACCCCAATTGTGATCCCATTCAAGCCAGACAGGTCGATAAGAATCTGTGATGACTATAAAATGACCCTGAATAAAGCTCTTCAGCAAAGCGCCTACCCAGTGCCTGTAGTCCAGCACCTCCTACACTCCCTGGGCCGGGGGACTATATTCACTAAATTGGACTTGGCCCAGGCCTATCAACAACTGCCCATTGATGAGGCTACTGCGGAGATGCAAACCATCGTCACGCATAGGGACAGCATTCAAGTGCAATTCAGTGTAAGCATAGCCCCAAGCCTATTCCAGACTATCATGGAACGGCTACTGCACAACATCCCCGGAATCATACCCTGCTTCAACGATGTAATCATCTCAGCCACCAGCAGGGACCAATTGATGGAGCAGCTAAGGGCAGTTCTGGGAAGATTCCAGGAGGCAGGATTGAAATTAAAGAGAAACAAATGCCACATAGTAGTTCCGCAAGTAGAATTTTTGGGGTTCCTAATTGATGCTGCAGGCATCAGACCCACAAACAGGAAGCTTAAAACAATACAGGAAGCCTCCATGCCACAAAACAAAGTGGAACTGCAAGTGTTCCTAGGGTTGCTGAACTTTTACAACGTGTTTCTGCCACAGAAAGCGACCATCGCAGAACCGCTCCACTGCTCAATAAGACAGCGAACTGGACTTGGGGACAGAGCGAGACTGAAGCATTCAAAAAAATAAAAAGCATTTTAACATCGGACAGTATTCTCATCCAATACAGCAAGATGCTACCGCTAACACTAACTTGCGACGCCTTCCCCTACGCCATCGGAGTGGTCCTCAGCCACAAACTACCCAATGGGACTGAAGCCCGCATTGTTTATTTCTCAAAGACACTATCAAAAATTCAAAGAAATTACAGCCAGATCAACTTGCCGCAGTCGCAGGGGTAAAGCGCTTCCACAAGTATCTGTATGGCAGGTAGTTCAAGCTCATCACCGACCATAAACCCTTACTGGGCATTCTTGATGGCGACAAACCCACACCGAACATCCTGTCACCCAGGATGTTGAGATGGACAGTATTCTTGACGGCATACAGCTACACCTTAACCCACTGGCCAGGGAAAGACATCGCCCATGCCAACGCTCTCAGCTGCTGGCCCCACTAGACACAGCCGAAGACCCAGTGCCATCCATGACAGTGCTGTTAATAGAGAACATATGGCCCAGAATGATGACATCCTCAGAGATTGTGAGGCTAACCGCTCGTGACAAAACTATGGCGCGGATTTCAAACTGGGTGTGGAGGGAATGGCCGGAGGCAACACAGGGGGAGGAATACAAACCATACCAATAGGCAAGCTGAGCTGTCAGTACTAAAGCGTTGTCTACTGTGGGAGGACTGGCTAGTTATCCCCCCCATTAAGAAATAAAATATTAGAAATGCTTCATGAGGGCCACCCCGAAATGGTCCGGATGAAAGCCCTAGCAAGAAGCTACATATGCTGGCAGGGGATGGACAAGGAGATAGAAACCTGGGTCACCACTTGCACACCCTGCCTAAAATCCAGGCCAGCAACCCCGGCTATGAAACCCAGGAAATGGGAGACACTTACAACACCATGGGCCAGGATACATATTGATTTCGCTGGGCCCTGCCAGGGACAGACATTTCTTATAGTAGTCGATGCATACTCCAGGTGGCTGGAAGTAATTTTAATGCAATCCACCACATCGGAGGCAACAATAAAAGTGCTCAGGCGCCTATTTGCCACCCATGGACTACCAGACATCCTTGTCTCAGATAATGGGCCACAGCTCACCTCAAAACTGTTCAAGGCCTTCCTAGCTGAACTGGGGATCAGACACCCGCTATCAGCGCCTGCTCATCCGGCCATGAATGGCCTAGTGGAGATACTGGTTTGATCCTCTAAGGAAACAGTCCAGCGAATGGGCCGAGGGGACTGGCAAGAGAGGATTGACAGAATGCTCCTCACCCAGCACATTACACCTCACACTACAACACCTCACAGCCCAGCAGAACTGTTAATGGGTCGGTGACTGTGGACTGTATTAGACCGGGTCCACCCCAACTACAGCACAGAAACACCCCTGGACTCTATGGGGAGATGCAGACAATTCGCCATAGGGGACCCGGTCTACGCACACAATTACACTGGGGGACCAACGTGGGTGCCAACTAGGGTAAACGAAAGCACAGGGCCCCTGTCCTAAAGAGTAGAGACAGGGGAAGGGAAGCTTTGGGAGCAACACATTGATCAGCTACAGGGCAGAGTCCCGAATGCGGACAACCAGCAAAACACCCGACACACAATAACTGAACAACACAGATTACAAACACCAACCCCGCAGACACAAACCCCCGAACAATGACAACAGAGACACTTACCTTGCGAAAAAGGAGTTCTGCGGTGTCCTTCTGAGGCCTCAGGCTCGATGGTCCCTGCCGCACCAGTAACAAGTTTTGAGACAGTTCCACTGGTGGGGACTGGAGCAGCGGCAGACCCATCCACTTGGGCCACTGCCCCAGAAACAAGTGAGGTGTGCAGGTCCAGTTGCACCCACCGAAGCCCTATGTACTTACGTGATTATGTACATTAGGTGAGCGCTGATTGGAGGAACACTAACTAGGAGAGGAGGGGTGTTATATATGACCAAATATGGCCAAAGAGTGCAGTTGGCTAATAGACTCCACTCATTGGCCCAGCTGCTGGCAGGAAAAATGAAGTCCCATCAGTGGCTGAAGGTTTGGACAGTGCCAGTTATAAAAGCCGGCGCCTGCCGTGGTTGAGTGGCTTTTTCCGAACTGACTTAAATATAGTCTGCTTACCAGTCCTGCTGTGTCGTGCCTCTCCTTTCCCATGTGGACCCATCTAACACTGCCCTCAGGTACTTAGAGAATAGCTTGATTCCCTCTTCTTTGTGGCAAATATTGGGATTCACCCCTAGTCTTCTTTTCATTAGACAACTTAAAAACTTCCTTGCTTAGCAATGGAAATTCAATTGTGATTGTATGTCAAGACTGTTGACATACAATCAGTATTACTTGACAACAGAGTTTAAATTTTTCTCCAATCTTAGCTGATTCTGTGCCTGAGGTGGGAGGTAAACCTACTTTATTTAATTTATTATTTTGTTCTCTCTTTTTTTGCTTTTCAAAAAGTTTATATTAAATTAATTGAAATTAATTTTAGGCAATTTAATATTGGTGAGCCACACTCCAATAGCCTGTGTCCACTGAAGGAGGAGACTTACAAGGAAACTGACAAAGGGCAAATGTAATAGAAATGAAATGAAAACTGCTGAAAGGATTTCCACCATCCTGGGTTGAACATTGTTAGCTTTTGATGCTTTAAGGCACCAAAATTCATGGAGATAGAATTCTATTTATTTATCCTAATCCAACAAATGTAATTTCTAATGTTGGATTTTCCCCATTACCAGAGAGAGACCCCTTGTGGAATACTGTGACGTCGTTACCATGGCAATTCCACAGCACTGTACAGTAGAATCCATTTTAAGGCAGTATGGTAGAAGCCATTTGAAGGCACAACAGGTTGTATCCTAACAACGATGGAGTGTTAGGGGTATCTTACCCCCACAATATTTGTTTCCAGAGAGTTAAGTAATCTGTGTACCAAGTTTGGTTGAAATTGCTTGAGGTGTTCTAGAGTTATACTGGAACATACACACAGTCATATGTGTGTGTGTGTATTCATTTTAGGAAGATGAAAAGCAGTTTCTTCCTTGAGTTTGGCAAGCAGCAGTGGAAAGGGGTGTGTGCATTCTTCTCCCTCTCTCTTGCATGTGTCATTGCCATATGTAAAATTTGCTGGGAAGTCAAAAAAATAAAAAATCAGAGACAGCTCCCTTGCTCTTTTGCTGGGCAAGAATAGTGCAGGAGGGAGAGATTCAAAGGCCCCTTTGCAGAGAAAGCAGATGTCTCAGGGAGGTACCAGGGAATCCAGAATGGAAGAGAAGAGAAAAGCAGGGAAACAAATACATATGTAATTTTTTTTCAAAAAAGGATTCAGAAAAAAATTAAGTAGGCTTATTTCCCCTCTCTCCCTCCTAAATAAATATAAACCATCCCTTCCCAAAGAAGCAACACATTTTGAGGAAAGCTTAACAAGCAAATTATGATGGCAAGGTTTTGAATTTTCCTCTTCAAAGCCGAGGGGAGGGGAGGAGAGGGGAGAGGAGAGGAGAAGAGGAGAGGAGAGGAGAAGAGAAGAGAGACTAAGAGAAGAGAGGAGAGGAGAAGAGAGGAGAGAAGAGAGAAGAAGAGGAGAGGAGAAGAGAAGAGAGAATAAGAGAGGAGAGGAGAGGGGAGGGGAGGGGAGGGGAAGGGAAGGGAAGGGGAGGGGAAAGGAGAAGAGAAGAGAAGAGAAGAGAAGAGAAGAGAAGAGAAGAGAAGAGAAGAGAAGAGAAGAGAAGAGAAGAGAAGAGAAGAGAAGAGAAGAGAAGAGAAGAGAAGAGAAGAGAAAAAAATGATTTATGATGCTGTTCACTCATGACTGTTGCAGCATCCCCGTGGTAGATGATAAAAATGTGGATGCTTGGCAACTTTGCAACTGACAGCATGTGTACAACAGTGTTCCAGGAGGTCATGTGATCCCCTTTTACGACCTTCTGACAACGAGAAAGCCAGATTCACTTAACAACCGGGTTACTAACTTAACAATGCTGTGATTCACTTAACTCAGAGATGGTATTCAGCAGGTTCTGACCAGTTCTGGAGAACCGGTAGCGGAAATTTTAAGTAATTCGGAGAACCGGCCAATTCCACCTCTGACTGGAGATTTTACAGTATCCTTCCCCTGCCATGCCTACCAAACCACGCCCACAGAACCAATAGTAAAAAATTTTGAATCCCACCACTGACTTAACTGTTTCAAAAAAGGTCACAAAATGGGGCAAAACTCACTTAACAACCATCTGTCTTCCTAACAGAAATTTTAGGTTCATTTGTGTTTGTAAGTTATGTGTATTTGATTACTGCCTTAAAACCAGATATGTAGCTATTACGATGACATTTTTTTAAAAAAATATTTTTATAACAACAACAAAAAACAAACATATAAAACCTTCTTTCTGTTCCACAGTGTGTCAGTTGGGTACATATTTCTTTGTGCATAAAATAATGTTATCATATATATTTAACTTGTATATGTTTATAATCATTCTAATCAGTATTTTATATCTCAAATATCATTTATTCTATTATCCTTAGCTTTATAATTATTGACTTTCAATAATATAGTTCAAATTCATTTTCTTACTTTAACTCATCCATTTATCATACCAATATATTATACTATACTTATATAATCCAATTCTTTACTCTTCTATCCAGCCATTCATAAAATAAATTCCAAATTTTATAATAGTCTTTTTCTTGTTGTTCTCTAATCGCCATTGTCAATCTACTCATTTCTGCACATTCCAGTATTTTCTTAATTATTTCCTCCTCTGTCGGAATTTTTTCATTTCTCCAATTTTGTGCAAATACAATCCTAGCTGCTGTTAATATATTGATAATCAAATATGTTAACTCTTATAACCCTCAGGCAAAATTCCCAATAAAAATGTCTCTGGTTTTAAGTCTATAGGTTGTTTTATCATCTTCTCCACCCACATGTGTATTCTAGTCCAATACCTCTGTGCATGTCCACCACATGTGCTAGTTTTATTTATTTATTTATTTATTTTGTCAATTGCTTATAAGATAATAGATATAAGTAAAAACATAGTTTTATGAATACATGGATACATATCAGAAAAATAAAAAAGAAACAATAGAACAGAGTCAGTAGGACATTGGTGCGCTTATGCACTCCCCCTACAGACCTCTTAGGAAAGGGGTGAAGTCAATAGTAGACAGTCTAAGGTTAAAGTATTTGAGGTATGGGGAAGAAACCACAGAGTCAGGTAGAATATTCCAGACATTGACCACTCTGTTGCTGAAATCGCATTTCCTGCAATCAACACCTGACATTTGGTGCGATTAACCTTGAGTTTGTATCTATTGTTTGCTCTTGTGTTATTGTGGTTGAAGATGAAGTATTCATTGACAGGTAGGACATTGCAATGTATGATTTTATATACTATACTTAGATCAGACCAAAGGCGGCATAGTTCTAGGTTTTCTAGGTCTAGAATTTCGAGTCTGGTGGCATAAGGTATTCTGCAACGAGTAGAGGAGTGGAGAACTCTTCTTGTGAAATATTTCTGGACTTTCTCAACTGTGTTAATATCAGATACGTAATGTGGGTTCCAGACCGATGAGCTGTATTCAAGTATTGGTCTAACAAATGTTTTGTATGCTCTAGTTAGTAGTGTAATATTACCAGAGAAAAAGCTACATAAGATTAGGTTAACAACTCTTAATGCCTTTTTGGCTATGTAGTTACAGTGGGCTCTAGCACTTAGATCATTAGAGATGAGTACTCCAAGATCCTTGACAGAGTTTGGATCATCAACAAGGTCTTGACTATTCAGCTTGTATTTTATTTTCTGATTTTTTTTGCCAATATGTAGGACAGAGCATTTATTTGTTGAGATTTGAAGATGCCATTTGTTTGACCATTCTGATACATAGTCAAGGTCTTTTTGAAGGATAGCAGTATTGTCTGTGGTGTTGAATAGCTTTACATCGTCAGCGAAGAGAATGCAGTTGTTCTTAATATGATCACAGAGATCATTTATGTAGAGTATGAAAAGAGTTGGTCCTAGAATACTGCCTTGGGGGACACCACGGTTGAAGTTTTCTGTCAATTCTCCATTTATCATTACTCTTGCTGTTTGCTTATTGTATATCACTTTTAATACATTTGTATACCTGTCTCCAAAACCCATCTCCTCCAATTGCATCAACATAAACTACCAATTCACATTGTCAAACTTGTTGCGATGACATTAATGAATTATCGGCGTACAAGAGAAAATTCAAGAAAACAAATGGAAAAGTACATTTTGAAATGAGGCCTTTCATTATACACACATTTCTGGAAACATTATTTCCCAAATTATTGTTGAACATGGGATAGCTATCTGTGTTTAGGAACTGGAATATCACTAATTGCATTGAGTTTTTCTGCACATATAAGAATGTAAAATATAACAAAAGTGGCCCATAGTTTAATATTTATTTGTTTTTTGTTTTGTTTTTTTAACAAAATATTAAATAAAACATTAAAAACAATGAACATAGTGTAATCGTCCTGACAATCCTGTTTGATCTATCTAATAATACACATGATCACAGCAGCAAGATTAACTTAGGCTCAAATGTGGAAAGATAAAGAAATTCCTGACGAAAGCAAAGGAATTAAAAAGATATGGATATGCGTTGAAATGGGTAAATTAACTTTGGAAGTAAAAAATAAGGATGAGACTGAATATTACAAAGTATGGGATAAATTTTATCAAAGGTGGGAAAAAAGGAAGGACTCAGAATTAAAATAAGACAAGGTTATTAGGATAATAGATTAGAAATAGGGAAAATTGCTGAAGTACAAATGTATGTGCTATGTAAATACGTATTATATGTTATGTACAAAAGATATGTATGACAAACAGGAATATTTATTTGTTAAATGTGTCCCAGTGTGGTCTGGGCTGAAATATGTTCATGCAGTTACAAGTGCTTAAAGGTACACACTGTATTATCTTTTGCTATTTTTAAAAATATCACAGAATGAATGAACAAAGGGGGCTCATTTTCCTTGCCTGCTACCCTTCGAATGCACCAGCCCATCAATATTTGATTAGCGGTGCTTAGAATGGCCATTGATTTCTACCTTCTCCCTTGTTTGACATGCCTAAGTCAGGTTCATGTTAGGCGGTTGGCTTTCATGCCAGTTGTCACCCCTGTCAATGTCAGGCAAAAGGCCAGGGGGAGAAGCAGAAAGGAGAGAAACAAAATTAAAGCACAGATCAGTAAATCAGATCATTGATTTTTTTAAAAAAAGTCCTGCTGCTTTTGTACCTTTTTTGCATTCACTCGCATCCAACTACACATAACATATACACACAAAGCAGAGGTGGTATTCAGCTGGTTCTGACTGGTTCTGGAGAACTGGTAGCGGAAATTTTGAGTAGTTCAGAGAACCGGCAAACACCACCTCTGACTGGTCCCACCCCATCTATTCTCAATCCTCCCATTGAGTCCCAGATGGTTGGCTGGGTCTTCTTTTGTTGTCCTGCACAGGAGAATGGAACTGAAAAGCAGGTTAGTGGGGTGGGGAGGGAATGGGGATTTTGCAGTATCTTTCTTCTGCCACGCCCATCAAACCACTCCACACCCAGCAAGCCATGCCCACAGAACCATTAGTAAAAAAAATTGAATACCACCATTGACATACAGAACTTGTGACTGATGCAGATAGGCTGGTTAACACACGGATGGTTGTAGGAACAAAAAGGGGCTTGCAGCTTTCACAATAAATGTTTCCTTCAAGATGTTGGGCGGTAGTCTCATCTCACCGGTATTGTATATATACCTAGAATGCATAGAGCAATGCTACACCTCCTTGCTGCTTTCAGATACCAACGCATCATCATTCATGAGTTCCTTTGCACCCACAAGAGATCTACATCATCCCACCATGAATTCCTTATCTACCGCTAAATTGCTTCGGCTGTTAGTAGTTCAGATTCTTGTAGAGAGCTTAATTTATTTATTTATTGAATTTATATTGCTGCCTATTCGCCCATGGTGACTGAAGGCAGTTTACAGAATATAAAACTTCATTTTAAACAATAAAAGTAATAAAAAGAATCAAATACATTAATATAATATAATATAACCCTCCATTCCCCCTGCCCCAGTGACAGCACCTCACATCAGCTATTTCATAGGCTCCATCCTGCTCTGGGTTCCCCAGGCCTGCTGGCAAAACCAGGTCTTCAGCGCCTTCCAGAAAAGTGGGGACCATTCTAATCTCTGGTGGGATGATGTTCCAGAGAGAGGGAGCCACCATGGAGAAGGCCCTTCTTCTGGGACCCACCAGGTGTTTCTCCCTCAGGGGTGGGACCCGCAACATTCCTTGCCTCCCTGCTCTGATGGGTTAGGTAGATGTGACCGGCAAGAGACGGTCCCTCAGATAAGCTTGCAATAATGCCAGAATCTCCTGATTTTCCTGGTGCTTGAGTGCAGGATTTTAAATCTCGAGTAATGCAGGCCAGAGAAGGGTAACATTGGGGAAAATAGGAGATAGAGGCTTTGAACTCAATGGCGATTTTACATAGGATTCCTTGGGCAAGTTTATCCAACATCTGATTCTCCCTTCTAACGTTGTATCTTTCTGGTGCTCAATTTTTTGCTTCCCATTTCAAAGAAGAACATTTCAGATTGCCAACTAGGATATAGACTTGATGTCGTGAAGGTTCAGGCATGCTTGCCTCCTTTCAAACTATAAAGGTGTACATATGGAACAAATGACACATGTGTGTGTGAGAGAGGGAGGGAGAACTTATGATGAAAGAAAGAAAGAAAGAAAGAAAGAAAGAAAGAAAGAAAGAAAGAAAGAAAGAAAGAAAGAAAGAAAGAAAGAAAGAAAGAAAGAAAGAAAGAAAGGAATCCTTGTGGAAAAGCATTGTTCTTAAACCATTCCAGTATGGGACAATGATATTAACCAGCTGGAGAGGGACCAAGGCTTGTAATTAAAAGCTGACTCTTCTATAGGTCTTCTGCCATCTCACCCCTGATTATCTTCGTTTCTTCCCAGCCTTTTAACCAGAACACCAGCTGCTAATTTCCTCCATTTCATTATTTTTCTTTTCTGCATGAACCCCCAATCTGGTGAGAGATAGAAAATAAAGAAATAGTGAAGTTTTGCAGCGCCGGATAATTTTTCCATATTTCATTCCCTTTCTGTGCCTGTAATGGAATTTCTTTGACCAGTCTCCATATTTTAGATGTCTTGAGGATGCGGGAATAGCATGGATGGCAAGACTGAAGTTTTTGTGCTTCCCATCTGGATAGTCTTGATTCCACAACAGCCACATCTGAAGATCCGTCAACTGAATGGCTTGTGTTAGCTGCCACCTTATGCTTTGCTTGTGCTTCACTGCTATGTGGTGAACAGACTGCCATGAATTCTTGGGAACGAAGAGGGGAATGCTTGGGGAAACAGAAGTAAGTGCTGTATCTCCTTGAGACACTGCCTCAAGGTCACCCAGCTAGAAGAAGTACCAAACTGTGCTTGGACTGACCGTTATAAAAACATCTTGCCTGAACCTAATTAATGATACTGGTGTGGGCAATGAGAGAACAATTCAACACCCTTTTCACTGTGACAGCCTTTTAAGTATTGGAAGACTGCTATCATGCCTCCACTGAGTCTTCTTCTTGGGCTTCACTGATCGTGCCCGACATATTGCCAGCCACCTAATAGGGAGTGGGGGATGAGTCTCTGAATCTGCGCCTCTCACCCGACCAGCTGTTCCCCTCGCTGAAACAACATGGGAATGTTGGCTGTTCCAGTTACAGCGCATAACAATGTGGATCCATTGCAAGTACCTGCCGAACTATCTTTAATTGCAGAGTGTGTTAGGTTTCTTTAAGAAACTTAATTATATTGGTTTACAATATAATGGCTGCAAGTCAGAAATGACTCAGTACTATCTTGTAGCCAAGATGCTGATTGACTATGGGAAGCAGGAGAGCTATATAGTAAGAAGCCAGAGAGCACATGGCTAGTGTTTGTTGTTAATCTCTGTGAGTGCTACAGGAATGTTGCTACTGGTTTGCTAGGCTTCTACTATGCTACTCTGCTACTTGGCAAGTATCTTCAACACTGTAACTATATTTCTCCATTGATGCATGGATGTATTGAAGATGATGTATTGCTGTTATATCTACTGAACAAGAATGGTTAGTAATCTAATCTACTGATGGATGAACTGTGTATGATATTGGATTGAAACTTGGACTGTGTTTATATCACTGTATATAAAGACTTTGCACTTCAACTGCTGTTCTATACTCACTGCTACAATCTAAACACTACTTCTGTCTGCTGTATTAATCCTTGATACCAAGGATACTCTGCTAAATACTTAACAGAGCGTAAGGATTGTATTGCGTTCCAGCGATGGGGGGGTGGGAACCTCATCTTATTGTGGTTTCCTTTTCTTTGGCTTATGAGTCAGCACTTCAGGGTTAGGGGGGTTCTGGGTGTCGGATATACTGTAGTTGCGATTAGGATTGCGGGGCGGCGGCGTGTGGGGTTAGTTAGTTAGGTAGATGTTAGTTTGGGAATGAGACGGGGATGGGGCATAAAAGGCACTGAGAGGCGTTCACTCTCAGCGCTGGCTTTGCTCAGGATTGCTGTTGTTTGCTCACTGGAAGGAAACAATCTACAATAAAGTACTTTTCACCAAACCTGTGTGTAAATGTGTTTGTTGACTGAGTTTCTGGATTTCCTAAATAGGGCTAACAGAAAGCCAGCGCTCACTGTTACAGTATCTAGACTAACTGCATAAAACATATTGGAAGCAATTAGTTGAGGAGAATGGCTGAAGGGATAGAATAGAAACTGATTGAGGAGGAGGACACAGAAGACGTTGAGGAGGAGGGGAGAAATGGGCAGGTTCTGCCATCTGGTGGAGAAAAGAAAAAGCAAGCTGTTGTGCCACTGGTATTGCAACCAGTGGTCAGACCTAAGGTATTTAAAGAACAGAAAAAAGGAAATGTCAGTGAGACTAGCTTCACTCGAAAGCAAGATTCAGGAAAAGATTGTTATCCACCAGACCGTCTTGAGGATTGGAAGGTCAGGCGTTGGCCAGGCTCGAGAGAAAGCCGTCTAATGGCCCCTGGGAGTGAGACATTAGACATACTAAAAATGCAGTTTGGGGAACATACTTTACATGGACCTGGTACAAAGAATATACTGGATAGGAAATTGGGGATATATAAGAAAAAAGAACTGTTATTTATATCCAGTCCAGTAGGGCTCCGGGAATCGGAGGTTGGAAGGAGACTGGAACAATCAGATTTATGCCTGGGAGTATGACTGCTACACAACTTGGCTAAGAACAAAGGCAGTCAATGAGGACTAGTGGATTGGAATGACAAGAGATGGACTATGGAGCCCATTGGGATGCCCAGTCACAGGGGAGATGGGTTCCTCCCTTAACAGCAAGCTTCGATGGAACTCCAAGTAAGGTGGCTATCTTTCTAGGACAAGTATTAAATTAACTTGAGTTATATGGCCACTACTACACGTCACATCGGTCTATGATAATAGCGATTACAGGTGTCTTGTTTAGAGAGGCCCATGATTGGGCGGCTGATTTGTACCGTCATAGGGCAGAAGAATTAGCAGATGTAGGTCAATTCTTGGCTGCTTTGAGGTTTTGTTTTGAAGACAATATAGCTGACAAACAAGCAGAGGAGGATTTGTTATTAACCAAGCAAAGGAGTTGGTCGGCTCGGGAGTATGTAGGGGTGTTTAGGAGGATGATTAGTAAATTACCATTCATACTGGAGAGTTTGTTAATCCATCTGTATAGAGAAGGCCTGGATAAGAACTTAAACCAAGCTTGTCTTTATCGTGGTTCGTTTACCACGTTAACACAGTGGTATCAAGTAGCAATCAAATTGGATGAAGGTTTACATTGATTGCACCTGAGACTGGTAGGGATTACACCACCAATAAGGCCTTTAAGTACTATTACAAGGCAGTTTACAGGCAAACTCCAATTCAAACGGGCAGAGACAGAGGGACATTTCAGTGTTTTAGTTGTGATAGGCCCGGTCACAGGGCCATGGAATGTCCTGTACCATCATTAACCATGATGAAGGGCCCCCAACTGCCTTCATCTTTGCGTTGAGATAAACCAGGGAGACAAGAATGGAAAGAGCGTGAGAGGGTGAGAGGAATAGTGAGTAACCCACCCGGAAGCCAGAGTACAGAAGAACCATTTACTATTCCATCCAATACTTTGTGTGAAAGTGAAATAGAGAGTATTATGCCTGATAATGGTAACTAGCCCTATTAATCGTTTTATTATACCTGTGTCTCTATGGAATAAACGTACTAATTACACTGTTCAAGTGGGGGGCATTAATTGATTCAGGATGTACAAGGTGTCTAATTACTAATGCGGTGGTGGAGAAATTGCAGTTATGGGTTATTAAATTGGGTGTTCCAATTAAGTTTGAACAGGTGGATGGGTCTATACTGGGTGGAACTCCAGCAACTCATAGGACAGAATATGTCAAAATGGTTATGGGAGAGCGCTGGGAATGGATTTCGTTTGTGGTGGTTTCTCATATGAGTGAAGCATTAATTTTAGGATTGGCATGGCTGGATAAATGGGAACCAATCATACATTGGGAGAACGACTATCGAAAAATAAGATTAGTGGCATAAGAGCATAATGAGAAACATTTGATAGCTAGTAAATTGTTAAATGAAAAAACTCAAGGGATACCCCAATATCAATATCCCAGTGAATATGCAAATTTGTCTGATGTATTCAATGAAGAGGGCACTGATTGCTTACCACCTCATCGCATTATGGACTGTGCCATAGAATTAATTCCAGGAGCTCCTTTGCCTAAACCACGGATGTATTCAATGACTCCATGTGAGTTAGACGAAATGAAACAGTACATCGATAAAAGTCTAAAGAGGGGGTTTATCACCCCGGAAGGTCTCATATGGCAGCTCCAGTGTTCTTCTCCAGTGAGAAGAAGGATGGAGGACTTCGTTTATGTGTCGACTATAGAAGCCTAAATGCAATCTGTCTGGAACCATTGTACCCGTTACCACTGATTAAGGATTTACTGTCTACCTTGGCAAAAGGACGAATATTTACAAAACTCGATCTAAGAGAAGCGTATTATAGAGTGAGAATATGGAAGGGAGGTGAATGGAAAACAATGTTTAATTGCCGTCTCAGTAGTTATTATTTCAATGTGATGCCGTTTGGCTTACAGGGGGCTCCAGCGGTCTTTATGCAACTGATAAATGAAGTGTTGCATGAACATTTATATAGGGGCATTTTAGTTTATCTGGATGATATTTTAATTATTCAGATAATGAATATAAACATATTCAATCAGTGCGACAGGTGCTTCGGAAATTGCTGGATACCCAATTATATGTCAAATTGTCAAAATGTGAGTTTTACACCCAGCAGTTGGACTATTTAGGATATTGAATATCTGCACAGGGTATTGAAATGGACCCCACAAAAGTTAAAACTGTGTTGGATTGGAAAGCCCCGAACACAAAGAAACAATTACAAAGTTCTTTGGGGTTTGCAAATTTCCATCGTCAATTTATACCCCGCTTTGCTGACATAGCTTTACCATTAACTGAACTATTGCGTACTAAAGCTATTAATATTGAAAAGTCAAAAACAAGAATTGGAATACCATGGACTACAACTTGTCATGAGGCTTTTGAAAATTTAAAGCGTTTGTTTGCTCAAGAGCCGGTGTTGAAATACCCTGATCTGAATCTGCCGTTTGTTATCCAGGAAGATGCAATTGATGTGGCAGTGGGAGTTGTCCTATTGCAGAAAAACATAAAAGGACTGTTGCAGCCATGTGCATATACATCCAGAAAATTTAGTTTGACCGAACGCAACTGGGCAATTTGGGAGAAGGAGGCATTTGCAGTTCGTTGGGCCTTGCTCACCTGGAGACATTTATTGGAGGGAGGTCCACATCCGTTTGAGGTGTGGACCGATCATAAGAATTTGGAAGCATTACAAAGCCCATGTCGATTATCCCCAAAACAGGTTAGGTGGGCATTGTATATTAAATGGTTTAATTTTACATTAAAATATATTCCATTGGGAAAAAATTTCATGGCGGATGCCTTATTGTGGTTTCCTCAATACAATAACCAAAGAGATAATATAATACAACCACTTATACCATGCAGTAACCATGCCGAGTCGTTAAAAACTACTATACTCACCAGTGACTGGCCTACTATATTAGCGGAAGATCAATGGTTGATCGATAATAAAAGTCAAGTTGAAATGAGAAATGGGATTGCGTGGCGAAAGGATAAAATGTATGTTCCGAATAGTCTACGATCGACAGTACTGAAACGTTGTCATGACGACAAAACAGCAGGACATTATGGGTTTTTAAAAACATTGCAGTTAGTGAAACAACAATTTTGGTGGCCAGGTATGAGGACAAATATAGAAAGTTATGTGAAATTATGTCCTACCTGTATGGTTAATAAAACAAAAATAGGGAAACCATCGGGTTTATTGCAAACCATGTCTGAGCCCATAAAACCTTGGCAAGACATTGGTATAGACTTCATAGTAGAGGGGGCCCCATGTCGGGCTTCACTGATCATTCCCGACACATTGCCAGCCACCTAATAGGGAGTGGGGGATGAGTCTCTGAATCTGCACCTCTCATCCAACTAGCTGTTCCCTTCGCTGAAACAACATGGGAACGTTAGCTGTTCCAGTTACAGTGCATGACGATGTGGATCCATTGCAAGTTCCTGCCGAACTATATTTAATTTCAGGGCGTAAGGATTGTATTGCATTCCAGCGATGAGAGAGGGACTTCATCTTATTGTGGTTTTCTTTTTTTGGGGCTTATGAGTCAGCACTTCAGGATTAGGTGGGTTCTGGGTGTCGGATATAGTTGCGATTAGGATTGCGGGGCAGCGGTGCGTGGGGCAGATGTTAGTTTGGGAATGAGACGGGGATGCGCTGGCTTTGCTCGGGATGGCCGTTGTTTGCTCACTGGAAGGAAACAATCTACAATAGACTACTTTTCACCAAACCTGTGAGTAAATGTGTTCGTTGACTGAGTTTCTGGATTTCCGAAATAGGACTAACACTTCTCTTCATTAGGCTGAACATGCCTAGTTCCTGTATCTGTTCATTATATGATTTAGTTTCCAGACCCTTATCATCTAGGATAGGATAGGATAGGATAGGATAGGATAGGATAGGATAGGATAGGACAGAACAGAACAGAACAAAACAGAACAGAACAGAACAGAACAGCAGAGTTGGAAGGAATCTAGGAGGTCTGCTAGTCCATCCTCCTGCTCAAGGAGGAGAACCTGAACACCATCACTCTGCTAAACAAATAATTCCCTCAACACTGTCAAACTATTTACTAAGTCTGCATTACTATTGCTATTAATCCTCCCATCTTTTCTTTCACCCATCTCCTCCCTCTTGTAACTGTATGACTGTAAGGTTGTCGCTTGTGTCCTAATGATTTATATTGACTGTGTCCTAGTATAATTTGATTGCTTATTGTACCTTATGACTATATTAAGTGTTCTACCGTATGATTCTTGACGAATGGATCTTTTCTTTTTATGTACACTGAGAGCTTATGCACCAGAGACAAATTCCTTGTGTGTCCAATTACACTTGGCCACTAAAGAATTCTATTCTATTCTATTCTATTCTATTCTATTCTATTCTATTCTATTCTATTCTATACAATCTCAGACAAGACACTTCTTAAAAACTTCCAGTGATGGGGCACCCACAATTTTTGGAGGCAAAGCTATTCCACTGGTTAATTGTCCTCCCTGTTAGGAAGTTTCTCCTTAATTCCAGGTTGATTTTTTCTTTGATCAATTTCCAACCATTGTTTCTTGTCCTGCCCTTCTGGTGCTTTGGAGAATAATTTGACCCTCTCTTCTTTATTGTTCTTCTCTGCACTCTTTCTAGGGCCTCAGTATCTTTTTTATATCGTGGTGACCAGAACTGGACACAGTATTCCAAGTGTGGTCTCACCAGTGCAATATAAATCGATACTGTCACTTCTAGTGATCTTGATGCTATTCCTCTGATCCCTCTACTGATGCATTGGCCTTTTGGGGGGCAGTTGCAGCATCCTGGTGATTCCTAGTAAAGTGATGATCCATCAGGACACCCAGTTTCCTCTCACAGTGTGTGCACACTGGCCCCCCACTCACATGGCCTAGTTCCCCTCTCCTTCCCCCCCACCCCCCAACTGAACCACAAAGGTTTGGGAACCCCTGGCTTAGAGTCACTGTGAGTGAGTAGGCAGCTACATAAATTTTCTTTAAAAATAAAATCTTCTTCCTTCCCTAGTTTTTATTTCTTTCTTCTCTGAAAATTGTGGGGGAGGCGAACTTTAATCTCATGATTGTGACCACTATTTTGAGATTTTCAGTCCCCTCCCACACCACTACCATGCGTGGCAATCACACATCACAACAGTCTATCATATTATCTATTCAGAGTGAGTTAAGGCCAATGAAACAAGTGAAAAAGAGAGAAAGGTAAATAAACATGTTCTGAAAATTTTTACTGAGTGTGAAGTCCTGTGAGCAGGCTCAGGAAACAAAAAGCACTTAGATTTCTGGGAAAATCCTTATGATACTAGGGCAGCGGTAGGGAACCTTGGCTCTTTTATCACTTATGGACTTCAACTCCCAGAATTCCTGAGTGAGCCATAAAAGGTTCCCCATCCCTGGCCTAGTGGTTTTTCAGTTGTGAGGGAAATCAATTTTTGACTTGAATGGGACTGTTTAATATACAAATATAGGACATATAAAGAATATTGATCATTCAAGTCAAAAATTAGGAATTTGTATATTGAACAATCCCATTCAAATCAAAAATTGATTTCCCTCACAACTGAAAAACCAGTAGGCCAGGGATACGGAACCTTTTATAGCTCATTCAGGAATTCTGGGAGTTGAAGTCCATAAGTGATAAAAGAGCCAAGGTTCCCTACCACTGTACTAGGGTAATCTCTCTCTATATATATCAGCGAATTACCACTCACGCATTGTCACAAAATCTCCGGAACCGTAAAGCCTACAAATGTGAAATTTGGCACATATGTTCCTCTTGGCTTCTATAGGTGCTCACTAAGAAAGGATTTTTCCAAATGACCCTTAGAGCATTACTATTTCCTATATTATTATTATTAACACACTCTGATGCTAAGGAGTTCTACTCCCCGTCCCCACCTGAAAAGAAATCTCTTCCAAATGCAAAACACAAGCAGAGGAGAGGAGTTTCAGTTTCAGTTTCACAGCACCAAGCAGCTTTAGTACAGAATAGTTGAGCTAAGCCACCGCCCAGGCTCCTTGCTGTCTTCTTCTTGCTCACACACCAAATATTGTTTCAGTTTCCAAAAAACCCTCAACTCTCACACACTGACAGGACGTTCGCCAGATGAATACCAATGGATGCTGGTGGGCAGAGACAGAATTTTTCCCCTTATTTTCCTCACCAAAAACTAAGCCTAACCACATAGTTTCGTAGCAAAGCACAAGTATCAAGCTAATGCAACATAATCTTGAAAGCCTCCATAATAATTCTCCTGCACAATTTATACCTACAGTGTATTTAAGACAGAGATACTCTGAGTCTCATATTTCTGTCCTCCTCTCTTAAATGCCTTTCTGCCTGTCCCCAAGTCCTCTGGGCTGTAGGAAGCCCACCCCCCTCCTAGAAGGATGGAATATTTTGGGAAATATTAAAAAGGCAGAATATTTTATTTCCCTAAAGGAGAAATGGAGAAACATGCTCTTAAAGACAGAAAGCAGCCCCCAAGTCTTTCTTAATAGCCCACAGCAGATGCCAGCACTTAAGGAGATAAAGAGCTTATTGAAAGAGGAAGACAAGTATTTAGATGGCTCTATTCATAAGCAAAGCAAATTCCATAGGCAGAAATCAATTCAAGACAGGATATTTCGAAACTCCTTGCAGCAAAGTTTAACAGTCAACAAAGACAGAATGGTAGGATTAGGAAGGAGCTCCTCACCCATGATCCAACACAGGATAAAAACCATTAGCCACAATAGGAATTGCCCAACATCCTTTCAGAACACAAGCCCCTTCGTTGTACTACCCTCAACAGAACAGTCCCAACGTCAAAGTCACAGAAGCCTATAAAGATCCATCCACTCCTTCAACTGTTTGTTCAGCTGACACAGAACCACAAACCCTGGTGGTTCTGCTCACCAATAAAGGGACCTTTTTTTCAATCAGCCCCCAGCCTCCATTTTGTTTCCAGCACTTTTCACCCGGCTTGGAACTGAACCAGATGGATTTTTCTTCCATCCCATTTAAAGATCATCAAAGCCATTTTTCAAATGACACAGAAAATATTCTGGAAAAAAGGCACTGAGCGTAGCTTTATTCAGCTTTCTCTTTTCTCCTATGAATGCCAGACCAAAGGGCAACAAATACGAAACACTTTCTGAGGGTAAAACAAAAGTCTGAAATTTGCTTGCATGCCTTCTTCGCTCTACTCTGCCTAAGATAGAGACAGGCTTGCTTTTCAAAACTTAGGCTCTGTTGGCATGCTCTGTTCAACCATACATCTCTGTATTCAATCAGTGATGGAATCCTAAGCATTGATCGTTAATTTGGCATCTCAGTCTGTGTAACACAGCAATTTTACATGCTAGCTACGTTCTCACAGTGTGCTTGGCGAGCTTATACTAAGGCCTGGGAACTGTTCTGTACCCCTCCAATTTTAGGTTCAGCAGTACCTGTTAGAACTTTGGAATCAGGTTGTAAGTACCCCTCTCGAAATCTGTTGTAACGTACAGAACGCAGAATAATAAAATTGGAGGGGACCCCGGAGATCTTCCAGCCCAATTCCTGCTATACCATTCCAGACAAGTGGCTGTCCAATCTCTTCTTAAAAAACCTCCAGTGATAAAACACCCACAACACCTGGAGGCAAGTTGTTCCATTGATTGATTGTCCTCACTATTAGGAGGTTTCTCCTTAATTCCAGGTTGTTTTTCCTCCTTCATTACTTTCCATCCATTGCTTCTTGTCCTGCCTTCTGGTGCTTTGGAGAATAGCTTGACTCCTTCTTCTTTGTGGCATCAACTATTGGAACTTTGAACTTCACTAATCGAACAGGAATAAACTAAACACTATCTGTACTACTTTTTGGTGGTCTTTATATTTGTGATTTTCTCTACTTTTGTCTCTTCTATTTGGCTGTCCTCAGGTATTGCGATGTCCACCGTCCAGACTTTTATCATGAGGAAAATCTATCTGGTTGCTAGGAATCGGAAATCATTTGATGGCACAGTCAAGAGGATAGCATGATGCAAGTAAATATGTCTTTCCTAATGAACAGGTGAATTTTTCTATTTTTAAAAAGGCGGACTCGCATTTTTAACAAAATAGGAGAGGTTTTTTTGGATATGAAAGAACCACTGGTGCCATTCAATGGTCATAAGCTTTCCATTCCTGCAGGCATGGGCTCCATCCATGGAATGCAAATACCCACCAAAAAAGGCACTGTTCGTACAAGAAACCAAAGAAGACAGCTAATTATTTCTTTTTGCATGTATTTTAAGTTAACCCTAGATTTACAGAATCTTTTCCAGCTAAGTTTCGGAGAGGGTTTTTAAGGATCACATAGCATTTTGATGTGGCCAACCTAGAGAGATCATCCAATACTTCTCAATGCTGGCCCAAAAAACAAAACAAAAAACAGCCCTTCCTTTTTATAAATAATCAAGATATTGGTGTCTCAGAATTACACCTCTTACTCAGGTATCAATTTTCAGGCAACAAAGGCATCAATTCCACATGCTTCTTTCTGTATTCTTTTTTGAACATAAGCTCACAACATCAATACAGCTTTTACTTGCAAAACAGGTATAATTTTAGCAACCGTGGAGTGAAGGAAACAACAATCTTACCGTATCAATAACTATATTTTCCCTGTCTCTCGTTTGTAGCATTTCTGGTAGAATGGCTATTTGTATCATGCATCCCTATGTGGGTTGATTCAGATAAGAGTCCGTGAGATCTGGCACCATTTTAATTGGGAATAAGCAATTAATTGATACAAACAGAATTAAACAGTAGTCATTCCATTTGCAGCAGCTTTGCTAGAGGTTTCTTTACTTCTATCACTTTAGGCAACTTATTTAAGTATATAAGACAATGCAATGGAAACTACATGTAAATTTTTGATGTGGTTGCATGCCCTAGAACTTTGCCTCAGAGCTGGACTCACTTACGAATCTCACTCTTGTTCAAGAAGGAGCTCTGAAGTTAAGGGAATAGCCAGCTCTACAGAACAGATGGGAGGCAATTAGCTAAGGTTGTTAATGAAGCATTAGCAGGTCGTCTTTGACAGTAATTAGCTGTAAACAAATTTTTCTTTCTGCAATAGGAGCAAGAATAAATGCTCGATTGATCAGGTAAGCATAAAATTAAAACATCCCTACAGGGAAAAAGAAATGGAGCCAGAGAGAATAGTATAAACCAGTTCAAAGCAGATTGATTGATTTTATAGGATAAAGCCCAGGATTTTTGAAGGGAGAGGTTTTGCTGTAAGAAAACTTTCATGCTGGTTAGGGAATTTTTTAACTAAAACACAGCTAAATGGCAGATCTGCCATTAAATCACTTCGCTTCGCTTTGTGGGCAGCCTGGGGGGAAATGACAGGAACCAGAGGTGCCATCCAGAGACAACGGTTGAATGATCCAAGCACAGAAGCCTGGGAATGGAATGGAAATGCCCACCAGAGAAGCACCAAAAGGTGGAACTGTTACCAAAACACCTAATTTGAACCTTTATTGGACACCACCAAGATGATCGGGGGGGGGGGGGGGGGGGCAGGGGGGGGGCTGGGAGAAAGGAAAAATTATCGGAATTACCCAGGAAATCTTCAGTTTTGGCTTCGCTACACTTCAGTAAAAGTATACCTTTCACTACAAATGGAGTCGAGGGTCTTTCTTTTCTGAAGGTCCAAGCTGAGACAGGCCTGACACTTATCTCAAAGCTGGGATATTTGTGAAACACTGCCCTAGATACTTGTGATGGTTGATAGGCCATCCAATTCATATTCAGAAGAAAAGATTATTGCCATGGCATTTGCTGTCTGTACCGATAATCTCTCACCTTCATGCATTACCAATCACTTCCAAACTCTTGATTTCTCTTCAAGGAAATGGGTGGTAAAATCTCACTGATTTTAAGCCCCTTGTGGCTTGGGTTGGTGTTGGAAAGAACACGCATTTGAGCCTTTTTTCAAGGCATCCCATCCATCCTTAGCCCAGTGTTACATTCCATTGCTAATGCCACTGCTGCCTCTGTTCCTTATCATTGCATTCTCCTGATCCCCCCCCCCCATGGAAACGGATGGCTATGTTGAAAAAAAAGCACCTAGATCATTGGTTGCATAAACAGAACAATAAAATCAAGATCATGTGAAGTATTAGTACCACTTTATAAAAACTTAGTAAGACCCACAACTGGAATACTGCATCCAGTTTTGGTCATAAATATAATAAAAGATGTTGAGACTCTGGAAAGAGTGCAGAGAAGAGCAACTAAGATGATTAAAGGCCTAGAGTCCACATGAAGAATAGTTGCAGGAATTGGGTATGTCTAGTTCAGCGGTAGGGAAACTTGGCTCTTTTATCACTTATGGACTTCAACTCCTAGAATTCCTGAGTGAGCCATAAAAGGTTCCCCATCCCTGGCCTAGTGGTTTTTCAGTTGTGAGGGAAATCAATTTTTGACTTGAATGGGACTGTTTAATATACAAATGTAGGACATATAAAGAATATTGATCATTCAAGTCAAAAATTAGGACATTTGTATATTGAACAATCCCATTCAAATCAAAAATTGATTTCCCTCACAACTGAAAAACCAGTAGGCCAGGGATGGGGAACTTTTTATAGCTCATTCAGGAATTCTGGGAGTTGAAGTCCATAAGTGATAAAAGAGCCAAGTTTCCCTATCACTGGTCTAGTTTAATGAAAAGAAGGACTAGGGGGGACATGAATAGAATAGAATAGAATAACATTCTTTATTGGCCGAGTGTGATTGGACACACAAGGAATTTGTCTTGGTGCAAATGCTCTCAGTGTCCATAAAAGAAAAGAGACATTCATCAAGAGTCAATGATAGCGGTATTCCAGTATTTGAGGGGCTGCTCCAAAGAAGTGGGGGTCAAGCTATTCTCCAAAGCACCAGAAGGCAAGACAAGAAACAATGGACAGCAACTAATCAAGGAGAGAAGCAACCTAGAACTAAGGAGAAAATTCCTAACACTGAGAACAATTAACCAGTGGAGTGATTTGCCTCCAGAAATCATGGGCGTTCCATCCCTGGAGGTTTTTAAGGAGAGGCTGGGAAATTGCCCCCATTTTATGACCTTTCTTGCCACAGCTGAACTGAATCACTGCAGTTGATAAGTTAGTAACCCAGTTGTTAAGTGAATCTGGCTTCCCTGTTATTGTTGCTTGTCAGAAGGGGATCACATGATTTTGGGTCATAAATATGAATCGGTTGCCAAGCTTCTGAATCTTGGTCACATGATCATGGGGAGCAGTAGCTGGATTTAAATTTTTTTGCTACCAGTTCTATGGGCTTGGCTTGGTGGGCATGGCAGGGGAAGGTTACTGCAAAATCCCCATTCCTTCCCATCCCACTAACCTGCTTTCCAGCTCCGTTTCTCCTGTGCAGGGCAACCAAAGGAGACCCAGCCAATCAGCTGGGACTCAATGAGAGGCGGAGAAGAGATGGGAGCAGGGCCAGTCAGAGGTGGGGTTTGCCAGTTCTCTGAACTATTCAAAATTTCGGCTAGCGGTTCTCCAGAACTGGTCAGAACCGGCTGAATACCACCTCTGGTTCTAGTGAGTTGAACTCCTAAATCCCACTCCTGGCTGGCCTCACCCACTCCTCCCCTCCCAGGAGTCCCCACCAGTGGTGGGATTAAAAATCGTTTACTACCGGTTCTGTGGGCATAGCTTGGTGGGTGTGGCAGGGGAAGGATACTGCAAAATCCCCCTTCCCTCCACACCCCACTAACCTGCTTTCCGGCTCTGTTCTCCTGTGCATGGCAACCAAAGAAGACCCAGCCAATCAGCTGGGACTCAGGAGGCGGAGAATAGGTGGAGACAGGCCCAGTCAGAGGTGGGATTTCCCGGTTCTTCGAACAACTCAAAATTTCTGCAACCGGTTCTCCAGAACTGCTCAGAACCGGCTGAAGACCACCTCTGCATGGAGAGGCTGCAAAAGCCGTAACTGTGAAACACTGTCATAAGTCACCCTTTTTTCAGTGGCATTCGAACTTTGAACAGCCACTAAATGAACTGTTGTAAGTCAAGGACTACCTTTAGAAGATGAGATTCAATGGAAGTTCCAGCCTGAATTAAAGAGCTTCTCCCAAAACCAGCGCGATACCTTTATTCTGCGAAGGGAATGATAGGGAATCACAAGGAATCTCGTAATGGATTTAACGGTGCACCCGAAGGAGGCAGCTGGGTTTTCTTTTCCAGCTCAGTACTTTTCCTTCTACGTTCGTTTAAGATGGTACCATGTGATAATGGTTAAGTGGAGTTACTTCACATATTTCAATTTGACAAGGTTTGGAAAGAATTTGCAGACATGTGGCTATCATTACCTTGTTTCCCTCAAGGCATGGGCATTTGTTATTTCATTTTCTTTTTGGGGGTGGGCAATATGGCACGAGTTTATTCTGTGTCAGAGGATTACACATCAATTCAAACCAGCAGACTTATGGTTGAATTGGATAGGGTTTTTTTTTTTTTTTAAAAAAAAGCTCTTTCTCCTTGTCTCAAAACCTGATTTGAATTCTTCAGATGTCAGAGTGGAGGAAGACCTGGTTCCAAAAAATGACCCCTTTTTTTAACTTTCTATCTCTGAGAAAATATAAATTTCTTTATGCTATTAGCCTTTCTAGGCCATACTTGGAATACTGCATTCAGTTTGGGTCACTCCAATATAAAAAAGATGTTGAGATTCTGGAAAGAGTGCATAGAAGATCAACAAAAATGATTAGGGGTCTAATCCTAATCATATGAAGAATGTACGAAGAATGGCAGGAATTGGGTATGTCTAGTCTAGGGGAGACATGATGGCACCATTTCAATATTTGAGGGGATGCCACAAAGAAGAGGGAGTCAACCTATTTTTGAAAGTACCAGAAGGCAAGGCAAAAAACAATGGATGGAAATTAACCAAGGAGAGAAACAACCTAGAAATAAGGAGAAATTCCCTGACACTTAGAACAATTAATCAGGGGAACAACTTGCCTCCAGAAGTTGTGAATGCTCCAATACTGGAAGTTTTTAAAAAGGTGATGGATAACCATTTGTCTGAAGTGGTGTAGGGTTTCCTGCCTAGGCAGAAGGTTGGACTAGAAGACCTCCAAAGTTCCTTCTAACTCTGTTATTCTATTCTATTCTGTTCTGTTCTATTCTTCATTCCAATATTCTATTCTTCATTCCAATATTCTATTCTATTCATTCCAATATTCTATTCTATTCTTCATTCCAATATTCTATTTTATTCATTCCAATATTCTATTCTGTTCTGTTCTATTCTTCATTCCAATATTCTATTCCATTCCATTCTATTCTATTCTTCATTCCAATATTCTATTTTATTCATTCCAATATTCTATTCTGTTCTGTTCTATTCTTCATTCCAATATTCTATTCCATTCCATTCCATTCTATTCTATTCTTCATTCCAATATGCTATTTTATTCATTCCAATATTCTATTCTGTTCTGTTCTATTCTTCATTCCAATATTCTATTCTTCATTCCAATATTCTATTCCATTCCATTCTATTCTATTCTTCATTCCAATATTCTCTTCTATTCTTTATTCCAATATTCTGTTCTATTCTATTCTATTCTATTCTATTCTATTCTATTCTATTCTTCATTCCAATATTCTATTCTATTCCATTCCATTCTATTCTATTCTTCATTCCAATATTCTATTCCATTCCATTCCATTCCATTCTATTCTATTCTTCATTCCAATATTCTCTTCTCTTCTATTCTTTATTCCAATATTCTGTTCTGTTCTGTTCTATTCTATTCTATTCTTCATTCCAATATTCTATTCCATTCCATTCCATTCCATTCTATTCTATTCTTCATTCCAATATTCTCTTCTCTTCTCTTCTTTATTCCAATATTCTATTCTGTTCTATTCTATTCTATTCTATTCTATTCTATTCTATTCTATTCTATTCTATTCTATTCTATTCTTCATTCCAATATTCTATTCCATTCCATTCCATTCTATTCTATTCTTCATTCCAATATTCTCTTCTCTTCTATTCTTTATTCCAATATTCTGTTCTATTCTATTCTATTCTATTCTATTCTATTCTATTCTATTCTATTCTATGCTATTCTTCATTCCAATATTCTATTCTGGAACAGCTTGCCTTCAGAAGTTGTGAGTGCTCCATCAGTGGAGGTTTTTAAGAAGAGACTGGACAGGGATTTGTCTGGAATGGTATAAGATCTCCTGCTTGAGGAGTGAGCTCGACTAGAAGACCTCCAGGGTCCCTTCCATCTCTGTTATTCTATGTTATTCAAGACCAGCTCTTCATTTTGGAATGTTGGGTGGCCCATCGATCAAACAAAATAAAACTTTTTCACTTCTTACTTAATAGCTTGGTCATTGCAGTGAATTTACTGAGGGAATCCACCTCCCTTCAGAGACACCAAACATTCTTATCAGTGTAGCCAACACTCTCCCAGGCAAGTTAATCTTAGCTGACAGCCAATCCTGCCCCCTGTCCAAACGCTTGACAGGGTCACATGACAAGAAAGCCAAGGAGATGGAATTGGAGGCAGATGAATGACAAGGTCACATGATCACTCGCTGACCCTTCCAGGAAAGGGTGGATGTAACTGACACTCCGGTTCCCTGATGTTGAAATGGTGAGAATCCCAGCAGAAAACTCCAGGAGCATCGGGGAGAGAGGACAGTGATGTTGGCATGGATGCTAATGAATTCCTGCAGCATCATGTATTTCTTGACCAAAGGATCTCAGTGATCGGGTTGAAAGTTTTCATATTAAATCACATTAAATGGTCAACTCGCAAAGCATCCCTGGGCTGCTCCAAATAATAACTGGATTTCTTTTGAAGTTGGGCTCAAGGCTCATGATTTAATTAGGGCATCGGTCAGAACCCTGACATTAATTTCATATTAAATTCACATTAATTTCATATTAAATTCACATTAATTTCATATTAAATCTCATTAAGAGCCGTGGTGACGCAGTGGTTAAAATGCAGTACTGCAGGCTGCTTCTGCTGCCTGCCGGCTGCCTGCAATTTGGCAGATCAAATCTCACCAGGCTCAAGGTTGACTCAGCCTTCCATCCTTCAGAGATGGGTAAAATGAGGACCCAGATTGTTGAGGATAATAGGCCAACTCCGTAAACCACTTAGGGCTGGAAAGCACTGTGAAGCGGTATATAAGTCTAAGTGCAGTGCTATTACTCTCCCTCCCTCCCTCCCTCCTTCCTTCCTTCCTTCCTTCCTTCCTTCCTTCTAAGGTATACAGTGGTTAAAATACATTATTGCAGGCTAACTCTGCCAGCTGCCAGCAGTTCAATCCTGACTGACTGAAGTGCTATTGTTATTCTTATTTTCCTATTAATTCTTGTGTTATGGCAAGCAATGGCCAAAGATTTCCCTCAGATTGGTAGTGATCATCTTTAAAGCGCTCCATGGCTCGGGACTCAGCCATTAATTTAATCATTTTAAATTGTTTTTAAGTGTACAATTTTTATATCTTGTTTCTATTTTTATCTGGCTGTACACCGCTCCGAGTCCCTTTTTTGGGAGAGGGGGCGGTATAAAAATCTAATAAATAAATAAATAAATCTGATGGAAAGTTGGCTTTTTCTGGCCTCCATAACATGGCTTATTCCTGAAAGCCCCCAGTGGTACCCAAAATTTTTATTTGAATGCCGAAGGTTTTGCTCTGGAAGAACAGTTGCAGGAATACTATGGCTAGTATTTGAGGGGCTGCAACAAAGAAGAGGGGTCCATCTATTTTCCACAGCACCAGAAGGCAAGACAAGAAACAATAGCTCAGTGGTGGGATTCAAAAGATTTTACTACCGGTTCTATGGGCATGGCTTCGTGGGCATGGCATGGCTTTGTGGATGCGGTAGGGGAAAGTTACTGCAAAATCTCCTCCCCTCCCCTCCCGACCCCACTAACCTGCTTTCCAGCTCTGTTCTCCTGAGCAGGGCAAACCAAAGAAGACCCAGCCGATCAGCTGGGACTCGATGGGAGGCAGAGAATAGATGGGGTTGGTGGGGCCAGTCAGAGGTGGTATTGGCCGGTTCTCCGAACTACTCAAAATTTCCACTACCGGTTCTCCAGAACTGGTCAGAGCCTGCTGAATACCACTTCTGAGTTGGATGGAAACTAATCAAGGAGAGGAGCAACCTGGAATTAAGGAGAAACTTTTTAACAGTGAGAATTAACCATGGCATAGCTTGCCTTCAGAAATCATCGGTACCTCATTACTGGAGGTTTTAGAATTGATTGGATAGCTCCCTGTCTGAAATGGGGTTGGATCTCCTGTTTGATCAGGAGGTTGGACTAGAAGTCCTCCAAGGTCCCTTCCAGCTCTATTCTGCTTGATTGATTTGAGCTGATCTGCCTTCCTTCTCTTCTTTCTACCCTCTCCTTTGCCTACAAAGGGCTGTTTTTAATTCTCTTCCTCGAATGAAGTAGTAGACGCTTCACCTGGTCAACCCCACAAGTGGCGGCTGCTCAATGCCATGAATGCAAATACTTGACCCTTGGAGCTGCAGGGCAGCAATTAGTTTAAACAGGGGGTTCATGTAGTACTTCAAAAGTCTTAATCTGGGCGGTCAGCTTGCCTCCCTCCCCCTCTCCCCTCTTGCCCTTCCCAGCCTCCGCCTGGACCACAGAATCCCCTTAATGAGGCCTGCCTGCCCCGGCTCTCTTCCAGAGCTCTGGGGGTGATGTCAGAAACACTGAAAGCCCCTCTCCATCCGGCATTGTGCAGTTTTGGCGATTCAAGCTTGCTTTTGTCAAAGCTGGAGGGGGGGGGAGGGAGAAGGAGGGACCCCTGTTTTCATAAGGCAGAGACAGAAACCAGCTTTCCATGGGCCTTCTTTGCATCTTAATGGCCCTCGGCCCCTCAATGCAGGCATTCAGATGACAAACAAGGTTCACTATCGTGGGCTTTTAGGCATCTTGAAAGACCTCGGTGGAGAATAATTTGGTCGAATGTCAGGCTGGAAACAAAACCTAAACAAGACTGGGACAGTCTATCATGGGAGGCTGCCAGGAAAAGCCACAATGGAGGCTCCCTGCTCCCCAAGATCTCTGATACTTGAGCCCCCCTGGGGGGGGGGGCGATCTAGAATGTCACTTCCATTGGCACAATGGCAATGCTCTCTCTCTCTCTCTGTGTATATGAAAGAGAGAGGGAGAGCACACTAAACAAAGGAGTTACAAAGATCAGGTTGATTCACTGGTTAAAAGAGATGCTCGGGTTGGAATTTGGTTTCCCAGCACAAAATAGAATGAATGAGCTGGAAGGGACCTTGGAGGTCTTCTAGTCCAGCCCCCTGCTCAAGTAGAAGAAACTATATCATTTCAGATAACTGACTGTCTAGTCTCTTCTTAAAAACCTCCAGTGATGGAGCACCCACAATTTCTGAAGGCAAAGCTGTTCCACTGGTTAATTGTCCTCACTGTTAGGAAGTTTCTCTATAATTCCAGATTGCTTCTCTCTTTGATTAATTTCCATCCATTATTTCTTGTCCTGACCTTCTGGTGCTTTGGAGAATAATTTGATCCCCTCTTCTTTGTGGCAGCCCCTCAAATATTGGAATACTGCTATCATGTCACTCCTCTAAGAGCATCTTAGAGAATCTGTTTGGTCTCCGCTGCTCATCGGCACTACCGGCTCGGTAGAACTGGGCCGAACTGGTGGAATACCACCACTGGGTGAGGTCCATGATCAGTGGAAGTACAGGTCGTCCTTGACTTACAACAATTCATTTAGTGACCATTCAAAGTTACAGTAGCATTGAAAAAAACTGACTTATGACTATTTTTCACCCTTACTGACCATTGTAGTATCCCCATGGTGATGTGATCAAAATTCAGACACTCAACACCGGGCTCATATTTGTGAAAGTTGCAATGTCACATGATCTCCTTTTGTGACTTTCATATAACCAAAGTCAATGGGGAAGCCCGATTAATTTAACAACTGTCATGCTAACTTAACCACTGCAGGGATTCATTGAACAAACTATGGCACGAAAGGTCATAAAATGGGATAAAATTCACTGAACCAATGTTTCACTCAGCAATACACATTTTGGGCTCAATTGTGGTCGTATGTTGAGGAGTACCTGCATACTACAGCCCTTCCTTTTGCCAAGAGCTGGCAAAATATGTCTTGTGCTGCTTGGCTTGAAATTCAAAGACAATGCTTTTTGTGGGTGTGTGAAAGCGATTGTGTCTGCCACACTGGAGAGACCGCAAACAGGTTTTAGTATCACACATCTGTTCGCCTCATGTCCATCAGCCAACAGATTAACAAGCCCTCTTAAAAGAGGACATGGACGTGTTCATCCATTGTGATACATTTTAAGATCTCCAAATCATCACTTGTACAAAAATTGCAGCCCATGAAGGCGTGAAGAAAGCAAAATCTGATAAATTTCACTCCACCATTTTTTCTATTTCTTTTTAATCTTGCTCATCTTCCTGTTATCAGCATGTATAAAAGGGAGCATTGCTATTGTTTTTGCTTTGCAAATCTGGGCGGCACACCCCTGTGGAAGTATGAACAAGAAAAACTAGTCGAAAACATTTGAAGAGTGGAACAGAGGCGCTTCTGTTATTTTCCTTTTTTTTAATTAGCTACAGCCAAGAGTTCCTTACAGCAGGGGTCCTCAAACTTGGCAACTTTAAGACTTGTGGACTTCAACTCCCAGAATTCTCCCAGTCCACAATTCTTAAAAGTTGCCAAGTTTGGAGACCTCTGTCCTACAGGAATCCTTGTTGAAGTTCTACCCAACCTTTGACACAGCCTTTACCAGAACGAACCCCCAAAAATAACAATGGAATCTTTGCCATTTCTCCAAAACATTTGTCATGTTGGCTGCTGCCTATTGAGTCAGATGGATGCATTAATGTTTGGTCCTTTGTTTGTGCCCAATGGTCACACACTGTGGGTGGGAAAACCTTGATGGCCCCATGCAGAAATGGCACATCTTGCAAGTAGTTTATGTTGACTGCAAGATCATGCAACGTCTAAGTAAGGAACATCCAAGTGACATGTAAAGGTGAAGGTAAAGGTTCCCCTTGCACATACATGCTAGTTGTTTCTGGCTCTAGGGGGCAGTGCTCATCTCCATTACAAAGCTGAAGAGCCAGCACTGTCTGAAGATGTCTCCATGGTCATGTGGCCGGCATGACTAAACACCAAAGGCACTCGGAACGCTGTTACCTTTCCAGCAATGTGGCCCCTATTTTTCTACTTGCATTTTTTACATGCTTTTGAACTGCTAGGTTGGCAGAAGCTGGGACAAGGAATGGGAGCTCACTCTGTGATGCGGCACTAAGGATTTGAACTGCTGAACTGCCAGCCTTTCTGATCGATAAGCTCAGCATCTTAGCCACTGAGCCACCGCAACCTTCTAAGTGACATGTTTTATGTATTTTCAGAACACGTGTGTTCTAAGAACAAATGAAAACTACACAATTATCACATTTTGTATAACTTATACAAGTTCAGTCCGCAGGGATGGATAAGATTTCTTTGAAAGTCCTCGTCGTGTATCTCAAAGGTGCTTTTTCAAAAGATTGTTTCTTCCTCGAGGAAAAAGAACAGAACATTTCAGTGTCTGTGGAGATACTCAGACATCCAGTTGTCTCAAAAGTCCAGTCCAGTTGCCTTCTGAAAAAGCATTTTGGAGACAACAAAATGTTTTGTTTCTATGTAAGAAACTTCATTAGTTGTGATGAAATTCCTTGGAAGAGAAATGAAATGTTTTGTTCTTCTTCCTTAAAGAAAAAACAGTCCAATTGGTTAAGCATCTTTGGGACAGCTGTGACCTGGAGAACTGAGAATCTCCACAGACCTGCAATGTATCTTCCCATAAATCTCAGAGGGTAGGAAATGATCCCTTGATTTTCAAGTAGCATGCAAGTAACAGTTGTACATTTAAGCACATCTTCTTGGGTCACAATGGCTTGAAAGTTGAATTTTAAATTTTAAAAAAGCTGAAATTCTCAGGAGCTGAATGCGCTAATGAAACACTGTACCACAGGCTGTGCTTTTTCTGTACAAAATTACACTCTCGGTTTTCCTTCGACCAGTGGCTATGTTAGCCATACGGCGATGATTAATCCTTTCAGCAGCCAAGACGTTGGGAGAGTGGAAGTATCTTATTTGATCGGGAGTCTTCGGTGTACAGATTTTGAACAGGTAGTTGTGCTTTCTCACACTGCACACAAACATATGCTGGGTATGCAATGTGTGTCGTGCAATTGAAATGTTGTGCAATGAAATGTGGTTCTTGATCAACCGGAACATTTTGAGACACACCAAGAAGTTCTCATAAAACGGTTAGCACAACGACAGCTTTCCCAAAATGCTTGTAGACTTCAAGTGCATTGGCTCAATTCAGTAAATTCTACATTCACGATACCTTCTCACCACCCATCATTCATGCCGATTATTTGATTCGGAGTGAAACCGTAACCTGATTTCTTTACATCATCCACATGAAATACAGCTAGTCCTCGACTTACGACAGTTCACTTAGTGACTGTTTGAAGTTACGACGGTACTGAAAAAGTGACTTATGACAGTTTTTCACCTTTACAACTGTTGCGGCATCCCTGTGGTCACCTGATCAAAATTCAGATGCTGACTCACATTTATGACAGTTTCAGTGTCCCAGGATCACCTGATCCCTTTCTGTGACCTTTTGGCAAGCAAAGTCAATGGGGAAGCCAGATTCATTTAACAACCATGTTACTCATTTAAGAACTGCAGTGGCTCACTTAACAACTCTGGCAAGAAAGGCCGCAAAATGTGGCAAATTCACTGAAATGTCTCACTTAGCAACATAAATTTTGGGCTCAATCAATGGTGAGCTGCTAACGGTTTGCAACGGTTCGAGTGAACTGGTACGAACGACGATCAGTTGGCCCCGCCCACCTTCCCCTGGGCTATCCTGTCTTACATTTCCTTCTTTTGCAGCTCAACTAATTCGCATGGCAAAGTGGATTACTGCACCTCAGCTATTCTCCTTACCGGGGAAGGATAGAAGATGAGCTGGAGAGGTTCAAATTGCTGTTTATTGAACGTTTCATGCGTGTGCGAGGCATAGGCTCACGTTGTTAAACCGGTTGCAAACCCACCAGTGGGCTCAATTATGGTCATAAGTCGAGGACTACCTGTAAATCAATCCCATATGCAAGAAGAAAACTGACTGGATGACACTTCCGACACAGGCAAACCCACTGTCATGGCTCCAACAAATCCACCCCCATTCAAATCATGAGTTTCTAGCTGCATCTCTCAGAGTAAAAAAGAATTGATTCATTAGGAGTGGCCATGTTGGCATTAGCTGGGTGCAGCCAACACTAAAATACATCATTCATTTCCCCCTAGACTCTGGTCTTTCCCCCACCCCCTGGAGGTATATTCTCCAATGGGACACATCCATAGCCAAGAGTCATCAATCATGCTCTCCAGTAATATTCTTGCACGCCGACAGCTTTGGACTGCCAAGGTGATTATCTTTCCCCCACTCCCTTTCTGCTGGCAACTAAAAAGATCAAAGGAGTATTTTTTAGTTGACACCCTCTTTGACTTATTTTCTCCCACCCAACATAAATTCAGAAATCTTATCCATTTTGGCCAGATTTATTTAGCAGGGATATTTCAACCGATCTATGTTTCCCGTCCTTTGCTCTCATCTTGCGGATGTCAGCTGGCCGAGGCTTAAAGACTTTCTCTCCATTACATCGTAAGCATAACAATTCTCTCTTACTGGAAGGAAATTATATAAATTAGTAAGGGTCAGACTCAGAAAATGTTCCTCAGATGTTGCATTTCAGATGCCATCTTTGCCCAACAGGCTTTGGGGAGAAGTTATATACTTCACAAGAGCTTAGAGAAGTGCCTCCCATGGCACTCCCTCTTGCCTCCTTGGTTCCAGGAGATCTCTCAATCCCACCCAAAATCCTGCCCTGTCATTTGATAGAACTTCAAGTTGAAGGGCCTGTAAAATTCCTGCAGGCGTTGGACAATCTGCAGGTCAATTTTGGGGTGTGGCCGTCCTTTGGACTTCCCCAAACATCGGGGCCTGCTGCTCCCTTCTGGTTTCTTCAAGCAAGGGAAACCCTTGGTTTCATTGAAGTAGAAGTGCTTGTCTGTCACCACACGTTTGAGGCCCAGAAAGTCCTGGACGCGGCCCATTTCCCCAGCTGGGTCACTCACCAACCTCTCTCCGCTGACAAAGAGAAATTTGGAGAGAGGGAAGTAACGCAACCAGTGGTCCAGATGTTTCACGTAAAGACCAATCCTCACCGCACTCCAGGTGATATCAATAAGACCCATGCTCAGGTTCTTGAAGGCCAGGTTTTGGAAGCTGGGGATGGTGGGATTCTTGGAAAGGGTCTGAGTGTAGTCTGAAATGGCTCTGGTTACGGGGTTGCGAACCACCACGATCAACTTGGTGTCTCTGGACATATTGTAAATGCGCTGAGGGGCTTCCTTGGTCACAAAATAACTTGGTGTTTTCTCCATGGTTATTTGTCCCTCCAGGGTCCTTGGCATCAGGTTTCTGTAGGGATAAAAGCCAGACAATTTCCTTCAAATAAACATGTTCCATTGGTTTTCCAGAACATGGTAACTGCAGGAGCATTGAATTTTATAGGAAAACTAAGCGCACCTCTGGAACTGGGAGCTCCAAATAAATCCTTCCCATTTAAGCAAGGTTTTTATAGGGCAAATTTCCTTTCTTTCTTTCTTTCTTTCTTTCTTTCTTTCTTTCTTTCTTTCTTTCTTTCTTTCTTTCTTTCTTTCTTTCTTTCTTTCTTCTCTCTCTCTCTTTCTTTCTTTATTTTCATAAACATTTTTGAATACAGCATTTTGTCTAAGTATACTGTTTACAAGAAACAAAAACCATAGCTAATACTATAAAATATATTTACCCATTTACTAATAATAGTACTAATCAGAGGTGGTATTCAGCCAGTTCTGACAGGTTCTGGAGAACCGGTAATGGAAATTTTGAGTCATTCAGAGAACCAGCCAACCCCACCTCTGACTGGCTCCACCAACCCCATCTATTCTCTGCCTCCCAAGTCCCAGCTGATTGGCTAGGTCTTCTTTGGTTGCCCTGCACAGAAGAACGGAGCTGAACCTAACCTCTCCATGCCCACCAAGCCACACCCACAGAACCATTAGTCAAAACTTTTGAATCCCACCACTGCCGAGTATACTGTTCACAAGAAACAAAAACCATAGCTAATACTATAAAATATATTTTCCCATTTACTAATAATAGTACTAATGATATAATAAAAATGACATAAAGTCATTTTTTTCTTTCTGTTTAATTCATTCATATTTTGAGTGCTTATAGCAATTATAGTTATATACCACCTCTGTTTTTAAATAAAAGCATTCATCATTTTTCTTCCTCTAACTTCTACGCCTTGCTTCTAACTACTCATAGAATCTATTCCATATCAAGTGGTATTGTTCCAGTTGTAGTTTTCTTAAAAGCAACTTGGAATTTTAAACTTTGCATTTATTTTCTTTTTGAGAAGTCTCATCGAAGCCTTGCTTAAATGATGCTAATTGATACTACCTAGGCAGGGTCCCTCCCATTCTAACTTGTCATCAGAACGGTACCATCTCTGATAGGATAGACAATTTTCTTAATTTTGACCAAACATGCATTTAGTGAAAGCTTTAAAAACAACAATTGGAAATACAACCAACTTTAATAATTGCTGCTAGTTTGATTTTATTGTCTGTTTTTCTAAAGACGTAAAACAATGGTGCAAAAAAACAACAACCCCAAACTAATTTATCGTTAAGGTTTATTATGGCCAAATACTGGATATGGAAATCCATCTTTATTCGGATCAATGTTATTTAAAAATGTAGAAAGAGGATGTAGAAATGTATTTAAATATGTAGAAACAGAAAATTTATCCCAGCAGCAAAGAGCCTTAAAGAATCTTTTAACTAAACATAGCTTTATTAACATTTGGTTTGTATTTTAAATACTTCAGCCAAGTAATTACTAAAAGATTTCTTCCTTTAAAAGTATTGGTACTTTTCTGTACTAAGAGTGATATGACAGCAGTTGTCTGATATCTCAGGGGCTGCCACAAAGAAGAGGGGGCCAATGTATTCTCCAAAGCACCTGAAGGCAGGACAAGAAGCAATGGATGGAAATTAATCTTAGAAGATTAAAAAGCTCATGAAATAAGGAGGGACTACAGAAAATCTATTGTTGGTCTCATGCGTAGCACAGTTGTTCCAGGATGGATTAGTTGTCCACAGAAACTGGGAACCACAGAATCAGTATAACAGACTAACAAGAGACCCTATACCAGCCAAGTGGCTGTCCAATCTTTTCTTAAAAACTTCCAGTAGTGTTGGAGCATCCACAACTTCTGAAGGCAAGCTGTTCCACTGATCAATTGTTCTCACTGTTAGGAAATTCCTCCCTAGTTCTAGGTTGCTTCTCTCTCCCCCCCACCCCCCAAATAATTATTATTGTTCTTTTTCATCTTTTACACATCTTAACTTTAATATTAACAGTACTGTGCCATCATTTTTATATAAACCCAATAATATCTACATTTATATACCTTTATATACATTCATATATGTTTATCTGTAATTTTCTTATCTCCGTTATCCTTATTTGTATTATTCAACCATTTATACCAATTGTCCCAAATTTTGTAACACTCTGACTCTTCTTTATCTTTTAATGTCAGTTTCTCCATTTTAGCACAATCTAAAAAATTTTGAATTACTAATTCCTCTGAGAGCGTATTATTTTGTTTCCAGCATTGTGCGAATGCTATCCTTGTTGCTATCAATATATATAGTAAAATATATTTAATCTTTTTCCTATATTTCCCTTTCATTATTCCCGACAAGAACAATTCTGGTTTAAACTCTAGGTTGCTTCTCTCCTTAATTAGTTTCCATCTGTTGTTTTTTGTCTTGCCTTATTCCATTCAAGACGGTGGTCTTCAACTGAATAATTGAATTCAATTGAATATTATTCAATTATTATTCAATTGAATAATTGTAAAGAAGAAGAATTATTCAATTGAGTTCAATTATCCAAGTCAAGGTTTCTACTGCAACCCCATCCCACAGAAGGAACTAAATGCCACAAAGAAGCCATGACTTCACACACATCAGCCAGCAGTTGTTGCAGTAGAACAGTTGCTCAGAAAGGCAGAAGTAACAGGCAGAATAGGCAACTCATTTTCTGGTATGACTAAATTCAGAATTATCTTGAATGGATATTTTTTTAAGCTGCATCCCCTTCAACTAATATCTGTTGGTGATCCCATTCTCCATACATGCTTAGATTATTGAAAAAAATTAGGTTCCACTTTTGTCTCTTCCTTTTTCCCATCATGCTGTGCCCACAGGTTTCACATGTCAAACATTTGTGCACATATTTGCCGATCCAGGTTTTGGTCACAGGGCATTTCCAAGTGGTCAAGACAGCTGTGAACTCTTTCAGCAAGTTTTTATGGACAAATACAGCTCTCTCTCTCTCCCTCCCTCCCTCCCTCTCCTCCCTTTCCCTCCCTCCCTTTCTCTTTGTCTCTCTCTGTGCCTCCCTTTCTTTCTCCCTCCCTCCCTTTCCCTTCCTTTCCCTCTCCCTCCCTCCTTCCTTCCCTCTTTCTCTCTCCCCTTCCGTCTTTCTCTCTCTCCCTCCCTCCTTTCTCTCCCCTTTCCTCTGCCTCCTCCCTCTCCCTATCTTCCTCCCTTTCTCCCTTTCTCTCCCTCTCCCTCCTTCTCTCTCTTTTCCTCCCTCCCTTTCCTTCCCTCCTTTTCTCTCTCTTTCTCTCCCTCTCCCTCCTCTCTCTCTTTCCCTCCCTCTTTCCCTCCCTCTTTCCCTCTCTCTTTCTCTCTCCCTTTCCCTCCCTCCCTCCCTCTCTCTGTGCATGTGCATGTTTTATAAAAAAGATATCGCAAGTAGTTTTGTGCCAATTAGCCTAATGGAAGTTAGAGGTCAGAAATTAGGATGACTTTATGGAGTTAGATAAGACAAGCTTTATATGCATTTGAAATATGTAAGAAAAATCATTTTGGTTTTAAAGAGGTTAGCTCTCCTCTCCCATCTTTCTTTTAAAAAAGATCTAAATTGCTTCATGCTCATTCTCAATCCACATTCCTCCCCCCAAGCAGGGATAAAAAAAACATCAAAGGAAAAATTAAAACCAGAGCTGCTTGTCAACTTGCCTCTTATGCTGTCCTGTAGTAAACTTTTTAAAAGGATATATAAAATCCTTTTTTCCCTAAAGCAATGTTCTCTTTCCTGGTTTTTGAAAGGACATTTTCCAGAATTCCCAGAAAACATTCTTATAATTGTTTATATTTACACCTTTTATGACATCTTTTAACTGCATCCCTACCTTAAAGAGAGGTGTAGGACAGAAGTCTAGAGAGGGGGGTTTAGGGAACCAGGACAAAAGAAAATGAGGCAGGAATCAGGGCTGCAGAAACTCTGCCATAAATAACCTTTTCGACATTTGCATTTATAATGCAAATGTGATTAAATCTTCGCCTCCTTTTAAATACAGGTAGTCCTCAACTTACAACAGTTCATTTAGTGACCGTTCAAAGTTACAACTGAGAAAAGTGATTTATGACTATTTTCCTTACTTACAACCCTTGCAGCATCCCAATGATGATGTGAACAAAATTCAGATTCATGCTGTGTCCCAAGGTCATGTGGTCACTTTTTGCTCTGGTAACCACTTTCTCTTTCTTCCCTAATGTTCTGATCCAAACCCTTTTCCAATAAAAGAAACATGAACCAAAGGTAACAGAAACCTTTTAATGATTCTTACGAATCCCCAGTTGAATTGAAATGAATTGGAGTTCTGATAGTCGCCGTAACTTCCCTGACTCCGTGTGGTGTTTACTCTTTCTAGAGTTGTTTGGGTCATATCCTGTGATTGCTGCCAGTGTGTTTGACTGTTGCATCCTCTTCCCTGATTTCAAAGAAATAAAACTTCCGAGGAGGGAAAGAGAGGAATAGAAACAAAAGGCTTTGTTAAATAGGATTTTTACTCTTTGAGGCTATAATCATTGGAAAGAGATGGCTTTCCATCTGGAATCCAGGCTGGAGTGTTCACCTTTCCAAACCAGCTCTTCTTATTCACAGGAGGAGTTTGAAAATGAAACAGACAGACAGACAGATAATCAGAGTTCGAAGGGACCTTGTAGGTCATCTAGTCCAACCCCCCATCCAAGCGGGAGACCCTACACCATTTCTGACAAATGGCAGTCCAATCTCTTCTTGAAAGTCTCCAGTGAGAAGCTCCCACAACTTCCGAGGGCAAAGTGTTCCACTGATTAATTGTTCTAACTGTCAGAAAGTTTCTCCTTATTTCCAGGTTAAATCTCTCCTTGTTCAGTTTCCATCCATTATTCCTTATCTGGCCTACAGGCACTTTAGAAAATAGCTTGACCCCTTCCTCCCTGTGGCAGCTCCTCAAATATTGGAAGACCGCTATCATGTCTCCCCTGGTCTTTCTCTTTACTAGACTAGCCAAGCCCAGTTCCTGCAATCGTTCATTGTATGGTTTAGCCTCCAGTCCCCTAATCATCCTGGTTGCTCTTCTCTGAACTTTTTCTAGAGTCTCAACATCCTTTTTATAATGTGGTGTTAAAAGGCTGCTGCAAACTGATTAACTTTGATAAGCACGAGTCTCACCAAAACTGTGTTAGGCTGCCAAGAATAACAGATAAGAGTCTTCAAATCCCAATTTAAGATACTGCAATGTCCACAAGGCTGACTTTCAAAACGTCTTTGCTTCCTGCAAAGAAAATCCGATTCACAGCTGGCTTTTATCTTCTTGAAGGAGGGGCCATTACTTGCAGCCTTACTCCCGAGTCGCCCGTGCTGCTGCAGCTGCTCTTTCCTACAAGCAACCCTGCGCGCATGCGCACTTGGCACAGGCTCCTCAGGAACCTCCTCATTGCTGCTGCCAGCCCCCACAATCTTTGAAGGCAGCAGTCCACTCCCTAATGGTCCTGGCCCATCATCTGAGTCCTCGCTCTCCTCAGCCGTCTGCACCTGCTGCTGGCAACACCACAACACTTAAAGTCAGGAGAAAAAAAATCAGAAATGGAATTCTCCTCTCTGTCTATGGAGATTCTCAACAGGAGTGGGCTGCTGGGGGTTCACAGGGGTTTGGGAGAGCCCCTAACTAAGATTCATTGTAGCTTGGAGAACCCCCAAATCCCACTCCTGGCTGGTCCTGCCCACCCTGCCCCACCCCTCCCAGAAGTTCCCACTTGGCCCGTTTTGGATGCAGGGAAGTGAAGGGCGTGCATGGAGGCTCAGAGAGGGTGAAAAATGGGCCTCCTGGAAGTTTGGGAAGGCCGGAAATGGGCCTGTTTCCTGCTTCCAGAGAGTCTCCGGAGCCCAGGAAGGCTGTTTTCGTCCTTCCAGAGGCTCGACCAAAGCCTCTGGAGCCCGGGAAGGGCAAAAATGCCCCACCCCCACTGTGGTGAAGGAGGCTGACTAGGCCATGCCCACCATGGCCATGCCCACCCAGCAACTGGGCAGAGAACCCCTTGCTAATTTTTTTTGAAATTTTTGGTTTCCAAAACTTTGATTGCTAAAATTTTTGAAAAAAATGCAGAGAAGAGCAACTCAGATGACAGCAATCGCAAGAGCTCTTAGACTTATCTATAGACTTCACAGTGCTTTTAAATAGCTCTCTAAGTGGTTTACAGAGTCAGCCTCTTGCCCGCAACAATCTGGGTCCTCGTTTTACCCACCTCGGAAGGAGGGAAGGCTGAGTCAACCTGGAGCCTGGTGAGAATCAAACTGCCGAACTGCCGGCAGGTGGCAATAAGCAGAAGTAGCCTCCAGTACTGCATTCTAGCAATTTCACCACAATGACTCCGATAAGGGGTCAGGAGGCTAAACTAGGGGTGGGATTCTACCAGTTCAGACTGGTTCTATAGTACCGGTTGTTATGATTCTGCACAGTTTGGAGAACTGGCAAATTGCGCCCCTGGCTGGCCCCACTCCTCTCCGCCCGCCCCTTCCCTCCTGTCCCAGTCAGTCCTTATCGCGTATGCACAACATCGTATGCATGCCTGACATCGCTGACTGCGTTCTCCCCCACCCAGTCACTCCTTAAGATATTTCTTTTTTTCCCCTCCTGATGATCACCTGTTCCGATGATCACCTGTGCCCGGATCCCCCTCACTGTCTTACTGCTTCGCCCAGGAATATTCCTTGAGGCCCAGGAGGCAAAAAAAAAATGGGGGGGGGGGTTTGCTGCAAGAGAAGCCATGTCCACCTAGTCAAATGGTCACGCCCACCCAGCCATGCCTACCTAGCTACGCCACAGAATCAGTGTTAAACAATTTGAATCCCATCCCTGGGCTAAACCGTATGACGAACCATTGCAGGAACAAGGTATGAGAAGAGAAGGACTAAGGGTGATAGGCTAGCAGTCTTCCTGTGCTCGAGAGGCTACTGCAAACAAGAGAGGGTCAACCTGTTATCTTAAAGGCAGAACAAGAAACAGTGGGTGGAAACTAATCAAAGAGAAAAGCAACTTAGAAAAATTCCCTGAATGTGAGAACAATTCATCGGTGGAACGGTTGGCCTTCAGAAATGGTGGAGGCCTCACCACTGGAGGTTTCCAAAAATAGATCAGACAAGCATTTGACTGGGATGGCTCAGCGCTCCTACTAAAGTTTTAATATGGACGCCATGAAAATAACAATACCCTGATTGTATTTTCATCCCATTCATTTCTTCCCAGGCCTCTTTCTTTTGCTGCCTTCCATTTTCCATGACACCTGAGAATGGTTGCTGAACTCTGTGGGCCGTAGCTTTCCACCGTCTTTGGGAAAGCGAAGGGGGTACCTGCGGCTTTGTTTTGTTTTGCAGTCTTGCTTTCCTTTCCCTCCACATTATTAGCCACCCAGTGAGCATCTGTTGGAATTGAATCAGCCAATAATCAACGGATCAATGAACATCCCGAGCTAGACACAGCAGGCCAATAAAACCCCCAGTGTCAGTATCTAAGAGAGAGGGCTGGATGAGCCACAGTCAATCGTCACGGGTAAAAGATTCGGCAGCTGAAAGCACAAAGAGTTAGACTGCCAAAAATGAGAAATTAACCTTCTTTTTTCTAGTGTCCAAAACAGCAGCCTCTGGTTTGCAGAGCCAGATCTGAATTAATTGTGATGGAGCTGTTGTCTTAGGTTCTTCGGTACCATCTAATGGATTAATGCGATGAATATTTTTAAATATTGCAAGCCTGGTTAAATGAAGCTGAGGTCAATAAAGATCAGAGTTAATTAATTAACCACATGAAAGGAAACAAAGGAAGGAGTGACAGAAGCACCTCTGAGAATGTTTCCTGTCATGTCAAGGTCCTCCTGAAAAAAAGAACTCTACTCACACTCCTGGGGAAAATGGCGGCCCCCTAAATATTTCAGATTAAAGTTCACTCTTATAAGTAGTGCTCGAATTACGACAGTTCATTTAGTGATCGTTCAAAGTTACAATGGCACTGAAACAAGTGACATAGTACCGTTTTTCACACTTATGACCATTGCAGCATCCCCAGGGTTGGTCAGATGATCAAAATCCAGATCCTTGGCCACTGGTTCATATTGCAGTGTCCAGGGGTCATGTGATAGAATAGAATAGAATAGAATAAAATTCTTTATTGGCCAAGTGTGATTGGACACACAAGGAATTTTTCTTGGTGCAACTGCTCTTAGTGTGTCAGGATTCCAGCAATCCCAATAATTAGATCATAATTCTTGAGCCAAACTTCAAAAAACTTCGAAGGATTCATTAGAGGCGACATACTGGCACTGCCCTGTACGAAGCCAACTCTGGCATACCTAATTTACAGTCCCCTATGACCTTGTTTCCCCCTCCCTCCCCCCTGGGTATCTCATCAACCAGATTCTCCAACTGAGCACATTCAGGGCTGGGTGTCATTCACGGTCTCCAATTAAATATATTTGCAGGCAAAAGCTCTGGCGTTTTAGTTACATTATTTTTAAGATAAGAGTTGGAATGTACTGTCGCTTTCAAACTGCTCTTCCAGATTTCCTTCCTCCTCCCCTTTTTTATGGCAACTACTAAAACAGGCATAGGAATGTTTTATGAGTTAACACAGTGTACATAAAAGAAAAGATACATTCGTCAAAAGTCCAGAATCATAAAGTATAACACTAAATAATAGAATAGGGTACAATAGAATAGAATAGAAGGATATAAGAATAAAATTTAAATAGAATGGGATGGAACGGGATAGAGAATGGAGTAGACTAGAGTAGAATAGAATAGAATAGAATAGAATAGAATAGAATTATTTATTGGCCAAGCGTGATTGGACACACAAGGAATTTGTCTTGGTGCAAATGCTCTCAGTATCTGTGCTGTCCCAGCCATTCTATGGAATTGGATAGTTACTTAAGAATTATGAGCTGTACCCTTAAGGGAATGCATCATGTTAAATGTAGTAAAGGTATCCTGGGAAATGTAGTCCATGTCACATGACCATATCTGTAATCCTGATTGGTCACTAAATCGACCCTCGATGGGTTGGAGGAGTTTTCCTCACTTTTGCCTGAACTCACTAACTTATAGCAGCTTCTTTCTATCGCAAAGAGATGGGTTAGGAGATAACCATCTTTTTACCTACAAGGCAGATATACAAAGGATTGGTCATTAAAGAAGAACTTCATCACAAATGTGATTTATGAGGATACCTGATGAACCAATAAATGTACTTTGTTATGGATGTTTTGTGGAATTTATCTATCTGCATCTGCACAGCTACAAATCCACTACTGTGCAGATGACAGAAAAGTGTCCATAAAAGAAAAGATATATTCATGGCATTCCAGTTTGAGTTTCTTCGGCGACGGACCAAAATCCGCGATTGTGCGCGGTTTTGATCCATGCTCGCCACTGGAGCACCCCGAGCCAGCTGGATTTGGGGCTAAGTCATCCTGTAGAGGTGGTGAAGAGGGGGAAGACCACCAGCAAGGTCGAGGAGAGCCGCATCTCTCCTCCTCAGCTGACCATTACTCCCTTTTCCGAAGGCAGTTGCAGCAGTGGTCAGAAATGGCCACCTCAAAGAAGAACTCAACCGGAAAAGAATGTGCAGGAGGAAGATAAGAAGAGAAAGTTTTGGTTGTCCGGGTTGAACTGAAAAAGCAACAACGTAAAGTACCCTGGAATTTGAACTATAAAAAATAACATTCCCAAAGAAGATTTTGAAGCAGCGAAGGAGAGAGGGAAAGGAAAAGATTTGGCTTTTTTTCCACCTTCCCTTACTTATAGTGACAGTTAAGAGATTTAAGTAAGAAATTGACAAAAATCCACTTTGACATCAATAGGCATTTAAGCTGAAAATAAAATGTCAAAGGGATAATAAAGAGTTTTGGATATTCAAAAACTTTTAAAAGAAAAAAAGGAGAGAAAAGGAAAGAATAAAAGGGTGGGATCTGGAAAAATGGAGGAGACTGCCTGGAACTAAAAGGAACTTACAGTGAAACTTTAACAAAATTCCTAAAAGATACATTCTAACTGAAACTTTGTAACAAAATAATAGAACCCCAGGAAGAGAAAGTGGAAAAAGAAGCAAGAAGAAACAGTTTTGGATTATTTGGATTACTTGGTGATTTTTGGATTTTTGGCTATTGGATTTAAATGACTAAAATTAACCGGATGGCTATTTAAAAGTGTTTAAAATGACATCACTTTTGAAAGAATTGAAAATGGAACTTAAAAAATACAAAGAAGATGCACAAGAAGGAAAAGGTTTTTTTGGCTTTGTATTTCAATTTTTAGAAATGGAGATCTGGAACTATGAGAAACAACAAGAAACACTTGTAGAACAAAAAGGTCGGGACAAAGAAGAAGCCATCTTTAATGATCAAGTAATTTTATGTGGTGAAAAAAGGGAAAGTGGGAAAAAAAAGGGAAAGAGAGTGGAAAGTTTAAGATTTGAAAAAACAACTAAAAAAAAAAAGAATAGTTTGAAAAATAATTACAATATTTAGAAGCAACAGAAGAGAGGATTACAGAAGAGAGAATTAGAAGTAGAGAGACAAAAAGGGGAGGGAGAAGAAAAGAGGGAAGAAGGAAAGAAAAAGAAGTTATAAAAGACAGAAACAAGATATAGAGAAATGGAAAATGTATAAGGATTGAAAATATAAGCCTATTTAGAGATAATGGGTGAAAATTTAATTGAAAAAGGGATTCTGCAAAGGTATATAAGATAGTATTGTTATATTAGAAATAGAAATAATTTTAGAAAATATGAAACAATGTATGATTAAAATGATGGATAAAATACTTATTGTAATGCAATGGAATGTTTGTTAATAAATAAATGAAATAAAGAGAATGAAAGAATGAAATTAGGAAAGGATGGGAACATTTTATTTATTATTAATGATTTATAAAAATGTAAGTGAAGAGAAACATGGAAAAGTAGAATTAATGATGGAAAGTTTATAAGTGTTCCCAAGGAAATATGATATTCAATTGAAAAGAAATGTTAAAGAAGTTAAGATTGTAACTAATATTAATGATAGAATTGAATTGGAAGGAAATGAGTGTCTTATTTACTATTGTTTTATATATATATATATATATATATATATATATATATATATATATATATATATATATATATATATATATATATATATATATATATATATATATTTTAAAGAACATAATGTCTATTTTAAGAATGTACCAAGTAGAATTTGATTGGAAGTTATGTACTATATTGAATGTTATAATTCTAAAGGCATAAATTGAAGTTTAAATAAGAATTGAATGGGTAAATTTTAAAGATATAAAGATGTCATACTCCAATTAGTAACTACAGGGGAAAATGTGTTTAATGAGAAAAGATAATATGAAATTGAAACAGGACAGACAAAAGTATAAATATGATTAGAAAGACATTGAAACTTAGAAAAAGATATACAATTGAATTTAGATATGAGATAATTAAAAATAAAGTTGAGAAAAATTATGGAGTGGAAAAATTATGGAGAAAATGTTAAAATGGTAATAAGATATAGAATAGAACATAAAGATGAATATGAAATTGAGCTTGTGTCTGTATGGAGAAGTGATAACCTGGGATCATGCTATTCTCAAAAAAAGATGTTTTATTTGTATTATGTTTTTGTGAAAACCCAAATAAAATTTATATTAAAAAAAAGATACATTCATCAAGAGTCAAGAATCATCAGGTGCAACACTTAATGATAGTCATAGGGTACAATAAGCAATCAAATCCCCTTTTGCGGCCTTCATACTAGCGAAGTCAATGGGGAAGCCAGATTCAGCTTAACGTCCGTGTTACTAACTGAGCGACTGCAATGATTCACTTAACCACTGTGGCATGGAAGGTTCTAAAATGGGACAACACTCACTTAACAACTGTCTCGCTTACCAACATAAATTTTAGAATTGTATTTGCTCAGAATTGAAAAAGTGAACAAATTCTGGTAGTGGGAAAGGTGATTGAGAAAATATTAGAATGTGCAGAATAGATTAACATTGGCAATTAAAGAAAAAGAAGAAACTGAATATCATATGGCATGGGATTCATTCAATCAATGGTTGGAAAAAAAAACAAGTTAAAATTGAATAGATGAATGTATAGAGAAATATGTTGAGATTCTTTTGTTGGTTCGTCGGCAGCAGGTGCAGACAGCTGAGGTCTCAGAGAGCGAGGACTCAGATGAGGGGCCTGCGTGTGATGCAGGGATGGGGCCAGGACCATCAGGGAGTGGAGTGCTGCCTTCGGAGATTGTGGAGGCTGGCAGCAATGAGGAAGAGGTCCCCAAGGAGCCTGCGCCCAGTGTGCATATGTGCAGGGCTGCTTGAAGGAAAGAGCAGCTGCAGCAGAACGGGCGACTCAGGAGTAAGGCTGCAAGGTAATGGCCCCTCCCTTAAGAGATAAAAGCCAGCTGAGAAACCAAAGTTCTTTGCAGGAAGCAAAGACGTTTTTGCACTCAAGCCCTGTGGACATTCGGAATATCTTGGTTGGTGTTTGAAGACTCTTTGTATTGAAATATTTATTAGTAACTTTATCTAGTTTTCTTGGCAGCCTTGCATAACCTTGGCAAGGCTCGTTCTTATCAGAGACAATTACTTTGAAACAGAATTCATAAAGAATCACGAAAAGTTTTTGCTGTTACCTCTGTTTCGTGTTTGTTTCCTTGGAACAAGGTTTGGGTCAGAATAGATTGTCACGAAGATAAAATATGTAAACAACAATGGCTTATAAAGAAAATGTGATTACTGATATTTTAGCAAGAAAAATATGTTAATTATAATTGTTAGCACAAGATATATGTACCCAGTCGACACACTGTTTAAATGAAAGATGGATTTGTTGTAAATTTAAAATAAAAAACTTAAAAGAAAAGAAGAAAAAAAGAAATTTTGGACTAGTTACCTGTATTAGATTACTGACTTAAAATCAGATATATTTATGTACATATATACATATATGTAGCTTTATGGTGAAATTAATATATTACAGGCATACTACTAGAGAATGATCTTAAATCGAGGACTACCGTATATTTCCCCATGGCATGTTACTGATTTTTACAGAAGGGTTTTGTTTTGTTTTAAAAGACCCTTCCTCAGGCCTTCTTCCCAGGGTTTCATGTGGCTGGAGCATCTGCATTCATTTCCAATTCCACTTTAGGAAACCACAGGAAGAACCAATTAGAGTCTGTCCTGAATTTCTATTCTTCTCTTTTTAAAGGCTTGAAGTTAACTGAGAACGGAGGGTCAGAACAAGCAGCGTATAAAGAGATGGACGAAGATGGACTCACCCATTGTTATTTGGCTGTGTCCACCTGCACTGAATCACTAGAAAAGATAGAGGTAGAGGTAGTACTCAGCTTAGGACCGCAATTGAGCCCAACATTTCTGTTGTTAACAGAAATTGATTTAAGTAAGTTGTGCCTTGTTTTACGATCTTCCTTGCCATGTTTGTTAAGTGAATCGTGGGATCTGCTAAGTTGTTAAGTGAATCCGGCATCCCCATTGACTTTGCTTATCAGATACAGATTACAGATTAACAGAGTTGGAAGGGGGCTTGTAGGTCATCTAGTCCAACCCCCCACCCAAGCAGAAGACCCTACACCATCTCTGACAAATGGCAATCCAATCCCTTCTTGAAAGCCTCCAGTGATGAAGCTCCCATAATGTCCAAAGGCTACTTTTCTGTTCCATTGGTTTACGGTTTTCACTGTCAGAAAGTTTCTCCTTATTTCCAGGTTGAATCTCTCCTTGATCAATTTCCATCCATTCTTCCTTGTCTGGCCTTTGGGTGCCTTGGAAAATAGCTTGACCCCTTCCTCCTGTCTGTGGCAGCCCCTCAAATATTGGAAGACTGGTCTCATGTCTTCCCTAGTCCTTCTCTTCACTAGACTAGCCATGCCCAGTTCCTGCAACTGTTCATCTTTTGTTTTAACCTCCATCCTGGTTGCTCTTCTCTGCACTTTTTCTAGAGTCTCAACAGGCCATCTAGTCCAACCCCCCTTCCAAGCAGGACAGCCTACATCATTTCTGACAGATGGCAGTCCAATCCCTTCTTGAAAACCTCCAGTGATGAAGCTCCCACAACTTCCGAAGGCAACTTCTGTTTCGTGGGTTGATTGTTCTCACTGTTAGAAAGTTTATCCTTATTTCCAGATTGAATCTCTCCTTGATCAATTTCCATCCATTCTTCCTTGTCTGGCCTTTGGGTGCCTTGGAAAATAGCTTGACCGCCTCCTTTCTGTGGCAGCCCCTCAAATACTGGAAGACTGCTCTCCTGTCTCCCCCAGCCCTTCTCTTCACTAGACTAGCCATGCCCAGTTCCTGTAACGATTCATCGTATGTTTTAACCTCCCATCCCCCAATCATCCTGGTTGCTCTTCTCTGCACTCTTTCTAGAGTCTCAACCTCTTTTTTATAGTGTCACAAAAGGGGATCACATGACCTCCGGGATACTGTGACCGTCATAAATATGAAATCAGTTGCCAAGCATCTGAATTTTGATCATGTGACCACAAGGATGATACCATGGTCGTAAATGGTGTGAAAAATGGTCATAAGTCACTTTTGCCAGGACTGTTGTAAGTTCAAATGGTCACGAAATGAACTGTTGTAAATCAAGGACTACCTGTATTTGGGTTGGGGTTTTTTTCTGCTTTGAAGGAACAGCAGCAAAAATAAAATAAATCCTCAGAAAAACATCTTTTCTGATTATTACATGTTGCCTTTTAAAGCTCTTACAGTATAAAGAGGAATTCCCTGACAGTGAGAACAATTAATCAGTGGAACAACATGCCTCCAGAAGTTGTGAATGCTCAAACACTGGAAGTTTTTAGGATGAGATTGGATAACCATTTGACTAAAATGGTATAAGGTTTCTTCTCTAAGCAGGGGGTTGGACTAGAAGACCTCCAAGATCCCTTCCAACTCTGTTATTCTATTCCATTCCATTCCATTCCATTCCATTCCTAGTCCTAGTCCTACTCTATTCTATTCCTATGCTATGCTATTTCTATTCTGTTCTATTCTACTGTACTCTACTCTTCTTACTCTATTCTAATTCTATCCTGTCCCATATTCTATTCTATTCTATTCTATTCATTTCTATTCATTTCTATTCATTCCTATTCCTATTCTATTCTACTCTACTTATTCTACTCTATTCTAATTCTATCCTATCCTATCCTATCCCATATTCTATTCTGTTCTGTTCTATTCTATTCTATTCTATTCTATTCTATTCTATTCTATTCTATTCTATTCTATTCTATTCTATTCTATTCTATTCTACTGAGAAAACAGAAGCCTCCACCAAAACCCTACAGAAATCAACTTTTGTCTCAGTTTCATGGCCTCAATGACACCCCTCCTTCCACCATTTTCACACAGTTTTGTCCACACAGACAAAAGGGTTCCATTCTCCATGAAGTCTAGAAGCAGCACATTTTTCAAAGGCAATGGGACCCCTTTTTTTGTACCAAAAATATAAACTAGGCTGGGGAGACGTGGGCCATTTTATCCTGATCCTCCCTCCCTCTGGAAACAGAGAACTTCCCACATCAGCATATCAATTGCAAGATACAAAGGGAGCTGCAGAAACAAGACGGCCTTTGTGGACCCAGGAAAAATCACTTTCTGGAATGGTCGGTTGGAGCTAAAATGGGCCTTCTCCAGATTGTACTACATTTGTTCTGCCGTAGGCTGTCCTAAGCAAATTCTGTGTCCCGGCAAAACCTCTTTTATTAAATGAATGTGAATTTATTGCATTCACATTCAGCCAACAACCTGGCAAACAGTCTTGCAAAGGTATAATCATTAGCTCATACCTTATCTATCTTGGAAAGCTGCCCAGTAAATATTTCCACACTCAGTGCTGACAGGGAAGGTTTGGGTTACACAGACAAATCTTCACGAGGCTGGAACAAACGAACGAACAAATGAACAAATTGTTTCCTGCAAAAGCCTCCTCCCCTTTTGCTCCTCTTTTAATCCTTTTTTAAAAAATATATATTTTATTGTTTTCATTATTACAACATAAAACATCATAGTTTCAACAGCATTTTTTGACATCTATACAGGTTTTTATCTTATATATCTTAACACATTGTATTTACATTTATCTGATATTGATGAATGACTTTTTCTATAATTATTATTCTTATGTTCTTATATATTTTACTTATTTACATTTTACTTTCTTACGGCTTCTTACAGTTAGATTTCTTGTCTTATTTCTTGTTTCTGTTTGCTACCCAATCATACCATTTATTCCAAATTAAAAAATATTCAAAGTCTTCTCTTTCTTTCAGGTTCAGTGTTAACATATTCATTTCGGTTCCTCTTTTAATTCTTATGGGAGGGGCCATTCATTGTCCACCTGTGGCCTTACTCCCACATCAATCCTGAGTTCTTAATTGTTCCTTCCTTTTGGCAGCTCTGCGCATGTGCAGGCTGGGAACCAGTTCCAGAAGCTCCCCCATCTCACTGCTGTCTGACTCCGAAGGCAGCTGATGACTGCCAGCCTGCCCTGGCCCCATCTCTGCCTCTGATGCTGAGCCCTTGTCCAAGCCCTCCTCAGCCTCCAAGACTGGCCCAGGTACCTCTACCAGCAGGCCATAACAACATTGCCCAGAACGGTGGAGCTGTCCCTTAGCAGCTGGAGAAAGACTGCTGATGTCCACCTTCCTGACAGGATGGTGGTCCTCAACTTACAACAGTTTGCTTAGTGACCATTCAAACTTACAACGGCACTGAAAATCATGACTTTGGGCTGTTTTTCCCCACCGTTATGATGGTTGCAGCAGCATCCTGTTCACATGATCCAAATTCAGACGCTTGGCAACTGGTTCATACTTATGACCGTTGCTGTGTCCCAACAAGGTCACAGGATCCCCTTTTGTGACCTTCTAACAAACAAAGTCAATGTGGAAGCCAGGATTCACTAAACAACCAGGTTACTAATTTATCAACTGCCATGATTCATTTAACAACAGTGGCAAGACAGATCGTAAAATGAGGCAAAATTCACTTAATAGCTGTCACACTTAGAAGAATGGCTGTAGGATTTGGGTTTGGCCGGTCTAAAGAAAAGAAGAATTAGCGTTGACAAGATAGCAGTATGTCATGCCCTTGTTAGAGTCAGACTCTGAGGATGAACAGCCGACAGGGTGTAGAGGTGTGGCTCCAGAGGTTGTGGAGGAGGCTGGGGAAGGCAGAGGCCATCTGGGCAGTCAGAGGAAGAACTAGACCCATCCCCTCTCCATCCTAGGACAGGCAGGGAGAAATGGAGAAGGAAACAACTTGGCTTATGAGAGAGGAAGCGGCCATGATCCTCCTCATTGGTTGCAGCTGGGGAGAATAGTATATAAGAGAGATGGTTAAAACACAGCGTTGCCAGAAGCAAGCGTGTTTTATTTTGGGCTGAAGTTATCTTGGTTGGCGTCCTTCCAACAGACTGTGCCTTGTTATCTCCTTGAAGTTGGTAATTACTTATCCTGGTCCGTTGTGGAAATTCCTTCATTGTAGTTTGTTTTAGTTTTTTATTTCACCTCTATCTGCTCATTAAGTTCGGGCTGTATTGCTTTCTTTTGAAGACTATTTTTGAATATGTTTTATCTCCAACTGAGAATTATTGAACAGTGGGGCCAAGTTGGAGGCATTAAAGGACATTTATTTACATTTTGGATTTTGTTACATTTGTGTTCCGGGTCATCACACAGTATTCCAGTATTTGAGGGGCTGCCACAAAGAAGAGGGGGTCAATCTATTCTGTAAAGCCCCAGAGGGCAGGACAAGAAACCATGGATGGAAACTAACCAAGGAGAGAAGCAACCTGGAATTAAGGAGAAACTTCCCAAAACTGAGGACAACTAATCAGTGGAACAAAAGTTGCCTCCAGAATCATAGGCGCTCCATCACTGGAGGTTTTTAAGAAGAGGCTGTACAGTCACCTGGAATAATATAGATTCTCCTGCTTGAATAGGGGGCTGGACTAGAGGACCTCCAAAGTCCCTTCCAGCTCATTCATTGTATTCAATGAATGGCAATTAGTAATAAAAAGGAGAATTCTTTGATATTCTAGGAATACCCTAGAATGCTGGGTCTACAAGGACACTGTTTTATAGTGTATTAATGGTGCACAATCCCCAGTCCAAGCAGGCGTAACCCAACCTTCACCAATACGAAACCCGTTTTCCCTCTTAATTGCTTCTTTTCTCTCCCACCCACCAGCCCTGGGAGTTCCCAGTGTTTCCCTGAGCCTTTTCAGAAAAGCAGCCCCCGAGGAAAGGCCTGTAGGCACTTTGCCGGCCGATGAATCCCTGGGTCATTCTTCCAAGGCCCCCCTTTTGCAAATGAGGCCAGAAGGTTTCCAGGTCAGTTCAGCCCATCAGCTAATTGGCTTGAAGAAGCTGAACCCAGACGGTGTTAATGGAGACCGAAATGAGGTGATGATACCCCCTCCCCCTTTGGCAGGAAAGCTGCCTTCCCTTTTCCTGCCTTGAGAAGGTCCTCATTTTGAGATCTCCCCTCCCTTCTGCCAATCCGGTAATCTGCCTTCAACCCCTAATTAGACTCTGATACAAGGAAGGACCGGCCATGCTTTTCCTTCCTGAATGTAAAAAAACCCAACAACAATAGCAGGCTAAACAATAATCTTTTGGGAACAGACTGAGCCTGTTTTGGAAGGCAGAGACAAAGGCTAGTTGGCACCCAGTGAATTCATTGGGCCAGATTTCATACAAAGTCCAGCAAAAAAAATAGTCCATTTGGGAATGACCAGAGGGTGAGTAATGTGAGCAGTCAATCAATCCAGAATAGAGCTGGAAGGGACCTTGGAGGTCTTCTAGTCCAACCCCCTGCTCAAGCAGGACACCTTCTACCATTTCAGATAGCTGGCTGTCCAGTCGCTTCTTAAAAACTCCCAGTGATGAAGTACCCACAATTTCTGAAGGCAAGCTGTTCCACTGGTTACTTGTTCTCACTGTTAGGAAATTATTTCCAGGTTGCTTCTCTCCTTGATTAGTTTCCATCCATTGGTTCTTGTCCTGCCTTCAGGTGCTTTGGAAAATAGGTTGTCCCCCTCTTCTTTGTGCAGCCACTCAAATATTGAAACATTGCTATTCCAATATAGGTTAGACTTTAGAGCCTATACCAGGGCCAATCCTACGCTTTTCTATTCTTTGATACCCGTTCAGTTGAACCAGGCCGAACTGGTAACATTTCACCACTGCTTTGAATGCGCTGTCAGGATTCCAGCAATTGCCCTAATTAAATCATGATTCTTGAACCAAACTTCAAAACACTTCGAAGGATTCATTAGAGGCGTCATACTGGCATTGCCCTTTATGAAGCCAATTCTGGCATATGTCATTTACAGTCCCCTGTGACCCTGTTCCCCCTCTCTCTCGCCCCTGGGTGTCTCATAAACCAGATTCCCCACAGGCTGGGTTTCATCCATCATATTCTCCAATTAAATATATTCACGGGCAAAAGCTCTGGTAGTTTAGTTACAATCTTTTAAAGATAAGAGTTGGAATGTCCTTTCACTCCCCCCCCCTTTTTTTATGGCAACTTCTAAAGCAGGAGTAGGAATGTTTTATGAGTTAACACTCATTAAATGAACTTTTGTAGGTTAAGGATTACTTGAAGTTATAAACTTTCTCATCCTCATTTAACAAGAAAAATAGATCGTATAAATAAATGTGGGGCATCTCTTCTGAAAACACACCAAGCAGCCACATTTTCAGAAGGGATCCTCTTTAAGATCATCTGAGCACAATTTGATGCTCGGGGGGGGGGGGGGTTGGACTGGATGACCTACAAGGTCCCTTCCTACTCTGTTAATCTGTATCTGTTTCTGATGCCCTGTGAAGAACTGTTCTGACCCGACCTGGTTACAAGAAAGCAAGCACAAGACAAAGGCAGCAGCACAACCTTGTACAGTTTCATCTATGAATTCTGTTTCTTTACAGATAAAAGGCTGCTTACAACTAATTAGCTCTGACAAGAAAGAGCTTGCCAAGTTTTTGCAAGGCTGCCAAAAAACAACAGATAAGAAAATAGTTTATTGTACAAGTGTCTTCAGGTACCAGCTGTAATGTCCACAAGGCTGAGTTTCAAAATGTCTTTGCCTTCTGCAAAGCACATTTGTTTCACAGCTGCCTTTTATCTTCTTGAAGGAGGGCCCATTACCTTGCAGCCTTACTCTTGAGTTGCCCATGCTGTTGTAACTGCTCTTTCCTACGAGCAATCCTGCGCGCACGTGCACTTGGCACAGGCTCCTCTGGAACCTCCTCATCGCTGCTGCCAGCCCCTACAATCTCTGAAGGCAGCAGTCTACTCCCTAACAGTCCTGGTCCCTCATCTGAATCCTTGCTTTCCTAAGCCATCTGCACCTGCTGCCAGCTAACCACAACAAGAACCACACCATATGTGTCACAGGAGTTTTTCTTCTTCAAGTTATTTGTTTTAAAGATCTAGAACAGTGGTTCCCAAAGTGGTTCCCAGGTTCCCCTGGGGGGCAGTGGGATGCCTTAGGGGGGTGCTAAGAGGCAAGGGGGCCAGCAGAAGGGCGCTAAGAGGCGGCAGGGGGCATTTGAGGTGCCGGCCCTACAGTCTCACTGACTGCCGGCCACGCAGCCCATTGACTGTTTCATCGCTCCGTAGCTGGTGCCTCGAATGAGGAACCTGTGCATGGCGAGCCTTACCAAGCCTGGGGGGAGAGGTGGGAGGTGGCAGAAAGGGGGCACTTTAGCTTGCAGGCTGCCCTCTCCTCTGCGGACACACCAGAAGGCCCAAAAGCAAAACCCTCCTAAGGCGTGCAGTGGAAGGGTTGGGTGGTCTGGCTTTAGGGCTCCCTTCCCCAGAGGAGCATAAGGGAGCGCGCAGCGGCCACCCGGCTTCTGCCTCTCCAGCCAGCCGGGCTTGCATGCAGGATGCGGGTGGGTGCAGCTGTGGCTCTCCAAAGCGCATGGCTCGGTTCAGTTCGGCTCTACGTGGCTGGCCCAGACCTGGAACCTAGCCTCCCTCTGCAGCCCGGTTCTTCCGACCAAGCCCTGCGCTTGCTTGCTTGCTTACTTTCCAAGCGATTGTTCCCTCTGCCACCGCCGGTCTGGGCTGCTTTCGCACACCTTCTGCCCCCCCGGGCGGAGCATTGCAAAATTGGATGCCAAAGAAAGAACTGGGGCAGGGGGCTGGAGAAGGGGCAGAGGGGCAGCTGCATTAAGGAGCAGGAAGATCTTAGTCATGGTTTATTAAATAAGCCAGAATCAAACAGCATGCTGAACTCTAACCAGAATGGCTGGGTTGATATATTCAGCCCGTGTTTCTCAACCTTGGCAACTTGTGTGGACTTCAATTCCTACTCTGGCTTTGCTCTACTTTCCCAAAGTGTCGCCGTTGTCGCATTCTTTCTTCTGTCTGTCTGTCTGTCTGTCTGTCTGTCTGTCTGTCCGTCCATCCATCCATCCATCCATCCATCCATCCATCCATCCATCCAAAAGGTCTGTCTGTCTGTCTGCCTTCCTGCCTACCTACCTACCTGCCACCTGTCTTTCTACCTACCTACCTACCTACCTACCTACCTATATATATCTACCTATTTACCTACTTACCTACTTACTTATCTACTTACCTACCTATATATACCTACCTATTTACCTACTTACCTACCTACTTATCTACCTATCTACCTATCCATACATTCATCCAAAAGGTCTGCATGCCTGCCTGCCTGCCTATCTATCTACCTGCCTACCTACCTACCTATCTCTCTCTGTCTCTGTCTCTCTCTCTCTATCCATTCATCCATCCATGTTCGAAGCGCCAGCCCTGCAGGCACATCGGGAAAATAGAGCAAAGCCAGTCTGGGAGGGAGGGAGGGAGGGAGAGAGAGAGAGAGTAAGAGAGAGAGAGAGAGTAAGAGAGAGAGAGAGAGAGCTGATGCATCAGATTAGAATCTACTAGATTCTATCCCTCTACTAGATTCTATCCCTCTACTAGATTCTATCCCTCTATTAGATCTTGATTCTATCCCTCTACTAGATTCTATCCCTCTATTAGATCTTGATTCTATCCCTCTTCCTGAAACCTCTATGATCTCAAAAAGCTATGAAGAGACAGGTTTGGTTAATACTTGGATGGGAAACCAAGTCCCAAAATATATCCCAACAGATGGCAACAGCAAACCTCTTCCACATCAATGTCAAGAAACTAGAAGGAATCATCCATACAGCTCAATTCTTAAGATGCAGATCTGAAACTTCAACATGCCCTGCCAAAACGACCTCTCTCCAATTTTGCTTAAATTCAGTTTACTTTAAACATCCCACAATGATGGAGCCAAAGCCAGACAGGCTGCTACTTATTGTGCCATGGGAGAACGGGATTAGAGCAGTTGACTTAAACTGAAATGGGAGCAAAATAATAGACATAATTGTATATTTTCAAAAGGGTGAGCAACGTGAAGGAACTTCTAAAAAGGATGGAGCAGGTTTGAGTGTTTTCTATGACTGGAAATCATTAAATGTGTGGAGAGGATACCAAAAGCTTTGGGATGGCCTTTGCATTACTAATCATCCACGTAAGCCAAGAAGCAGAAACTTTTTCCTTGGAAAAGGAAGTCTTGCAAGGAAGGGATTCTGTTCATAACTTTCAATTGACAAGATGCTGTTTATGGGCAGAAAAGCACGATAAACAGCATACTTTTTGGGTAGACAGAACAATGTAGGATAGACAGTACTACCGTGTTTCCCCCCAAATAAGACCCTATCTTATTTTTTGGGGGCCACCAAAAAAGGCACCAGGTCTTATTTTGGGGGGATGACAGCCACTGACTAACCTCACTTGTGCACATTGGCTCTCCACCCCCCCGGCCTTCGTTTCACTGTCAGAGGCCTTCAGGAACATCTTCTTTTGTGGCTAGCAAGGTCTTCTGACCCACACCCTTTTCCAATAAAACAAACACAAACCAAAGAGAACAGAAACCTTTTAATGATTCTTACAAATCTCCGGTTAAAAGGCTGCTGCCAACTAATTAACTTTGATAAGCACGAGTCTCACCAAAACTGTGCAAGGCTGCCAAGAATAACAGATAAGAAATATTTCACAACACAAGAGTCTTCAAATACTAACTTAAGATACTGTAATGTCCACGAGGCTGAGTTTCAAAACGTCTTTGCTTCCTGCAAAGAATGTCTGATTCACAAGTGACTTTTATCTTCTTGAAGGAGGGGCCATTACCTTGCAGCCTTACTCCCGAGTCGCCCATGCTGCTGCAGCTGCTCTTTCCTAAAAGCAGCCCTGCGCACATGCGCACTTGGCATAGGCTCCTCGGGAACCTCCTCATTGTTGCTGCCAGCCCCTACAATCTCTGAAGGCAGCATTCCACTCCCTAATGGTCCTGGCCCCTCATCTGAGTCCTCGCTCTCCTCAGCCATCCGCACCTGCTGCCAGCTAACCACAACACAAGGCTTTCCTGACGGCCTCTGCAGCAGCTAACAGAGCTCCGGATCGATCCAGAGCTTTGTTATGTGCTATTGAGGCCTTTAGGAAAGCCTTGCCAGCCTTGCTGGCTGCAGAAGAAATGGGCCGGCAAGGCAGGTGTCGGGGTGTGTTAGGCCTGGCTAAAACTATCCAAAGGTAAGTAGTAGGGCAGCTCCACCCCTCCATCCCCACCCTAGCTTAATTTTTACCTGTCCGTTCTGGAGTGGGTGGGATCTTAATTAGGGCTTATTTGGGAGGTAGGGCTTCTATTGGGTGCACGTGTAAAAATCAAGCTAGGACTTACTTTCAGGGTAGGTCATATTTTCAGGGAAACCAAGTATTACCTAATAGATTCATAACTGGCTGATCACAACTGCCTTGGTGGTGCAGGCTGTTAATCATCTAGCACTTAGCTCAATTGCCTGCAATTAGTGCAGGTTCGAATCCCACCAGGCTCAAGGTTGACTTAGCCTTCCATTTTCTCCGGATAGGTAAATTGAGGACCCGAGATTGTTGGGGGCAATAAGCTGACTTTGTAAAAAATGCCGCTTGGGGGGCCCAAAAAGCCCTAGTAATAAGCAGGCATATACAATGGAATGAAGGCTATTGCCGAGCACTTAGCATGGTGCTCTAAAGACTGTAAGCCGCCCTGAGTCTCCGGAGAAGGGCGGCATATAAATGTAAACAATAAAATAAATAAATAAACTTCCCTCAGCGAGCAATCCTTAATGGGACTACATCTACATGGTGGGAAGCATGCAGTAAGATACCTCAAGGCTCTGTCTTAGGCCCAGGACTCTTCAACATCTTCATGAATGATTTTGATGAGGGAATAGAAGAGGAACTCATCAAATTTGCAGACAACAACCAGCTGGGGAGGATAGTGAACTCTTTGGAAGATGGGCTCAAAGTTTAGAAGGATCTTGAGAGACTTGAACACAGGGCCCTATCTAACAAAATGCAATTCAGTGGTGAGAAAAATAAGATTAAGCAAGAATAATCAAATTCACAAATAAAGAATAGGTTGGAATAATTGGTAGAAGTTTATCAAAGAGAGATCCAACCTAGAACTGAAAAAAAACACCTGACAGTGAGAACAATTAACTTCTGGGTTTCCCTCAGAAGTTGTGGATGCTCCATCACCGGAGGCTTTTAAGAAGAGACTGGACAGTCATTTGTCTGGAATGGTATATGGGTCTCCTGCTTGAGCAGGGGGTTGGTCTAGAACCATGTTGGCGAACCTATGCCACGTGTGTTGGAAGTGGCATGCAGAGCCATTTCCCCCAGCACGTGAGAGGTTTCCTGGAAGAACCTCGCTGTGCATGCCTGCGTGTGCCGCCGCCCGACAGCTGCTTTAAAGACCCACCTTTTCCAACAGGCCGGTCTGGCCTAGTATTAATTACTAGGGTTTTAAATTTTTGGTAATTTTTAACTTTTTTACCTTGATTTTATTGCGTTATTGTAATTTTATATTTCCAGCCACTAGTTCAATTCTTTTAAATCTGTTTTAAATTTTCTACTAATTGTGTTGTTTTATCTGGGCTGTACTCTGCCCCGAGTCCCTTTTTGGGAGAAGGGGCGGTATAAATATTTAATAAATAAAATAAATAAATAAATAAATATCTGGCGCACATGCGCAGGGGCCGGAGGGGGGTGAGCGGGGGGCATGCATGCATGCACAGGGATGCGCTGCATGTGAAGGGATTGCGCACGCGTGTGCAAAGATGTGCAGCATGAGAGGGGGGAATTGCACAGCGTGCAAGGAGGGAGTCGCGTGTACATGCACAGATGCGTGGCACATGAAGAAGGGTCACGCACGCATGCGCACGGGGCATGGGGGGGGCCAGCACGCATTGCCTTTTGGGTGATGGCATGTGAGCGCGTGCAAGTGAGCACGCACACCATTATCATCATGGGAGCCAAAAAAGTTGAACCACCACTGCTCTAGAAGATCTCTGAGGTCCTTTCCAGCCCTGTGATTCTAGGTTCTAAATCTAAATTGGATAGCAGCGATTTTGCAGATTTTGACTGTGGAACTTTCTTTTCTAAATATACATTTGTGTTGGATGGAAGAAGCCTATAGCTGACTAAAGATTATGCATTTTAATAATATGGGTAGGTTTGAAAAAGTTCTACCAGGCTCCTGATTTCCTGGAATTTTAGCATATATCATATATTTAGCATATATATGACATATATTTGTGTTGTTCAAACTTGCAAGTTTAAGGTGCATTGACTTCACCCATCTTAAAACTGCCCAGTTTGAAAAAAAACACCAATGTACAATCCAGACTCAGTTATGCACAAAAAAAAGTAACTGATGCAAATTTGGGGGCGGGGAGAGAAGACCCCCCACTTCAGATGGTGGTGGGGAGGGGAGGGGAACACAATGTGTTTCTGTGGCTTACCAGGTTCACATTTATGCAATGTTAATAATAGGGGAGGGGAGTTGTCCTCTGTATAATGCCCTCTGCTCTGACGGTGTCACCTAGGTGGATAATGAAATGTCTGCGAGAATACCCCGATCCCTTTTAGCACGGATGGTGTTCCCTAGTTGGGTCATAAAATGTCTGTAAGGAAAAAAATAGAAGCTCAGATAGCTCCAAGGTTCCCACAGTCGTTCTTACCACCACCACCACTTCCTCCTCCTCCTCCTCCTCCCAACACTGATGATGTTCCCTAGTTGGGTCATGAAATGTCTGCAAGAAAGCCACTTAGCTCCGAAGAGCACCAAGGATCCCACCTCCTCCTCCTCCTCTCTATAAACCCTACTCCCTTCTAAACTACAGGGTGCCTCTTTTATTTCAGAGAGGCAGGATATGACCATCGTCTTGCCCTCTCCCAGTCCAGGATGCGACTGTTACGAAATCCCACCTGGCTTTGCATGCTGCAGAAGCCCCCTTCCCTTCCCCCACCGTTCCTCTCTCCCTCCCCGAGACAGCAGGGATCCGGGGCAAGCACCTGCACCAGCTTGTAAGTTACTTTTTTCGTTTGCCAGAAAAGCAAGCAAGCCAACTGTTGGGATAACAAGCCTCCCCCAAACCCCACCTTCCCAGTTTTTAATTGTGTGCAGCAGAGGCTGACAGAGGCGGTAGTAAAATCTTTGAAAGGAAGAACTGGACCTTTTACTCCCAGGCTCCCCCCTCAGCTGGCTGGACCCTTCAGCCTCCAGCTGTTCACAGCTTTGGATGGAATGTACACTCCCAGTGTAAAACTGACCTAAGATGCAGGCAGGGCACCTGTCCCTGGGTGCCTCCCCTGATTCTGCCTTCTGTCCTCACCCCCAGACCTGTCTGCCATATAGAGAATATATGCAGGATAACAGAGTTGGAAGGGACCTTGGAGGCCTTCTAGTCCAACCCTCTGCTTGGGCAGGAATCCTTATACAATTTCAGTCGAATGGTTCTCCAATCTCTTCTTGAAAACTTCCAGGGTTGGAGCATTCACAACTTCTGGAGGCAAAGCTGTTCCACTGATTAATTGCTCTCACTGTCAGGAAGTTTCTCCTTAGTTCTAAGTTGCTTCTCTCCCTGATTAGTTTCCACCCATTGATTCTTGTCCTGCCCTCAGGTGCTTTGGAGAATAACTTGACTCCCCCTTCTTTCTGGCAGCCCCTGAGATATTGGAACACTGTAACAGATAATCAGAGTTGGAAGGGACCTTGTAGGTCATCTAGTCCAACCCTCCCACCCAAACAGGAGACCCTACACCATTTCTGACAAAAGGCAGTCCAGTCTCTTCTTGAAAGCCTCCAGGGATGAAGCTCCCACAACTTCTGATGGCATCGGTTGATCGTTCTCACTGTCAGAAAATGTCTCCTTATTTCCAGGTTGAATCTCTCCTTGATCAGTTTCCATTTATTATTCCTTGTGTGCCCTTCAGGTACCTTGGAAAATAGCTTGACCCCTTCCTCCTCTCTGTGGCAGCCCCTCAAATACTGGAAGACCGCTATCCTGTCTCCCCTGTTCTTCTCTTCACTAGACCAGCCATGCCCAGTTCCTGCAACCGTTCTTCACATGTTTTAGCCTCCAGTCTCCTCATCATCCTGGTTGCTCTTCTCTGCACTCTTTCTAGAGTCTCAACATCTTTTTTATAGTGTGGTGACCCAAACTGGATGCAGTATTCTAGGTGTGGCCTTACAAAGGTTTATAGATTGGTGTTAGTACCTCACTTGATCTTGATGGTATCCCTCTGTTAACGCAGTTTAGGACTGTTATCATGTTCCCCCTAGTCCTTCTTCTCATCAGACTAGACATACCCACTTCCAGCAACCGTTCTTTATATGTTTTAGCGTCCAGTCCCTTAATCATCTTCGTTGCTCTTCTCTGCACTCTTTCTAGAGTCTCAACATCTTTTTTTTTACATCGTGGTGACCAAAAGACTGGACAATCCCTTGCATGTAATGGGTTTCCGGCTTGAGCAGGGGGCTAGATTAGGAGACCTCCAAGATCCCTTCCAGCTCTATTTTGATTGATCGACTGAAACCAGCCTTGAGTTGTCTTGGTTAAAGGAACCTGCGGGAGGTTTTCAGGGAGAGGGAAGGTCAATGTTGCAACTGGAACTGGATGCAGTATTCTAACCATAATCTTACCAGTACAGATCTTGATACTATTCCTCTGTTGACACAAGCCAAGATTGTGTTAGCTTTTTCGGCAGCTGCAGCACACTGCTGGCTCATATGTAAGTGGGATACTTAGATCCCTCTCGCAGTTACTATTGTTGACCCAGGTACTGCCTATTATGTACCTATGCATTTGGGAGTTTTGTTTGTCTAAGTGCAGGACCCTATTTTTCTCTCCACTGAACTGCCTCTTGTTGGATAGGACGCACAGCACAAGTCTGTCAAGATCCTTCTGAATCTTACATCTATTTTCCAAAGTGTTTGCAATAGCAATAACTGTTCTGATCAAGGCTTCCTGAGACCATAATTAAGCACATGCTGAGTCCAAACAACTCTTGTTTTATTTCAATGCTAGGAATAATGTTCCTTCCCAGCCCCTAATGAGTTCCAAATAGTCCCTCAAGATAAGCACCCACCTTTCTTTCCTTTGAATTGCTGCCAACAACTAAAGTGCCAAATGAACTGTAAAAAGCCAAACGAATACAAAGTCCACACAGAACTTCAAGGTATAATCCAAATAGAGCAAACAACTTTGCTTCCTGCAGAGTTTTATTTACCTTTGCATTTCCTTTATCCCTTATGGGAGGGGCAATCACCTCCAAGCCATACTCCCGAGTCGCCCCTTTAGTTTCAGCTGCTCTTGCCTTCTAGCAGCTCTGCACACAGGCACACTGGGAACAGGCTCCCCTGAGTCCTCTGCCTCTCTGCTGCCAGACTCCGAAGGCACCAAAGGCAGCACCCCACTCCCAGATGGCCCTGGCCCCATCTCTGCATCGGACACAGGACCCTCATCCGAGTCCTCTTTAGACTCCTGGACTGGTCCCCGTTCTTCCCCACTGTCCAATTCCACTGCTGTCTGCAGAGGCTGCCGGCGAACCACAACAATAACACTTAGACGTATATACCGCTTCTCAGTCCTTTCCAGCCCTCTCTAAGTGGTTTTACCCCAACAATCTGCATTCTCATTTTACCAACCTCAGAAGGATGTTAGGACGAGTCTCAGCCAGTGAGACTCGAGCTGCCTAACTTCTAGCAGCCAGCAGTCAGCAGAATTAGCCCGCAATACTGCATTCTAACAACTGTGCCACCATGGCCAATATCCCCCAATTTGGTGTTGCCTGCAAATTTGATGGATTCCCTTCTATCCTGTCATCTGGATTATAAAGGAAGATGTTTAAGAGTTATAAGCCCAAGGCAAAACCTTGAGCTGCCCCATTGCATGCTTCCCTCCACGTAGATGTAGCTCCACTGAGGAACTGTACAAGTTGAGTGCAGTTCATCTGAGCAAATGTACCCAGCATATAGATATGACTAAAAGAGATAAAGGCAAACTGATTGATTAATTAGTCAATACAATACAACACAATACAATACCCTCTTCAAATAAGAAGGAAAAAAAAAACATTTGAAGAACGATTGCAGGAGCTGGGCATGGCTAGTCTAGTGAAGAGAAGGACCAGGGGAGACAGGATAGCAGTCTTCCAATAGTTGAGGGGCTGCCACAGAAAGGAGGAAGGGGTCAAGCTATTTTCCAAGGCACCTGAAGGCCAGAGAAGGAATAATGGATGGAAACTGATCAAGGAGATTCAACCTGGAAATAAGGAGAAATTTTCTGACAGTGAGAACCATCAACCAGTGGAACAGAAGTTGCTTTCGGAAGTTTTGGGAGCTTCATCCCTGGAGGCTTTCAAGAAGAGACTGGAAATTGTGTAGGGTCTCCCACTTGGGTGGGGGGGGGGTTGGACTAGATGACCTAAAGCTCCCTTCCAACTCTATTCATCTGTTAAGAAAGAGCCATCCTGGTCCACAGGACAGAAAACTGATCACCTGCCAGCAAATACCAATCACCAAAGGCTACATATGACAGATTCCTTGTTTGCCTGCTGAATTTGGGTGGCTTGATAGGGTGGGTTTGCTTCATGATTTGTGTATTTAAATATTCCCCTTTTTTTGTACAAAAACAGCAGCCAAAACAACCTACAATTACCAGTAGAAACAAGAGTCTCCACCCTCAGGCTGACATGTAAAGATAGTCAATTCTGGCAGCAACAGCAATGATTAAAAAGGAAATTAAATAAGGCTACCATCTGATATAACCTCTGGTTTCATTCATTCAGACGCCACCTGATTTTAAATACTCCTCTGATCTCCCTGATATGCATTCCTAAGGCTTGCAAAATTACTCTTGAAACTGGGAGTTATTAAAAAATATAATATATGTGAAAAAGGCACCCCCATGGAAATTTTGGAGGTGAAGGTGCTAGGACCACCTTCTTCTCCACTGGGAATTTTTTGAAGTAGTTTCCCCACAGCAATCTGGATGGTGGCCATGCCAGGAGCAATCATACTTGGAGGTTGATAGTTGGAGTCGTGATGATTTTATAACGTGACAGCAAAAGTATATCGTAACGATATACAATCTCAATGCTAACAGTGCATAATCCAATAGAGCCACTTTGGGGAACCCTGGTTTCATTGATCTTTTTGCATGCTGCAGTGCATGGTCCCTTCCAGTGGTGGGATTCAATTTTTTTTACTACCAGTTCTGTGGGTGTGGCTTGGTGGGCGTGGCATGGCTTGGCTTGGTGGGCGTGGCTTGGTGGCGTGGCAGGGAAAGGATACTGCAAAATCCCATTCCCTCCGCGCCCCGCTAACCTGCTTTCCAGCTCTGTTCTCCTGTGCAGGGCAACCAAAGAAGAGCCAGCCAATCAGCTGGGACTCAATGGGAGGCAGAGCATAGATGGGGTTGGCGGGGGCAGTCAGAGGTGGTATTGGCCAGTTCTCCGAACTACTCAAAATTTCTGCTTCTGGTTCTCCAGAACTGGTCAGAACCTGCTGAATACCACCTCTGAGCCAAACCCAAATCCTGAAGCTGTTCTTCATATATTTTAGTCTCCGGGCTTTTAATCATCTTAGTTACTCTTCTTTGCACTTTCCCTTCCCCCAAAAAAACTCTCAACATCTTCTTTAACATTGTGGCAACCAAAGCTGGATGCAGTATTCCAAGTGTGGTATTCACGTGCTGACTGTGCTGTGATTTTGTTCCCTTAAAAAAAAGTATTCTGCGCCTGGTCATGAGCCATTCGAAATCCCTACTTTAAAAAAGAAAGAAAGAAAGAAAGAAAGAAAGAAAGAAAGAAAGAAAGAAAGAAAGAAAGAAAGAAAGAAAGAAAGAAAGAAAGAAAAGAGTGCCAGCCCTTTGAATACACCAGTTTCTCACAGATGGAGCTCCAAGATGGAAGAGGTTAGAAGCTCAGCTTCTGGAGATTCCAATCTGGAACGAATGACGGAACTGTTGATAGCTTAAGTGTACATTTGCTATATGTGCCATTTAAGTCACTTAGCACTTCTGTTCTCCATTAAACATTCTTTCTCGAAAGCCCCCACTTCAGAAAAGAGACCTACCGCTGAAGGGGAGCCTCTAATGCAAGCCAGACCAGAGAAGCTGTAATCTGCCTTTCATCAGCCCCCAAAGGAAGGGAAAAAATAAAACCCCAAGATCAGCACTGTGGACGGCAGCAGCTTTCAAGAGCTCAGTGGTTAGAGTGCAGTACTGCAGGCTATTTCTGCTGACTACCAGTTGCCTGCAATTTGGCAGTTCGAATCTCACCAGGCTCAGGATTGACTCGGCCTTCCATCCTTCAGAGGTGGGTAAAATGGGGACCCAGATTGTTGGGGGGCAAGAGGCTGATACTGTAAACTGCTTAGAGAGGGCTGTAGAGCACCGTGAAGCAGTATATAAGTCTAAGTGCTATTGTCCTTCCTTCCTTCCTTCCTTCCTTCCTTCCTTCCTTCCTTCCTTCCTTCCTTCCTTCCTGCCTTCCTTCCTTCCTTCCTTCCTGCCTGCCTGCCTGCCTGCCTGCCTGCCTTCCTTCCTTCCTTCCTTCCTTCCTTCCTTCCTTCCTTCCTTCCTTCCTTCCTTCCTTCCTTCCTTCCTTCCTCTTAGAATGCAGCATTGCAGGCTAACTCTGCTTGATTGCCAGCAGTTCAATTCTGACCGGTTCAAGGTTGGCTCAGCCTTCCATCCTTCCGAGGTGGGTCAAATGAGGATCCAGATTGTTGGGGGCAAGAGGCTGACTCTGTAAACTGCTTAGAGAGGGCTGGCAAACCCTGTGAAGCGGTAGATAAGTCTAAGTGCTATTGCTATTGTAAATGCTGCAAGAAATCCTAACAAAGTTGTGGACCTGGAGGCATTTCCATCGCAACTGCTTGCAATCACAGGAGGTAGAAAAAGCAGGTGGTCGAACAAGAACTTGTTGCATTCAAGATATTTCGTTGGTTGTGACGGTGTAGGGGAGAGCTGCTTACCCTTTGCAAGATTTACCACATCGTGTAAAGTTCTTTTCTATTTAATGACTATTCCTTTCCTTTTCTTTTTTGAAAGAATACCAGAGCTGGAAGGGACTTTGGAGATCTTCTAGTCGAACCTCCTATACCATTTCAAACGACTCTCCAGCCTGTTCTTAAAAATCTCCAGGGATGGAGCACCCACAAGTTCTGGAGGCAAGTCATTCCACTGGACTAGATGACCTCCAAGGTCCCTTCAGGGGCGAGCTTCAAAAATTTTTAGCAAGGGGTTCTCTGCCCAGTTGCTGCATTGGCCTGGCCATGGTGGATGTGGCCTAGTCAGCCTCCTATACCACAGTGGTGGGGAGGATGTTTTTGCCTTCCCCGGGCTGCGGAGGCTCTCTGGAAGCCAGAAATGGGCCCATTTCTGGCCTTCCCGAATTTCCGGGAGGCCCGTTTTTCATCCTCCCCAAGCCTCCGTTCGTGCCCTGCATTGACCTGCCCCCCAAACAGGTCCTATTGGGAGTCCTGGGAGGGGAGGGATGAGGTGGGCGGGGCCAGCCAAGAGTGGGATTTGGGGGTTCTCTGAACTGCACAGAATCTTAGCTAGGGGCTCTCCCGAACCTCTGCAACCCAACTCTGTTCATCTAAGTACTTGATCAGGACTCCTGATTTCCTGATAATGGCAGGAGAAGACCATGGCAGCAACTTTTGATCCCTGCAGGAAGTGATCCTTTGCTGAGCTGCTGTCCTTGTGAGATGGGATGGCAGTTCAGGTGTCGGGCGAGCAGTGGAGAGACCCACCTCCTGGTCCATGGAATCAGTGGGTCATCTTCACTTACCCACCACCAGCGTGGTGATGGGGGAAAAGGCCAAGCTTGACTTCCCCTTGCTCAGCAAACATTTCCTCTCTTTCTCTCTCAGCCTGTTAAATGTCAGGAAAATCAGAATACCCAAACAGGTCAAATTTAAAATAAAGATTTATTGCAAGCTTTGTTCTGACCAAAGCTTCCCAAGACCGTAATTAAGCACACGCTTAGTTAAAACAAATCTTGTTTTATTTCAATGCTGGGAATTATGTTCATTCCCAGCTGGTAACGAGTCCCAAACAGTCTCTTTGAAATAAGCACTCACCTTTCTCTCCTTTGAATGGATGCCAACAACAGAAGTGCCAAATGAACTATAAAAAATCAACCAAAGTACCAAGTCCACACAGAGCTTCAAGGTTTAATCTGAACAGAGCAAAATGACTTCGCTTCCTGCAAAGGTTTCATCATCTTTGCCTGTCCTTTATTCCTTATGGGAGGGGCAATCAGCCCCCCAAGCCTTATGCTGAGTTGTCCCTTTTGTCTTAGCTGCTCTTGCCTTCTAGCAGCTTTGTGCACATGCACACTGGGAACAGGCTCCCCTTGTTCCTCTGCCTCACTGCTGCCAGACTCTGGAGGCTCCGGAGGCAGCACCCCCCTCCCAGATGGCCCTGGTCCCATCTCTGCATCGGACACAGGACCCTCGTTGGAGTCCTCTCCAGACTCCTGGACTGGTCTCTGTTCTTCCCCATTGTCCAATTCCGCTGCCCGGGGTGGGATTCTACTGGTTCTGTCCACTTTTGTAGAACAGATTGTTCTGAAAAGCAGCAAACTGAGAGCATACATAGAACCAGTTCTATGTTTGCTGCTGTTTTGGCCCATCTGCTCTTAGCTGACCTTGTTTCCTGCGTTTTCAACCGCAGCTGCTTTGCGCGACATAGCTGTGATTGAAAATGCAGGAAAAAAGTGCTTTTTCAACCACTGCGCACCCGTGCATAGCCCTGCTCAGCTGTCCAGGCAGCTAGATGATGGTGGTATACATGTGTGCATGCGTGCAAAGCACGCATGTGTGCACAAAATGTAAAATCACCGAACCGGTAGTTACACCGGTTGGATCCCACCCCTGTCCGCTGCCATCTTCATAGGCTGCCGGCGAACCACAACAAGTTAAGCTCTCTACAAGAATGCATATTTAATCATCCATGCACTAACTGCAGCTAGAATCATGTTTGGTCAAAACTGGAAAAGTGAAGAGGTTCCTACAGATGAAAATGTGATCAGGAAAATATTTGAATGTGCAGAAATGAATAGATTAATGCTAGCAATTAAGGAAAAAGAACAAACTGAAAATTATAAGATATGGAATTATTCTATCAATGATTAGAGGAGAAAAATGGAAGTTAGAAATAAAAGGAGACCAGTGAATGATAGAAAATATGTTAAGATAGAGATATAAACAATATGATGATTGTAATCGATATGACTATTAAGCTCACCATATTTAATATTATCACTATTTATACTGGAAGATATGTTAAGCGGGACAAATGGAAAGTTTTATTATATACAATATTATGATTGTAAGATTAGAAAGTCAATATCAAAGCAATATATATTGTTGTAAATTTTCATGGTTATTGCACAGAGATATTTGTAACCAGATGACACACTGTTTGATGGAAGATATATATATATATCTTATATATATAAAATAAATAACTTCTTAAAAAAAGAACTTGAATGACTAACGGTCAATGGGTGGAAGTTAAGAACAGAAAGGAATTCAAGGCAGGCTTAACTTAGATCTCTTGTGGGCACACAGAGATTCATGATTGGTGATGCGTTTGACCCTTCGCTCCCTTGGGCTCAACCTGATCATCTTCTGCACAGTCCAGTCTACCTCGTAGGGGGATATTATGGACAAAAACCCCTATACAGGTAGTCCTTGAGTTATAGCAGTTCACTTAGTGACTTAATTCAAAGGTACAATGGCACTGGAAAAAGTGACTTATGACCATCTTTCACACTTACAACCATTGCAGCATCCCCTGTGACCATGTGATTTACATTTGGATGCTTGATAACTGACTTGTAGTTATAACGGTTGCAGTGTCCTGGGGTCATGTGACCGTCTGACAAGGAAGTTAATGAGGAAACCAGATTCACTTAACAACGGTGTTACTAATTTAATAACTTCAATGATTTGCTTAACAAATTTGTTTAATGAAAAGAAGGACTAGGGCAGGGGTGTCAAACTCATGTTGTGGTTAGCCAGCAGCAGGTGCGGATGGCTGAGGAAAGCGAGGACTCAGATGAGGAGCCAGGACCATTAGGGAGTGGACTGCCGCCTTCAGAGATTGTGGAGGTTGGCAGCAGCGACGAGGAGGTTCCCGAGGAGCCTGTGCCACGTGCGTGTGCATGCGGGACTGCTAGCAGGGAAGAGCAGCTGCAGCAGCACCGGCGACTCGGGAGTAAGGCTGCAAGGTAATGGCCCCTCCTTCAAGAAGGTAAAAGCCAGCTGTGAATCAGACATTCTTTGAAGGAAGCAAAGATGTTTTGAAACTCAGCCTCGTGGACATTGCAGTATCTTAATTGGTATTCGAAGACTCTTGTGTTGTGAAATATTTCTTATCTGTTATTCTTGGCAGCCTCACACAGTTTTGACTAGGTCGTGCTTATCAAAGTTAATTAGTTTGCAGCATCCTTTTAACCGGGGATTCGTAAGAATCATTAAAAGGTTTCTGTTCCCTTTGGTTTGTGTTTGTTTTATTGGACAAGAGTTTGGGTCAGAACAACTCAAGGCCTGGGAGCCGGATCTGGCCCATGGGATGTTTAGATCTGGTCTGTGGGGCTGCCCTGCAAATAGTGAAGGCCCGGCTCATGGGCGGCCCCCCGAGCTTTGTTTTCACTGGCGGAGGAAGGTTACAGGAGGTCATCATAGCAGCAAATGGAACTCGGAAGCCCATTTTCGCTGGCGCAGGGCTCAGGCCACCACAGGCGCCCCCGTCATGAGTGACATTGAGCTGGCAATGCCCCACCTGACCACGTCCCCCTGCCACGCCCTCCCAAGGTCAATGAAATGTGGCCCTCAATGAAATTGAGTTTAATACCCCTGGACTGGAGGGTGATAGGACAGCAGTATTTCAATCTCTCAGGGGCTGCCACAAAGAAGGGCAGTCAAGCTATTCTCCAAAGCACCTGACGGCAGAACAAGACGCAATGGCTGGAAACTAAGCAAAGAGAAAGCAACCTAGAACTAAGGAGGATTTTCCTAACATTGAGGACAATTAGTCAGTGGAACTACTTGCCTCCAGAAATTGTGGGTGCTCCAACACTGGAAGTTTTTAAGAAGAGACTGGACAACCATTTGTCTGAAATGGTACAGGGTCTTCTGCCTGAGCAGAGGTTTGGACCAGAAGATCTCCAAGGTCCCATTCTATTCTATTCTATTCTATTCTATTCTATTCTATTCTATTCTATTCTATTCTATTCTATTCTATTCTATTCTATTCTATTCTATTCTATTCTTATTCCATTCCATTTCATGCAAGAAAAGTCGTAAAACAAGACAAAACTCACTTAACAATTTTCTCACTTATCAACAAAAGTTAATTTTGTTGTAAGTTGAGGACTACCTGTACAAAACACAAAATATAATTCTAATAAACTTCGTATTTCAATAGCTCTAGGACCGGAGAGAACGGCCAGATTGTTCTCTGCCAAAGACCTTAAAGACTGTACGTGCTCATATGTGCTAATGTGTAAATTTCTGAGTTCATACAACATCATAATTATAAACTGAGCAAATCGGCAAGGCTTATTCCATACCTTATTAGAAATTAGCCAAAGGTTAACACAACCCAGACTTGTAGCTTGTACAAATGCAGCCAACCCCGTTAAATATGAAGTGTGAACCCACCCAATGAATGCTACCAGATGCTTTGTACTGAAAAGAAAAAAATGCAGATGAGAAAAACCTGATGACCCAAAGACTGGAATGCAGACATTTCCCATGGGTTTCTCCCAGAAATTTTGCTACCAATCTACGTTTAGAAAAGATGCAGATTGCATTCACCCACCTTTTAAAAGATCCAGTGGACTGTATGACCAAAAGGCAACCTTTTAATTTTACATTTTAACCACTGTGTTTTCCCGAAAATATCACCTACCCCGAAAGTAAGTCCTAGCATGATTTTTTACACATGTGCCCAATATAATCCCTACCCCTAAAATAAGCCCTAATTAAGATCCCGCCCACTCGAGTGGATGAGTAAAAATTAAGCTAAAGTGGGGTGGAGCTGCCTTACTTTGGACAATTGAGGCCAGGCCTTGCACACCCCTACGCCTGCCTTGCTGGCCCATTTCTTCTGCAGCCGACAAGGTTGGCAAGTCTTTCTTGAAGGCCTCTGGAGCTGAGAACAAAGCTCTGGATCGATCCAGAGCTCTCTTCTCGGCTGCAGAGGCCTTCAGGAAAGCTTTGCCAGCTGCAAAAGAAGTTCCTGAAGGCTTCTGACAGTGAAAAGAAGGTCAGGGATGATGCACGCAAAGTGAGGTTAGTCAGTGGATGATATCCCCCTGAAAATAAGACCTGGTGCCTTTTTTGGTGGCAAAAAAACCTATAAGTCAGGGTCTTATTTTTGGGTTTGTTTAAAAAAATTCCTTTCTGTTAATTTGTCATTTCTTTTCCCTATATTTTTCCATTTCTCTAATTCTATATTGTATCCAAAGTTTTTGACTTGTTTCATCTTCCATTTTCAAATTTAGTAGAAAGTTATATAGTTTCTTAGTCAGATTTTCATTGGAGTTCAACAATACCTTATCGAAGATTGCAATCGTAGAAAATTCATAAAAGTTTATTTTTTTAAATCCTTTTTGAGCCTCTGGACAGGAACAACCTAGCCATCATAACAAAGACACACACACACACACATTTCCAAATATATTCCTTTATTTTCTGTTATTTCTTTAAGGATGGCTGGGGAAGGGGAGGACACCTGTCACTTCTCCTCTGCAGGTGTTTCTCCTCCAACTCCTGGGGGATTCATGCAAACAGAATCCATTAGAATGCAGAAGGCATCACACACACCCTGTCCATCCACCCGTCCATCATGGGGGAGGGGGGGAATGGCTTTGACTGCAACCGATACACTCGTGGTCCCCGGCAACAACATCTGTTCTCTTTCAGCCACAATGGGGAAATCAAAGCTTTTGTTTGGTCAAAAACTTGTTTAAGGAATTTTAAACAGGGGGCAGATTAGCCGGTACACAGGCTGCAATCCACCTGGGAGAGTTTCCTTAGCTGCTGTTGCTAATTCAAAGCTGGCTTGCGCGGTGATCCTTTGGTGAAAAGGGCAAGCCTTTGAACTTGTTCAGCAGCAGCTGATGGAAACCCAGAAAGGAAGCCCAGATTGTGAAGGGGCCTGGAGAGCTGTCATAAAACTGCTGGAGCTGAGAGAACAGCTTGGCATGAGGGTCCGAAGAGCTCCGGGTGTTTTAAAAACTGACCTCAGAGAGAGAGAGAGGGAGAGAGAGAGAAAGGGAGGGAGGGAGGGAGGGAGGGAGGGAGAGAGAGATAGAGACATGTGAACAGCCCCAATGAAGAGAACTTGAAGGAGGCTGCAACAGAGTGCTGGCAGATTTAACCTTTCTTTCTTTCTTTCTTTCTTTCTTTCTTTCTTTCTTTCTTTCTTTCTTTCTTTCTTTCTTTCTTTCTTTCTTTCTTTCTTTCTTTCTTTCTTTCTTTCCTTCCTTCCTTCCTTCCTTTTCTTTTTCTTTCTCTCTCTCTTTCTCTTTTCCTTTCTTTCCTTCCTTCTTTCTCTTTCCTTCTTTTTTCTTTTTCTCTTTCTCTCTCTGTCTTTCCCTTTCTTTCCTTCTTTCTTTCTCTTTCCTTCCTTCTTTCCTTCTTTCTTTCCTTTTCTTTATTTTTCTTTCCTTCTTTCTCTCTCTCTCTCTCTTTCCTTCCTTCCTTCTCTCTTTCTTATTTTTGTTCTTTCTTTTCTTTCTTTTCTTTTTTCTTTCTTTCCTTCTCTCTTTCTCTCTTTTCTCTTTCTCTGTCACTTTCTCTCTTTCTCTGTCTCTTTCTCTCTCTTTCTCTACTAAGGCTAAAACGTATAAAGAACAATTGCAGGAATTGAGTTTGTCTCGTCTAATGAAACATGTAACGCGATACCCCTAGAAATACGGCATCCTTCACTTAATCCTCCCAAGGAAAGATTGAAGGCAAATGAGGTCCAGACTGAAGAACATCAGGGCTTCAAAATCTAAGGGGCTGGTTTGGACAAAATCCAGCAGTAGTTTTTCGTGATGAAAATAGGATTGCCAACTGATTGCCAATGTCCGATGACGGATATGGCAAAAAGAAGTCTAGTGAAAAGAAGTAACTAGGGGTAACATGATAGCAGTCTTCTAATATTTGATGAGCTGCCCCAAAGCAGAGGGGGTCAAGCTATTCTCCAAAGCACCTGAAGGTAGGACAAGAAGCAACGGATAGAAACTAACCAAGAAGAGAAGCAACCTAGAAACAAGGAGAAATTTTCTGACAGTTAGAACCATTAATCAGTGGAACGAGTTGACTCCAGAAGTTGTGGGTTCTCCAACACTGGACGTTTTTAAGAAAAGATTTGACAATTATTTGTCTGAAATGGCACAATGGCTTGAGCAGGGGGTTGGACTAGAAGACCCCCAAGGTCCCTTCCAACTGTTTTATTCTGTTATTACTTACGATGTGTGCCTTCTCACCTTCAGAATGCCAGCAAGTATCTAGTTAGCGGGGTCTCTCCATTGGCAAACTTCCCAGAAATGCTTACCTTATGATGCTAGTATAAATTTCTCCCCAAAAAATAATAATTAGATCACTCATTCGCTACTGGTTTTATCTTGATTTCATTGGCTGTTATGACCAGGAGAGAATGGAATAACAACAGTTGAGGTTTTAATTTTTACCAATTTCTTTTACTGCCATGTATTAAAATTCTCAGCCCATCTGGTCATTTCAAGCAATGAAGCTCTTTATATGTGTGTGGCCAGGAGCAACTCCCCCCACCCTCACATTATGCTTTGCTAGAAAGCTTGTACTTTCTTACCAACAAATATAAAAACACCCTTGTTAAATTTATATATATATAAAAGGGTAATTAGGACAATACCAGGAAGTTCACCTCTTTACATCATTTCCTGCTCTCCAGAGAGAAAATGGGTCATTTTTTTTACCTCCTTTGGTGTCCCCCCATCCTAAATTTATCAGCAGGAAAATGCTTCCATGTGTTTTGGGGCCTGCTCCATTTGTAAATCTGGCAGGGGGAAAAAAACACTCTGTGAGTAAATTACAGTCGGTGATTTGAGGGGATGTTTGTGGCTTTGGGCCCTGTTTTGGGTTACTGATGCTGGGATGGGCTCAGTTGAATTGGCCAGGAAAAGCATCTCTCCAGACAGAGCAACGAGCCAAGAGAGAGAGGAATGAAGCTCTACCTCCCACAGCAGACACTGGCAAAATGGCAGTAGCCAAAATAATCCAGAATTAGAAGAAACTTCTGAAAAAAATAAATAAAAACTACGGTGACACACACACAGATACACACATCGTGTTTGAAGTACAGGCATCCATGACGAACAAGCAAAACCTTTGCAAGAAGCATGAAGCAACCACATGTGAAGCCCTCTCTCTGGAAAAATTCACATCGTTCTATTTTGTTAATAGAGGAATGAGGAGCCTACCGCCAAAGATCTGGGTTTAAATCAACACTGTCAAAATCTGCTTTAAATCAGTTGCTGAAACAAATGAAACGTATCAATATATTTTTTTAAAATGGAATGTCATGAATAAAAAAAGAATGCTGGGCCATGCAATGTTTTAATACATTTTTTTCCATCCCTGGGATTACATAATTTGCATCATTCACATGATGGTATAATGTATCTGATATAATGTCTTTTCTTCCAATAATATTTTGCAATCTAATAGGCTACATTCTGAATTCTGAATTCTTTATTGGCCAAGTGTGATTGGACACACAAGGAATTTGTCTCAGTGCAAATGCTCTCAGGGTACATAAAAGAAAAGATACATTCGTCAAGAGTCAAGAATCATAAGGTACAACACTTAATGACAGTCATAGGGTACAATAAGCAATCAAATCATATTAGGAAACAGTCAGTGTAAATATATAAGATACAAGTGACAAAGTTACAGTCATACAATCACAAGTGGGAGGGGATGGGTGATCAGGAGTGAGGAGAAGATCAATAGTAATAGTAGTTCAAACTTTGCAATAGTTGAACAGTGTTGAGGGAATTATTTGTTTAGCAGAGGGATGGCTTTTGGGAAAAAACTGTCCTTGTGTCTAGTTGTTCTGGTGTGCAGTGCTCTATCTGTAGCATCGTTTTGAGGGTGGGAGTTGAAACAGTTTATGTCCAGGATGTGAGGGGTCTGTAGATATTTTCACAGCCCTCTTTTTGACATTATACAGGTCCTCCATGGAAGGCAGGTTGGTAATAATTGGTTTTTTTTCTGCAGTCCTAATTACTCTCTGAAGTCTGTGTCTGTCTTGTTGGGTTGCAGAACCAAACCAGACAGTTGTAGAGGTGCAGATGACAATAATCCCTCTGTAGAATTGAATCAACGGCTCCTTGGGCAGTTTGAGCTTCCTTTTAACAAAGGAAAGCTTTAATCCTTAGGACTGTATTTCCTGTCATCTGGCTTTGTATCACAAGCCAATTTTTTTTCATGAACTGCATCTGTTTTCAGCCTTGCCTTGCAGGAGGGGAGGAAGATAAGGGCTACCTTATGCCTTGCCAGATTCTCTTGTCTTCAGGTTACAGTGTGGTCCATGCTTTCGATCAACCCCTGGAACTCCTTCAAATCTCATCTCCTAAACTGGGTGGCCATTGGCTGGAAAATGGAGAAATGCTTCTCTGGGTTTATTCATTTGTGAATAAGCAAAAAGAACACAAAATATAGAATACAGAGTTGGAAGGGATATTGGAAGTCTTCCAGACCAACCGTTTTCTCAAGCAGAAGACTCTATACCATTCCAGACAAGTGGCTGTCCAGTCTTTTTTTGCAAATCTCCAGGGATGGAGTACCTACAACTTCTGGAGGCAAGTTGTTCCACTGATTAATTGTTCTCACTGTTAGGAAGTTTCTCCTTAGTTCTGGATTGCTTCTCTCCTTGGGAACGGTTGCAGGAATAGGGTATGTCTAAGTCTAGTGAAAAGAAAGAACTAGGGGAGATATGATAACAGTGTTCCAGTATCTGAGGAGCTGCCACAAAGAAGAAGGAGTCAAGCTATTTTCCAAAGAACCAGAAGGCAAGACAAGAAACAATAATCAAGGAGAGAAGCAACCTGGAACTAAGGAGAAATTTCCTAACAGTGAGAGCAATCAACCAGTGGAGCAGCTTGCCTTCAGAAGTTGTGGGTGCTCCATCACTGGAGGCTTTCAAGATTGGCATAGGGTCTTCTGCTTCAGCAAGGGGTTGGATTAGAAGACCTCCAAGGTCCCTTCCATCTCTGTTATTCTGTGAAATGTTAAATGAGAGAGTGCCTGCTTGTGTTCTGGAACAGCAGGGGGGCGGGAGAAGGAGGAGGGCAGCTAAGGTCAAAGGACTCCTTCCTTCTTTCCCAGAACAATCAGGCAGCAATCCAGTGTAACAGCGCAAGGCTGCTGGTCACACGCATCTCAAAAGACAGGCTCCATGGGCTGCTGGTTGCCGCTGGCAGAAGGAGCGGCTCTGCCCATGTACCAGATAGGCATCTGCCTGAAAAAGATGCCACATGGGATTGGCTCTAGCTCTCTGGGCAGGCAACTGCAAGCGTGCAGGTCATAAGCAGGGTCTGCTGCTTGAGCAGGGGGTTGGAGTAGAAGACCTCCAAGGTCCCTTCCAGCTCTATGCTGATTGATCGATTGATTGAAATGGTCCAGGGCTTCCTGCTTAAGCAGGGGGTTGAACTAGAAGACCTCCAAGGTCCCTTCCAGCTTTATGCTGATTGTTCAATTGTTCTGGGTGGCCTCAAGGAGTCTCCCTCGCTTCCTCCCAGGATTGCTGCATCCGAAAGCAGCCAAAGAAGCCTGTTCTTGCCAAAGATCTGACAATATTGACCCCAAGGAATAGGGCTTTCTCTGTGGGGGCGTCTGCCCTCTGGAATGGGTTGCCCCCGGAGTTACGGACAGCCACGGACCTGGGGACCTTCAGGCGTGCCTTGAAAACCTGGCTCTTTGACCAGGCCGACTTGGGCTGATTTTAGTTTTGGGGTGTTTTATTTTTTATTAAATTTTAGGGTTTTAGAGAAGGGTTTTAAATTGTATACAGCCAGGATTTCGGTTTAATTTAGTTTTATTTGTCCACATATTTATTGTTTTAACTGTACAGCTGTGCACCGCTCCGAGTCCTTCGGCAGAGGAGCGATATATAAATAAATATTTATTATTATTATTATGTCCAAATCCCATTTTCTGCTTATCCAAAGTTTGCAAAAGGTGATGATCACGTGACCCTGGAACACTGCGACCATCGTAAATATGAGTCAGTTTCCAAGTGCCTGTATTTTGATCCCATGGCCATGGGAATATTGCAACCATCATAAGTAGAAAAAACGGTCATAAGTCACTCTTTAAAGTGCTGTTGTAATTTTGAACAGTTATGAAATGAACTGTTGTGACTCAAGGACTATTTGTAGATGACATGTCACAAAAAATATTCACTTACCTCTACAGTATAAAGCCCCAAATCAGGAAAAGGGGAGGAAAGTACTAGAAATGCCATCTTTGCCCCTCCAGCAATGTAACAGCGTCACTTACCACTCAGAGCACATTTTGGTAATCAATCAATCAATCAATCATTCAACCAATCTCTAATTCTATTCTCTTGCTTTCCACTTTCCATCAGTCCTGAAGGGAAATTGGCACTTGCATACAAATTATGTCAGAATCAATCAGCACTGGATCTTTCAAAAGTTGAACAGCGTCACCTTGGCAAGAAGTTAAACAAACAGCATTGAATTTAAACAAGCAAAAAAAAAAAAAATGCTCCTTGGGGAATAAAAAGCATAGGAAATTATCTGTTGGCAACATTCTCCAGGGTGTGGAAATGACCCTTTCTCTTTTTTTCCGAGAATAAACAGAGAAAAAAAATAAAGAAATACGTCATAAGTACTAAATGTTCACCATATGAGTGAACCACAGTGGTACATTGGTTAGAGTGCAGTACTGCAGGACTACTTCTACTGATTGCCGGGTACCTGCAATTTGGCAGTTCAGATCTCACCAGGGTCAAGGTTGACTCAGCCTCCCATCCTTCTGAGGTGGGTCAAATGAAGACCCAGATTGTTGGGGGCATAGAGAGGGCTGTAGAGCACTGTGAAGCAGTACATAAGTCTGGGCTATTACTAGTCCTTCCTCCCTCTCTCCCTCCTTCCCATGTTGGTGCAGTGGCTAGAATGCAGTATTGCATGCTAATTCTGCCAACTGCCAGCAGTTCGATCCTCATCAGCTCAAGCTTGACTCAGCCTTCCGTTCTTCTGAGGTGGGTAAAATGAGGACCCAGATTGTTGGGGGCAAGAGGCTGACCCTGTAAACTGCTTAGAGAGAGCTGGAAAGCCCTCTGAAGCGGTATATAAGTCTAAGTGCTAATGCTATTACCCTTCCTTCCTTCCTTCCTTCCTTCCTTCCTTCCTTCCTTCCTTCCTTCCTTCCTTCCTTCCTTCCTTCCTTCCTCCCTCCCTCCCTCTCTTCCAAGGTATACAGTGGTTAAAATATAGTATTGCAGGCTAACTCTGCCAGCTGCCAGCAGTTCAATCCTGACTGACTCAAGGTTGACTCAGCCTTCCGTTCTTCTGAGGTAGGTAAAATGAGGACCCAGATTGTTGCGGGCAAGAGACTGACTTTGTAAAACACTTAGAGAGGGCTGTAAAGCACTGTGAAGCGGTATATAAGTCTAAGGGCTATTGCTATCTTTCTGCTCTTCTCTTCCAGCTAGTAAGCCTAAGATCAAGCAATAAAACCAAGATGGGTTTGCAGGCATCTATGACAATTTGCCATGGGCAACTTGCTGCAGGACAACTAACCACATCCAACTTGTCGTGGGACAATTTGCTGTGGGACAAGAGTTACACTAATATCAAAAAAATTAGTGGAATAAAATCATTAAAGAAAGGATGCAAAAGGAGGAACAGAATGAATTGCGGACGACTAAAATTAAAATATTTTTTAAAATTTATTTCAAATAATTAAATCAAATTATCCAATTGTCCTGCGGCAAGTTGGCTGGGGGCTAGTTGTCCCATTCTGGGTTTACAGCCCTGGAGAATGTAAGGGACAGAAGGGTCCAATTCCCAACTAAAAGCAGCAGAGAGAAATGGCTGAAGGCAGGAACAAAGGACATTCCATGGCAGGCAGCTCTGATGGCATTCCTGAGGCAAAGGCAGAGGGAACAAGGCCCACTATTCCATCCAGAGGGCTTTCCTATGGGAAATACTGAATTAGAATAGAATAACAGAATTGGGAGGGACCTGGGAGGCCTTCTAGCCCAACCCTCTGCTTAGGCAGGAAATCCTACGCCACTTCAGACAAAAAGTTGTCCAATTTCTTCTTTAAAATCTTCCAGTGTTGGAGGGCGGAGCTGGCATTGCGGCGGTATAGCATGCCATCTTGAGGCTCCAAGATTGCCGCTGATATCTCCGTTGCAGGACGGTCCCACTGGACCTAAACCATCTCATAGAGATGGTGATTGAGAAGGGCACATACTGTCGATCCCAGATACATCGCAAAGTCCCTGGTAGATCCAGGAGAAGCTGGGACAGCTCCAGAACAGAAGAAATCGGAAGAAAGTGTGTCAGCTTGGTGAGATGAACTTTTACTTATTTTTTTTGGAGAGAACACCCTAAAAGACTTAAAGTTGAATTAAAAGTGAAGAGAAAAAAACTTAAGCGGTGAGATTAAGCTGGTTAAATTGAAAGTTTCTTTTTTTCCCTTTTTATTGGAACTTGGAATTTGGCAAAGCTTCTCAATTTTAAACTGGACTGGTCTTTTAAAAAAAATTTTTAACAATTCTTTTGAAAATGCTTTGATTAAGACTCTTCTTTCTGATTTGAGATTTATTTCTTTTCTTAAAAAAGAAAAAGATCTTACTTTTTTTTTTTGGTTCCTGGTTTTGGAAACATGAGGGGAAGTGAAAGTGAAGAAAAATAAGTAGCACTGCCACCTAGAGACTTGGATATATTGCTTTCTTTTTTCTTTTACTTATTTGTGAATTTGTGTTATACTCAAGGACTCTGAGCTTTGCACTGAAAAAGATAGTGGGATGAGCATGGCAGTTTGTTTATACAGGTGCTCATCTGTGAAACTATAGATAGCCGGAGTCTGGAGTTGAAGTTGAAGTTGAAAGAAAGAAGATTGAAAGTGACCTTGAAAATACTGGAACTGGAAAATCTGAGCTGATTTACCAAAGAGCCTTGGATATTTAGTGGCAGTGGCTTGCCTTCTATTAGAATTGTTTGTTATTTCTTACCTTTTTTTTTACTTCCCCTCTAATTGGATTTTTATATTTGGAACTAGAACCCAGAAACTAGAATATAAATTTTTATCTTGCTTTCTTTTTTTTTATTAAGAGAAATACATAGACTATCATTTTTTAATTTTTTTCCTCCTTCCCCCTATCCTCTTTTTTAAAAAAATCTTTTTATCCTTTTTTCCACATCTTCTCTTTTTTTTGCATATTACTGCAACTAATTGGATTAAGGTATACAAATGCCTGAAGGTTTTTCTCCTTTTTTATCTTTTGGAGTGGCAGCTGTTTGCCTTCACTCTCTCCCCCCCCCCTTTTCTCTCTCTTTTTTTCTCTATAGCTAAGTATTACAAGATGAACAGAAAGACAACAGCCCCAGCTTCCTCAATATCAATAGCTCCTCTTCACCATCTGGAGGACAATGATCAATACAGACAACGTTACAACAGGAGAAAGAGAAGGAAGTGATTTTGCAAATCCAGAAGATTGAAAAGAGAACAGAGAATATTGAGCAAAGAACTGAAAAGACAAATGAGAAAGTAGAGAATATTCAACAGATGATGATGAAATATGAGGACAGATTTAAGAAAATCAAAGAAGAAGATATACAAAGAGATAGGAAAATTGGAGATATTGGTACTCGATTGAGTGATGTTGAAAAGGCCAGGAGTGGACCATTAGGATGGGAAATCGATAGATCAGAATTTTACTTGAGATTTCAAAATGTAGAAGAAAAAGGTGAAAACCTAGCTGAAATAATCCAGTCCAATCTCTTCTTGAAAGTTTCAAGTGATGGCACTCCCACAACTTCTGAAAGCAACTTCTGTTCCAACTTCTGTTGGTTGATTGTTCTCACTGTCAGGAGATTTCTCCTTATTTCCAGGTTGAATATCTCTTTGATCAGTTTCCATCCATTATTCCTTGTCTGGCCTTCGGGTGCCTTGGAAAATAGCATGACCCCCTCCTCTCTGTGGCAGCTCCTCAGAGACTGCTATCATGTCTCCCCTGGTCCTTCTCTTCACTAAATTAGCCAGGCCCAGTTCCTGCAACCGTTCATTGTATGTTTTAGCCTCCAGTCCCCTCATCATCCTGGAGCTTTTTGCTTGCTTTCCATTGAAAGCATCTAGTAAAAAAACCCATAATATTAGTTAGTGGAGACTGAAGAATCTCTTGGGTGCAGTAATGCCCATAAGTGTCCTGCTGGGGACTCAGAACAATCATTTAACCCAGTGGTGAGATTCAAATATTTTTACTACCAGTTCTGTGGGCGTGGCCTGGTGGGCATGGCAGGGGAAGGATACTGTAAAATCTCCAGCCAGAGACGGTATTTGTCGGTTTTCTGAACTACTCAAAATTTCCACTACCGGTTCTCCAGAATTGGTAAGAACCTGCTGAATACCACCTCATGTTTAATGGGTGTTCCTTTCTTTCTTTCTTTCTTTCTTTCTTTCTTTCTTTCTTTCTTTCTTTCTTTCTTTCTTTCTTTCTTTCTTTCTTTCTTTCTTTATTTATTTATTTCATAATTTTATATACCGCCCTTCTCCCGAAGAACTCAGGGCGGTGAACAGATATAAATACGATTAAAAAACACAGATATAAATACGATTAAAAAAGAATTAAATTATAGGCTGCCTAAATAAAAATCTAAAACCCCCGAAGATTTCTGGGCACTGATGTTCCCTTCCTACTATTCCTAAGCAACAAGTTACAAGCCAGAAACAATGTGGCTATTGCTTCCAAATTCTGCCATGCCTTTTAAGAAGTCAATTGCAACTTGGCCTTTTCTGAGTCACCCATCTGGCTCCCAATAAGGGCAAGTTAGGACTCAGCTCCTTTCTGATCTAGGCTGCTCCCACTATGCTGGAATGCAGGCCGTGTGCCAAGAGGGCATTTATGGTCTCGGAGTTATAAATCAATAGCAGCCAGGTAAGGCTTCCTTTCACCTGCTGGAAAGCTTAACAAGTCCAGCTCTATATTTTCTGCAGATTAATGGGAAGAGATTACAGGTATGTTGCGAGTAGCGACTGAAAATATTAATGCCATTCTTTTCAATTTGTAATCCAACCGTCCATCAGAATAGAGCTGAAAGGGACTGTGGAGGTCTTCTAGTTCAGGGGTCTCCAACCTTGGCAACTTTAAGCTTGGAGGACTTCAACTCCCAGACTTCCCCAGCCGGCTGGCTGGGGAATTCTGGGAGTTGAAGTCCTCCTGGTTTAAAGTTGCCAAGGTTGGAGACCCCTGTTCTAGTTCAACTCTCTGCTCAGACAGGAGATCCTCTACAATTCCAGACAAATGGTTGTCCAATGATTGTGATGGAGCACTCACAACTTCTGAAGGCAAGCCCTTCCACCGGTTGGGCTTGTCCTCACTGTCAGGAAATTCCTCCTTAGTTCTAAGTTGCTTCTCTCCTTGATTAGTTTCCATCCATTGCTTCTTGTCCTGCCCTCAGGGGCTTTGGAGTATAGATTGACCCTCTTCTTTCTGGCAACCCATGAGATATTGGAAGACTGCTATCATGTCTCTCCTAGTCCTTCTTTTCATTAAACTAGACATATCCAGTTCCTGCAACCCTTCTTCATATGTGTTAGCCTCCAGTTCCCCAATAGAATAGAATGGAATAGAATGGTATAGAATATGGAATAGAATGGAATAGAATTAGAATAGAATAGAATTCTTTATTGGCCAAGTGTGATTGGCCTCTTCTTTCTGGCAGCCCCTGAGATATTGGAAGATTGCTATCATGTCTCCTCTAGTCCTTCTTTTCATTAAACTAGACCTACCCAGTTCCTGCAGCTATTCTTCATATGTTTTAGCCTCCAGTTCCCGAATAGAATAGAATAGAATAGAATAGAATTCTTTATTGGCCAAGTGTGATTGGACACACAAGAAATTTGTCTTGATGCAATGATCTTGTAATGATAACTGGACCCTTAACAAATGTACAACTGAACCCACACATGCAACCTTCTACAATGCAGTAACAAATCTGGGACTAGAACAACTAGTAACCAACAACACTAGACTTAACAACTGCCTCGATCTCATTTTCTGCAATAGTTTGAATTCAATTTACGGCATACAAATTAAAGAACCCTTTTCCAACAGTGACCACAACATGATTGACTTTTGTCTCAACATACGTCCACACAAAAATCACAATGACAGAATCCCCAATTATAATTTCAAAAAAGGCAACTATGATCTTATAAACAACGATCTCTCATCCCTTGATTGGCAATTTCTATTCTCTGGATGCAATACTGTAGAAGACCATTACAACATATTTTTACTGGAAGTCAAAAGAGTCATCAAACTACATGTACCATTAACAACTCCCAAAACCAGAAAAAACAAATTATCCAAAACAATAAAGAAGCTTCAATCCAAAAAGAAATCACTTTGGCGGAAAAACAAATCTGATCACATTGCCAACTTCAAAAGCCGATATAAAAATTTATGCCACCAAATAAAAACTGAATGCACAAATTATCACATTAAACAAGAAGAAAACCTTCTATGCACCAATTCCTCCCGCACTTTCTAAAATTTTGTAAAAAACAAACTAAAAGACTCAAGGTCCATCTCACCCCTGAAAGGACCTAATGGTAGACTGCAATGACAACACTATTAAAGCCAACCTCTTTAACACATTCTTTGGCTCAGTATTTGTAAAGAGCAATGGAATATGTCCAGTATTTCCTAGTCAAATCACAGACAACTACAATGATCTAATACATATTGATTTTACAGAAGACAATGTTGAAAAAGCACTATGCAATCTAAAACTATCTCTATCTATTGGACCGGATGGAATATGTGCCTACTTCTTAAAAAAGCTATCCACTGCCATAGCTGAACCGCTAAGCATAATCTTTGAAAAATCTTTCAGGACCAGCTCCTTGCCAAAACTATGGTCACAAGCCACGGTCATCCCCATCTTCAAAAAGGGAGACCCCAGCCTTGTTGAAAATTACAGACCAATCTCTTTATGCTGTGTCACCTGTAAAGTCATGGAATCAATTATAACCAATCCATCATCCTCCACTTAGAAACAAACAACCTACTGTCTAATAAACAATTTGGTTTCAGGAAAAACTTATCATGTAATCTGCAACTCTTACACTGCAAAAACATATGGATTACACAACTCGATCAGGGCAAAGCAATTAGATGTAATCTACATAGACTTCTGTAAACCCTTTGATTCAGTGGTACACGACAAACTACTCCTAAAACTAAAATCTTACGGTATCTCTGGACACCTGCATAACTGGATAGAAGCATTCCTGTCAAACAGACAACAAATGGTCAAAATTGGGAGCATCCTATCAAATTCTGTACCTGTCAACAGTGGTGTCCCCCAAGGCAGTGTTCTAGGACCAACTCTTTTCATACTCTACATAAATGACCTCTGTGATCATATCAAGAGCAACTATGTTCTCTTTGCTGATGATGTAAAGCTATTCAACACCACAGACAATACTGCTACCCTTCAAAAAGACCTTGACTATGTATCAGAATGGTCAAACAAATGGCAACTTCAAATCTCAACAAATAAATGCTCTGTCCTACATATTGACAAAAAAAATCAGAAAATAAAATACAGGCTGAATAGTCAAGACCTTGTTGATAATCCAAACTCTGTCAAGGATCTTGGAGTACTCATCTCTAATTATCTAAGTGCTAGAGCCCACTGTAACTACATAGCCAAAAAGGCATTAAGAGTTGTTAACCTATTCTTATGTAGCTTTTTCTCTGGTAATATTACACTACTAACTAGAGCATACAAAACATTTGCTAGACCAATACTCAAATACAGCTCATCAGCTCATCAATGTGGGTTCCATTACGTATCTGATATTAACACAGTTGAGAAAGTCCAGAAATATTTCACAAGAGGAGTTCTCCAATCCTCTACTTGTTGCAGAATACCTTATGCCACCAGACTTGAAATTCTAGACCTATAAAACCTAGAACTATGCCACCTTCAGTCCGATCTAAGTATAGTGTATAAAATAATACATTGCAATTCCTACCTGTCAATGAATACTTCAACTTCAACCATAACAACACAAGAGCACATAATAGATACAAACTCAAGGTTAATTGCACCAAACGTTATTGCAGGAAATACGACTTCAGCAAAAGAGTGGTCAATGTCTGGAATATTCTACCTGACTCTGTGGTTTCTTCCCCAAACCTCAAAAAATTTAACCTTAGACTGTCTACTATTGACCTCACCCCTTTCCTAAGAGTTCTGTAGGGGGTGTACATAAGCGCACCAATGTGCCTACCGTCCCTGTCCTATTGTTTCTTTTATTTTTATTTTTTTCTTATATGTATCCATGTATTCATAACTATGTTTTTACTTATACCTATTATATTGTAAGCAATTAAGAAATAAAAATAAATAAAATAAATAAATAATCTTGGTTATCCAGTCTCTTCTTAAAAGCCTCCAGTGATGAAGCACTGAAGTCAAGTTCTTCCACTGGCTTAATATCCTGGCATCAATTGGCTCCAATAAAACTATTTGTCAACTTGTAAGACATTCCTATTACTAATTCAGATTACTATTCAACATGGGGTCTATTATATAATTGGTTAAATAACAGGTGCAGCGATGAGTATTTAACAATGAAAGAAAATAAATAAAACCGAAATAAATACAGATGTATTGAAATATGTAAAAATAAACAATGTAAACCATACAACTATTGGATTGTACATGAATATAGTTTTAAATGCACAAAATGATAAATGCAATGGTGTACTATGTTATTAATAAGAAAGTAATAGTTACAATCATGATGTATAATACTATGTAGATAAAAGAGACTATATTGTATGGTTATAACTAAAATGTATACTATGATGTAAAAAGGGGGGATTTGATATAACCAGTACATGGACGTTGTAAAATTGGAACTGTGATGAAAAATAATGGAAAATGTAATAAAAATTTATATTTTTTAAACTATCACTATTTCAGATACTGGGAAAACTTAGAGTCTGTCCCCAAAGATTTCTAGTGTGGGTCAGGAATTCTAGCACATAACTTATCCACCTCGTTCCTAGCCTCAAACACATAGAACATAGAATAATAGAGTTGGAAGGGACCTCAGAGATCTTCTATTCCAACCTTCTGCTCGAGCAAGAGACCTTATACAATTCCAGGCAAGGGCTGTCCAGTCCCTTCTTAAAAGCTTCCAGTGATGGAACACCCACAACTTCTGAAGTCAAGCCCTTCCAGTGATTAAGTGTTCTCACTGTCAGGAAATTTCTCCTTAGTTCTAGGTTGCTTCTGTCCTTGGTTGGTTAGTTTCTTGTCCTGCTTTTTGGTGCTTTGGAAAATAGTTTGACACATTCCCTTTGTCTTTGTACAGACCCTCAAATATTGGAACAGTATTATCATTCATGTCCCAGGTGGCACAGAAGAGGCTGTACTTCCTGAGAATGCTCAGGAAGATAAATCTATCTCAGCATCTACTTCTGTCCTACTATCCCAGCACCACTGAGAGGGTCCTGACATACAGCATTCTTTCATGGGATGGGAGCAGCTCTGTAGTGGATAAAAATACTGTACAGAGAATCACTAAAACTGCCCAGAATATCATTGGGCTCCAGCTACCAGCCCTGGACGACATCTTCGCATCTTGCTGTTTGAGGAAGTTGCACAACATTCTCAGAGACTCTTCCCATCCTGCTTACAATCTTTATGAACTGTTGCCTTTTGGCAGAAGATACAGAACCAATAAAATTCGGACTACATGTTTTCTGAACAGTTTTTATCCCAGAGCCATAATTGCACTTAACAATGAACTTAAGAACCCCATCAGTGAGCTGTTGGACAGTATTACTTGGTTTGTTGTGTGGATGCTTGTGTGTTTTTAGGGAGTGGGGAATTTTGGAAGGTGGGGGTGTATTTGGGGATTGTCATGGGTGCGTGTTGGGTCTGGTCTCTGGATGTTATGTGAAGGTGTATACTGTGTTTATATGTACAATGACAATAAATTATTATTATTATTATTATTATTATTATTATCATCATCATTACTATTATACACAAAAAATGACAGTGTACACAACAAACGAGATAACCATGCTGGGTTTCATATCACAAATCACTAGTCGAACACTTCCCAAGCGTTTGTGTGATGTATCGGCGGATTATGCAAGCAGATCCCAGTAAGGTGGCCTTCTGCAGCTGATCAATGGGGATCTTGTCAGCGCCAATTGTTTTTAAGTGCTTGCCTAGGTCTTTAGGCACAGCACCCAGTGTGCTGGAACCACTGCACTGGTTTATGCCAAAATCTCTGCAGTTCGATTCTCAAGTCCTGATATCTGGTGACTTCTTCAAGTTGTCTCTCGTCGATTCTGCTGTCACCAGGTATGGCAATATTGACGATCCACACTTTTTTCTTCTCCACAATTGTGATATCCGGGGTATTGTGTTCCAAAACTTTGTCAGTCTGTATTCGGAAATCCCACAGTAGTTTTGCATGCTCATTTTCGACCACTTTTTCAGGCTTATGATCCCACCAGATGATGATGATGATGATGATTCAGCAATGATCTGAAAAAGCCTGGGAAAGCCACCTGGGAAAGCCAAGGGAAATCATCCAAACTATCAAAAAGCGAAAGTTGGAATATTTTGGGTATGTGATATGATACCTGGAAAAATACGGCCTCCTTCACTTAATCCTCCAGGGAAAAATTGAAGGCAAATGGGGTCCAGGCAGAAGAAGAATATCAGGGCTTCAAAATCTAAGGGACCAGTTTGGACAAAACTCAGCACTACTTTTTTGTGCAGCTGTTAATAAAAAATAGGGTTGCCAACACGATCATCAACGTCTGATGATGGATAGGGCACAAGGAGAAGAAGAAAGATCTGAAGGTCTACTTGGAAAATTATTTTTAATGGCTGACAACACAGAAGGCAAAATGGGAGGGAAGAGTATCAGGTCACAGAATCTCCATACCTTGGGCACCTAGGTAACTTATAGGCTGATCAAGTCTAAACGATAATATTTCACAGAATGAATCTTGCTTTTCACTAGCCAAAAACCATTGCACCTCTACAATTTGGTAGCTTGCAGATAGGTTTAGCTTCACCAACCACAACTGCCCAGACAGCAATGGGGTTATATCCAAAGTTTGCAGAACGTTGGCATAGGTTATAATTGACCTGGGGTTATTTAAATAATTTGCCTATTTGTATTTAATCCCAGTGACTACTAAATAGATTCTATGACTATTTGAAAAAGTAATATAAAGAGAGATCAAATGGAAGAACTGGAATGTAATGACTGCTGAAAAGAGAACAGCTGACTTCCTAATTGCCTAAGGAAAGACCAATTCACTTATATATTTATTTATTTTTTAAAAAATCTGAATGAATGAGTCTTTTTCATAGGAGGCAAGAATTCTACAAACAGGTTAAGGGCAGTAGCAAAAAGTGAAAATTTGCTTCAAGAGTGCTATGCTTCCAGTCATGTGGATTCTTTTTCCATGCAGAACAAAATTGAGGGGCTGCCCCAAAGAAGAGGGGAGTCAACTTAATCTTCAAAGCACCAGAGGGCAGGACAAGAAACAATGGTTGGAAACTGATCAAAGAGAGAAGCAACCTGGAATTAAGGAGAAACTTCCTAACAGTGAGGACAATCAACCAGTGGAACAACAACTCGCCTCCAGAAGTTGTAGGTGCTCCATCCCTGGAAGTTTTTAAGAAGAGACTGGACAGTCTGGTGTGTCTGAGATTGTACAGTGTCTCCTGCTTGAGCAGGGGGCTGGACTAGAAGACCTCCAAGATCCCTTCCAGCTCTATTCTGATTGATTGATCAAAACCATTGTGGACTTTGCTGCTGTAGTTGAGACAGGCCTGGATGGTTATTCAAGGTGGGTACTAGTACTAAGAGCATATACTTAGGGGAAAGCACCAGCAGCAAGTAGTTACCTCTACCTGGAGTAATCAGCAAGTCTTTTTATTTTGTATTCTTATGGTTTTTTCCAATTCAGTTGACAAATCTGGAAACTGAGTATCAGGATGGCAATCCTTGAAATTGGCATATTACCCTTGGCAAAACCCCGAAACTCTTGTTGTTTTTCTGAAGTTGGAACATTTTGCACCATCCTTTTACCAAACAACAACAACAAAAGAATAAAGGCTGCAGGAAGTGATCATTTAGATGCATTGATGCAAATTGGGTAATCATTACCTTACCTTTCAAATCCTTAAACCGAATGTAATGCCCCCTAGTGGGGAGTCAGGTATTCCACCTGGCTGGCCCCTGGTCCAGATGCTAAGCCTGAATTCAGCAACTTTCAGATTTTCAGATTAACAGAATTGGAAGGGACCTTGTAGGTCACCTAATCCAACCCCCTGCCCAAGCAGGAGACCCTATACCATTTCTGACAAATGGCAATCCAGTCTCTTCTTGAAAGCCTCCAGTGATGAAGTTCCTGCAACTTCTGAAGGCAACTTCAGTTCCATGGGTTGTTTGTTCTCACTGTCAGAAAATTTCTCCTTATTTCCAGGTTGAATCTCTCCTTGTTCAGTTTCCATCCATTACTCCTTTCTGGCTTTCGGGTGCTTTAGAAAATAGCTTGACCCCTTCAATTAGCCCCTCAAATATTGGAAGACTGCTATCAAGTCTCTCCTGGTCCTTCTCTTCACTAGACTAGCCATGCCCAGTTCCTGCAACTATTCTTCATATGTTTTAGCCTCCAGTTAACAACTTAACAACTCCAAACTTAACTCTTTGTTTTTTCTGTTTTGAGTTCCTTCTCTTTTAAACCACATGTGGATTAAATACAGCTGAGCGAGCATCATTTTTGGCATTTGGGGATGTTGCGGTACTCCCCGAATGGTGGCCATGAGTAATGGAAATTACCGATTCACATCAGGGCTACCATACTGTGCAGAGGCAATAAAAACATCAAATAACGGCAAGGCCATCAGGCAAGGCTGCTCATCCCCACCTTCTTGAACTGCCAGGAACGTGCCCAGATGATGCTTTCATTCTGTGGTGGGGGAACATTTCCCAAGCAAGCCTTGGATAGGAATTCTCTGTCAGTTTAATCTTCTTGGAAAGTCTTTTGGGCACCAGAGAATTCTGGGAAATAAAGATGAAGCATAATGAGGGCTACAGTAATGCCAGCTAGCCCTGGAGAGTGAGCAAGAGGTGCAGCGAGGTGAGCAAGAGTGTCGCTTGCCTGACCTCTACTGGCCATCCATATGTTGCAGCCAGGGGTTGGATTCAGCCGGTTCAGACCGGTTCGGGCAAACCGGATGTTAAATTCACATCTGGTTCACCAAACTGGTAGTTGAAATGGCCGGCTGGACCCACCTACACTGCCCCTCCCCTCCCCTCCCCCCCCTCCCAGAAGTCTCCACGCAGCCCATTTTTGATGCAAGTAAGTGCAGGGTCAGCACGGGGGCCCTTGGAGGGCGAGAAACGGGCCTTCTGGAAGTCTGGAAATGGGCCTGTTTCTGGCTTCTAGAAGGGCTCTGGAACCTGGGGGGAGGCTATTTTCGCCCTCACAGAGGCTCGAAGGAAGCCTCCGGACTCTGGGGAAAGCAAAAAAATGACCCTCCCAGAAATTCTGGTGGCCACGCCCACCCAGCAACCAGGTAGCAAACCAGTTGCTGGGATTTTTGAATCGCACCCCTGGGTGCAGCCCAGATGTGGGAGCCATGCCGGCCCCCTAGTTCCTTTGCATAAATCTAATTCCTTAGATGCAAACTGTGACAATGACTAATAATAATGGCCATCAGAGTCAAGGGTCCTGGGGTTGCCAAGATAAGATATTTCTCTCTGCTACCTTTGTCAATCCATCAAATATATTGAGAAAAGCTTTCTGACCAAGACCTGTCCTTTGTAAAGCAAGATAACACCCCCCCCCCACACCCACACTTTATAACCAGTGAGGCTCCCCTAATCATTCTATTCCAAACTTTGCAATAAGCTCTGAAAACAGATTCTTGCTTCCCTCTCTCTGTCCTTAAAAGTGAGACAACAAGGAGGTGATGTGTCTTTTGGGTTCCAATTCCAGCTTATGGAAGGAAGGAAGGAAGGAAGGAAGGAAGGAAGGAAGGAAGGAAGGAAGGAAGGAAGGAAGGAAGGAAGGAAGGAAGGAAGGAAGGAAGGAAGGAGAAAGACAGAGAAAAAGAGAGAAAGAAAAGAAATGACAGAAACAGAGTGAAAGAAAGAAAAAGAAAGAAAGAAAGAAAGAAAGAAAGAAAGAAAGAAAGAAAGAAAGGGAGATAGAGACACAGAGAAAGAAAGAGGCAGAGAAAGAGAAAGAGAAGAAAGAAGAGAAAGAAAGAAAGGAGAAGGACAGAGAGAGAGAAAGGGAGAGAAAGAAAAGAAATGACAGAGAGGAAGAAAGAAAAATGAGACAGACAGATGGACAGAAAGAAAGAAAGAAAGAAAGAAAGAAAGAAAGAAAGAAAGAAAGAAAGAAAGAAAGAAAGAAAGAAAGAAAGAAAGAAAGAAAGAAAGAAAGAAAGAAAGAAAGAAAGAAAGAAAGAAAGAAAGAAAGAAAGAAAGAAAGAAAGAATACAACTCTAACTTAGGGCTCATGGATCTCCTTTGCCACCACCAAAAGTGCTTTGAAGAGCCACTTAGGAGCTTAAATCCTGCTATTAACACAAGGCTTTCATTAGCTCATTTTGCAATCCCCACCCAGCTTAAGTCTGTGAAAACGCCTGGACTCCCCTTCCCCTCTTTACAAAAGGGTCAGCCGTAAGCTTTTAAGCCTGCTCTCCAAACAATTGGAGTGCCTTGCTCGCCCACTTCCCCCTTGGAGCAGTTTCCTTCTCCGAGCTGGTGTTGTTGTTGATGGCAGAAACACCGGCGGAGACGTGAGGCGAAACAGCCGCTTCCCATTTGCTCAGTCAGAACCTGCCACGTTTAGCTTTGCTCTCTGCCTTCCTTTCTTGTTCCCCATCCATCAAAGCTGCAGAATAGACTGGGGGGGGGGGGGACAGACAGAGGGAAGAAGACCCCTTCCCAGATTGCAACAATTGGGCTGCATTTGCCAGGGAGATGACAGGATTCCCAACTATTTTTTTGGGGAAAAAATTATTAAGCAATTATTAAAATTTGGACACAGTGCGATTTTCCTGGCATTTGTTTTTGCCATACATACATAATGCTCCAACGCTGGAGGTTTTTAAGAAGAGATTGGACAACTGTTTGTCTGAAATGGTATAGGGTCTCTTGCTTGAGCAGGGGCTGGACTAGAAGTCCTCCAAGGTCCCTTCAACTTCTATTCTATTCTAATTCTAACCTCTAAGGTCCCTTCTAGGTTTATGGTATTCTAACAACTGGTTTGAACCTTATTTGACACTAACAAGTGGGGAGGGCCTGGGAGAGGAGAAAGTTACTGGGTTTATACGGAAATTCCTTGTGTGTCTAATCACACTTGGCCAATAAAGAATTCTAATTCTACTCTACTCTAATTCTATTTACTCTACTCTACTCTGCTCTAATTCTATTCTATTCTATTCTATTCTATTCTACTCTACTCTACTCTACTTTTATTCCATTCCACTCCACTCCACTTTACTCTAATTCTATTCTATTCTATTCTATTCTATTTTATTGTACTCTACTCTACTCTACTCTACTCTACTTTTATTCCATTCCATTCCACTCCACTCCATTCCACTCCACTCTACTCTAATTCTATTCTATTCTATTTTATTCTACTCTACTCTACTCTACTCTACTCTACTCTACTCTACTTTTATTCCATTTCATTCCATTCCACTTCACTCCACTCCACTCTAATTCTATTCTATTTTATTCTACTCTACTCTACTCTACTCTACTCTACTCTACTCTACTCTTTTATTCCATTCCATTCCATTCCACTCCACTCCACTCCACTCCACTCTAATTCTATTCTATTCTATTCTATTTTATTCTACTCTACTCTACTCTACTCTACTCTACTCTATTCTACTCTACTCTACTTTTATTCTACTCCTATTCTATTTTAAATCTTCAGATCTGGCTTTGCTTAGGCTGTAACCACTTGGCTTTACTAAAAGTATATCTTGAACCGCAAAGGGAGTCCAGGATCTTTCTTTCTTAAATATCCAAGCTGGGACAGAGAAAGGATGACCAAGTTTTCTTTAAAAAAAACCCAATACATTTCCCTGAGAAGGTAAACAAACATTCCGAGGCTGAAATCCTCACATTCTGAAGTATTTGTCCTGACCCTGAAAAGCTTCTCTGAAATCGGAACATGATATTTCAGAGTTGGCGTGTATTTCCCTCAGAGGGTTTTGGTGTTTTTTTTTTTTTGTTATGTTTGCACACTCCTCAACTCTGTCCTTGCCTGGGAACCCAAACCTGTTTGCCAGGTTGAGTCAATTTGCTTTGACTAGAATTACCTGGGATGCATTTGAAGAGTTTGCACACAAAGAGCTTGATTTGGTTTTCGCTGTAACACAGATAACGGTTCAATTGCAAGCATATCGGCCCTGGAAATCTATACGCTGGTAGCAGGAACACCATGACTATCATGAACATTTGTTACCGGAAAAACAACAGAGAAAATTGACTTTTTATCATCTTCCCATAACTCACTGAGTGTTGTGATTTGCCGGCAGCTGGTGCAGATGGCAGCAGAATTGGACAGTGGGGAAGAAGGGGGACCAGTCTGGAGGGGACACAGATGAGGGTCCTGTGTCTGATGCAGAGATGGGGCCAGGACCATCTGGGAATGGGGTGCTGCCTTCGGAGCCTCCAGAGTCTGGTAGAAGCAAGGCAGAGGAACAAGGGGAGCCTGCTCCCAGTGCGCGTGTGCGCAGAGCTGCTAGAAGGCAAGAGCAGCTGAGACAAAAGGGGTGACTTGGGAGTGAGGCTGGGAGGTGATTGCCCCTCCCATAAGGGATAAAGGACAGGCAAAGATGACAAAACCTTTGCAGGAAGCAAAGTCGTTCATTCGGTTCGGATTCATTCTTGCAGCTCTTTGTACTTCGGTTGTTGTTTTTTTCTAGTTTATTTGATACTTCTGTTATTGGCAGCACTTCACAGAAAAGAAAGGTGGGTGCTTATCTTGAGGGACTGTTTGAGATTAATTCCGGCTGGGAATGAAAACAATTCCCGGCGTTGCAATAAAATAAGTCTTGTTTTTAAAATAAGCGTGTGCGTAATTACGGTCTCAGAAGCCTTGGTCAGAACACTGGTGTTTTAAATCTCAAAGTTTAAAACCAGGAAGAGTTACAGATAGATGTTATCTTTGGTATCCCAAAAGATGCCAAGGAATGTTATCTTTGTTTGCAAAAGTTAGGCAAGATGTGGGCCAGTGATGGGATTCAAATTGTTTTACCACCAGTTCGGTGGGAATGGCTTGCTGGATGTGGCTTGCTGGGGTGCTTTGTCTAACACCAGCATGCAGCTTTCCCCACACCAGCTGAGACCTGCAGTGCCAATCAGCTGAGAGGATAAAGAAAAGTGCAGAGGTGGCTGGGAGGGCCAATTTTCCTCTCAGCTGATTGATTTTTTTTCCTCCTCTCAGCTGATCATCAGATTTTTTTTTTTTACTACCAGTTCAGCCGAACCAGTCTGAACTGGTAGTATACCACTACTGATGTGGGCTCTTCCTACAGATCTCTGACACTCAAAACGTCAGCTGCTCAGTCCAGACACATTCTGCACTTTTACATATTTTCCCAGGGAGTCTCACATTTCATCTACCAACAAGACACTCTAGAACAAGGAGTCATCAAATTTTTGGACCTCAGGGACCACCAAACTCATAATTGTAAATCCCGCGGACCAGAGACTCTGGGAAAATCCCCCAAAAAGTCTGCAGGAAAATTTCCCACCCCATTTTCCTACCAATCAATCATTCTTTACTTGGGATCGCAGGATACTGTCTTCAGCTCTGTTCTCAGGGGGGGAGAGAGAGAGAGGGAGAGAGACTTTTGGCTTCATGCAAGGAAAGCAGCAGAAGCAGCAGAATTCTTGCTTTCTCTCCCCCAAACTCCACCAGAAATGAGTCTTTGTGAGACTTGTCATGCCGGTGCAGCCTTTTGGAGCAGGGATGCCTTGCAGGTCCCAAAGACTCATTTCTGGCAGAGTTTGGGGGAGAGAAAGAAAGACTTTTGCTGCTTTCCTTGCATGCAGCCAAAATCTGAAGAAGAAAGAAGTAGGAAGAAGCAGCCTAGTGTCCAGGCAAGGCACGTGGGGTGAGTGGGGCAAGTTCCCCCCCTCACTACCGCGTGTTGTTCACAATGCAAGCAATGCAAGCCTTGTGTTCCTGAGGGCCATGTGGGTGGTGCAGCCTTACGTTCCCATGCAGCCTGGATTAATTGCTTTGGGGGTGCTTTGGGGGTGACATTTCTCTGCGGACCACCAAAATTTATTCATGGACTACCAGTGGTCTCCGGCTCACTGGTTGGTGACCACTGCTCTAGAAGACCACACCTGCACCACACTCTAATTAGTTTGCTTAATCATGGTTTATTTATTTATTTTTTAAAAAAACACAATTCTCTGGCATGTTAAATCAACTCTAGCGAACCTGGCTGAGGCCATCGTTGAGGCTTCAGGGTTGCCACTAGCTTAGCACAAAGCATGTTAACTCTATCATTGGGGTTGTATGATCTGTTCTGACCTAGGCTTCCCAAAAGCACGAAGCTGAGTCCTCGCCCCGATAAACCCCTTTTATTTAGTTTACAGTGAATTCCTCTCCAGCAAAATCCCAGTCAACAGTCTTTAAAGAGATTTCACAACTACAGACCTTTATTAGGCTTGGAGAGCTGCCAGGCCAATATCTTCCAAATGCCACACTGTAGCAGACAATACTTAGCAAGAAGTCAGGAACAGATCTTCACCCTAATGAATTGAACTAATTGTCTCCTGCAAACCTCACTCCCCTTTCGCTCCTCTTTATTCCCTATGGGAGGGACCATTCCATACAGGAGCCTCTGTGGTGCAGTGGTTAGAGTGCAGTACTGCAAGCTATTTCTGCAGCCAGCTGCCTACAATTTGGCAGTTCAAATCCCACCAGGCTCCAAGTTGACTCAGCCTTTCATCCTTCCAAGGTGGGTAAAATGAGGACCCAGATTATTGGGTCAATATGCTGACTCTGTAAACCACTTAGAGAGGGTTGGAAAGTACTATAGAGAGGTATATAAGTCTAAGTGCTATTGCTATTGCTATTCACCATCCACCTGCACCTTTACTCCCAAGTTGACCCTTGTTCCTTAGCTTACCCTTCTCCTGGCAGCTCTGTGCATGCGCACACTGGGAACAGGCTCCAGCTGTTCTTCTGCCCCACTGATGTCTGACTCTGAAGGCAACTGATAACTGTCTGACAGCCCAGGCCCCATCTCTGCCTCTGATGCAGAGCCCTTGTCAGAGCCTTCCCCAGATTCCAGGACTGGCCTATGTTTCTCCCCAATCTCCTCACTGTCTGAATCTGCTGCCAGCTTTCCTAGCCACTGGCTCGCCACAACATGACCCAATATGTCACATGAACCCAGGCAAGTGAGCCTTATTCAATAAACCATAGTTAAAACAATCCAAGGGTTAATACACAAACTGAATCTAGCCGGTGTATTTGGCTTGAAGGACCATGCTAGCTAGGATATTCTGGGAAGTCCACACATCTTAAAATCATCAAGGTGGATAAAATAGCACTTCTTTGATTTTAGACAATCTCATCTCAAAACTGAAAACTAAGCAGGCTTGGACTTGGTTAATATTTGGGTGGGAGACCCCAGATTGGAAAGATAAACAAGCATATTTGGAGGACTAAGGCAAACCATTTCTGCATGGTTACCAAGGAAACTATATGAAATTTTATTTTATTGGAAGTTTGTTTATTTATTCGGTCAATGACCAGCAATATCAAATAAAATAAGTGATTAAAAAGCAGGAAACACAAGCAGGATCAAGAAAGAGAAGCAGGTACAGCTAAATACCAGCAACTACAGAACAAATCAAACATGGCACACTCCAAACAACCCACCACAACAATATCCCGTTCACCCGTCCAACATGTATAAGACTCATACAATAAAAGTATAGATCAAAATATATTATTAGTAAATAACTAAGCAAAGTATTAATATGAAGAAGGATCTTTAGTTCTTTAACTGGTTTTTCGTTATCATTGCAACACCACAAAATTTTGGTATAACACGAATGGTGGATGGATGGAAATTATATGTATCAAAGGTCATGGAAGTCAAACTCAGCACAAAATAAATTTTATTAGGCCTTGAGAGATGTCTAAAGCAGAGGTGTCCCCCTTTATGACTTGTGGATTTCAATTCCCAGAATTCCTGAGTCAGCTGGCTTAGGAATTCTGGAAATTGAAGTCTACAAGTCATAAAGGGGGGCATAGTTCCCCATCTCTGCTCTAAAGTAATAGAAGAATGAGTAGGGCCCCACCCAAATCTGACCCATGAATTAGAAGGAATCCATAGGAAGGTAAATATGGTAACTGTGATTGTGTGAGCAAAGCCCTTTCCTGACTTGACATGCATTCCAAATGTAGCACTACCGTGTTTTCCCCAACATAAGACCCAACTGGAAAATAAGCCCTAGCATGATTTTTTCAAGATGCTCATAATATAAGCCCTACTCCAAAAATAAGCCCCGGTTAAGATTGTCAGCCAGACACACATTTAGTACCGTATTTCCCTTAAAATAAGACCTAATCAGAAAATAAGCCCCAATGAGTCTTTTGGAGCAAAAATTAATATAAAACCCGGTCTTATTTTCAGGGAAACACAGTAGTCTTTTTAAAAAAAAGGAGTGGGACTCTGATTGTGTGATCACAGTTGCCATCTTGATTTTTCTGACTCGTCTCGCCCTGTTCATGAACATCCTAAACTGGGAAAGTGTCAAGTGTCCGCAGTTTCGATTCTCAAAATTAATCCCCACGATTCATGAGATTGCCAAAATCAAACGGTTTTGGCATCCTGAAGGAAGATCAGGAAAATGCATGAAGTTTCAGCAATAAGTCCAGGTCTCTCCAAGAAACTGTGATACTCGGAGTTATCTGTCCTGTTTTGATGGGGGAAGAGCTGCATACCTGTTCCTGGTGCGTGACATGTTACTGACCCCCTGTGCTACACGGTTACACCCATATGCGTGTAAAGTTCTCCGAAACCCTGAAACAATTCGGCACGCCTGCTTGTTCAGAAAGAGTTGTAAATACACACTGGTTATTTGCAGATGAAATGAATAAACACTTTCTTCTAAACTCACTACCAACCACAAATTGTTTTTCTGCGCCACTTTTCTGCATAAAGGGGAATCATTCATATGCCATCTTAAGCTATTACTATTATTAGCCGTAGAAATATGGCACGAAGAAGAATGAAGAAACCACTGATTGAAACTGGAGAGCGTTGCAGATGTTCTGATGGCTGCATGATTTGAGTTTAAAGGCTATGCTTAGATCCCAATTATCTGCAGGTCTCCCTCCTCAAACTCTAATCCACTCAGAAAAATGCAAGAGGAGATAGAAAGGTAGGACAGCTAACCAGGAATTGGCCAAGCAAGCCAAGATTATTTCTCTGACTCATAAAACCGGCTCTGTTAACTATGATTAAAACACACCAGGGCTCACTAGGAGCATGAAAACAGTATACCATTTACTAAACGAAATACAGAAAAAAAAATAAACAAAATAAAAATTGAAAATGAACAAAATGGACTCTTATCTTCATGGATAACTTTTTGGAGTGCTTTCCCTCAAAGACCAGGATGGGAACGGGGGTTACCCACCCAGCACCCAGAACATTAATATTAAGTTAAAAGGGTAGCATAACCATCCAGGTGAATATAGGTAGTCATGGCTTTACCACCAAAATCGAGCCCAAACTTTCTATTGTTAAGCGAGACATTTATTAAGTGAGTTTTGCCCTATTTTTATGACCTTCCTTGCTACAGTCATTAAGTGAATCACTGCAGTTGATAAATTAGTAACTTGGTTGTTAAGTGAATCTGGTTTCCCTCCCCCTTGATTTTGCTCATGAGAAGATTGCAAAAGGGGATCACTTGAACCTGGGATACAGCAACGGTCACAAATATGAACCAGTCACCAAGCATCTGAATGTTGACATACTTCAAAGGTCATAATTGTGAAAAACAATCATAAGTTGCTTTTTGTTTTGGTGCCATCGTAATTTTGAACAGTCTCTAAAGGAGTTGTTGTAAGTCAAGGACTATCTGTACATATTAATCCCATGACTGAGAGAAGATTGAGAGAAGCTATTTGGTTGAGCAAGCAAATGACCAAGCCAGGGGTGGGATTTTACCAGTTTGGATCAATTTGGGTGAACTGGTTGTTAAATGTACATCCAGTTTGCTGAACCGATATTTGAACCAACCGGCTGGCCCTGCCATCCCACCCTCCCCTCCCTGAAGTCTCCACGTGGCCCATTTTTGATGGAGGTAAGTGCAGGATCCATGTGGAGGCTCTGGGAGGGGGGAAAACAGGCCTTCTGGAAGTACCGCAAGTCTGGAAATGGGCCTGTTTTTGGCTTCTAGAGGGCTTCCATAGCCCGGGGCAGGCCATTTTTGCTCTCCCAGAGGCTCGAGGGAAGCCTCCGGACTCTTGAGAAGGCAAAAAACAGCCCTCCCGGAAGTTCCGGCAGGCCACACCCACCATGGCCACACCCACCCAGCAACTGGGCAGCGAACCGTTGCTGGGATGTTTGAACCCCACCCCTGAACCAAGGCCTATCGATCTGAACACGGAAATAACCTCGGGAGGTGAAGGAACTTTGGGATTCTCTCAGAAAACTTTAAATGAATTTAGCCTCCATGCTGCCAAGAAGAGTGTCTTCCTTGACTGAGCTGAAACATGTTTTAAAACCGCACTTTGCCTCTTTGCTGAATTTAACTGTGGCAAGAAATTATTAAGAGGGATGGTTATTGCTTGTTTGCCTGTTGCAACCTCACCCCTTTTCCACCGTAGCTAGAATTCATCAGTCTAGCTGTGCCCGGACAGGTGGGGTTTGCAAAAACTTCCCTGCACTTATCTGAATTTAGCCTGTGGCATAGCTGTTCACTACCGCAGGAGTAACTAAAACTCCTTTTTCTAAACTTGAGGTTTAGAAATATAACACAAACCTTTTAAGTGTTTAGATTAGGGGCATCGGCAGTGTGTGTGTTTGTAACAAAACAACAATAACAACAACAACGTAACAGTCACACTAGCACAACATGATGCACATAGAAAAGGGAAGTCTCCAGAGGTAATTTTGCAGCTGCAGATTTGCCCTGCTTTAGGCCTCTCTGCAAATGCCGCTGGTTTGAATTAATGATTTCTTTAAGTCCTGGACGGTTATAAATGCATTTGTGCCAACAAGGAAAACTGTTCTACTTCTTGTTTTATTCATTTACTGATTCAATTTGCATCCTGCTCTCTCTATTGAATCGGACACTCCTCTTCTGCCCTACACTCAAGGGTTAAAAGGGTTTAGCAATCTGGGGAAATACTCATGGCTTTCTAACTGAAGGTTTCTTTTGTTATAAACAAAGGGCCCAAGTTGCAGAAAAAGGTAGGGCTAAGTAAAGCATCAAAAAACACACCAGGGAAAGATACTACCCTTTGCCTTTTGTTGAGTTGCATAATATATTTACAAAGCAAAAGAACTTCTTTCTTTAAGGAATGCCAAATGCTGATCAGAGGCCATCTATGAAATATTTCAAGCTGGATCCACAGACCTGCATTCAGGATTAAACACTGCATGGGAAAATAGAAATAGACTTGGGTCATGCAGAAGGAGTTAGTGGCTCAAAAAAAATTATTATTATTTTTAAACCATTTAAATCGAACAATTCCACAGGTGCAGGAGGTGGGGTCAACATGCTGGCAATTAAAAGCTTTTGGCACAATTAGGAATTTATCGGCTTAGTCAACTATTTCAGAAATGTTGACACTACTTTAAAAGATTCCCCCAGGAGCTCAGCTTCTACAATTCTTTCTCCAACCCCCAAACACATATCCACACCCAGATTTAAATATATCTCCATCCCCCTGCAACCGTACGCAATCTTAAATACACCTGAGCCAACTTTCTCTGCCAAAAGGAAAACGAGTAAGAGAAACAGACATAAGTTTAACAAGCTTATAAACAAGAAAGGGAGGGGAACGAAAGATAAATGTTAAAGCCAGTAGGTTTAGTTCCTATTTTTTACACAGATCAAGAGATTATGATGGAGCTGCAGTTAAGGCTGAGAACTGAGCAGGTGGTTAACTCTTCTCTGGAAAACCACGGGGAGGTGGACCATTTAATCTTCAGCACGGTTAGACCGAAGTAAACATTGCTGGGACTTTGACTGGCTCTCAGCAGAGGACAACACGTTGTTAAACCTGTCTAATTCTAAAGCCCAGCAGGATTTAGTCTGGGTTGGTCCTGCGGAACCACCAGAAAATTTCAGGACCTTAGATTACTTAGAGCTGTGTTTTTTTTTTCAAATCTTGGCATCTTGAAGATGTTTATAGTTCAATCCCAGAATTCTGCAGCCACCAAAAATGACTTGTATAATGTTGCCAACAAGATTACTTGTTGCTTGTACTTATTACTGGAGGCTAAAAGATACGATATATGGTTGCAGGAACTGGGCATGGCTAGTCTAGTGAAGAGAAGGACCAGGGGAGACAGGAGAGCAGTGCTCCAATATTTGAGGGGTGCCACAGACAGGAGGGGGTCAAGCTATTTTCCAAAGCACCCAAAGGCCAGACAAGGAATAATGGGTGGAAACTGGCCAAGGAGAGATTTAACCTGGAAACAAAGAGAAACTTTCGGACAATGAGAACAACCAACCAATGGAACAGAAGTTTCCTTCAGAAGCTGTGAGAGCTTCACCACTGGAGGCTTTCAAGAAGAAACTGGGCTGCCATTTGTCAGAAATGGTGTAGGATCTCCTGCTTGGGCAGGGGGTTAGCCAAATGACCTACAAGGTCCCTTCCAACTCTGTTAATCTGTTATTTACACCAGTGAATCAACATTACTACTTGTTGAGCTTAACTGAAATGGCAAGTTTAAGATTAGGTTCACATGTTATGAGCATGTTAAAATACATGTTATGTTGACATAACATGGGATTACCCCAGCTCATGAAGCATTATGGCTGCCTGTTAAGATCATGCCTGTGTACCAGCAACCTAAATGATTCAGCTTCTTTTAATCAATTTACATATGTTACATCTGAGATGTATTTGAAAAAGGGAGGAGCTTTGATCACACGATCATGGATTGTCTACTTGGATTTTTTTGATTAACCCATTGCATGGACATCCCTACTTGTTATGACAGTTTCAAAGTATACAAGTACTGTTTAGAATTACAATGGAGATAAGCAAACGAAGGGAAAAAAATCCTGACAGTTAAAACAATTAACCAGTTGACAAGCTCGCCTTTAGAAGTTGTAGGTACTCCATCACTAGAGGTTTTCAAGAAGAGACTGAACCGGAATGATATAGGGTCTCCTGCTTGATCAGGGGGTTGGAGTAGAAGACCTCCAACGTCCTTTCCAACTCTGTTATTCTGATAAGGATCAAGATTGAAGAGACCCACCCAAGGTGAAATCCACGTGTAGCTTGGAAGTTGACTTTTTCTTAGCTTACCCTAAGAGTTATAATTGGCCTAAACTGAAAGAACCTACCACATGCTCCATCTGAATAGTCCATGGAAGGTGGGATAGAGGTGCAACACATAAAGAACACATCACAGACACCATTTCTGATCTCCAACATGAAGACAATATTTACTAGGGACTGTAAAGTTTTCCACCCCATAATTTTCAGAATTTAGGCACAACAAACTTTATTGAGAAATGACGTGGTTTAAGACACCCAACAAACTAGGCCACTTCTTCTGACAGACACTTGATTAAAGCCATGAAAATCAACTGGTCTCATCCATTAAACTACTTATTTACTTGTTGTAGAAGATGACCGGGTTGAGCCCGTGGGAGGGGTCAAATGTGTCATAAGTCACGAGTCCCTGCGTACCCACAAGAGATCTAAGTCCAGCCCACCTTGAATTTTCTTTATCTGCCGCTCATTTCCCTTAATGGCCAATTGGTCAGATTCTTGTAGAGAGCTTAAGCTTACCATAAGTCTTTATGCTCATTTGAACTGCCTCAATCTCCAGTTTTTCCCAGCGCTTGACACTTGTTTCCTTAATTATTTAACAGACTCCCATCTTTATTATTTCTATAAATAACTCAAGGTGATGAACATACCTAATATTCCTTCCTCATATTTTTCCCATGACAACAGGTAGGTTGGGCCGAGAGAGAGTATCTGGTCCAAAATTACCCAGCTGGCTTTCAGGCCTAAGGTAGGATTAGAACCCACTAACCAAACCAACTTAATGAAAGTTAATTTTCTTCAAAATAAACAGATTGGCTACAAAAAAATTGGATCAAAATAATTAAAAGTTTCCCATCAAAAGTCAGCATTAAACAGTAACAGCAGAAAGTAAAATAATAAAATGAAGCGTTAAAAGCTAACAAATAATTAAAGATAATTGTCAACTGTGAAGCTGACCTGACCAAAGTCATTTTTGACTGCTTCAGTGTTGCCACACTGGAGCTGAGGGATAGGCAGGGGGGATTTGAGATAGCTGGGAGTTTGAAGTCAAAACAAAATATTTTCTCTTGGGACCCAAGGACATTCTCACAGCTGGTCAGAGGAAGGCAGAGTGATGTCACCAGGCAACTAGACAGTGCCGTGATTGGACTGTGTGACTGATTGTTTTGAGAAAGGGACAAAGTTTTACTTTTAATGAGGTGAAAATCGTGGGAAGCTTCAGAGTCGGTTTTCACCAGATCTGTGCCAATATGATATATCCAATAAAAGCTATTCTTTGAGGAATCCATCTGCCTCGGAATTTTACTTACTATGGGACTATTACTTGGAACTCTGACAATAAGTTTTCCTGGACAAGCGAATGGTAGTCCTGAAAACTCTGTCTGATTGTAAAATGCCCAAGAATCTTAGAAATGAAAAGTCATTTTAAAATCCTCACTTTTTCCACCAGATAAGAAGAAAGAATAGAACAGAACAGAATAAAAAATAGAATAGAATTGAACAGAATAGAATAACAGAATAGAACAAGGAGTGGAGTGGAATGGAATAGAATAGAATAGGAATGAAGAATAGAATAGAGTTAGTCACAGCGTTGTTAAGTGAATCTGGCTTCTGTTCTGACCCAAACCCTTTTCCAATAAAACAAACACAAACCAAAGGGAACAGAAACCTTTTAATGGTTCTTATGAATCCCCGGTTAAAAGGCTGCTGCAAACTAATTAACTTTGATAAGCACGAGCCTTGCCAAAACTCTGCGAGGCTGCCAAGAATAACAGATAAGAAATATTTCAGAACACCAGAGTCTTCAAATTAAGATACTGTAATGTCCACGAAGCTGAGTTTCAAAATGTCTTTGCTTCCTGCAAAGAATGTCCAATTCACAGCTGGCTTTTATCTTCTTGAAGGAAGGGCCATTACCTTGCAGCCTTACTCCTGAGTCACCCGTGCTGTTGCAGTTCTGTCCTGTGAGTAGCCCTGCATGCACGCACACTTGGCACAGTCTCCTCGGGATCCTCCTCATCGCTGCTGCCAGCCCCTACAATCTCTAAAGGCAGCAGTCCACTCCCTAATGGTCTTGGCTCCTCATCTGAGTCCTCGCTCTCCTCAGCCATCTGCATCTGCTGCCAGCTAACCACAACAGCTTCCCAGATTGACTTTGCTCGTGAGAAGGTCGCAAAAGGGGAACATGTGAGTCAGGGACACTGCAAGGGTCATAAATGTGAGTCAATTGCCAAATCACTTGACTGTGGAGATGGTGCAACGGTCGTAAGTGTGAAAAATGGTCATAAGTCCCTTTTTTTCAGTGCTGTTGTTAACTTTGAATGACACTGTTTCAACAACTGTTGTAAGTCGAGGACTATCTGTTAACGATTGGCCAAGGTACAGCATTTATTATCAGGGACATATATTGTGGTTGGTTTCCTTCAAACTAAGGCCACCCAGAGTGCATTTATATGAAAAGAATCTCACTCCCCCGAATGAATTCTTGCTACACTACAGTCATATAGGGATTCTGATCCATTTTAGTTCTACATTTTCTGTACTTGCAGCGCCATAATATTCAGTACTAGAAGTACTACAAAAATGGCCATTCAAAGATTCTCCTGGGAGATAATTTTAAAAACACACACACACAAAATTAGATATTTATATCCAGGTGCAAATCATCTTCAATCGACAAACTTTTCCCCCTAAATTTGCACATGGATAAGAACAGAAAAGTGAATTTATACTTGTAGTACAAAGAAATGGAGAAGAAAAGCAATTTGCAAGGTTAAGTGGTCAAATGTTTTAAAGAGGAAGAAAGTTTCAATGTTTCAAATAATTTCTGTAATTTTGCACTCCAGTTTTCGGCCACTCGATCTATACAGGGAAGCCAACCCATCTGTACATAACTGTTCTTTCTGCACTGTGAATCTTGATTTTATGGGGGACTCATTCCACAGCCTTTTAAATACAACAACAACAACAACAATAATAAAGAATTGTAGACACGCAGCAAGAAAAAAAAATCACTAAATATCGGGACTTACAAATTGAAGTTGAGCGACTTTGGGAAAAGAAATTGAGTGTTAACCTAATTATAATTGGAGCCCTTGGAGCAATACTTAAAGGGCTACCTCGCTATTTGGAAATTCTGAATTTATCAGACTTGAATACCCTGATTCTACAAAAAAACACCCTACTTGGAACAGCTTATATCCTCCGACGCTAGCTGAACAGTTCCTAGGTCCTTGGTTAGGACTCGAGCTGTTGAGCTATCAACCAGCCCCATAGGCTGTGAATCTCACTAAAGATATAATAATAATAATAATAATAATAATAATAATAATAATAATAATAATAATAATAATAATAATAATAATAATAATAATAATAATAATATCATTATTGTGTCCACCTGCCCTATAACACCAAACAGATACACTGGGATATTAATTTATGAAACAACTTGGATCATTGCATGTGCTTAGATGCTGATGTGTTTCTGTAACATCCTGAGCCATAAACTTTTCAATTTTAGCCTTGTCGTGGGGGCCTGGCTGGCTGTTGTCTCCCCTCCAGAAATGAGCCACCCCAGCACTATGATCTCATAACAGGAAATTAGGCTTTTGCAAAATGTGATTTTACCCAGAGGCTGATTTGCATATATTGACATTGAATTGAAAAGGCTTTTTTTTTTTAAGGGAAACAAGAAGTTGCGAACAGCGCCAATGTTTTGCTCGGATGATCTCCCCCCCCCCCCCCCCCCCCCCCCCCCCCGTGGGATCTGATGGGATCTGACAGGATCACTGCTTCTGGGTGCCTGATCGCTCCAGCAGCAGGATTCGAACAGTGAAATAGCACCATGCCTCCCCTCCATTCTGAAACTGGAAGAGGACTGTCAAGTGCTCAAAAGGCTCTCGTGCCATTATGAGAGGGACTTGGCTCTTTTCACAGCTTCTCTCCAAGAAACTCTTTGTCCAGTCAATTAAGAATGCACAAAGGTCTGGTTGCAAGGAGCAGACCTTCTGCAATTCTTCCAACCATCCCCCCCCCCCACTTCTTCTTCTTTTGTTTATATATTTTGCTCAAGAAGTTTGGGTTTCTTGGGTGTGTGTGTGGGGAAAACAGAAGCTTCATTATCCTGCTGTTACACCAGGGATAATGCATATCCATGACTTGAAATGAAGCCTCCCCGTTCTTAACTCTAAATGCTTTTATTGATTTTTGGAAGCATTCATCACAAGGAGCTGGAGGCCTGTCGTGATCCCAGGAGCAACAAAACAAAACCCAAATCCCCTAGAGAGTCTCTCGAGACCAATACAAAAAACGAAAAGGGTTTTTATTATTCTGTTCAAATCAAGTTTGCAATAGACTTGAGGCCGTTGTGCATGCTCATTCCGGAGGGCCATTTATTTATATGTACAGCGAGGTATATACACCCCCTGACATCAAGAACTACTAGCCGGTTCACAAACCATTAATCAAATGAGTTGTAAAAGAGCTAATTGGGGAAAAAAACTGCAAAAGGCAACTGAGAAGAAGAAGAAGCCAAAGATTAAAGGCAAACTTTCTCTTCCACATAGTATTTATTCCTGCCCCTCCCCACATAAAGGCAGCACTTTTGAATTAGCTAATAAGCGCTACCGTACAGTGTTTCTGCTTGTTTATTTTAAAGACATTTCCCAGGATCTGATTCTGAAATCATCCTTTTTTGAGGGCTGCTTAAAAGGGGAAGGAAACCCCAAGAAGTTTAGACCCTGATTTCAAATCTATCTCACTGCTGTCTTCTGAGAATGTATTCAGGAGAACCCAAATTTGCAGGAAATCATTACTCACACAAGAGAAGAGAAGGAAGAAGAAGGAGAAGGAGAAGGAGAAGAAGAAGAAGAAGAAGAAGAAGAAGAAGAAGAAGAAGAAGAAGAAGAAGAAGAAGAAGAAGAAGAAGAAGAAGAAGAAGAAGAAGAAGAAGAAGAAGAAGAAGAAGAAGAAGAAGAAGAATGGGGAAATAAGGACAACTAGAAGGCTGAAAATGGGATCAGAGCGTCAACCATCCTGATTTCACTTTCAACAGGGTGGAAGTGAACCCAAATTGGCAGAAAACTATTATTCACACAAGAGAAGGAATGTAGAAGAAGAAGAAAAGGATGGGGAAATAAGGGCAATTAGAAGGCTGAAAATGGGATCAGAGCATCTACCATCCTGACTTCACTTTCAAGATAGTGGGGAGAGGAAGGGGCTAAAAGAACAGAAACTTTCTGCAGAAGAACAGAAAAGGCTCAGAGCCCAAGACCACAGAGCAAGGAGAAATACCTGAGCCTCAATGAATCATCTGGGTTTTCTTTCAAGGGGTTTCATAGCCGATTCGTTTTTGTTAACTTTTTGCCTTTGTGAAATCTAGAGCCCCTTTGAAGTCACAAAAGCAGACAAGCCGCCATAGACTTCAAAAGCAGGCAGCTTTCAGCTTTGGAAAGTCAGGATTTCTTTTCTCCCCGAGATCCCATAATAGAAACTATTATAAAAAGACTGAGGAAGGTAGGAAAAAGCAACGGTGAATTGGGCCCAGACTTTCATCCATTGTGGAACAGAGTTGGGCTCATCATCTTCCGGAGTCGCTCACTGGGTATCTAGCAACAAAGTCTTGTCTGAACAAGGCTGGAGCGATCAGGGAAGAAACTTTTAAACTCCTGGCTGCTGTCAGCCTTTGCCATTTAAAAATCAGACCCCTTTTGCAGGAGGATCTCCTAACACGAAGGGAAGGGGATGGGGAGGAGAAATACACCATAATCAATACAACCTCTCAAGTTTGCAGCAGCACTGCTGAATTTCCAAAGAAAACCCAACCGTTAGGTTGAGTTATTTGTGCCTGTTCAAAGCAAAACTTTACTGAAGAGGGGGAAAAAAGCAACAGGAGGAACCAGGGAAACAACCTGGGCAAAGCAGAGGGACAATTCCAGTGGAAATGATTCGGGGCAACATTTATTCTCAGGGTGGGCAGGCATGCAGTGGCCCAAAGTTCGTTTATTTATTTAGCGCAGAGGTCTCCAAACTTGGCAACTTTAAGACTTGTGGACTTCCACTATCAGAATTCTCCAGCCAGCTACGTGGAAGTCCACAAGTCTTAAAGTTGCCGAGTTTGGAGACCCCTGATTTAGCGTATGGCAGCGGCACGAAGTAAATCAATAAAAACCCAAAGGGCAAAAAAAGATGCCGATTCGAGGAGGAAGAGGACGGACTCGGGAGGAGGCACTGGGGGGCTCTTGAGCCCTCTGCGGGGTGGCCAGATGAATAATTGAGTTTTGGACCGGGCCGAAGGAACTTTCCTCCTGGCTTGGCTAATTAGACCCATCTGGCTGACTACACCACCCATTTCCCACTTTCATCCCGCTCCTCTGTTCTAGAGGATTTCCCACTTCCATCCTATCCCAGGCAAATTGGGAAAGGCCGCCCGGGATCGGCTCTGCTCGGGGATGGCAAACTAACTTCCAGCCATCAGAACTGAAGGAGCTTCTTGGATAAGAAGCGAAACGATTTCCAGCAAATAAGCAAAGACCGTCCAGTTGCCTTTGGGGGGTGGGGGGGAAGCGCCTTGGGGGATATTTTGTAACCCGCAGCAGCGCCGGAGGCCGGGCGGAGGGGCGACGGGGCTCCAAGCGAGCGCAGCGCTGGATGGCGGGGCGAGGGCCGCGGCGCAGTTGGAGCGCAACCTCCTTGCACGGGACGGAGCAACCTTACCTGTACCAGAGTAGCCCCTTCTCGTAGCAGCGGTCGAAAAAGTGCGGCTCTGCCCCGACGGCTCGCACGTCCGGGTGGACGCGCAGGAACTCGAGCAACGCGCGAGTCCCGCCTTTCTTCACGCCGACGATGATGGCCTGCGGGAACTTCTTCTGCCCGGAGCCGCTGGCCACGGGCAGAGCCTCGGCCGGAGCATCGGAGGCATCGGGCGCGTCCTCCTCGGCTCCGGCGGCCTCGTCTTCCTCCTCCTCCTCCTCTTCCTCCCCGGGGGGCTCAGGAGGGCGCTGGGGGAAGAGGGGCGCCCGGGGGGGCGGGCGGGCCTGGGGGGGCCAGCCGGGCGGGCCGGGCCGGCGGAGGGGCTGGCAGGGGCCGATCAGGCAGTAGAAGAAGTAGGTGCAGAGTAGCAGCATGGCCAGGGCGAGCGGGGCGCGCGGAAGCCCCCAGAGCGGCCCGCCGCGGCTACATCCCATGGGCGGTGGGCGCCCCCGGGCAACGCGGAGTCCCGGCGGCGGGCTGGGGCGGCGAGGGCATCGCTTCCCCGGAGGGCGCGGGCTGGGCCGTCCCCTCGCCGCTCCCTAGGCAGCCGAGCCAGCCAGGCGTCTTTGCCCCGGTCCGGTCCTTGGTGCCCCGGGCGCCTTTCAGCTCCCACCCAGCCTTCCTTGGGCGCCGCCCCCCAAGCCGCGCACTTGCCCTCCCGGCGCGGAGGCGGGAGCCCCGACCGGCTTCTTCTTCTGCTGCTGCTGCTTCTACGCTCGCCTGCCCAGCCTTCACCCGGCGCGGGGCGGGGCGCGGCGAGGCGGGGCTGGAGAGACGCACCTTCCTGCCGCGCCGGGGTCCCGGGCCTCCCCATCTGGCAGACGCCCCGCTTTCCCACCGAGCCTTCCCTGGGCAGGCAGGGAGCCCCGCCGGCGCTACCCCGAGGCAGGCGCCTTGGAGAGCGGTGCGGAGAGAAGCTGCCACCCCAGGAGACGCGCAGCGGGGCTGTGGGACTTCGCTTCTCCCCCCATCCCCCGACGGGTGCCACCTCCTTCGCTGTCGAGGGTCTCCGTTCCAAGATGCGCGCTCCCAGGATGCGAGGATGGGGGCTTGCAGATAATCAGAGTTGGAAGGGACCTTGTAGGTCATCTAGTCCAACCCCCGCCTAAGCATTTCTACATCATTTCTGCCAGATGGCAGTCCAGTCTCTTCTTGAAAGTCCATGGCGCCCCCACAACTTCCGAGGGCAACTTCTGTTCCATTGGCTTCTCCTGGGGTGGGGTGGGGGGCGCGAAGCAATCCTCTGGAAGGCTGTGGACTTGCGCTGCGCCCCTTCCCACCTCCCGGGATACGAGGATGGGGGCTTCTCCTGGGGAGTTGGGGGCGCGAGCAATCCTCTGGAAGGCGGCAGACTGCGCTGCGCCCCTTCCCACCACCCGGCTCGATCCTCGACGGCCGCAGCATCTCAGCGCGTCCCCGCAGCCTCCCCTGGGAGGGGAAATTACCCTTCTTCCCAGTTTGGCGCTGATCGGAGTTGAAAAATTGACCTGCCCTTAAATGGCATTGATCAAAAAAGGAACTTTTCCCCCTAAAGAAAATCAGGAAATCCAACCGTCTTGTTCACACAACTTGCAAACCTTCGACCGCTTTCCTTTTTTAGCTTAGCACGATTGCGGAGTTCACATAATGTGCACGACCCAAGTGGGGGCCAGGGGTTGATTTAGCAAGGTGTCTATCACAGAATCTTATGGTTGTGCTGAGCTACTTTTGATAGATTTCTTCATATTCTTGGTGGTGTGGTTCCAAAATACAAGCAACCGTTCCCTTTCCTGCTTCACAATTAATTTGTTTTTAAAAACTAATTTCAATCACCTCTCACTTGCCTGGATTCCTGTGCAGGCTTCAAAGTTAATGAAGGCAAGAAGCAGACAAAGGAGGTGTGTGTATACACGTTTAAAGTACAATTCTAAAGATACTTTTTGGATGAAAAAAAAAAATCCCATCGCAATCAGCAAACGCAAGTTAAGACACACAAAAGCATCTTAACAATTAATGCTCAAATTGTACACTTGCGTCAGATATTAGGATGGGAAAAGATTATGATGTCATTGCAGTTTGGACCAGGCACTTTAGAAATGCAAGCCTTATGATGCAACTGCTAAAAAGCTGCTATTCTTGAGTAGCATAAGGCCAAATTCAGGCAAATAGCAATAGCACTTAGACTTATATACCACTTTATAGTGCTTTACAGCCCTCTCTAAGTGGTTTACAGAGTCAGCCTCTCACCCCCAACAATCTGGGTCCTTATTTTACCCACTTCGGACGGATGGAAGGCTGAGTCAACCTTGAGTCGGTCAGAATTGAACTGCTGGCAGTGAGCAGAGTTAGCCTACAATACTGCATTCTAACTTCTGTGCACCATGGAGGAAAGGAAGGAAGGAAGGAAGGAAGGAAGGAAGGAAGGAAGGAAGGAAGGAAGGAAGGAAGGGGAAAAGGAAGAGCAATAGCACTAGCACTTAGACTTATATATCACTTCACTATAGTTTTACAGCCCTCTCTAAGCAGTGTACAAAATCAGCCTCTTGCCCCCAACAATCTGGGTCCTCATTTTATCCACCTCAGGAAGATGGAAGGCTGAGTCAACCTTGAGCCTGGTGGGATTCGAACTGCCAAATTGCAGGCAGCCGGCAGTCAGCAGAAGTAGCCCTGCAGTACTGCACTCTAACCACTGTGCCACCATGGCTCATAATTGTCCCATTGCTTCTCTCTCCCTCATCAAATTGCAGCTGGAATATTGACTCGGTTGTGAGCCCCACATTTAAAAGGTGACCCCCTAAAACTTGGGACATGTCCTGGGGGGGGGGTGTGCAGGAAGAGGGGAGGGATAAAACCAGAGACCCCAGCCAGGCAGGGTCTGGCAGATCAGAGGTCAGGAAAGAAATAGCAAAAAGGGTTTTACTAGGTTGGGAGAAACAGGTAGAATGTACCTCTGGCTTGGTACAAATATGGCTGGACTCCTACATCCTGCAATACTCCCTCTTCTTTGTGGCAGCCCCTCAAATACTGGAATACTACTATCATGTCACCCCTAATTCTTCTTTTCTTTAGACTAGCCAAACCCAAATCCTGCAACTCTTCATATGTTTTAGTCTCCAGGATCATCTTAGTTGCTTTTCTCTGAACTTTTTCCAAAGTCTCAACATCTTTTTTTGTAGTATGGTGACCAAAATTGGTTGTAGTATTCTAGGCGTGGTCTTACTAGGTTTTTATAAAGCAGCACTAATACTTCATGTGATCTTGATTCTATGCCTCTGTTTATTCAACCCAGGATTGAACAAATGGTGCCTGAATTCTGCTGGGACAATGAAGGGGCACAAAGAGATACTTTTCAGTTGCAGTGACTTTCACCTGTAATATCATCACTGTCCACTACTTGCCCATTGTAGGGATGGAGCAACTACCGGTTCTCATGTGAATGATGACGGAGGTAATTTTGCTGTTTTTAATCCATATATGAACCAAATATCACTTGCCAATTACAGTTGAAAGTTGAATGCTCAACTATCTGAACTTTACAGTCCTCTGAGTTTGTTGCTTCTTTTAAAAAAAAATTTTTTTTAATTTTTTTAAAAATGCATCACTTTAAGTAAAATTTGATGAGAAACCGTCAGTGGAGCAAACTGACAAACATGTAGATATTTGGGGAAGCTGAATTGAAGGTGCCACAACACCAATTAATGAATAGGAAAATGAGGAAAAAAAACAAACGAAACTGAAACAGATGCTTTCAGCTTTTTCATCTACCTCTACTCTCCTCAAATGTTCACCCAAATCTTACCGAATACTTTTCACAGAAATACAGTATAGTAACAAAGTAAAGTAAATGCCTCAGAATCTACAGCAATGTTTTACAGCCTTGGAAGAAAACGGAATAAATGTGAGATTGCTACATTTCTGAGACATTTGGAAGGAGGTGGAGGAGAAAGGAGAAAGAAAAAAAGGAGAAATGAGAAGAAGAGAAAGAGGAGGAGGAGAGGAGGGAGGGAGGGAGGAAGGAAGGAGGGAGAAAGAAGTAACACTGTAAGAACAAAAGTGTCACCATGCCAAAAATAAACATAACATCTATGAGTAAACTTAAAATATATACAAAAGTTTGAACCAGCCAAGAGAGATCTCCTTTTTTCCCATGGCAAGAGCAATAAAACAAATGTGGTATATACTGTACGTATATAATTTATAATCTCCCTTGAACTTTCAAGATACTGCAGGATACAAATCAAAGGCAAATACACAAATGTGTCCCCAACCCAGGACTGGAATTAAAGAAAGATCAAACAACATTTGGGAATGAAATGGGTAGGTTAAATGAGTGGGAGGGGGGTAGATGGTGTTTGACAGCACACATTCAATTAATATTTTTGCAACTGAATTTCCTCTCCCTCATAATTTTTCAAGCCTTAATTACTGTTTGCAATCATTTCTATCATGAGAAGGGATTTGCAGGGAAAATCCACTTCTTTTCTGCTGGATTTTAAAATAAAAAAAGGGAAACATTATACAGTAAATAAACAGCAATTAGTTTGGTGATAGCCATATACCAATAAATTAATGCTTGCAATTGTCAGTTTTAATTAAAGAACTTCAGATTTTTATGTAGGTGAGCTATTATGTGCACGTTCACAAACATCAATAAATGTATTTTCTTTTACATCATCAGCCAAAAATGAAGTTTAACATTCCGGTTCACATAACACGTTAATCCATAATGTATTTTAAATACAGTGCATTAAGCAAGCCATATTGGCTGCATTCATACATTGTGCAGAAGTATGAATCATAGTTTGCAAATCCAAGCATCCCACAGTGCAACATAAAACCCAGCCAGGAGATCTTGATTATCAGGAATAATTTTACACTTAGTTGGAGAATAATTAGCAAACCAGGACAAAACCCTTTGCAAAGTATTCCTCTATAAAGCTCAAGCACTCATTAGAGACTTAGAACTTAGAATAATATTATTGTCTCTTTGACTGTACACTGATCAGCATACATTAAAATGAAATTTCATTGAATGTAGCTCTCAAAAAACTTATCACCTCATTCATTATTTTCAAAAATATGTGTATTTTTGTTTTACTATGAGCTTTACAAAATGTGGAGAAGTATGAATGATGAAGAATAGCTCACTTTGAGTTTGTATGTTAGTTTACAATTGCAAAAATTAAGTTTGGTTCAAGTATAAATTAGACAAATCTATACTCTGTTCTGAATAAAAAAATAAATTAGTTAATTGATGATTGCTATATCAGTATGTATCTTTGCTGCTAACTTATAGTGACCATGTCTATGGAGATTCTCAGTCATCCAAGTCATTTTTCAAAAGGCAACTGGACTTCCTTGTTTTGGTTCAAGATGTTTCACTTCTCATCTAAGAAATTTCTTCAGTTCCGACTGAATGGTGGAGAATAGAAGCATTTATATTCCATGCAGTCATCTGGTTATTAGCCCTCTTTCTGAGAGTCATTGAGGCCACATGGAGGTACTGAGAATAGTTGTTGCTGGGTGTTGGTGAACACTGGTGTGTCATCCAAAATGTTGTGGCATGGCACCTTTGACACATGTAAGATAGGTTCGCCATCACTGGACTAGAAGTTATTCCCTGCTAATTTCTAGGCCAGCATCTTCACCATATCACACTGGCTCTAATAATTACTATGGTTTGTCACACAGCCAGATTGTGATGGGGATCAGTGGTGGGATTCAATTTTTTTTGCTACCAGTTCTGTGGGTGTGGCATGGTGGGCATGGCTTGGTGGGCATGGCAGGGGAAGGCTACTGCAAAATCCCCATTCCCTCTCCACCCCACTAACCTGCTTTCCAGCTGCTTTCTCCTGTGCAGGGTGACCTTGAAGCAGCATACAAAGCACAAGTAAGCATCAGGTGGCAGCTGACATCAGCTCCAGTTTTAGGGACCAAACATAGCAAAAGTGTTTAAGGAAATTCTCAGTCATCCAAGTCATGGTTGTCCCAAAGATGCTTTTTTTCAAAAGGCAACTGGACCTTGTTTTTCCTTGAAGACATTTCACTTCTCATTCAAGAAGTTCCTCAGTTCTGATGGAATTCCCTACCATTCGGTCAGAACTGAAGAACCTTCTTGGATGAGAAGTGAAACGTCTTCAAGGAAAAACAAAGAAAATCCAGTTGCCTCTTGAAAAAGCACCTTTGAGATGGCAAAAGAGTGCATAACCAGATAACGAAGGCCAAACCCAACCCAATCCAACCATTATTTCTTTGTTTCGAGAATATGTTGCAAGGTCTGACTCTTTTGCCCCTTCCATGCCTGTCCACCCTTGCCAGAAAATTTTTCCTTTCCCTGCTGCCAGGATTTTTAAAAAGGCACCAATTCTAGTTCTGAGGATCTTAGTGTCAGGGTTCCAAGTAATATACCCATAGCCATCTTACATATAAGAAAAATAAAATATAAAAGAAACAATAGGACAGGGACGGTAGGCACTTTGGTGTACGCCCTCTGCAGACTTCTTAGGAAAGGGATTAGGTCAATAGTAGACAGTCTAAGGTTAAAGTTTTTGGGGTTTGGGGAAGAAACCACAGAGTCAGGTAGAGTATTCCAGACATTGACCACTCTGTTGCTGAAGTCGTATTTCCTGCAAGCAAGTTTGGTGCGGTTAACCTTGAGTTTGTATCTATTGTTTGCTCTTGTGTTGTTATGGTTGAAGCTGAAGTATTCATTGACAGGTAGGACATTGCAATGTATGATTTTATATACTATACTTAGATCAGACCGAAGGCAGCATAGTTCTAGGTTTTATAGGTCTAGAATTTCAAGTCTGGTGGCATAAGATATTCTGCAACAAGTAGAGGAGTGGAGAACTCTTCTTGTGAAATATTTCTGGATTTTCTCAACTGTGTTAATATCAGATACATAATATGGGTTCCAGACTGATGAGCTGTATTTGAGTATTGGTCTAGCAAATGTTTTGTATGCTCTAGTTAGTAGTGTAATATTACCAGAGAAAAAGCTACATAAAATTAGTTTAACAACTCTTAACGCCTTTTTGGCTATGTAGTTACAGTGGGCTCTAGCACTTAGGTCATTTGAGATGAGTACTCCAAGATCATTGACAGAGTTTGGATCATGAACAAGGTCTTGACTATTCAGCCTGTATTTTATTTTCTGTTTTTTTTTTTTGCCAATATGTAGGACAGAGCATTTACTATATTTGTTGAGATTTGTAGTTGCTATTTGTTTGACCATTCTGATACATAGTCAAGGTCTTTTTGAAGAGTAGCAGTATTGTCTGTGGTGTTGAATAGTTTTACATCATCAGTGAAGAGAACACAGTTGCTCTTGATATGATCACAGAGGTCATTTATGTAGAGGATGAAGAGAGTTGGTCCTAGGACACTGCCTTGGGGGACACCACTGTTGACAGGTACAGAATTTGATAGGATGCTCCCAATTTTGACCATTTGTTGTTTGTTTGACAGGAATGCTTCTATCCAGTTATGCAAGTGTCCAGAGATACCGTAAGATTTTAGTTTTAGGAGTAGTTTTTCATGTACCACTGAATCAAAGGCTTTACAGAAGTCTATGTAGATTGCGTCTATTGCTTTGCCCTGATCGAGTTGTGTAGTCCATATGTTTTTGCAGTGTAAGAGTTGCAGATTACAGGATAGTTTTTTTCTGAAACCAAGTTGTTTATTAGAGAGTAGGTTGTTTGTTTCTAAGTGGAGGATGATGGCTTGGTTAATAATTGATTCCATGACTTTACAGGTGACGCAGCATAAAGAGATTGGTCTGTAATTTTCAACTAGGCTGGGCTCTCCCTTTTTGAAGATGGGGATGACCGTGGCTTGTGACCATAGTTTTGGCATGGAGCTGGTCCTGGTTTTGGCTATGAACCACCCCCAGCTGTCTCTATTCCCCCCTCCCTAACTCTCATCTCCATTGTGGCAACCCTGAACCCTCAAAGATGGCCTTAGTCAAGCCAGCTTCAGACTTGACATTTAGAAGACCAAAAGCCTTATGTTTTTCTCCTCCATTGACTTGGAGTTGGCTTGCTTCAGCTTGGCTGATATTCCTGATTCTTACTGCATGACTTTACATGCCAGTAGCTACTTCAGGTTAAGAATGTGGGATCCAAGATAACATAAAAATATAAGAGAAGATCTTACTATGATTTATAACAATGGCAATCAGGATTAAGAAACATGTGTTGGCCAATCCATCCTAGGGCATTTCCAGAGCTTTTTTTTTTTGTTTTGATTTCTGAGGAGAGAGAATTCACCAGCTCCCTCCAGTGGGCAAGTCGAAGCTTGAAAGTCATCTGGGATTTGCTGAAGTTGGCTTTGCAGAAGAGATGTTCTTGCAGGTTTCTGAATTTAATTGGAATCTGAAATCCTTGGAAAGACAACAAGGGAGATTATTTCATGTATCCCTTGATAAACTAAATTCCAGCTGAAAGACTCATCAAGGATTTCTAGGCTAATCCAGGAGTGCTAATTGGAAATCAATGCCACAATCTCTTTTAGGAGAACTCCGAGTAGATTTTTTTATCATTATTTTTTTTTCAAACTGAAGGACATGTTAAGAAATACAAACGGTGCAGCTTAAAGTTGCCCATACTACCCAAACTCAGATTTCTGTTTCCTGGTTACCCCCCAGTTAATTTTCTCTTGAATTGAGATCACATGAAGTTCTAATACTGCTTTACAAAGATCTCCCTTGGAATACTGCATCCAGTTAGCAATAGCAATAGCACTTATATCCCACTTTACAGTGCTTTCCAGCCCTCTTTAAGCAGTTTACAGAGTCAGCCTCTTGTCCCCAACAATCTGGGTCCTCATTTTACCAACTTTGGAAGGATGGAAGTCTGAGTCGATCTTGAGCTGGTCAGGATTGAACTCCTGGCTGTGGGCAGAGTCAGCCTACAATACTGCATTCTAACCATTGTGCACCATGGATGGGTGGATGAGTGGGTGGATGAATGGAAGGAAGGGAGGGAGGAAGGGAGAAAGGAAAGAAGGAAGAGAAGAGGGAGGAGAAAAGGATTTACAATAGCAATAGCACTGTCTTATATTCTGCTTCACAGTGCTTCACATTCCTCTCCAAGCAGTTTACAGAGTCAGCCTCTTGCCCCCAACAATCTGGGTCCTTTTTTTACCAACCTTGGAAGGGTGGAAGGCTGGGTCAACCTGGAGCCAGTCAGGATCAAACTGCTGGCAGTTGGCAGAATTTGCCCGTAATAGTGCATTCTAACCACTGTGCCACCACAGCTGCTAGAATGATTAGAATGGAATTGACATTTAATACTCATCACTATTTGTAATATACTGGGGTTTTTTTCCTGATGAAAGCTCAGAATATATGAAAAGTCAGCTGGAAAACAACAAACACATTTCCTTGTGGCTTTTGCTATAGTAAATTCACCTTTACTATTAATTCCTTTGTGGATTGTGTTGAATTTATTCCTTTGTCAAATTTATTTCTTTGTCGGTAAAACATAAATTGAACACAAAATTAGTTTGTTGTGAAAGTGACTGCCTGTGAAGGCTCTTGGATTGGGGCTGAAAGGCGAAAGTGGAAGCAGTATGTTTCTCCCATAACTGGGTAGACCAGGTTGCCCTGATAGACAGGTCTCTCCGGGTTGGGGGGACTCTCCTTTGTGGATTGTAGCTTGATGTAGTATTAGATTTTTGCATTGGTACGGAGGATCTGGGGGAAAGGAGTACATTTTATACACCAAGAAAAATAAATATGATGACATCCCTGGGGGAGGGGGTTCTTCATGATTAAAGTTTTTCCTTATTTTCCTGCTGATTATCAGCAGTTCTTTCCAAACAACCCAATTAGAAGCTAAACTATTCCTTGCATCTTAAGACTATGGATACAGGAGATACGTTCCAGATTATGGGGATGGATAGAGAATGTCGTATGTGATGAACAACCCTCACAATGTACAATGGGTGATTTCCTTCTGTGCAAACAAAATAAAACATAAAATACAATAAAACCAGAGGTGGTATTCAGCAAGTTCTGACCAGTTCTGGAGAACCACTGGTAGCGGAAATTTTGAGTCATTTAGAGAACCAGCAAATATCACCTCTGACTGGCCCCGCCCCCATCTATTCTCCGCCTCCTGAGTCCCAGCTGATTGGCTGGATCTTCTTTGGTTGCCCTGCACAGGAGAACGGAGCTGGAAAGCAGGTTAGTGGGGTGGGGAGGGAATGGGGATTTTGCAGTATCCTTTCCCTGCCATGCCCACCAAGCCACGCCCATAGAACCAATAGTTTAAAAAAATGAATCCCACCACTGAAAACCCCTTGCCTTTTCTGTCCCTATCCTTTCTCATAAACCTGATGAAAACTATTGCTTCTGAATGGCTTTCAAAGGAAGAGAACATTTGGGTGAAATTCCTACTGAGGAAGCACAACTTCCTTGCATTTCCTTAGTAATGAGATGCTCCAGGGTTGTGTGGGAATATCCTGCCTTTTACTGGACAATTTTCTTTCCAATGGTTTGCAGTTTCTTTGCTTCCCACATTTTCCTGGGACTGAAAAGCAGTAAACAGCCAGGGAATGTATATTTAGAAGGCCAAACTACCACCTGTTGTACCCTTGAAGGCCTCCAGCTAAGACAGATCAGAAAAATTACCAAGAAGAATATGAGGAAATTCCCAACTACCCTAAGAAAATAGTAAATGAACATCCCAAAGGTGTTTTTTCAAGAGGCAACTGGACTTGGTTTGTTTTTTTGAAGATGTTTAATTTCTCATCCACAACTGAAGAAGCTTCTTGGATGAGCAATGAAACATCTTCAAGAAAACAACAAAGAAAGTCAGTCCAGTTGCCTCTTAAAGAAGCACCTGTCAATCCATGCTTACTTGTGTGCTTTGCTACCATGTAGTCGCAAATCTGCCATGAACTCTGGGCAGAGTGGCTGGGATGGGGGATGGTTGAGGGAAAACGAAAGTACTTCTATACCTCCCCAAGATGCTGCTTCAAGGTCATCCAGTTGGGAGAGGAAGGCAGCTTGCATACCGATCTACATTTGAAGTGTCGTTCTGAAAACTTCTTGCTTGAACTTGATGGGTCATGGGGAGGTCAATGATGGGAGGCAGTTAAGGGAGGAAAAATTGAACTTGGGGATTTTGGATCGTAACTCCCAGTTCTGGCTATGCATTACTACAATACACATTAAACCTAATACAATTAAACCTTTCTCAATAAAGGGAGCTAAGAATCGTTTCTGTTTATAGGTTTAAGTGCGGACAGCTCTGATGGTACGTTTGGGACAACCATGGCCTGGATGACTGAGAAGTTCCTATTTTTAGTAGGTGAACAGATGAAACAGCCTATTTCTCAGGGGAGGAAAAGTGGAATATTTGAGAGCATACATGGAGGAGCCTTGGAAAAGTGGCTGAGTAGTAATCTTTAGATTTCACAGAACATGAGGGATGGTAGGGGGATGCATACCATAGCTTTTGATATCATGGTATCCTTCTGGGTTGGCTCTGGGGTTTAGAAGTGGGAGGCACTGTGTTGCACTGGTTTTCTTCCTTTCTCCATGGTACATGAGTATTGATAGCAGTGATGGTATTCTACTGGTTCAGCCCGTCAAGATCCATCTGGATCTTGAGCCTACTAGGGGTGTTGGTTATTCTTGCCAGCTTAGTATCATTCACAAATTTGGTAAGTTCCCCTTCTATTCCCTCATCTAAACCGGGTTGCTGGAGGACTGCACACCAAAAGAGAAATGTTTGGCTCATGTTAGAACATGCCATCCCCAAAGATATGTCTTTGGACTCTCGTGAGTAAATCTGTTGCATTTCAGTTTGCGGGTGGAGAAACAGCACTTCTGCAGCTTCCCAAGGGTGTATCTTTTGAAGTGCTGGTGCAAATGAGAAGCTGTCCTCTGATGGGACAGTTGAAATCTGTTTCTGGAAGGTGATTCCCCCCTCTTTCTCTTTGATCTTTATTAATAATGCAGGAATTTGAAATCAAGGATAAGGGAAAGGTTATCCTGCCCTTCCAGTTAAGTAAACATCGTCTGCTGTGGTTTCTGTCTGGCTTGGAAAATTTTCTGTTCGGGATGGTTGGAATTGTCCAGATTGCCACATTCTAAGGAAGCCGTTTTGTTTAATCGGAAACACATTTCTATGAGCTTGTAGCTTCTTCTTGTTTTGTGGACAAAGTTTCTCATTTCCCAAAGTGGAGGCCCCATGAAATTAGCTGTTCAAAGCCAACTACCACCAGTCACAGGCTGCCGGTTAGAGGAGGGTGCTCATACCGTCTCTGCGTGAGTTGTTGCTGAAGAAAACAGGCAAACCAAAGCAATGCTTGGCTTGCCAAGGTCAACACAGCCTGCGATATTTGTCCGTAGGGAAACAGAGACAGGGAGTTGACAGGTGAACAAACAGGCTAATGGGGAAGAATGCAGGAATTAAACCAACCAAATTAAAACTATATAGGCTGAGTCTACATACTTTCAGGCTTTTTTAAAAAAATTATGCTGTGCCAAATAACTGTAAAAGAGTCTTCTTCACATTGGTTTCTTCCCCAAACCCCAAAAACTTTAACCGTAGACTGTCTACGATTGACCTCACCCCCTTCCTAAGAGGCCTGTAGGGGACATGCATAAGCGCACCAATCGTGCCTACTGTCCCTGTCCTATTGCTTTTCATTTTTCTTATAAGTATCTCATGTACTCAAAACTATATTTATTCTTATACCTGTATCTTGTAAGCGATTGACAAATCAATTAAATACTAAATACTAAAATACATGTCATGCAAAAAACAATAGCTGGGTTTACTTAATCCACTGAGTCTACTATGATATCTGCATTCATTTCTTATTCAGAGCTTTCTCTAGCATGGAAAGCTCCTAAACACAAATGTTTTAAAAATAATAAAACACATGGGAATTTAACAAAGGAACATAACTTTAGCCACTATCGCTGGATGTTTCACAAATCAACGAATGTTGTGAGAATTTTGGAATGAATCTTGAAATGCGGAAGGATGCTATTCGTTACTGATTCCATTTGGTCAAACTACATTTCTGGCATTTGAATAACAGAATAACAGAGTTGGAAGGAACCTTGGAGGTCTTCTAGTCCAATCCCCTGGCTCAAGCAGGAGATCCTACACCATTTCAGGCTGCCTCTTTTTGAATGCCTCCAGTGATGGAGTACCCACAATTTCTGAAGGCAAGCTGTTCCATGCATTGGTTGCTCTCGCCGTTAGGAATTTTCTCCTTAGTTCTAGGTTGTTCACTCCTTGATTAGTTTCCATCCATTGCTTCTTGTCCTGTCCTCTGGTGCTTTGGAGAATAGCTTGTCTTCCTCTTCTTTGTGGCAGTCCTTGAGATATTGGAACACTGCTATCATGTCTCCCCTAGTCCTTCTTTTCATTAAACTAGACATACCCAAATTGCAGCATTCTTCATACAGTCAAGACCTTGTTGATGATCCAAACTCTGTCAAGGATCTTGGAGTACTCATCTCTAATTATCTAAGTGCTAGAGCCCACTGTAACTACATAGCCAAAAAGGCGTTAATAGTTGTTAACATAATCTTACGTAGCTCTTTCTCTGGTAATATTACACTACTAACTAGAGCATACAAAACATTTGCTAGACTAATACTCGAATACAGCTCATCAGTCTGAACCCACATTATGTATCTGATATTAACATAGTTGAGAAAATCCAGAAATATTTCACAAGAAGGGTTCTCCACTCCTCTACTTGTTGCAGAATATCTTATGCCACCAGACTCAAAATTCTAGACCTAGAAAACTAGAACTATGCTGCCTTCGGTCTGATCTAAGTATAGTATATAAAATCATACATTGCAATATCCTACTTGTCAATGAATACTTCAGCTTCAACCATAACAACACAAGAGCAAACAATAGATACAAACTCAAGGTTAATTGCACCAAACTTTCTTGCAGGAAATACGACTTAAGCAACAGAGTGGTCAATGTCTGGAATATTCTACCTGTCTCTGTGGTTTCTTCCCCAAACCTCAAAAACTTTAACCTTAGACTGTCTACTATTGACCTCACCTGTTTCCTAAGAAGTCTGTAGGAGGCATGCATAAGCGCACCAACGTGCCTACCATCCTTGTCCTATTGTTTCTTTTATTTCTTTTATTTTTCTTATATATATCCATGTATTCATAACTATGTTTTTACTTACACCTATTATCTTGTAAGGAATTGACAAACCAAATAAATAAATAAATACCTGACTACCATCCCTGTCCTAATGTTTCATGCAGCTGTGGTACGAAACACGACGACGGACCAGAAGCCATACCACAGCTGCATCACTACCTGCTTCAAACTCCCCCAACCCATACATGAAGGGAACTGACACCTACTATGAAGATGTGGCACGACCACGAACGCAAAATCAAACAGCAGGATCACAGCTCACCATCTCAAATCCCCCAGCAACTAAGACTAACCTGAGCACAACTAAGCCCCCACCTGAACAGAACACACCCCCAGCCAATCAGAACACAGCCAACCCCCCAACCAATCAGAACACAGCCAAGCCCCCACCCAATCAAGCCACCCCCACTGACAGTTAAAACGAAGAAACAGCTGCAAGCTCACATTACTCTGAGAAGCACAAAGGCGAAGACACAAGCCTGAAGATGATGAATGAGACTTCATCGAAACGTTGCCTAGATACTTCCAATTTTACGCGGGAGAAAACGGGTTTTCTCCTGCGTAGAATTGGAAATATCTAGGCGACATTTCGATGAAGTCTCATTCATCATCTTCAGGCTTGTGTCTTCGGCCTTGTGCTTCTCAGAGTAATGTGAGCTTGCAGCTGCTTCTTCCTTTTAACTACTAGTGGGGGTGTGACTTGATTGGGTGGGGGCTTGGCTGTGTTCTGATTGGCTGGGGGTGTGTTCTCATTGGTTGGGGGTTTGGCTGTGTTTTGATTGGTTGGGGGGGTTGGCTGTGTTCTGATTGGCTGAGGGTGTGTTCTGTTCTGGTGGGGGTTTGGTTGTACTCGGGTTAGTCTCAGTTGCTGGGGGATTTGAGCTGGTGAGCTGTGATCCTGTTGTTTGGTTTCGCATTCGTAGTCGTGCCACATCTTCATGGTGGGCGTCAGTTCCCTTCATGTATGGGTTGGGGGGGTTTGAAGCAGGTAGTGATGCAGCTGTGGTACGGCTTCTGGTCCGTGGTCATGTTTCATCTTCTGTGTGGGTGTGAGTCTGCTTTCTGCGTGGAAGTGTGGTGGTAGTTTCTTGTGTGGCCCTCGTGGGTGTGGGTCTGCTGTCCTTCTTTATGTTAGGTACTTATTTGTTAATGAGGGCGGGTTTCCAAATGGCTGGTAGGCGAGAGGTGTCATCTCATTTATTCATGCTGTGTGGGCATTTTTCTATCTCTATGGCTTCTCTGATTATTCTGTTGTTGAAGTGTTCGGTTTTGGCGATAGTTCTGGTATTTTTAAGGTCAATATTATGTCCTTTGGCTTTGAGGTGTTGGACCAGGGAAGAGGTCGTTTCTTCTTTTTTGATTGAGTTCTTGTGTTCTTCAATGCGTGCACTTATTCTTCTGTTAGTTTGTCCAATGTACATACAAATACCCCCAAAAACCTCCAAAAACAAATATTGCACCTCTATGGGGAGGAAACCCACCATCTGACCAGGACTTATGAAAAACTTGAAGTCCAAAGAGCTTCCATTTTATGTGACCTCGCATTCCTATGCAACTGCCGAGATCAAAATTTAATCCCCATAAGCTTCCAATTGAATTTCCACACCAACACAGCAGCCACCAAACGCATCCTAAAAAGAACAGAATTGGCCCTAATCAGAAATGAACTTCACACAAAAAGATTCCTCCTAGACCAAATCAACAAAGATCTCCTCACACTTCATCTCAGACTCAGCAACAAGATTCACCCCGCACTTTGGGACAAAACCAAACAACTTGCTGTCTGGAGAGCTGAAACACAGACCACCCTCAAGACAGACACACACACCAACAAACTTAGAAAACTACAACAACGCCAGAAAAAAACTCCTCCCCCCTCACAGCCACACATGAAACAAACAGTGCACAACATCTCAAACAAGATCCTCAGCGAAGCCGAAACCAATGTCCTTTCGAAAGGATTCAATTTTGCTGTCGCTCCCAAACACATCCCCATAGAAACCATCATATGCGGAGTTGAAACCAGCCTGACCAAAACCAACCCTGATGATGCGAACAGAATCAGACTCGAAATTACCAACATCCTCTGCACTAGCAAACCACCCAAAAGCAACTTATCCAAAGAAGAACAAACTGCACTACTTAACCTGAAAAAAGACACCAGCATAATAATCCTACCAGCAGACAAGGGCAACGCGACAGTGGTTATGAACACATCTGACTACCAAACCAAGTTAACCAACCTACTCCAAGACCCCACATACAAACCCCTAAACACAGGCCCCACCACCTACCTAGAAAAAACCACCAGATCCAAAATAAAAGCCTTCCCCATCAGCGAAGAAATCCAGCAAAGAATCATACCCAGAGAGAAATCATCCAGATGCCCTAAGTTTTATGGTCTCCCCAAGATACACAAAGAAGGAACCCCACTTAGACCAATAGTCAGCTCCATCGGCTCACCTCTACAAAACCTAGCCAAATTTCTCGCCAAACAACTACAGCCCTATGCTGAATCCATCAACTCACATATAAGAAACTCATTCCAGTTCATCGGGATCATAAAGAAACAAAACTTACAACCCAGCGATCTATTAGTGAGCTTCGATGTCATATCTCTCTTCACCCAAGTGCCTATAAAAGAAGCCTTGACAGCCATCCAAAATAAATACAACCCCCCCAAGCACATCCTAGATCTGACCAACCATTGCCTATCCAATACATACTTCACCTACAATGGACAAAAATACAAACAAATAGAAGGAGCACCCATGGGATCACCCCTCTCACCTGTCATCGCAAACCTTTACATGGAACACTTTGAAACACAAGCTCTAGAAAAATATGATCACAAACCCAAACTCTGGCTCAGATATGTAGATGACATCTTCATAATCTGGCCACACGGGAAAGAAAAACTGAACAACCTCCTCACACACCTCAACAGCCTACACCCCAAAATACAATTCACCATGGAAACAGAAGCTAACAATCAACTTCCCTTCCTAGATGTCTTAGTGTACAAAAAATCCAATGGCTCCCAAGGCACACCATCTACCAGAAGAAAACATATACAAACCGCTATCTACACGCACTCTCACACCACCACCCAGCACAGATCAATTCCGTAGCTGAGACACTCATCTCCAGAACAAAATGCTTACCTAAAAACCGAACTACACACTCTCACTAATGTACTAACAGCTAATGGATTCCAAAGAAGGAAGATTACTCACCTAATCCAAAAAGAAACCCCAACCAAAATCCAAGACAGAGAACAGGAAAATGGCAAAGCCCTCCTCCCATATATAAAAGGCACTACAGACAAAATCAGCAAGATCCTCCAAAAACACAACATTAAAACAGCATTCTGCACAAACAGAAAAATATCCACCATCCTAAGAAACCCTAAAGACAAAATTGAGTTAGAAAACCAAGGAGTATACGAAATCCCGTGCACCTCCTGCCCCACCACATACATTGGACAAACTAACAGAAGAATAAGTGCACACATTGAAGAACACAAGAACTCAATCAAAAAAGAAGAAACGACCTCTTCCCTGGTCCAACACCTCAAAGCCACAGGACATAAGATTGATTTTAAAAATACCAGAACTATCGCCAAAACCGAACACTTCAACAACAGAATAATCAGAGAAGCCATAGAGATAGAAAAAAGCCCACACAGCATGAATAAACGAGATGATACCTCCTGCCTACCAGCTATTTGGAAACCCGCCCTCATTAACAAATGAGTATCTAACATAAAGAAGGACAGCAGAACCACACCCACGAGGGCCACACAAGAAACTACCACCACACTTCCACGCAGAAAGCAGACTCACACCCACACAGAAGATGAAACACAACCACGGACCAGAAGCCATACTACAGCTGCATCACTACCTGCTTCAACCCCCCTCAACCCATACATGAAGGGAACTGATGCCCACCATGAAGATGTGGCATGACCACGAATGCGAAGCCAAACAACAGGATCACAGCTCACCAGCTCAAATCCCCCAGCAACTGAGACTAACCCGAGTACAACCAAACCCCCACCAGAACAGAACACACCCCCAGCCAATCAGAACACAGCCAAACCCCCAACCAATGAGAACACCCCCCCCACCCAATCAGAACACAGCCAAGCCCCCACTCAATCAAGTCACACTCCCACTAGTAGTTAAAAGGAAGAAGCAGCTGCAAGCTCACATTACTCTGAGAAGCACAAGGCCGAAGACACAAGCCTGAAGATGATGAATGAGATTTCATCGAAACGTCGCCTAGATATTTCCAATTCTACGCGGGAGAAAACCTGAAGAACCAAAGATCCACATATAAATAGCCGCGAAAACCTCCAAAAACATATATATATATATATAATTTTTGTTATATGTATCCATGTATTCATAACTATGTTTTTACTTATACCTATTATCTTGTAAGCAATTAACAAATAAACTAAATAAATAAATGAATGAATAAATGATATGTACACAAGGTGTGTTAACTTGCATTTAGTGCACTGTGTGAATGCAGGCAGGGAAGAACTGTAACAGAATAAGCTATACAGGGAAAGAGACGTTTCCTTCCTGCCTTTTGTTCCTCTTGAAATATGGCTCAGCATGAACAGTGTTGTGCAGCTGTAATAGCTTTACACACAGACACACGCGTTTATAACCACTGACCTCCTTGTTGGAGGTTCTCCCTGTTGGTCGACTTTCATGTATGTGTTCTCATTCTGTCCTCTGAACCCACACACTGAGGCAACTTTTCAAAGGCATCAGTTCAAACCATCCCCAGCTCTGTATGGCTGCGAGTTTGTCTGCCCCCTTTATGAGTTTTTGTGGTACAGTAATATTTCACCCAGCAAGACAGTCTGGCACTTTATTACACGGATTTCTTTGGGAAGGATGCTTTCTCAGCTGGTAACCAACCTTTGATACAACCTGGGAGTCAGTTGATCTAGGAAACATTTCCAGAAGCTGTATTTCTGGATGGATGGATGGATGGATAGAGATAGATAGATAGATAGATAGATAGATAGATAGATAGATAGATAGATAGATAGATAGATAGATAGATAGATAGATAGATAGAGCTGGATGGATGGATAGAGATAGATAGATAGATAGATAGATAGATAGATAGATAGATAGATAGATAGATAGATAGATAGATAGATAGATAGATAGATAGAGCTGGATGGATGGATAGAGATAGATAGATAGATAGATAGATAGATAGATAGATAGATAGATAGATAGATAGATAGATAGATAGATAGATAGATAGATAGAGCTGGATGGATGGATATAGATAGATAGATAGATAGATAGATAGATAGATAGATAGATAGATAGATAGATAGATAGATAGATACCGTAGATAGATACCGTAGATAGATAGATAGATAGATAGATAGATAGATAGATAGATAGATAGATACCGTAGATAGATACCGTAGATAGATAGATAGATAGATAGATAGATAGATAGATAGATAGATAGATAGATAGATAGACAGACAGACAGACAGACAGACAGACAGACAGACAGACAGACAGACAGACAGACAGATAGATAGATAGATAGATAGATAGATAGATACCATAGATAGATAGATAGAGTGAGCTGGATGGATGGATGGATAGAGAGAGAGAGAGAGAGAGAGAGAGAGAGAGAGAGAGAGAGAGAGAGAGAGAGAGAGAGCTTCTGGAAATGACTCCAAGATCAACTGGCTACCGAGATGTATCAAAGGTTGGTTTCCAAAAATACACAAGAATCAACTTTAACATTTGTTGGCACTTTCCCTTGGCTTAAAACATACATTTTTGTACACTATTTTCCACAAATCAGGGATTTTAAAACAGCATTATAAGTTTTTCTTCAGCCAAGATGGATGGAAACCAATCAAGGAGAGAAGCAGTCTAGAACTAAGGAGAAATATCCTGATGGTGAGCATGATCAATCAGTGGAATGGCTTGCCTTCAGAACTTTTGGGTGCTCCATCCCTGGAGGTTCTCAAGAAGAGACTGGACAGCCATTTGTCCAAAATGGTGTGGGGTCTCCTTCTTGAGGAGGAGGTTAGGTTGGACTAGAAGACCTCTAAAGTCCCTTCCAACTCTGTTATTTTGTTAGTCTGAAAACTGCAAAAATAGAAATGGCTAGTAAATAGCAGCAAAGAATAATGCAAAAGCTGTGGTTTGGGGGTTGTGCAGATCTCTAATAATGTTGCTTTTCTAGTTCACTTTTCAAATCCCAATAAATGTGGAGTCAGATCAATTTGCGGGAATAGGATTTACCTATTATATATCATATTTTAAATAGAATATTAATACCATTATTTGTAATAATAATTGTATTTCAAATTTACAATTAAACAAAATATTTACCATATCAGATACTGTGGTACCTTGGTACTCAGCTGCTTTGAAACTCACTGAATTTGGTACTCAATGCATTTTGACATGGAAATCTTGTCCCAGTATTCATCATTGGTTTGATACTCAATGCACAAGCTAGAACTTATTGGTGTCAGCTGCCTTGGGGCTTACTACATTATTTCTTATAGGAAAAAATGGTTTGGTACTAATCACTCCTCCCAGAACCAGTTAATGTTGAGGTGCCACTGTAGAGTAAATAGGATTTGTTTCTATCACTTGGTTAGCCTGAGAGGTATTTGGTAAACACCCATGATTTCAAAGGCTGTGCCCTGTGGCTAGGAATAAATACATAAATAAATCAACCTGGACTTGGAACATTAGCAAAGTGCATGCAAACTATGGTTGGCTTTTAATTTCATCCTCATGGTGAAGAATTCCTAAGTCGGAGAGAAATGGGAGATAGTTCTAATTCATTTCTTGTTGTTCAGGATAGACATGAAAAGAAATATCAAACTAATGTTGGAAATGGAAGTAAAATAGAAAATTAATTTACTGGGACTACATAAGAGGGTGCAAAAATGCCCTTTTTGTAACTTTAGAGAAATAAAGATGCTCCAGGTGGGCCTTTCAATGTACAATGAAAATAATTAATTGAGGAAATTTTACAGAGCTTCAAATCATTCTCCAACAAAAAACAGGAGATATTCAAGCTTCAGTCCAGCCATGTTTTATCTGAATGGAGAACTTCCTCTGAAACCAAAGCATCATTTGTGATAGTTATGTGTCATCTCAGAACCTCTGATGTATGAGGTGTGGTAGGGCTATTTCCACATCCACAGAGATCGACTGTCAACTCTGAAGCTGGCCTAACTGTGGCCATTTTCTTTTCTGTAATTTTCCTCTACGGAGGTTTCTCTACGCATCGCTTCAGGGGTGGTGTAGAGATAGCTGGGATATCGTAGCCAAAATAAAGTTCTTTTCCCTGGGAATCAAGGACATTCATGCAGGTGTTTGAAAGGTGGAGACTAGAGGTGGTATTCAGCAGGTTCTGACCAGTTCTGGAAAACTGGTAGCAGAAATTTTGAGTAATTTGGAGAACCGGCAAATACCACCTCTGACTGGCCCCGCCAACTCCATCTATGTTCTGCCTCCCAAGTCCCAGCTGATCATCTGGGTCTTCTTTGGTTGCCCTGCACAGAAGAATGGAGCTGGAAAGCAGGTTACTGGGGTGGGGAGGGAATGGAATTTTGCAGTAACCTTCCTCTGCCATGCCCACCAAGACACTCCACACCCACCAAGCCATGCCCACAGAACTGGTAGTAAAAAATTTTTGAATCCCACCACTGGTGGACACTGAAGTCACCTAGCAACTGGACTATCTGTTGATTGGACCATGTGACTGGTGCCTTTGGGGGGAAATGACAAAGTTTTACTTTTAATTGGGTGTAAAACTGGCGGGAACTTAGAGCTGGTTTTCCACCAAGTTTGTGCCAATATGTCCCAATAAAATGTTCTTTGAGGAATATGCCCGCCTCAGTGTTTTCATTGTTGGGGATGTATTACTTGGAATCTTGACCCTGACATTCCTAAGTCTCTCATCAGAGGTGGGATTCAAAAGTTCCCACCACTGGTTCTGTGGGTGTGGCTTGGTGGATGTAGCTGCAAGGGGGTTCGCGTGACTCGGACGCATGCACACACAGCAAACACACACTTTACACTCTCAGCTGTTTAGCACAGCAATCCACTCTGCTGCACCAAACAGCTGAGAGTTTTAAAAGGACCCTCAGAAAGCCTCGGAGCGAACCAATTCTCTGTCAGCTGATCTTCGGCATTACCAGCACGCCAGAACTGGGCCAAACTGGTAAAACACTACCACTGTCTCTCACCCATCCTTGCTTATAACTAGGCACAAACGTTTTGCATACATTGAACGTTGCACAAAATTTCAGAGTTCTAAGAACTCAGGTAAAAAGCAAAGACATGAAATAACATAAACCAACCTATTACTTGTCGCCCGTTAAACGGCTGAAAGATCAAGGGAAGGAGAATGAGCAGAAGTTGAGTATTTAGAATGGCAATATTCATTAAAGATCTACTTATTTGGGAAGGAAGGAAGGCTATGCGACCCTGGACTGCATGGCTGCCATTTTGTCCTGCCCACTTCTGGACAGGGACAAAATGGCGGCCGTCAGACAAATGCTTTTGGTTTGCTGCCTTAAGGAAGTCTGCACAACGCTGCACCTGTTTGAAAAGCACCTTTGGGACAACTATGACCTGGATGACTGAGAATCTCCTTAGATAATCAGAGAAAGCATTAAAATATGGTAGCTACAATAGTGGAACAGGAAACTACTAATCAGAACCCAATAAAGGAAGGAGAAATTCTGGCCAGAAGATAGGACATTATGTGGTTAAATTTGGGAAATAGTACTAGTATTAGCAACTATTTCTTTGATGCCATTCTTGCTTCTCCAATTTTTGCTTCTTTCTTTCAGGATTAGTGCAAGACAAACAATCCTTCTCTGCTCGGCCACAGGTTGATTTGTCTATGTGATGGTTTCACAGAGGACATAATTAGAACACAGGACAATGTTTTATTTATTTATGTATTTATTTGATTTGATTTGTCAATTGCTTACAAGATAATAGGAATAAGTATAAACATGAGTAAGAATTCAGGAAATAGGTACAGATAAATGGGGACAATAGGACAGGGGCAGTAGGCACGATGGTGCACTTATGCACGCCCCTTACAGACCTCTTCGGAACGGGGTGAGGTCAATAGTGGATAGTTTAAGGGTAAAGGAGTGGAGGTTTGAGGATGTAACAACAGAGTCAGGTAGTGGATTCCAGGCATTGACCACTCTGTTGCTGAAGTTGTACTTTCTGCAATCTAGTTTGGAGCAGTTTACATTGAGTTTGTATCTGTTGCAAGCTCTTGTATTATTGTGGTTGAAGCTGAAGTTGTCATTGATTGGTAGGATGTTGCAGATAATTTTGTGTACTACAGATAATTTTGTGTATTACTGCTATTCTACAAGAACTGACATTGACAAAAAAGAGGCTGAAGTTTGAGGATGTAAAACCCCCGACCATTGCAGATTTCATGAAATAAAATTGCATCCTCAATTCATTTTTGCCTCTTCCTAAAAAGACCAAACAAACAGCTGTAGATTTGAGCTTATTGATTTCAAGCTTTTAAGTTCCCAAGAACTTTTTGTCATCCAGAATGGTTAAAATTTAAGAAAAGGAAAAGCCTGGTAAACTTTCTTAAACAGAGTAACATCTGGAATTTATATTTCCTAAACTAAAGAAGGGGGAGCATATATCTATGTTTGCATGTTTCTTCTTCCCAGAAGGCTTGGGAATAGTTCCTGGTGTAACATGATACCACTCTGTATCCAAGCTCGGCAATTAAGACTTTACCCCAGGATAATGTTGCAGGATCCAATCTGGGTCCATCTCTGGGACCAGATAGTCATCCAAGCTCTCAGACTTGTGCTGGAGCCCATTCTCAGGGAACTTCTCTCTACTGAAATGTGTGCTTTAGGCTATTCTGTATGTTACCAGATTGCAAGAACATAAGCAAGTGGTCAGATGAGGAGATCCAAACTTGTTGGTAGCTTCACATTGCAGTGAACAAGGACATACATTCAATTTCGTAGCTATTAAGATTGTTGTCAAAATAAGCAGGAGTGCTGACTTTCCACCAGCTTATCAAGCACTTAAGAGCCAAAGACTTGGCAGCACAAGGAAACAACAACCAATTACTTAATAGTCAGCCATCAACACCCCAATCAACAACTAAAAAGTCACACACAACGAGGCACCATATAAATACAATGCATAGAATATCCCAAAGCACACATTCTGGTTGAGAGAAGTTCCATGAGGATGGGCTCCAGTACAAGTATGAAAGCTCAGAAGACTAAACCTCATGGTCCAGGTGACTGATCCAGACTGGATCCTTCAAAGATATTTGCCCTCTCTGATGATCTGGGGCATGGCACAGAAGCAACACAAGTCAGCTGACAGTTCAAACTGCCCCTTTATTGCTCCAAATTTTCCCCAAACACTCCCATGTTTCTGGCAAAGTGATCTCACACACACACACACACACACACACACACACACACACACACACACACACACACACACACACACACACACACCCTCCAGCAGCCTTTGGCTGCAAGTAGTCCAGCACAAAGCTGTGAGCACAACAGCTACCAAAACAAGAAAACCAGCAAGGATAAGTCAATTAGTCCAGAAAGAAATAAAGCAAGAAGGCCAGGAAACTTCCAACAATGCAATGGCACATAACCCTCAATGAATTCAGCATTTGTTCCTGACAAATGCCCCTCCCCACAGCGTCTCTTTAAGTCTCAGTCTCCAGGTGTGCCATGTGGAGAGGGGCGAGGTGCTCTCCTCCTGAGTTGTCGGATCAGTCTGCGCTGTTCCTGCCTTCTCTCCACTCTCCATGCTCGAGGATCAGGAGGGGGCGGTCCTTATCGCCTGAGCTCTGTCTCTCATGTTCACTGCTTAGCCTCTCTTGGTCATCCTGCCCCCCTTCCTCCCTGCCTACAAGCCATCCCAATCCTGAAAGGCCCTGGCCTGTCTTGGCCTGCTCCTCCCCATATTCCTCTGAAGCCCACAAAGCCTCCCCCTTGATCTCCATAGGCTCCAGTTCCAGCTCATCTTCCTCTGTAGATTCAGCCTCCTATGGGAGCATGACATCTTCTCTTACAGAGTTAAGGTTAGGAATTGGCCACTAAAATTAAATACAAGGACATTCAGAATCAGTAGCAAATATCATCATCACTATCTCATTGGCCAGTTGTCACTGGACATTGCAATGCTGGAGAAGAATGAATGAGCATTCTTCTCATTCAGCATTCAGAAACAAAGTTTATCCAAGTAAGAATTTATTAGAGAAGTCATATTGGCGCATCTGGGAAAATCTGAATCTGAGAAATTCAAAGATAAATCCCCTGCACATCCATCAGTCCATCACATGGCCCAATAAAATGTCGTCCCAACTGGAGACATCCCTCCAGATACTCCTCTCCAGGTGCAGGGCAACATGTCCTTGACTCTGTGAGAAAGAATGTTGTTGAGTTTAATCTTCTACCTCTCTACTAAATCCCCCCTCCCAAATTCCCAGGCACTGAATGTGGCAGCCTCGAAGCTGGCAAGTGAAATATGGCTTCCAAGGCTGACAGGGGGAGCACCTTGTAACAATACAGTGAAGCTGTTGTGCCTTTTCTGACTGCCTGTCATGTGATCCCAAGAAGAGTTGGATGATGGGATGCTTGGTCTGCCCTCCTGGCATCTCCAAACACCTTTGGTCACAGGTAGCAGCATTGCAGGACTTTCAGGCTATCCCTTGTTGCTCACTGTCTGATCCAAGGACCAGGGCTCCTCAGGAGTACAAGGACAAGATGGCAGGCTTCAAACTCTGAGTTGCACCTGCCAACTTGCTTTTGGGGATACCCCTGGTGCTCTTCCTGGGTGCTGAACGGGTTTGAACTGACTTTAATTTGCCCGTAACAATCTGGTCGTTCTGCAGAGAACGAGCAACCAGAAGATCTGGGCTGTTCGTTCAATTCCAAAAGGAATGATGAGTTAGTTACAAGCCATTAGGGCTTTTGCCAACATCTTGATTCAAACCGCCTGGTTTCCCCATATTTCCCCAACAACTCAGCACTTTATATTGATTTGCCTTTGAAAGGGGTTTTGGCTTACTTAATGGGAAATCATCCCGTTCATTAATTCCTAGGAAAAGAAGACAGAGGAACTGTGGCGGGAGGGAAGCAAGACCCTGCGCTTATGAAGCCTAAGTGGCGGCTCTGGGTCTGACAGTTACACACACACACACACACACACACCTCTGGCAGGTTCCAAAAACATCTGTTAAAGTTATATAAAGAAAGAAAATGATGGCATTCAAACCCTGCCATTAGTTTGAAGACAATATTCAAGACCAGGGGTGGACTTCAATAATTTTAGCAAAGGGCTCTCTGCCCGTTTGCTGGCTGGGCATGGCCATGGTGGCATGGCCTATTCGACCTCCTACACCACAGTGGGGGGGGGGGGTTGCTCTCCCCAGGCTCCCAAGGACCTTTCTTGAGCCTCCAGGATGGCGAAAATGACCTCCCCAAGCTCCGGAGGGTCTCTGGAAGCCAGAAATGGGCCCATTTCCATCCTTCCTGAACTTCTGGGTGGCCTATTTTTCACCTTCCATGAGCCTCCACGTGTGCCCTGCACTTACCTGCATCCAAAACGGCCCTTTTGGAGACTCCTGGGAGGGGCGGGGTGGGCCAGCCAGGAGTGGGATTTGGGGGTTCTCAAAACGAGCAAGGACATTTTGAAAATCAGGAAACCTTGTATGGACTTTTTGTTGCTAGAAGAAAAGAATAAGGTGGGAAATACTTGATAGAAAGAAGGGCAATTTTCGTTCCCCCTCTCATCTTTCCCTTAACTTGTTATACTTTTATGGTATTCCAATATTCTAATAAATAAATAAATAAATACATCGCCTTTCCCAAGCTTGAGTTTACCAGGGAATCTGAGAAGGTGATGCAATCTTAGATTGCATTAACAGAGGGACAGCATCAAGAAACAATGGAGAGAAGCAACCTAGAACTAAGGAGGAATTTCCTAACAATAAGAGCAGTGTTGGGATTCAAATGTTTTTGCCACCAGTTTGGTGGGCGCACTTTGCGCACGTGGACACACTTTGGGTGCATGTGCATGCCAAACATGCACTTTGCGCAAACGCAGAGGCATTGTAACTCGCCTCCTGCATGCCTGCATGATCCCAGTCGCTTCAGCAGCTGCCGCGTGGTGCTATTCTGTGCTGTGCGAAACAATTGCACTTCAAATTCAGCAGATAAAAGTGAATAAGGGAGCCTGGGTGGGTGGATGGCTGGGCCCAACAGCAGAGCCAGCAGAGCAGCGGAGAGAATCAATTCGGTCTCCGCTGCTCATCGCTCCTACTGGCTCTCCAGAACCAGACAGAACCGGTGGAGACCACTACTGAATAAGAGCAATCAACCGATGGAATGGCTTCCCTTCATAAATTGTGGATGCTCCATTATTGGAGGCTTTCAAAAAGAGATTGGACAGTCACTTGTCTGGAATGATATTTATTTATTTTTTATTTATTTATTTCTGAGTTTTATATACCGCCCTTCTCCCGAAGGACTCAGGGCGGTGAACAGCCAACTAAAATACAAGTAGACAAAGTATAAATTATTTAAAAGAGAATTAAATACTAGACTGTCCCAAATCTAAAAACCCCAATTAAAATCAATAAAACTTCATACCCCGTCCCAAGTAATCTAAAAACCTCATTTAAAATCCCATTAGTCAGCTCAGGCTGGCCTGCTCGAAGAGCCAGGTCTTCAGGTCACGTCTGAAGGCCCTCAGGTCACTGGTCGTTCGTAATCCAGGGGGCATCCCATTCCAAAGGGCGGGTGCCCCCACAGAGAAGGCCCTATTCCTCAGGGTCACCAGACGACACATAGAAGGCGTCGGGACCCGGAGGAGACCCTCTCTGTGGGAGCGCACCGGTCGGTGGGAGACTACTGGCAGAATGCGGTCTTGTAAGTATCCTGGTCCGATGCCATGGAGCGCTTTAAAGACTAAAACCAGTACTTTAAAGCGAACCCGGAAGGCCACCGGCAACCAATGCAGCTCGCGCAGGAGGGGCGTCACATGGGAGTATCTCGACGCCCCCGTAACCACCCGCGCGGCTGCATTTTGTACCAGTTGAAGCCTCCGGGTGCTCCCCGCAGGGAGCCCCATGTAGAGGGCATTACAGTAGTCCAGACGGGAGGTGACCAGGGCATGAGTGACTGTGCGTAAGGTGTCCCGATCAAGAAAGGGCCGCATCTGGCGTATCAGGCGAACCTGATAAAAAGCCCCCCTGGAGACGGCTGTAATATGATCTTCCAAAGACAGCCGTACATCCAGGAGGACACCAAGATTGCGGGCCCCTTCTGTGGGGGTCAAGATCTCATCCCCAATAGCCAGTGACGGAGTCAGCTGACTATATCGGGCCGCCGGAAACCACAGCCACTCGGTCTTGGAAGGGTTGAGTCGAAGCCTGTTCTCACCCATCCAGTTCCGCACAGCCTCCAGGCAACGGGCCATAACCTCCACAGCATCGTTGGGGTGGCTTGGGGTGGAGATGTAAAGCTGAGTGTCATCAGCATAAAGATGGCATTTCACCCCAAAACCACGGATGATCTCTCCCAGCGGCTTCACATAGATGTTGAATAGAAGAGGGGAGAGGACCGACCCCTGAGGCACCCCACACATGAGGGGCCTAGGGGTGGACCTCTCCCCCCCCGTCAACACCAATTGCGAGCGGTCCGAGAGGAAGGACGAGAACCACCGCAAGACGGTGCCCCCAATTCCCAACCCCTCCAACCGCCGCAATAGGATACTATGGTCGATAGTATCAAAAGTCGCTGACAGATCTAACAGGACCAGGACAGAGGAACAACCTCTGTCACGGGCCCTCCAGAGATCATCGACCAATGCGACCAATGCTGTTTCGGTACTGTGCCCGGGCCTGAAGCCCGATTGGAACGGATCTAAATAGGATGCTTCCTCCAGATACTGAGGGAGCTGACGCGCCACCACACTCTCAACAACCTTCGCCACAAAGGGAAGGTTGGAGACAGGACGATAGTTATTCAAAAGAGCCGGGTCCAGGGAAGGCTTCTTGAGGAGGGGCCGTACCACCGCCATTTTCAGGGCGGTCGGAAATGCCCCCTCCCTCAACGAAGCGTTGACAATCCCCTGGAGCCAGCCTCGTGTCACCTCTCTGGAGGTAGAAACCAACCAGGAAGGGCACGGGTCCAATAAACATGTGGTGGCATTTAGCCTCCCCAGTAGTCTGTCCACACCCTCGGCGGTCACAGGATCGAACTCTTCCCAGATAACCGTCTCAAGACCTGCCCCGGACACCTCCCCCGGGACCACCCAACTGGAGTCCAGCCCATCCCGAATCTGGGCGATTTTATCATGCAGAAATTGGGAAAACTCTTCTGCCTTACCCTGCAAGAGGTCCTCCCGCACTCTCGGCTCAAGCAGGGAGCGGGTCACTCTAAACAGGGCAGCAGGCCGATTTTCTGCAGACGCAATAAGGGCGGAGAAGTGTGAACGCCTCGCCGCCCTTATCGCCACTAGGTAGGTCCTAATATAGGACCTCACCTGTGTCCAGTCAGACTCAGCACGACTGGCCCTCCAGATGCCCTCCAGACGTCTTTTCCGGCATTTCATCCCCCTCAGCTCCCCCGTGAATCACGGAGCCAGGTGGGATCTATGCCGAGTCAGAGGTCGCAAAGGCACAACTCGGTCCAGAGCCTCAGCGGCCAACCTATCCCAGGTGGCCACCAAGTCTGTGGCCGAGTTATGAGCCAGAGTTTCAGGAAATGGCCCAAGCTCCATCTGGAACAGTTCCGGATCCATCAGGCGCCTGGGGCGGAACCATCTCCTCAGCTCCGCCTCCCTGCGATGGGGGGTGGCGGCACCGAAGTCCAGTCTAAGAAGAGAATGATCGGACCATGACAAGGGTTTTATAACTAGGTCTCCAACACGATCATTCAACCACTGACCAGAGGCGAAAATCAGGTCCAGTGTGTGTCCCCCTGTGTGAGTGGGGTCAGAAACTAATTGGGTCAGATCCATGGCCGTCATGGAAGCCAGGAACTCCCGGGCCACCCCAGAGGTTTCCCCGAGTGAAGGCAGGTTGAAATCACCCATGACTAACAGCCTGGGGGTTTCAACCGCCAGCCCGGCTATCACCTCGAGGAGCCCGGGCAGGGCCGATGACACGTGGCAGGGAGCCAGGTACGTTATCAACAGGCCCATCTGAACCCCCCGACCCCACTTCACAAAGAGAGACTCACAACCAGCCGTCTGAGGAACAGTGGCCTCCCTAGGACAAAGGACTTCTCTAATAATCGCCGCCACCCCACCACCCCTTCCCTGAGACCTCGGTCGATGGAATGCTTGGAAACCTGGTGGGCATATCTCTACCAGAGGGACACCGCCCTCTGGGCCCAACCAGGTTTCGGTGACCCCTGCCAGGTCCGCACCCTCCTCCTGAATGAGATCGCAAATCAGGGGGGCCTTGTTAACGACGGACCTGGCATTACATAACATCAGCCGGGCACTCAGGGCCTGAGACTCTGCACAACCAGGCCTGCCAGACGGGTCGGGAGGGTCGGAGCGCGCCACCGCTTGGAGACAGCGGGCACGCGATCCCCTAACTTGATATGGCCCTCTACCCCCGTCATATCTGCCCCTCCCACTTATGGTGCCAATGAGACCCACCCCCTGTGTTTGCCCCCACGACTCATGACCCTCTGGGCTCCCCAGACGTGCACTCCAGCCTGGCTGACTCCAAATCCCCCCGGGTTATCCCCCAAACCCGGACCGGGTACCCTCCCTAACCCCAATAAATTTCCATCCCCCAACCCTCTCTTCGTCGCCCTCCCTAACCTCGATAAAACCCCGAATAAAAATCTAAAAAGTTTAAAACCCCCTCTAAAAATCCTTTTTTGATGGCCATGCCACCTCTCCGGATCCCAGGAACCATCCTTGAGGTAGGCCATCGATAAACCAGAGGGCCACTCCAGGGAGTGGGGGACCCTCCCGAGGTCCCGTAATTCCGCCGAGGAGTATGATCTTCTAGCCCTCGCTGTCGCCGGATCAGGGACCACCACCGAGATCATCGGCGTCCTTCGGGCCAGCCAGTCCTGTTGTTGCCCCTGCCAATTGCATCCCTCAATGGATGGGGGCCAAGGGGGGGGCCCAGGTCCACGTCCGTCATCACTGCCGCCGCGGCCTCCGCGGCCTCCGCAAAATCGCCGCTGCCACCGTCCCAAAGGATCACCCAGGCGGCCTCCCGGCGGCTCCTTCGACGATGATAGAGGACAGTGATGGCTAACCTTTTTGGCACCGAGTGCCCAAAGTGCATGCATGCATTCCCAAAATGCAATATGCGTGCGTCCCCCGGGCATGTGACCTGCCCCCCACGCATGCGCATGTCTCCCCCTCTGTGCATGCACCTTGTGTATGCACCCCGTCCCCCTGCATGCACCCCACCCCTGCACATGCACAGCAGAGACCCGAAGACCAACTGGCTGGCGGGAGGCACACAGGTGCATGTGCAGTGGAGCTGAGCTGGAGTGATGGCTCGCATGCCTACAGAGAGGGCTCTGGGTGCCACATCTGGCATCTGTGCCGTACAGTAGGTTCGCCATCACGGATATAGGTACTCCTGCTTGAGCAAGGGGTTGGATAGAAGACCTTTAGAATCTCTAGAACACAAAACCAATTATAAATCCCAAAAAGCCAAATCAAAAAAAGGAAGTGGATAGTGATTTAAAAAACCTGCAAACAACAAGAAGGAGGTGCAGGAAATCTACCCATAGACAGGCATAAAAATCTTAAATGCTTACATACAAATACTCGAAGCTTGGGAAACATACAGGGTGAACTAGAAGCAACAATACACAAGGGCAGGTATGACATAGTTACCATTACAGAAACCTGAGGGGAGGAAACCCATGACTGAAATGTACCTCATTTCTGTAGTGTAGGAAAATTTTTGTTGTAGTGTTAAAAAAAAATGTTGTAGTGTTGAAAAAATAACTGTCAATGCTACCGACCTTCAAAAAGGCCTTGATTATGTGTCTGAATGGTCTAACAGTTGGCAACTCCAAATCTCGACCAACAAATGTTCTGTCCTACACATTGGTAAAAAAAATCTATATACCAAATACAAGCTAAGCGGATATGACCTTGTTGATGACCCTCATTCTGCCAAGGACCTTGGAGTTCTCATATCCAATGACCTAAGCACCAGAGCTCACTGCAACAGTATTGCCAAAAAGGCTTTAAGAGTTGTAAATTTAATTTTACAAAGCTTCTCCCCTGCTAATACTGATTTGCAAACTAGGGCATTCAAAACCTTTGCTAGACCAATACTTGAATTCAGCTCTGCTGTCTGGAATCCACACTGTATATCTGACATAAATACAATTGAGCAAGTCCAGAAGTATTTTACCAGAAGAGTACTACATTCCTCTGTTTGCAACAAAATACCTTACACCCCCACACTTGAGATTCTAGGCTTACTGGTGGCCTACTGCCACCATCAGCCTCCCGTCGGCCAGGGCATTTCCATAGGGCGGGCCTCCTCGGGGTGCCGCTGGCTAGATGGCTGGCAACCCTGAGGGTCTGGGCCTTCTCTCTGGGAGCACCCTCTCTCTGGAACGAATTACCCCCAGAGATGACGACCATCCCTGACCTATTAACCTTCTGGCGCACACTAAAGACCTACTTATTTCATCAAGCCGGTCTGGCCTAGAGTTACGTATAGGGTTTTTAATTTGACCCTAATGGTTTTTAGTTTTTTAATCCTTTGATAAATTTTTTAATTTTTCCAGCCAATTATTTAATTCTTTTAAATTCATTTTAAACATTGTATTTGTATTTATATGTGTATTTTATTCAGCTGTACACCGCCCCGAGTCCCGCTGGGAGAGGGGGCGGTATATAAGATTAAATAAAGATAAAGATAAAGGTTAAGATTGGACTTAAACATAGTACATAAAATCATATGTTTCAATGTCTTACCAGTTAATGAATATTTCAGCTTTAACCATAACAACACAAAGACCACACAACAGATACAAACAATGTAAACCACTCCAAACTCAATTACAGGAAGTACGATTTCAGCAACAGAATGGTCAATGTCTGGAACTCACTACCTGATTCTGTTGTCACCTGCTCAAACCCCCATTGCTTTACCCTCAAACTAACCTCTATTGACCTCCCCACATTCCTAAGAGGTCTGCAAGGGGCGTGCATAAGCACACCATCATGCCTACCGTCCCTGTCCTATTGTCCCCAATTATCAGTTCCTATTTCTTGTATTTAAACTTATGTTTATTCTTGTTTCTGTTGTATTGTAAGCTTTTGACAAATAAATAAAATAAAATAAAATTCTAGTGGGTGGTTTCCAGTTCAGTTTTACTTCCTGCACTTTCCCGGTCAGTCAAACAAGGAGAATTTCCATCCCTTATTTCTTGTCTTGCCTTCTGGTGCTTTGGAGAATTGGCTGACCCCTTCTTCTTTACGGTAACATTGGAACACTGCTTATCATGTCAACCTTCTTTTCACAAGACTAGACATGCCCCATTCCTGCAACTGTTCTTCATATGTTTTAGCCTCCAATCCTCTAATTATTGTTGTTCTTTTCTGCACGCTTTCCACTCTCAACTCTGCACTCTTTCCAGAGTCTCACATCTTTTTTTGCATCATGGCAACCAAAACAAGATGCAATATTCCAAGTGTGGTCTTACCAAGGCATTATAAAGTAGCCTCAACACTTCATGTGATCTTGATTCTATCCCTCAGTTAATACAGCCTAGGATTGCATTGGCTTTTTGGTTGCCGCTGCACACTGCCGACTCACATTTAAGTGATTGCCAAGGGGACTTCAAGATCCCTCTCATTTTTGATAAAACCGATGGAGGGGACCAAATGTTGGTCAGAGGATTCCTCAGGGATAGGGTGGAAGATTTGCATAGCACACTTTAAGATTTCCTGGCAAACATCTGGATTATCATATCTCAATGCCAATCTTTCTTGCAGGAACTCAGGGCCACAGGATGATCACTGATAACAGATAACAGATAATCAGAGTTGGAAGGGACCTTGTAGGTCATCTAGTCCAACCCCCTGCCCAAGCAGGAGACCCTGCATAATTTCTGACAGATGGGAGTCCAATCTCTTCATGAAAGCCTCCAAGGGTGAAGCTTCCAGAATTTCCGAAGGACTTCTGTTTCATTGGTTGATTGTTCTCACTGTCAGAAAAGTTATCCTTTTATTTCCAAGTTGAATCTCTCCTTGTTCAGTTTCTATCCATTATTCCTTGTCTGGCCTTCAGTTGCCTTGGAAAATAGCTTGACCCCTTCCTCTCTGTGGCAACCCCTCAAATAGTGGGACACTGCTCTCCTGTCTCCCCTGATCCTTCTCTTCGCTAGACCAGCCCTGCCCAGTTCCTGCAACTGTTCATCATATGTTTTAGCCTCCTTGATCTTGATTGTATCCCTCTGTAAACACAACTTGATTTGAAGACCCTCCAGGGTCTTTGAACAAGGGGGGCTGGGAAATCCCACAAAGGGACTATTTGAAGAACAGTTTCCTGATCTAGGCCAAAAAGTAGTAGATGCTTCAAGAAGAAACAAGATGGTGAGGTTTTGAGAACCGATAAGCTACAGTAATCTATTTGTCTGAGTGCCAAGGAAAAAAAGTTCTTCTGGTAGCCTCTCAGAAGGAAGGATGTACTGATTCTCCACTCTCTAATGCCAGGATGTGGCTAGCCTCAAATGTCTTTTATCTGACCATTGTCTTGGTTGTGTTTCTTCCTCAAGGTTACTCCTCCTGCCCATTATGTGGGTTGATGCAGTAATTGATGCAGAAAGCAAAGGTATCAATTTGTGCTCAGCAATGAGAAGGCAAAGTGGATAAAGGTTAGTTCTGCATTTACATGGAGATAATATCATCCAACTTTCCAAGGTTATAGATCATGGGTGCCCAAGGCCCCGGGCCATGGACCGGACCAGTACCAGGCTGCAGCATACCAGAAACAGGGCCACACAAATCTGTGGGATATAGACAGCATGTGAAACCACATGCTCTCTGGTTGACAGAAAAATTTCTCTCCACAGAACCAGTCCCTGGTGCCCAAAAGGTTGGGAGCCTCTGGTATAGATAACAGAAGAGAAGGTGATAAGTGCAAGAACTCCTGGGAATAAACTAGCTGAAAAGGCTGCTAATTTTCATGCTCATTCTTGGAAAACCACCATCAAGCCATCCTCAAAATATGTGACAGAAACTCTGATCTGCGGTCTCATCCAGAGTCTGCAGATCATATTTTGACAAAGCAGAGCAAAATGAGATGATTGTTCTGACCAAGGCTTCCTGAGACCATAATTAAGCACACACTTAGTCCAAACAACTCTTGTTTTATTTCAATGCTGGGAATTATGTTCATTCCCAGCCGGTAATGAGTCCCAAACAGTCCCTCGAGATAAGCACTCACCTTTCTCTCCTTTGAATGGATGCCAGTAACTAAAGTGCCAAATTAACTGTAAAAAAACCAACCGAAGTACAAAGTCCATACAGAGCTTCAAAGTTTAATCTGAACAGAGCGAACGACTTTGCTTCCTGCAAAGTTTTCTCTACCTTTGCACTTCCTTTATTCCTTATGGGAGGGGCAATCACCTCCCAGCCTTACTCCCGAGCTGCCCCTTTTGTCTTAACTGTTCTTGCCTTCTAGAAGCTCTGCACATATGCGCACTGAGAACATGCTTCCCTTGTTCCTCTGCCTCACTGCTGCCAGACTCTGGAGGCTCTGGAATCAGTACCCCACTCCCAGATGGTTCTGGCCCCATCTCTGCATTGGACGCAGGACCCTCGCCTGAGTCCTCCCCAGACTCCCAGACTGGTCCCCGTTTTTCCTCACTGACTGATTCAGCTGCTATCTTCACAGGCTGTCGCCAAACCACAACAATGATGTTTGAAGAGGTGTTGTTGACCTCTGACTCATAGGACAAGTGTGTTGCAAATGTGTGGTCATACAGGTACAGCCAAAAGTACAGTATTGTTACCCCTCCAATATTAATTATATCAATTCAATTAATTATATATACACACAAACACATACATATGCATATGCACATACATATACATATATAATATTATACATATACATATTACCACCATCATCATCCTAACCATTGTTTATCCACTGCCTCTTCTGCATGTTTCCAACTAATATGTTCCTGAGCTTCCTTTTGCCAATTGGGCCCGCCATTCTTGCTGATGTCGCCAATCCATCTTGTTTTAGGTCTTGTTCATGGATGCTTTTTTCAAGTAGGATCCAAATATATTTGCACAATATTGGAAAAATGAAGAAACACTGCGAGTGTCAGTATTCCGGCAGTTACCCCATATTTAAATCATGAGTCTTGAGCCAAACTTCCAAAACTTCAAAATGATTTATTGAGCATTAACATGTCCGGCAGTGCCTGGGTGTAGCCGACTCTGAGACACATCGTTCACTGTCACCCTTGACCCTGGTTTCCCCCCACCCCCTGGGTATATCATAATTCATATTCTCCAATGGGACACATCCATAAGCCCAGAGTCATCAGTCATGTTCTCCAGTTAGAATTTTGAGCAGCAGAAACTTCAGTCACCTAGTTACTATCTTTGAAAAACTATTTATGGAATGCACTTTTGATTTCCAAGCTGCCACACTGCTCTTTTAAAATCCCTTTGCCCCCTCCCTTTCTGTTGGCAACTCTAAAAAGAGCATAGAAATATTTTATGAGTTGACAGTGAGATAAAATGATAATTAGGAAGATACTAGATTGTGCAGAAATGTACAGACTTATGCTGAAGATTAAACAGAAAGAAGACACAGAATATTATCAAGCATGGACTTTACCAGTGGTTGGAAACATAATGACGATGATGATGTTTGTATGGTAACACCTTGGACACCTAGATAGCACACTGCTCAACATAGAAAGGAAATGTATAAAATAATAAAAAAAATATTAAAAAAAGAATGTAACCTGTATTGTTAAGTGAATTAAATAACCCAGACAATGCAATGTTTATTAAACACTAATAAAATGTAAACAACAGAAAATCAATAAAATCTTAACATAATTTATTATATACATAATTGACATGATAGCACTGTTCCAATATTTGAGGAGCTGCTATAAAGACAAGGGGGTCAAACTGTTTTCCAAAGCACCTGAAGGCCAGACAAGAAGCAATGCATGGAAACTAATCAAGAAGAGAAACTAAGAGAAATTTCCTAACAGTGAGAACAATTAACCAGTGGAACGCTTGCCTTCAGAAGAGGTGGGCGCTCCATCACTGGAGGCCTTCAAAAAGAGACCATCTGTCTGAAATGGTATAGTGTCTCCTGCTCGAGCAGGGGGCTGGACTAGAAGACCTCCAAGATCCCTTCCAACTCTGTTATTCTGTGAAATTAAAATATTATTTTATTATTTACTAAAATATGTTAAACCATGCATCACAAACACAGTGCCTGCCCTATGGCACTGTGGAATCAAGAAGGTTGGGTGCCATTCAGTTGTGTTCCCAACTTAGTTCACAGCAAATTGGGATTCTTTGGAGAAAAGTTAAGAGATACCAATATTTTCTGTCACATCTCTAGAGGAGTTATTTTCATCCTCCTCCCTCAATGTGTTTTATTATGCTCCTTAAAAGCCCCAAAATGGTAAGAGTCAAGAAAATAGCCAAGGAGAGGCTTGATAAGAGTAAACCACAATTGGCTACTTCACTCTCATTAGGAAATAAAAAGAGTATTTCAGGCAGAGCCCCAAGCCTTCTTGTCTGATTCATGGTATCTCGGGGTTTTAAAACTCTCCTTGATAGCTACTGTAAAGATAAATGGATAAATTACCAGGAAATGCAGCCATTCTAATGTTTCTGCTGAGGGTTTTTTCTCCCAATTCTCTGGAGATTTGGTGGAAATTATTTTTTAAGCTGAAGCATTTACTCTCGCCCTTTCCAACTCTATACTTTCTCAGTGCATTAACAAACAAATTTATATTCTGCAAGAAATGAAACAATCCAGTTGAAGTAGAAAAATCCTTTCAGAGTCATATCTAAACTTCCTGGGACTGAGATCATTGATGGAAGATAACTAGAATCAGGGCAGCCTCAAGTTAAATCTTCAATCAAGGCTAAATTTGACAATTTGGATTTTTTTTTATCTATGCCTTTCATTTGACCCAGATTCCCCACACACTGAAGCCAAGTTCACACAACATGTTTCATTGCCGACAAATCATTTTCTTGGTTTGCCCAATACATTTGTCAAGCCATACATAGCAGGGGCCCAATCAGGGAAGCAAGGACAGTGCAGATGGGTTATTCGTATTTACAATAAGCATTGCTTGTAATGTATTTTCATGCAACGTTTAGGAGTAAAGGGTAGAATCTCAGAAACTGCATCCTGCATCCTCTTATCTTATGTTCATGCAGGTGGAGTCCTACAGATACAAATTAACAGAGTTCGAAGGGACCTTGTAGGTCATCTAGTCCAAACCCCCGCCCAAGCAGGAGAAAAGCCAGATGGCAATCCAGTCTCTTCTTGAAAGCTTCCAGGGATGAAGCTCCCACAACTTCTAAAGGCAACTTCTGTTCCATTGGTTGATTGTTCTCACTGTCAGAAAATTTCTCCTTATTTCCAGGTTGAATCTCTCCTTGATCAGTTTCCATCCATTGTTCCTTGTCTGGCCTTCTGATGCCTTGGAAAATAGCTCGACCCCTTCCTTCTCTCTGGGGCAGCCCCTCAAATATTGGAAGGCTGCTCTCCTGTTTCCCCTGGTCCTTCTCTTCACTAGACTAGCCAGGCCCAGTTCCTGCAACCCTTCATCACATGTTTGAGCCCCCAGTTCCCTCATCATCCTGGTTGTTCTTCTCTGCACTCTTCTAAAAAAGTCTCAGCATCTTTTTTATAGTGATGACCAAAACTGGATGCAGTACTCTAGGTGTGGTCTTACTAAGGCTTTATAGAATGGTATTAGTACCTCCCTTTGATCTTGATTGTATCCCTCTCCGGACACTTAGTTAGTAAAGCTAGTGCCTCTTTCCCAGGAGAGGAAAAATGTAGAGAAACTGCCAGACAGGTTTGAATCAACACTAGAACCAGCAAACATGGCTTCAAAATGGCAGGGAGCCCTCCTTCCAAATGCCCTGTTTCCATCTTTGGACCACTCCTCAAATTCTGAGAGGGGAGATGTGGCACGGGGGTTTGGAAAGGACATGTTCCTTTGATGGGTAGCCTTCTGGGTGCTCTTGGATTCCTTGATTAGTTTCCATCTGTTGCTTCTTGTCCTGCCCTCAGGTGCTTTGGAGAATAGCTTGACTCTCTCTTCTTTGGGGCAGCCCCTGGATATTGAAACAATGCTATCCTGTCTCCCCTAGCCCTTCTTTTCATTAAACTAGACATACCCAATTCCAGCAACTGTTTTTTATATGTTTAGCCTCCAGCTCCCTCATCATAAATGTTTGTAGGTTCTTCTTTATTTATTTCTTTATTTATTTTGTCAAACAATTATTAGATAACAGGTAGAAGTATAAACATGGTTATAAATCCATGAAATGCATACGAATAAGAAAAAAAGAAACAATAGGACAGGGACGGTAGGCACATTTTGGTGCGCTTATGCACGCCCCCTACAGACCTCTTAGGAAAGGGGTGAGGTCAATAGTAGACAGTCTAATGTTGAAGATTTTGGGGTTTGGGGAAGAAACCACAGAGTCAGGTAGAGTATTCCAGACATTGACCACTCTGTTGCTGAAGTCGTATTTCCTGCAATCAAGTTTGGTGCGGTTTATCTTTAGTTTGTATCTATTTTGTGCTATTGTAATGTTTTGGTTGAAACTGAAGTATTCATTGATAGGTAGGACATTGCAATATATAATTTTATGTACTATACTTAGATCGAACCGAAGGCGGCATAGTTCTAGGTTTTCTAGGTGTAGAATTTCAAGTCTGGTGGCATAAGGTATTCTGTTACGAGTAGTGGAGTGGAGGACTCTTCTCGTAAAATATTTCTGGACTTTCTCAATTGTATTAATATCAGATATGTAATGCAGATTCAGACTGATGAGCTGTATTCAAGTATTGGTCTAGCAAATGTTTTATATGCTCTAGTTAGTAGAGTGATATTACCGGAGAAAAAGCTACGCAGAATTAGGTTAACAACTCTTAATGCCTTTTTGGCTATGTAGGTACAGTGGGCTCTAGCACTTAGATCATTTGAGATGAGTACTCCAAGGTCCTTGATAAAGTTTGTGTCATCAACAAGGTCTTGACTATTCAGCCTGTATTTTTTTTTTTTTTGCCAATATGCAAGACAGAACATTTACTTGTTGAGATCTGAAGTTGCCATTTGTTTGACCATTCTGACACATAGTTGAGGTCTTTTTGAAGGGTAGCAGTATTGTCAGTGGTGTTGAATAGCTTTACATCATCAGTGAAGAGAACACAGTTGCTCTTAATATGATCAGAGGTCATTTATGTAGAGTATGAAGAGAGTAGGTCCTAGAACACTGCCTTGGGGGACACCACTGTTGACAGGTACAGGATTTGATAGGACGCTCCCAATTTTTGACCATTTGTTGCCTATTTGACAGGAATGCTTCTATCCAGTTATGTAGGTTTATACCTGGAAGCCAGAGAAAACCTGGATTTATTTCCAGTTCAGTTTTTGGGCATCCTGTACAGAACAAATGCTGTACATGCTTCCCATCACCTTAACAGCCTTTAATATTCCAAAAAACCCTTGAAGGCAGTGCCTACCACAACTTCAGTATTATCAGGACATGGGTTCACTCACATAATTTTTTAAAAATGATTTTATTAATGGTGCTGACCTTTTTTTTTTAGTAAAATGGGAAAGCTGTGTTAAGGCTAAATTGAAACCCAGCATACAGACAAACTCTGATCTGCAGCATTGTCTTTACAGGAATGATGTCACAGGCCTCTCATATGCTCCCCTGGCGTTCTTCCAACCCAAAACAGATGATTGGCTACAGACCAATAGTTTGATTTAATGGATCTATCTGGCCACTTAAAAAGGCAAATGTAAACCTGGCTACTAGAGAGAGTTTGGGAGAAGAGTAACAGAGATGGTGGGATTGGTTTTAACTATTTGCCTTCTGGAAGGAAGCAAGGATCAAAAAGTCAAGGTAGCATCCTTGGTTGCCTAGTCGTGGTCACCATCTTGACTCCCATCCAAACACCACTGCACATGGATACACCTATGCCTGGTTGCATCTCCTATGGCAGACATTTGTGATTATGTGCAAGCCTTTTCCTATGACAACCGTTTTGTGAGAGTGCCATATTTCCCTCCCTGTGCTATAACTCTGCTGAACTCCTCATTCCCACTGCACTGTCTTAGATATTTACCCATGTAGTAGGGCATAATGATGATGATGATGATCATCATCATCATCATTATCAACATCATCATCCCTATTGGTATCTTATGATTACGGTATATTATTTTGTTGTTTGTATGTACACTGAGAGCTTATGCACCAGAGACAAATTTCTTCTATGTCTAATCACACTCAGCTTCTCTTCCCTTCCCTTCCTTTTTTTGTATTCTATTCTATTTTTATTTTCTACTCTATTTCTATCTTATTCTATTCTTTTCATTCTTCTATTCTATTCTTTTAATTCTTCTCTTCTTTTCATTCTTCTATTCTATTCTTTTCATTCTTCTATCCTATCCTATCCTATCCTATCCTATCCTATCCTATCCCATCTGTTTGCAATATTCCCCATGTAACTACCCCCATCTCCAAAACACGTTGGCTGCCTTGCAGAAGACTAAACCAAAGCCACCAAGTCTCCCAGGAGAAGCAACGCACCTCCACGAAGAGCTGAGAGGAAAAGAATGACAAATTTCAAATGTTCCTTGCTACTTCAGGGAAGTAAAACAAGTTGTGCTATCAAGGAAAAAGAGAGACAGAGAATCTCACCTTACCACTGCTTGTCCTGTTGTAGGCCAAAATGTGTTGACCAACCATAGGAATCCTTTTGTGTGAAGCCAAATTCAACTCTGGTCAATTTACTAGAATATCTGTAAAAGAATAAAAGGGATGGAAACCATCTCGAATTGGGTAAAGCCATTAGCAAACATTAAAGTGTCGTTTGTCCTAAGAATTTAAGGCCCAAGAAGAGAGCCTTACTGAATTGCCTGCAGGTCATTCCCTGACATGGAAACTTTTACATAATGACACAAGCATACACACATGGAAAACACACTCAATTCCCCAGGAATCATCTGGTTAATGCTGTTGGGGAATTATTGTCACTGCTTTGCTTTATGTGAAGATGAAGGGCCCGGTATGTTCTTCCCTCTACTGCTTTTAATTGCTGTCGGTTTGAGAGGGATATTTTTTAATTAAATCCAGTTCCAAAGCTTATACTCATGTCATCTGCTATGATCAAAAACATTCCACTTTGTTTAATAGACCCAGCAGAAGACATGGTCTTGTTTCATAACTCTGCGGCCACAGAATTGCTCCCAGCCAGAATCAGAGTTTTATCATCCGTTGTAGAAGGGAGGTTGGCCGGAGGCAAAGGAAGAGAAAACCCACTGAGTTCAACCAAAAATAGTTTTGAGCAGAAGCTTTTGACAAAGAACCAAAGCTTGCAATTTTGAGTCACTGATTGTGTTCACACATTGCTCTGATTATGGTTTTTGGGTTTTTTTTTAACAACAGATTTTTTTTTCCCCACCAGAATGGCTGCTTGCTCCATTCATAAGCAAACTTACTGGTCAGCACACTATAAAAAAGATGTTGAGACTCTAGAAAGAGTGAAGAGAAGAGCAATCAAGATAGAGGCTAAAACATATGATGAACGGTTACAGGAACTGGGCCTGGCTAGTCTAGTGAAGAGAAGGACCAGAGGAGACATGAGAGCAATCTTCCAATATTTGAGAGCCTTCCACAGAGAGGAGAAAGGGGTCAAGGTGTTTTCCAAGGCACTTGAAGGCCAGACAAGGAACAATGGATGGAAACTAATCAAGGAGAGATTCAGCCTGGAAATAAAGAGAAATTTTCTGACAGTGAGAACAATTAACCAGAGGTTTCCTCCAGAAGTTTCATTCCTGGAGGCTTTCAAGAAGAGAGTGGACAGCCATCTGTCAGAAATGGCATAGGGTCTGTTTGGTGGGGGGGAGGTTGGACTAGAATCTAGATGACCTACAATGTCTCTTCCAACTCTGTTAATCTGTATCTGTAATCTGTGCGTACAGTGGGAGTCATGAAGATAGGATGAAATCTTCAACTCCCTTCTTTCCACAAACGGAACTGAGGAAGGCCACTTTCCAAGCCAAAGGTGCACTGGGAATTTTGAATGCATTGGCAACTGCTTATTCCTAAATGGCTACTGTGAGCAGACACAATGGATTCCCATTAGATGCTACCACAATGTCACGGATGTTTATGTGGGCAGCTTCCCCACATTTACAAAGCATGCCAGAAAACTCAGGTTCAGCAATGGAAAATCAACGAAGCAAAAAGCTACTTTGGCTGGGATTCCTGTGGCACTCAAAGGCTCCCTTGCCAACTCAAATGATTCTGACAGTCAGTGTTTTGTTTTGCTGCCGTACAATTTCCTATTGTTTAAAATGAGATAATGTTTTGAAAAGTCAGTAGAGTGATAGGTACCAAGAGAAGTGACTGGAAATATCTGGTGCGGTCAGGTAGAGAATTGCCTAATCCTGAAGTAGAGTGCATTGTGTAGCCTCCTAAATAGGCATTAGGTTATACCTAAATATTGCTACTGTCTTTTCTGGCACTGAGCAATCATCTGTGCCCAACCACAATGATAACTAAAAGTCAGCATGTGGGAAATGCGTCATATAAAGTTTACAATTAAAGGCAAGTCAAGAAGCAATGGCTGGAAACTATTCAAGGAGAGAAGCAGCCTAGAACTAAGGAGAAACTTCCTAACAGTGAGAACAATTAACCAATGGAATGGCTTCCCTTCAGAAGTTGTGGGTGCTCCATCATTGGAGGTTTTCAAGAAGAGATTGGGCAGCCACCTATCTAAAATGGTATAGGGTCTCCTGCTTGAGCAGGGGATTGGACTAGAAGAACTCCAAGGTCCTTTCCAATTCTAATATTCTGTGTTCTAACATCTGATAGGTAAAGGTAAAAATTCCCCTCGCACATACGTGCCAGTTATTTCCGGCTCTAGGGGGCGTTTCTCATCTCCGTTACAAAGCCGAAGAGCCAGCACTGTCCAAAGACGCCTCCATGGTCATGTGGCCAGCAGGACTAAACACTGAAGGTGCATGGAACGCTGTTCCCTTCCCACCAAAGGGGTCCCTATTTTTCTACTTGCATTTTTTACATGCTCTCGGGACTGATAGGTTGGCAGAAGCTGGGATAGGTAACGGGAGCTCACTCCTTTACGTGGTGCTAGGGATTCGAACCACCGAACTGCCAACCTTTCTGATCGACAAGCTCAGCGTCTTAGCCACTGAGCCACCATGCCCCTAACATCTGATACAGATCCATAATTTATGCCATTTGCATGATGATGTCATCACAAACATATTGTTATTTGTCTCCTGTAGATACCTAAGAGAGCTTGGTATATATCAGGCCTACTTGGAGATGCAGGGTTGACCCTTGGTCCTTCTTGCTTCTAAGCTGGTTATCAGACAAGTGAGTTATTAGATTTAGGAAACAACTCAAGGGATTGTTATGTTCAGAGCCAAACCTTTGCTGCTTTTGACTTTGACTGACAGCCCTTCCCCTTCTCAGTCCATTGACTGTGATCTCCATCATTCCTTGGCCAGCAAGACCACTAAGGGGGTTATGATCTAAAAGATTTGGAATCACTAGATCAAGGAAGGTCAACCTTCTTGCAGCAGTGGTGGTATTCAGCTGGTTCACACTGGATCGCGCGAACCAGTAGCAAGGATTTGGCAGTAGTAACTTCTGGCTGGCCACGCCCCTGATCCAGTCGCCCTCCGCCCTGATGCTCGCTCACTCCGCCCGCCTGACATTCGCCTAAGGTATTTCTTTCTTTTTTCTCCCTCCCGACAATCAGCTGTACATAGATCAGCTGTGCCGGGATTGCCCTTGCTGAGGCCCAGGAAGGCAAAACATGGGTCAGCCCCCCTCTCCTTTTTTCACCTTCCTGAGCCTCAGAGGAGCCTTACGGGAGCAAAAATGGGCCCCCTAGAAGCTCTTCTGAGGCCCAGAAGGCCCAAAAAACGGGTGGGGGTGGTTGCAAAAAAGCAAAAAAAGAAGCCATGCCCACCCAGTCACATGGCCACACCCACCAAAACACACCACCAGAACTGGTAGTAAAAAATTTTGAATCCCACCACTGTCTTGCGCCATTATGGAATGGAATGGAACAGGAGCAGAACAAGAACGAGAGCAAGAACAAAACAGAACAGAACAACAGCTCATATGAAATTCATAGAATAGTGCAAAACACATATTCCAGTAGAGAGATGTTCTCTGAGGATGGGCTCCAGCACAAATCTGAAAGCTTGGAAGATTAAATCTCTAATCCCAGTGACTGACCCAGATTGGATCTTGCTCAGCCACAGGAAACTATGGAGCCTGTGTCTCACTTCAAGGCATTCTTAGAAATTAGGATTATTTGGGAAGTGGGTTCTTTGCTTTACACAGACCTCAGGCAAAAACTGTCCCCAGTTTTCACCCCCCCCTCCCCATGGCTGAGCTCACCAGAAGCCCTTTAGCCTTGGGACAGCTTCTGTCCGAGGCTCAGAAAACAAACTCAGTTGCCAAGTCCCTTTCCAGTTAATTCTGCCTGTTCTCTTTTCTGAAGTCCTAACAGAGCACCAACAAAACATGGCAGGGAGCAGGAAGAATATAAAAGGACAAAGCAGAGAAACAACCCCCCCCCCCCAAAAAAAAGCAAAATGAACCCTGAAGCAATTAAAAACAATCTGTTTCCGATCAATCCAGCTCCCTCTCTGTGGCTTGACGCAGCCTGGTGGTTAAGCCAGACCTGAGCTCTAAATGCTTTTAAGAGGAACTTGGTTTGAGAAAAAAATATACATATATATGCAAAGGAGTTATTCACATTTGCTCGGATCTCAGTAGCTCTCCTAAATTCATACCATCAACATTTGGATACATAAAAGCCAGATTTTTAAGCGCCAGAGCCCTGCGGGAGGCACCGCAAGGATTGATAATGGGGATCATCATGTGAAAGATTCATCTCTGAATCTTTCTGAAAGGGGGCTGGAGAAAAACAGCCTTTCAATTCAATTCAGAAAAGAGATGATGGAAGGGACCTTGGAGGTCTTCTAATCCAACCCCTGCTCAAACCCCAGGTACCATTTCAGACACGCGGCCATTGAAGATGTTTTGCTCCTTGTCCAAGAAACTTCTCAGCTCTGAAGATGAGATGGATGAGAAGCAAAATGTCTTTAAAAAAAAAACACCAGAAAGTCCAGTTGCCTCTTGAAAAAGCACCTTTGGGACAACCAGCACCTGGATGGCTGAGAATCTCCATAGACCTCCAGTGATGGAACACCATCCCTGAAGGAAACTTCTGAAGGAAAATCATTTCACTGATTAATTGTCTTGCTGTTAGGATATTTCTCCTTAATTCTAAGTTAATTCTCTCCTTGATTAGTTTTCATCCATAGTTTCTTGTCTTGTCTTTTGGTGCTTTGGAAAATAAGTTGATCCCTTCCTCTTTGTGGCAGGCCCCTCAAATACTGGAATATTGCTATGCCACCCATAATTCTTATTTTCTCTAAGACTAGCCATGCCCAAATCCTGCAACCATTTGTCAAATGTTTTAATCTCCAAGCCTTTAATCATCTTAGCTGCTCTTCTCTGTGCTTTTTGCACCTTCTGGAGAATGCTATGATTTCTGCTCAGAAATCTCCATCAAGGGAAATGGATGCCATACAGATTGTCCTCAAATATCTGCTCTGGATTTGTGCTGCTCACATGTAAGAACTGTTGACTTTGAAATCTTTTTTTTTTTTAAAGAAAATTTGGATGTTCTTTTGTTGTCAAGAGAAACATGACAAGACATGAAACCAAGAGATTGAACTGCAATTAATCACCACGGTTTTACAAGCAACAAATCATGGATTTCAAGTGGACAACTTAAAAGGGTATTTTTTCCCAGCCTCTTTCCATCTTTCCATTTGCAGCATCCCCAAAAGCCTCTCTCTGTGCGTGTGTTTGTGAGGAGGATGTTACATAAGAAAGTCAAGGAAAGGCTGGGATACACATGAAAACCCAACTTTTGCAAATTGATACTATGTTAATATATTTATCCAAAGAAGGGAAAGTTGTCTCCAGCATGAATCCAATCTAAATGCCAGTCTCAACTCCATCCTACCCAGCTGTTTGCATAATTCCAGAAGAATTATAGGTTCTCCTGCTTGAACAGGGGGCTGGACTAACAGACAGATTAACAGAGTTGGAAGGGACCTTGTAGGTCATCTAGTCCAACCCCCCCCCACCCAAGCAGAAGACGTTACACCATTTCTGACAGATGGCAGTCCAATTTCTTCTTGAAAGCTTCCAGGAATGAAGCTCCCACAACTTCCAAAGGCAACTTCTGTTCCATGGGTTGGTTGTTCTCACTGTCAGGAAATTTCTCCTTATGTCCAGGTTGAATCTCTCCTTGTTCAGTTTCCATCCATTCTTCCTTATCTGGCCTTCAGGTGCCTTGGAAAATAGCTTAACCCCTTCCTCCTCTCTGTGGCAGCCCCTCAGATATTGGAAGACTGCTATCCTGTCTCCCCTGGTCCTTCTCTTCCCTAGAGTAGCCAGGCCCAGTTTCTGCAACCGTTCACCGTATGTTTTAGCCTCCAATCCCCGAATCATCCTGGTTGCTCTTTCTCTGCACTCTTTCTAGGGTCTCAACATCTTTTTTTATAGTGTGGTGATCAAAACTGGATGCAGTACTCTAGGTGTGGTCTTACTAAGGCTTTTTGGACTAGAAGACCTCCAAGGTCCTTTCCTATTCTATTCTGTTCTGTTCTGTTCTGTTCCATCCCGTTTGTTTTTGTCAATCATTCCAACTTGGTAAGTTAGAAAAGAAAGACTCTCAGGCCCATGTTTAGCCAAAGAGATACTTTATTAAAGCCAAGTGGTTACAGAAGAAGCAAAGCTGGATCTGGAGTCTTTGCACTCAAAACAAATTGTTAAGTTTCCCTTGTTCCCCTCCACCTTCCTGGTTATCGAAGAGTGTCCCATTAGGTGCTACAAATTGTTTGGGTCTCTGTCTTTGCAGGCTGGATGGTTCTGCATTTGTTGGCTTGACCTTGGAACGGTCGAGGCGATGCATAGTTTCGATTCCTCATTCTAACCCTCCCCTTATTCCATGGTTGTCCTACACAGTGGTTGTTGCAATTTTTACTTTGTATGTTGTAGATGTCTCTCTCTCTTTTTTTTTTTCTGGGGTTGCTGGGTCTTTTGGTTTGCTTAGGAAGTTTTGAAGGACTTTAGTTGGCTTGTGTGCTATACTGATTCCATGTGGTTACAGTAGTCTCTTGGTGGTCTCTGAGATATTTCTCTACTAGCAACAGAATACCTTATGCCACCAGGCTTGAAATTATAGGCTTAGACAATTTAGAACTACGCCACCTTTGGTCCGACCTAAGTATAGTACATAACATTATCTCTTGCAATGTCTTACCCGTCAATGACTACTTCAGGTTCAACAGCAACAATACAAGAGCAACCAACAGATACAAACTCAATGTAAACGGCACCAAACTTGATTGCAAGTAATACGACTTCAGCAATAGAGTGGTCAATGCCTGGAACACACTACCTGACTCTGTTATTACATCCTCAAACCCCCAAAATGTTAACCTTAAACTGTCTACTGTGGACCTCACTCCATTCCTAAGAGGCCTGTAAGGGGGCGTGCATAAGCGCACCAACATGCCTACCGTCCCTGTCCTAATGTTCCTTTTCTTCATATCCAGTCATAAGATTTTAGTTTCAGGACTAGTTTGTCATAGAATAATAACAACAACAACAACAATAACAACAATAACAATAGTAATAACAACAACAACAATAATAATTGAAATAATTATAATAATTGAAAAAGTCACCAGGTATCAGGACTTGAGAATCGGACTGCATAGACTCTGGCATAAACCAGTGCAGGTGGTTCAAGTGGTAATCGGCACACTGGGTGCTGTGCCTAAAGACCTAGGCGAGCACTTAAAAACAATTGGTGCTGACAGGATCGTCATAGGTCAGCTGCAGAAGGCCACCTTACTGGGATCTGCTCGCATAATCTGCCGATACATCACACAGTCCTAAACGGTTGGGAAATGTTCGACTAGTGATTTGTGATACAAAACCCAGCATAGTTATCTCATTTGCTGTGCATACCATCATTTTTGTGTATAATAATAATAATAATGATAATAATAATAATAGATGTGGCTCAATTAATGCATGGATTCTGAATGAGGTAACTTCAACTCTTCCAGATATTTACCTTTCAAGAAGACATCCATGCCTGAGTTAAATTCTGCAGCTGGGACCATCAGCTAACTCTCCAAGTCTTCTTTTAAGTATGACGGATGAACAAATACATTTTTCTAACCATCTCGTAAAGTCGAATCTCTGCAGCCCCGCAGGGCCAGTTGAGAAACACCACTGATCCATCTTCCTCAGGCAAACATTTTTTCCAGGCAGGCCCAGGCTAGTTGGAACCACGCTAGTCATTATCTCCGTAATTAACACGCACCGTGTGGGATAAAAACAAATCTCACTGCCTTGAACACACTTCAAGTAGATTTTTCCTCTGATGAAGCGAAACTTGGTGAAATGGATTAGCCATCCACCCCCATTTGGTGAGCAAGCCTTTTTGGGTGTGCTTGAGCTAGGAAATAAGATAGATGAAGTTATTAAAGAGAATATGCAGAGATGTTAAACTTATCCAGATGTTTGGGGACTTTCCTGATCCACTCTTGACAGGTGGGAGCTCAGGGGGAGAGGAGAAAAGTATTCATGGAAAGATGGCCTTTGCTTTAATTGTCCTTTTTTAGTCTATCAGTCAGGCTACGTGATGATTTTATGGCCGAAATGATAAATGGACTGCCAGTTGCTTGAGAGACCACTGAAATTGGTGGGCTTCCCAGGAAAATACAGGAGAAGAGATTCTGTTGGTATTTGGAGTTGTAATTTTGGGGTCTCTCAGGAAGTTGGGAGTGATCTACTTCATTCTCCTCAAATCCCCCTGCCCCCCCTCCCCCCGAAGACCCCTGGGCAATTGTTCTCTTTTGTCCTCTGGAGATAAGCATGAATTCATATAGAAAAGAGAGAAGAGCAGTGGTGGGATTCAATTTTTTTTACTACCGGTTCTGTCAGCGTGGCTTGGTGGGTGTGGCACGGGAAAATCTCCAGTCAGAGGTGGGATTTGCCGGTTCTCCGAACTACTCAAAATTTCCACTACTGGTTCTCCAGAATTGGTCAGAACTTGCTGAATACCACCTCTGGAGAAGAGGCATACACCTCTCTATTCTTAATATATTTTGTGTAATGAATAAAACCCATAGAGGTGAGGAAGAGTAGAATGTTGTTTCTGTTTGACGGCAACCCAAAAAAGCCAATGCAATCCTAGATTGCATTAACAGACGGATAGAATCAAGATTATGTGAAATACTAGTACTGCTCTACAAAGCCTTTGTAGGACCACACCTAGAGTACTGCATCCAGTTTTGGTCATCACACTATAAAAAAGATATTGAGACTCTGGAAAGAGTGCAGAGAAGTAGAACAAGAATGATTAGAAGGCTGGAGGTTAAAACATACAGTGAATGGTTGCAGGAACTGGGCATGGACAGTCTAGTGAAGAGAAGAACCAGGGGAGACAGGATAGCAGTGTTCCAATATTTGAGGGGCTCCACAAGGAAGACGGGGCCAACCTACTTTCTAAATCACCAGAAGGCCAGACAAGAAACAAAGGATAGAAACTTATCAAGGAGAGATCCAACCTAGAACTAAGGAGAAATTATCTGACAGTGAGAACAATTAACCAGTGAAACAGAAGTTGCCTTCAGAAGTTGTGGGTGCTTCATCATTGGAAGCTTTTAAGAAGAGATTGGATAACCATTTTTCAGAAACACTATAGGTCTCCTATAAACATTAAAAGTCTCTAAGCTTCCTTCAAACGCTGTTACTATTGAAGCCTATCAAAATTCAACCTTAGTTACCTTCAAAGTAATCACATTAGATCTAATTAACTTAAAGTCTCTATTTTTTAAAATATAGTTGCCAAGGTTGACAAATATTTAAGGGATGCAGGCAGCCCCCATCTCCACCAGTTTTGTCCCTTCAGAATCAGGGCAAGCTGTACATCGTTCTCAATATGTCCAAGTGCCACCCTTCAGATGGAAACAGGCATGATTAAAGTGGGTGTTATATCTGCTTCTGGGTGCAATCCAAGGTGTGGAGATCACCTTTAGTTTAAAGCCCTTCATGGCATGAGTCCAGGTGACTTGAGGGACCATCTGACCCCACTGAGATAGAAACTCAAGAACACGCCATCTTCTGTTGCCTATCCTATAGAGGCCCAAGATCTAGACCAGAGATCTTCAAACTTGGCAATTTTAAGACTTGTGGACTTCAACTCCCAGAATTCACAACTTTAAGTCCACAAGTCTTAAAGTTGTCAAAGTTGGAGACCCCTGGTTTAGGCTGAGTTTTTCCTGATTGGTGGGAGCAGATTATGGGCAGTGTCTGTCAATGATGGTGGTCCCTGCATCACAGCTAATGTGGAAAGATTTTGTGCAGCTGTTTGTAAATTTCAACAGGCATGTTCTGACCATAGCACCAGTTAAATATAGTACATTAATTTGATATTTGCTTTTCTTTTATGGACTGCATCAATTTTAGCCTTGTTATTTTTTTTAACTTTGATAGAACCCATCCAATTCTGATTTTATTTTGATTACTGTTTGCATTTTAGTCCACAATTGGATATACATGCTCACTACTTTCAACACATTTTAACTTTGCACGGATGGGCAAATTGGAGCCATCATTTTGATTGTTTTGATTGTTTCTATTGCTTTTACTGTCCATTTGCACTTGTCTATGACCATAATAATAAAGTTTGGACTATCTTATAAACTTTCGTAGTTATCTAATTCTGGTGGTTTCTCTCTCTCTGAATAATCTCTGAAAGGTCACTACTAATAGCTGCAGAAAGAAGGGGCATCATTTGTGAGAGCAGGGAGTTTTTAAAAAATATTTCTAAGTAATGACAGCCTTGCTATTTATTGCATTTCTTGCCATAACCAAAAACTTCAAAGTGTGTAAATTCCTCTCAGAAGTCTTAGCAAAAGGAGATCAGAGTTTAGCAGTGAAATATGCCGTTGATTTTCCTGCACCCTGAAATGTATGAATTCTATGAAATCAACTGTGGCATGCAACATGGGCTGAATTTGCAAAAAGTCCCCATAGGTGTCAGACCTGCTCCAGTTTGATCCTTTAAGGAAGAAAAACCCTCGACTCCATTTGGATGAAGTGAAAGTCACTTTTACTGAGAGATACTCATTGCATAAAATCTGAGTTTCAGTGTTAAAAGAGAAAAACTATTCCCTTCGGTTTCGTCCTCCCCCTCATGACCAATCCAAACCCAGCCAATGCGATGTCGCCTGGATGTTTTGGGAACTCCAAGGAGTTTCAGCTTTCCACACTCAGGATAAACGTCCTTGAAGATGCCTTGGTATGATCCGGTTCCCTGGTGATCTGCTTTTCCTCGGCTGTAATCCTCTCTCCCAAATTCCTACACAAGAATGCATGCGAGTTTATTGCTTATCCATTTGGTTCTCTCTCATACTTTCTCATCCCTCTGCCCAGCCTATTGATGGCAGGATGCCAGTGCAGCACCAAACCGAAGATGACGGATCTAACAATAGGCTATCAGCCTCAAGGTGTCCAATTTTTACCAGGTGGGAAATGTAAATACCAGAAGATATTTGTGATGACCCAAAGGGGCGTGGCATAAAGGCAACATAGTCAAATAAGCAATAATTTATTATCTCCAACTTTGCCCCCAATGTCCAGGTTACTTTTGGCTGGAGAAAAACTCTCCCAGAAACAGCCTTTAACTGTAGAAAATTCAGTCCAAAACAAGTAATTAAAAATCCAAACAAACCAAACTGAAGTAATTAGCTTGACAGGGCAGGAGAAGGAATTTCAGACTTGAAAACACGGCAAAACTCATACAGTTGAGAAGACGCCAGGCACACAGATAAGCCACGATGATATAAGATAATTCACGTTTGCTCCCAACAGCCTGCTGCACACAGCTTGCCTTTTTTTTTACACACTGTGTTCCCAGCTGCAGCTAATGAAGGGAATCAGGGCCCTTTCCTCCCCCGTAAGCCACGCAACCCACATTGATTGCTCCCTTCCCCGTTCCTTCCTGCATGCCCTAGGATGAAGAGGGGGTGGACCTGGGTCTTCCTCCAAATTCCCTCTGCCTTGCTCTACCTCTCCCCTGCTCTGCCCAGCTGGCCTTTGCCCTTCCCCAGTTTCTTCCACAGCCAACGGAACCACACTCCCACCCCCTGTCAGCTGTTCGGCCTCCCCTCCAAATCAGATTCTGAAAGGGGCATAACAATATTTAAAATTGGTTTATCAGCCAGTGCTATGACTACGTGCTAGCCCGTACAGGTAGTCCTTGACTTAAAACAGTTCATTTAGTCATGGTTCAAAGTTACGACGGCATTGAAAAAAATGATTTATGACTGTTTTTCACACTTACGGCCATTGCAGCTTCCCCATGGTAATGTGATTCAAATTCAGACATTCTGGCAACTGGCTCATATTTATGATGGTTGCAATGTTCAGGGATCATGTGATCCCCTTTTGCCACCTTCTGACAAGCAAAGTCAACGGGAAAGCCAGATTCACTGAATAACCGGGTTACTAAGAACTGCAACGTTACTCATTACAAATTAACAGAGTTGGAAGGGACTTTGTAGGTCATCTAGTTCAATCCCCCCCACCCAAGCAGGAGATCCTACACCATTTCTTACAGATGGCAGTCCAGTCTCTTCTTGAAAGCTTCCAGGGATGAAGCTCCCACAACTTTTGAAGGCAACTTCTGTTCCATGGGTTGATTGTTCTCCCTGTCAGAAAATTTCTCCTTATTTCTAGGTTGAATCTCTCCTTGTTCAGTTTCCATCCATTGTTCCTTGTCAAGGAACAATGGGTGCTTTGGGAAATAACTTGACCCCCTTCCTCTCTGTGATTCTAAATGAATCACTTAACAACTGCAGCAAGAAAATGGGGCAAAATTCACTTGAGAAATATCTCATTTAGCAACAGAAATTCTGGGCTCAGTTGGGGTTGTACGTCAAGGATTACCTGTCTTGACTGCAAGCTCTTCCTTCGTCATAATCAATTTCAGTGCCCACCTTGCTGAGGGTCACCCAAGCTTTTGCTTCAAAGAGGCTCATTTCCTTTGTGATAAGAGCAAACATCTGTCTCTGCCAACCCCAGGACTGAACAAGTCTTAGCAGCCCCAGAGATGGAGGTTTATCTGTTGAATGATAGCCTTTATTTCAGAGATCTCTCTGAGCACCTGGAGACTGAGAGGACTTGGCTGCGGAAGCAGGTGAAGATTGAAGAGAGGAGCTTTGATCTCTTCCACAGGTGCATGAAAGGGAGGGGGAAGAGGTGAGCCAGGGAGCAACTCCTCAAGAGCAGCAAAACTTCGGAGCTTTTCTGAGACACAGTTTCAATGGGACACATAGCAATAACCCTTAGACTTACATACAGCTTCACAATGCTTTGCGGTCCTCTCTAAGCAGAGTCAGCCTCTTGCCCCCCAACAATCTGGGTCCTCATTTTACCGACCTTGGAAGGACGGGATCGAACTCCTGGCAGTGAGCAATGAATTAGCCTGAAAATACTGCCTTCTAGTTTATTTTAAATTTTTTAGAAAAGACTACGGGTGAACAAATCAGCCAAGATCGGATTCAAATCACCCATGTGATTTGGTTTAAACAGTCAATTGCATTTGATCAATGCGTGTAAAGAGGTATAAAAGCCCCTCGGATCTTTGGATCGATACAAAGTCTCCTGGCTCAATTAAAGAATGCAATGGAAGCAACAATTTGGATCAAATTCCTTTAAATTAAAGCTTTGCACAGCCCCGGTAAAGACAATTCGCTTTTATAAAGACCAGTTTGGTAACTCTTCCAGTGTGAATCTTTTTCCTGATTGAAATGAAGAGCCGAATAGCTTCTCTTCCAAAAGTGCTTGATTCCTATTTTGGCTGAAAAGAACAAAGAAATAACAGAGTTGGAAGGGATCTTGGAGGTCTTCTAATTCAACCTCCCACTTGTGTAGGAGACCCTATGCCATTTCAGACAAGTGGCTGTCCAGTCTCTTCTTGAAAGCCTCCAGTGATGGAGGACCTACAACTTCTGAAGGCAAGAGGTCCCACTGGTTTATTGTTCTCACTGTCAGGAAATTTCTCCATAGTTCTAGGTTGTTTCTCTTCTTGGTTAGTGCCCATCCATTGCTTCCTGTCTTGACTTTTGGTCCTTTGGAAAATAGCTTGACCCCCTCGTCTTTCTAGAAGCCCAAATATTGGAACACTGCTACCATTTCTCCTTTAATCCTTCTTTCAGTTAGAAGTAGGACACAGTCTAAAAATCTGGGGAAGGAGCCAGAATTCAAGCTGAGATTGAAATAAGTGAGCAAATAAAGACCGAACTTGAATGAGTTCAGTTTTCAAAGAATTGATGAAACTCCATCCCTGAAATACTCATCACATCTGATGATGTTCAGGCTGAATTTCTATATTTAGTTGTTGAGCGATCCTGGAGTTTCAGATAGTAGAAGAAGGAAAATATTTTCAAATAGGAAGGAATGGAGGGAACACAGAATTTCAGGTCAGTGAGACTTAAAACTGGGAAGTGATAGAGCTGATCTGTATTCACTCCTGGAAAACATTGGGTCGATGGCCTGAAATCAGCATGGATTTGTCAAGAAGGCCTTACCAGATTAAACTTGATTGCATTTGAGAAAAAAATCCATCTCTAGGCTCATGTTAAATGTTATTCCTGATGATACCTGCATTACACCAAGAAGTTTGCAGGAGCCTGAATGCACATATCCTTAACTGGCAACATTTTGAGGTAGACCAAGGAACAGACTGCACAATAACTATTGTAATTCCGCTTTATTGGGTTGGGTTTAATAACAGAACCTTGAAACTGTATCAGAGATTCTCTTCCTTCACTCTTAAATTAAAAATAATTGAGGTGGGGCTGTCTGATCTTTTTCTTATTTCTCCCTTTTCAAGATCTAAGCTGGCGTTTACTTAATGGCTGTTGAATTCCTACTTCAAAGCTATCTCCATCCTCCCCTGCATTATCACTGCATGCAAGCCCAGCCTTACAATTTGATTCAGATGGAAGAGTTACTCTCATGACAGGCCAGGACAGGCAGTGAGATATGGGCAAGTACCTCTAAAAAAACAAAAAAGAAGAACAAAACCAAACTTTACTCAGATCAGCTGCAAAAAACGAAAAAGCAGCTGAGAGATAGTGAGTCATCCCAGTTTTGCAGCTGTTAAAACCTTGTTGGTGGTGAGGACAGAAAGGAAGCACCGATAGTTCAGGGTTGTTATTCATTCTCTTGCTGTGTGCGTGTTTATGAAAAAATGTAGCAGAACTGGAGAATTTAAATTGACTGCAAGGATGCAATTTCTTACATGCTGGAGGGATTTTATTTATTTATTTATTTTATTTATTTATAAAATTTTTATACCGCCCTTCTCCCTAGGGACTCAGGGCGGTGTACAGCCAATCCAAACCCCGACAATGATACAAAAGTTAAAAAGAAATTAAATTGAATATTTGGCCGAATATAAAAAGCCCACCCCACCCCCTTAAAACCCCCAAATTAAAATTACTAAAAAGCAATGGAGACAAATTAAGACCCTCTCTCAGCCCAGGCCGGCCTGCTCGAAAAGCCAGGTCTTCAGCGCGCGCCTGAAGGACCTCAGGTCCATGTCGGTACGCAGTTCCGGTGGCAGAGTATTCCAGAGGGCAGGGGCCGCCACAGAGAAGGCCCTACCCCTCAGGACCGCCAGGCGACACATGGCAGCCGACGGAACCCGGAGAAGGCCCTCCCTGTGTGCACGCACTGGCCTGCTGGAGATCACCGGTAGGATGCGGTCCTGTAGGTAACCTGGCCCAGTGCCATGGATCGCCCTAAAGGTCAGAACCAGAACCTTGAAGCGAACCCGGAGAGCCACCGGCAGCCAATGCAGCTCGCGCAGGAGAGGCGTCACGTGGGCGCTACGCGACGCCCCCATGATCACCCGCGTGGCCGCATTCTGCACCAGTTGGAGTCTCCGGGTGCTCCCCGCAGGGAGCCCCATGTAGAGGGCATTACAATAGTCCAGGCGAGAGGTGACAAGGGCCTGAGTGACCGTGCGCAGGGCGTCCCGATCCAGAAAGGGCCGCAACCGGTAGATCCGACGGATCTGATGAAATGCCCCCCTGGAGACGGCCGCGACATGGTGTTCAAGCGACAGCCGCACATCCAGGAGGACTCCCAGATTGCGAGCCCTCTCTGTGGGGGGCAAAATTTCCCCCCCAATAGCCAGCGACGGAGTCAACTGGCTATATCGGGGCGCCGGGAACTACAGCCACTCGGTCTTGGATGGGTTGAGCCGGAGCCTGTTCCCGCCCATCCAATCCCGCACGGCCTCCAGGCACCTGGACATAGCCCCCACAGCATCGTTGTGTATAATCTAAAACAAGATTCCCCTTTCTATGATAAGATAATGCAGGTGGAAAGGCTTTGAGAGATCATATCAGCCAGCTTTCTACTCAGTGTAGAATCTATAATATTTAAGAATAATAACAGAATTGGAAGGGACCTGGAGGTATTGTAGTCCAAACCCGCTGCTCAAGCTGGAGACCCTATACCAGTGGTGGGATTCAAAAATTTTTTTTACTACCGGTTCTGTGGGTGTGGCTTGATGGGCATGGCAGGAGAAGGACACTGCAAAATTCCCATTCCCTCCCCACCAGTGGTGGGATTCAAACTTTTTTACTATCGGTTCTGTGGGCATGGCTTGGCATGGATTGGTGTGCATGACAGGGGAAGGATACTGCAAAACTTCCATTCCCACCCCACTCCTGGGAGAAGGTTACTGCAAAATTCCCATTCCCTCCTCACCCCACTAACCTGCTTTCGAGCTCCATTCTCCTGTGCAGGGCAACAAAAAAACATCCAGCCAATCAGCTGGGACTCGGGAGGCAGAGAATAGATGGGGCGGGGCCGTCCACTACCGGTTCTCCAAACTACTCAACATTTCTGCTACCGGTTCTGCAGAACTGGTCAGAACCTGCTGAATACCACCTCTGCTCCCCACCCCACTAACCTGCTTTCCAGCTCTGTTCTCCCATGCAGGGCAACCAAAGAAGACCCAGCCGATCAGCTGGGACTCAGGAGGCAGAGAATAGATGGGGTTGGTGGGGCCAGTCAGAGGGGGCATTTGCCAATACTCCAAATTACTCAAAATTTCCGCTACCGGTTCTCCAGAACTGGTCAGAGCCTGCTGAACAGCACCTCTTCCCTATACCATTCCAGAATAACTGAGAAAAAGAATTGGAAGAGACCTTGGAAGTTTTCTAGTCCAACCCTCTGCTCAAGCAGGAGACTATATTATTTCAGAGAAGAAGCTGTCCAGTCTCTTGGTGAAAGCCTCCAGTTAGGGAGCACCTACAACTTCTTAAAGCAAACCGTTGCTACTTAATTGTGCTCACCGTTATAAAATTTCTAGTTGATGTCTATTACTATCAGGAAGTTTGTTAATATTTAGTCTGAATCTACTTTCCTATTGTTTTAACCCTTTGGTTCTGATGTTGACCTTTGCTGAAAGGATGGACAAGTTTGACTTCTATTTGATAACCCCCTGAAGATGTTCTCCTATTTCCCCCTCAATCTGAACTGAAGAAGCTTCTTGGGTAAGAAGTGAAACGTCTTCAAGAAAAAAGAAAGAAAGCCCAGTTGCCTTTTGAAAACGCACCTCTGGGACAACCAGGACCTGGATGGCTGAGCATCTCCATAGAGTCCCCCAATCTTCTCTTCTGAACAATAAATATTAGTTCCTCCTAGAATTGGTGTGTCATGCCCCTGGTGGAGGCCGACTCTGAGAGAGAGGAGGAACAGACTACAGGGCGTGGAAGTGTGGCTCTGGAGGAGGCTGGAGAAGGGCCGAGGCCGGCTGAGTAGTCAGAGGAGGACCCAGGCCCATCCCCTCTCTCTCCTAGGGCACACAGGAAAGAGGATAAGGGAGAGACGTGGTCTACCCGGGAGGAGAGGGCCTTGATCCTCTTCATGGGCTGCAGCTGTGAGAACTGCATAAGAGTTTGGACCTGTGTTCTGGCACACGCTGGAGACAAAGGGTGTTTTATTTTGGTTTGAGGTTTATCTTGGTTGGCGTTCTTCCAACAGACTGTGCCTTCTTATCTCCTTGAATTTGCTAAATACTTCTCCTGTCCCATTGTGGAAATTTCATCATTGTAGTTTGTTTTTTATTTTCACCTCTATCTGCTCATTAAATTTGGACTGTATTGCTTTCTTTTGAAGACTATTTTTGAGTACGTTTTATCTCCAACTGAGAATTATTGAACAGTGGGGCCAAGCTGGAGGCATTAAAGGACATTTATTTACGTTTTGGATTTTGTTATGTTTGTGGTACACTCCGGGTCATCACATAGTGTCCTGGGGTTACGTGATCCACTTTTTGCGACCTTCTGGGAATAAAATAAATGGAGAAACCATTCACTTAACAAACGTCGGCAAAACTCCTTAAAAACCAAGTTACCTAGGAGCTTGCTCTTCCTGTGACCAACATCTGTGAACTATCCTTAAATATCATATTTCGATTCTTACTATGTTACAGAGCACCTGATTATGACATCGAACATGTAAACAAGCTAAATTCACTACTAACATGGGCAACATTCTGTCCACACGCTTTTATCTTTCTTGATGACTTCAATCTACCTCACATTAACTGGACCCTAAACGAATGTAAACTGAACCCATACATGCAACCTTCTACAATGCTGTAACAAATCTGGGACTGGAACAACTAGTAACCAACAATACTAGGCTTAACAACTGCCTTGATCTCATCTTCTGCAATAGTTTAAATTTAATTTACAGAATACAAACTAAAGAACCTTTTTTCAACAGTGATCAATAAGATTGACTTTTGTCTCAACATACGCCCACACAAAAATCATCAGAATGATGTAATCCCCAATTATAACTTAAAAAAAGGCAACTATGATCTTATAGACAACTATCTCTCATCCCTTGATTGGCAATCTCTATTCACTGGATGCAATACTGTTGAAGACCATTACAACATATTTTTACTTGAAGTCCAAAGAGTCATCAAAGTATATGTACCAATAACAACTCCCAAAACAAAAACAAAAAAAACAAATTACCCATAACAATAAGTTAGCTTCAATCCAAAAAGAGATCACTCTGGCGGAAAAACAAATCTGGTCACGTTGCCAACTTCAAAAGCTGATACAAAAATTTATGGCACCAGATAAAGACTGAATGCACCAATTATCACATTAAACAAGAGGAAAACCTCCTATGCACCAATTCCATCCGTGCTTTTTACAATTTTGTAAACAATAAACTAAAAGACTCAAGGTCCACCCCACCCCTAAAAGAAGCAAATGGTAAAGACTGCAACGATGACACCATTAAAGCCAACCTCTTTAACACATTCTTTGGCTCAGTATTACATATCGATTTTACAGAAGACAATGTTGAAAAAGCACCATGCAATCTAAAACCATCTTTATCTATTGAACCGGATGGAATATGTGCCTACTTCTTAAAAAAGCTATCCACTGCCATAGCTGAACCTCTAAGCATAATCTTTGAAAAATCTTTCAGGACCAGCTCCTTGCCTAACCTATGGTCACAAGTCACGGTCATCCCCATCTTCAAAAAGGGAGACCCCAGCCTAGTTGAAAATTGTGCTGCATCACCTGTAAAGTCATGGAATCAATTATTAACCAATCCATTATCTTCCACTTAGAGACAAACAAACAACTCTCTAATAAACAATTTCAGAAAAAAACTATCCTGTAATCTGCAACTTTTACACTACAAAAACATATGGACTACACAACTCGATCAGGGCAAAACAATAGATACAATCTACATAGACTTCTCTAAAGCCTTTGAATCAGTGGTACATGACAAACTACTCCTACAACTAAAATCTTATGGTATCTCTGGACAACTGCATAATTGGATAGAAGCATTCCTGTCAAAAAGACAACAAATGGTCAAAATTGGGAATGTCCTATCAAATTCTGTACCTGTCAATAGTGGTGTCCCCCAAGGCAGTGTTCTAGGACCAACTCTCTTCATCCTCTACGTAAATGACCTCTGTGATCATATTAAGAGCAACTGCGTTCTCTTCGCTGATGATGTAAAGCTGTTCAATACCACAGACAATACTGCTACCCTTCAAAAAGATCTTGACTATGTATCAGAATGGTCAAACAAATGGCAACTTCAAATCTCAACAAATAAATGCCCTGTCTTTACATATTGGCAAAAAAAAAATCAGAAAATAAAATACAAGCTGAATAATCAAGACCTTGTTGATGATCCAAGCTCTGTAAAAGTCCTTGGAATACTCATCTCTAATGATTTAAGTGCTAGAGCCCACTGTAACTACATAGCCAAAAAAGCATTAAGAGTTGTTAACCTAATTCTATGTAGCTTTTTCTCTGGTAATATCACACTACTAAGTAGAGCATACAAAACATTTGCTAGACCAATACTCGAATACAGCTTATCAGTCTGGAACCCACATTACATATCTGATATTAACACAGTTGAGAAAGTCCAGAAATATTTCACAAGAAGAGTTCTCCACTCCTCTACTCGTTGCAAAATACCTTATGCCACCAGACCTGAAATTCTAGATCTAGAAAACCTTGAATTATGCCGTCTTTGGTCTGATCTAAGTATGGTATATAAAATCATACATTGCAATGACTTACCTGTCAATGAATACTTCAGCTTCAACCATAACAACACAAGAGCACACAATAGATACAAACTCAAGGTTAACCGCACCAAACTTGATTGCAGGAAATACGACTTCAGCAACAGAGTGGTCAATGTCTGGAATACTCTACCTGACTGTGGTTTCTTCTCCAAAGCCCAAAAGCCTTAACCTTAGACTGTCTACTATTGACCTCACCCCTTTCCTAAGAGGACTGTAGGGGGCGTGCATAAGCGCACCAACATGCCTACCGTCCCTGTCCTATTGTTTCTTTTATTTTTCTTATATTTCATGTATTCATAACTATGTATATACTTATACCTATTATCTTGTAAGCGATTGACAAATCAAATAAATAAAAAAAAAAATGGGGCAAAACTCACTCAACACATTTCTCACTTAGCAACATAAATATTGAGCTCAGTTGTCATTGTACATTGAAGATCACTTGTATCGTGAAGCTGGATCAATGGATAGAAACAAGGCAAAGGAACTTCAACAGGACAAATGCAAGCTCCTCTTTTGGACAGGGAAAAAAAAATCAAACCACACCTAGAATATTACATCCCGCTCTCAACAGGCATTTTAGGAATGGCATTGATCTGCTGGAAAGTCTCATGAGCTGAGCTGCCCAGATGGGAGGACAAATGTCCAAATATCAAATGGAGGGATTGGGTTTGTTTAGCCTGGAGAAGACAAGACTGTAGGGAGACATAGTAGCTCTCTCCAAACATTTAAAGGGCTATTGATGGGCCAGAGATGTTCAAAACTGTTTCCAAAAAGGGGGAAAAAGTAATGGACTTAGAATGTTAGGATAGAGTGCCAGGAAGGAGATTTTTGGCAATACTCTTATCAGGAATCTCCTAATGGTAAAAACTAGAACTGGCTGCCTTGGGAGATGGTGGATTCTTCTTCCCCAGCGATGGTTTAAGACAGGATGAATGACCATCGATCACTTTTGCTGCTATTACATACTCCCCAGCACTGGTCAAGAGCTTGGACTGGATGATAGAATAGAATAACAAAGTTGGAAGGGACCTTGGAGGTCTTCTAGTCCAACCCCCTGCTTAGGCAGGAAACCCTACACCACTTCAGACAAATGGTCATCTCATCTCTTCTTAAAAACTTCTAGTATTGGAGCATTTACAACTTCTGGAGGGAAGCTGTTCCACTGATCGATTGCTCTAACTGTCAGGAAAATTACTTACTTAGAACTAAGTAGTCAATGACTACTTCAGCTTCAACACAACAGATATAAACTCAATGTAAACTGCTTCAAACTTGTTTGCAGAAAGTACGACTTCAGAGTGGAATGCACTACCTGACTCTGTTGTCACCTGCTCAACCCCCACTCCTTTAACCTCAAACTAACCACTATTGAGCTCACCCCATTCCTAAGAGGTCTGTAAGGGGCTTGCATAAGTGCACCATTGTGCCTCCCGTCCCTGTCCTATTGTTCCCATTTATTCATACCTATTTCCTGTATTCTTACTTATGTTTATTCTTATACCTATTATCTTGCATGACAAATCAAATCAATAAATAAAAAATACAAACAAATAAGTTACTTCTCTCCTTGATTAGCTTCCACCCATTGCTTCTTGTTCTGCCCTCAGGTGCTTTGGAGTATAGCTTGACTCCCTCTTCTTTGGGGCAGCCCCTGAGATATCTGAACACTGCTATCATGTCTCCCCTGATCCTTCTCTTCACTAGACTAGTCATGCCCAGTTCCAGAAACAGTTCTTCATATGTTTTAGCATCCAGTCCCTTAATCATCTTTGTTGTTATTCTCTGCACTCTTTCTAGAGTCTCAACATCTTGTTTACATCATGAAGACCCAAACTGAATACAGTATTCCAAGTGTGGCTTTACCAAGGCTTTATAAAGTGGTATTCACACTTCACGTGATCTTGAAGATCATTTCCAATTCTTCTGTTCCATGATTTAGATTCTGTAATAAATGCATTGTGCGCCATTCTGTGTGTTGACATGGATGAGGCTGCGAGTTTTATTCCAAAATGACGTTGGGGTCTCTGCCAGCAGAATCAGTTTAGCAATCTAGTTTTATTATAGAATGCTGGACATATTAGGAATAGAAATTTGGCCAGGGAAAACAGGAAAATGCAGGGCATGGTTGCCTTCAGGTCAGTGGTGGGATTCAAAAATTTTTACTACCAGTTCTGTGGGCATGGCTTGGTGGGCATGGCTTGGTGGGTGTGGCAGGGGAAGGATACTACAAAATCCATCCCCCACACCACTAATCTGCTCTCCAGCTCGGTTCTTCTGGCAGGGCAACCAAAGAAGACCCAGCCGATCAGTTGGGAGTCAATGGGAGGCAGAGAATAGATGGGGGCACTTCAGGTAGTGCTAAATGTGGATTAAGTTCTGGTAACATCCAAGACAGGGAGGGATAGCAAGTTTGGAGGGGTTAGGAGGAATTATGAGAATCTGGGATCAATTAAAGCATCACTCCATATGAAGTTGCCAAAACAGAAAAATGACTTGGAGTCAAGAATGAAGATGGATGCAAAACCATTTAACTGCAGTTCCTTTTTACAGGGAGAGCAATACTGGAATTGCTTGAATAGCTCTCGCTTTTGTGGGTGGTTTGTTTGGAAGGTTTTTTGCAATATTTTTTGCTAATCATTTAGAATGTAGAATGGAGCAGGGGAGAATCTCTAGTCCAACTCTGCAGGAAAAAACAACAAATCTAATGTCCTGCTCACTAAGCCGAACCAAAAAAAAAAAAAACAACTTTGTGTGTTTAAAGGTCACCTCCAACGTTGACTATAAAACTTGCAGATAAATGTCACAAACTGTTGATGTTATAAGATTTATATTTTTTGTCTGTCTTTTTAAAATTATAAAAGATTAAATAAAGTTTATTTTTTTAAAAAAACTTGAAGATTACAGATTAACAGAGTTGGAAGGGATTTTGTAGGTCATCTAGTCCAACCCCCAGCCCAAGCAAGAGACCCTACACCATTTCTAATAAATGGCAGCTTAATCTCTTCTTGAAAGCTTCCAGGGATGAAGCTCCCACAACTTCCGAAGGCAACTTCTGTTCCATGGGTTGATTGTTCTCACTGTCAGGAAATTTCTCCTTATTTCCAGGTTGAATCTCTCCTTGATCAGTTTCCATTCATTATTCCTTGTCTGGCCTTTGGGTGCCTTGGAAAATAGCTTGACCCCTTCCTCCTCTGTAGCAGCTCCTCAAATAGTGGAAGGCTGCTAAACTGTCTCCCCTTGTCCTTCTCTTCCCTAGACTAGTGAAGCCCAGTTCCTGTAACTGTTCATTTTATGTTTTAATCTTCAGTCCCCTGCACTCTTTTTAGAGTCTCAACATTTTTTTATAGTGTAGTTACCAAAACTGAATGCAGTATTCTAGATGTGGTCTTACTAAGGCTTTATTTATTTATTTTTATTTTATTTATTTTGTCAAGCAATTATAAGATAACAGATATAAGTATAAACATAGTTATGAATACATGAAATGGGTACTGTACATATAAGAAAAATAAAAAGAAACAATAGGACAGGGACGGTAGGCACATTGGTGCGCTTATGCATGCCCCTTACAGACCTCTTAGGAAAGGGGTGAGGTCAATAGCAGACAGTCTAAGGTTAAAGTTTTGGGGGTTTGGGGAAGAAACCACAGAGTCAGGTAGAGTATTCCAGACATTGACCACTCTGTTGCTGAAGTCGTATTTCCTGCAAGCAAGTTTGGTGCAGTTTACCTTGAGTTTGTATCTATCGTGTGCTCTTGTACTGTTATGGTTGAAGCTGAAGTATTCATTGACAGGTAGGACATTGCAATATATAATTTTATGTACTATACTTAGATCGGACCGAAGGCGGCTTAGATCTAGGTTTTCTAGATCTAGAATTTCAAGTCTGGTGGCATAAGGTATTCTGCAATTGGTACAGGAGTGGAAAACTCTTCTTGTGAAATATTTCTGGATTTTCTCAACTGTGTTAATATCACGTATTACGTAATGCAGGTTCCAGACTGATGAGCTGTATTCAAGTATTGGTCTAGCAAATGTTTTGTATGCTCTAGTAAGTATTGTGATATTACTAGAGAAATGGCTACACAGAATTAGGTTAATAACTCTTAATGCCTTTTTGGCTATGTAGTTACAGTAGGCTCTAAGCATTTAGATCATTAGAGATGAGTACTCCAAGGTCCTTGACAGAGTTTGGATCATGAACAAGGTCTTGACTATTCAGCCTGTATTTTATTTTCTGTTTTTTTTTTTTTGCCAATATGTAGGACAGAGCATTTATTTGTTGAAATTTGAAGTTGCCATTTGATACATAGTCGAGGTCTTTTTGAAGGGTAGCAGTATTGTCGGTGGTGTTGAATAGCTTTACATCATTGGTGAAGAGAATGCAGTTGCTCTTAATATGATCACAGAGGTCATTTATGTAGAGGATGAAGAGAGTTGGTCCTAGAACACTGCCTTGGGGGACACCACTATTGACAGGTACAGAATTTGATAGGACATTCCCAATTTTGACCATTTGTTGTCTGTTTGACAGGAATGCTTCTATCCAGTTATGCAGGTGTCCAGAGATACCATAAGATTTTAGTTTTAGGAGTAGTTTGTCGTGTACCACTGAATCAAAGGCTTTACAGAAGTCTATGTAGATTGCGTCTATTGCTTTGCCCTGATCGAGTTGTGTAGTCCATATGTTTTTGCAGTGTAAGAGTTGCAGATTGCAGGATAGTTTTTTTCTGAAACCAAATTTTTTATTAGACAGTAGGTTGTTTGTCTCTAAGTGGAGGATAATGGATTGGTTAATAATTGATTCCATGACTTTACAGGTGACGCAATATAAAGAGATTGGTTTGTAATTTTCAATTAGGCTGGGGTCTCCCTTTTTGAAGATGGGGATGACTGTGGCCAGTGACCATAGGTTCGGCAAGGAGATGGTCCTGAAGGAGTTTTCAAAGATTATGCTTAGAGGTTTGGCTATGGCGGTGGATAATAGCTTTTTCAAGAAGTAGGCACATATTCCATCCAGGCCAATAGACAGAGAATGTTTTAGATTGCATAGTGCTTTTTCAACATTGTCTTCTGTAAAATCGATATGTATTAGATCATTGTAGTTGTCAGCGGTTCAACTAGGAAATACTGGGCATGATCCATTGTTGTTTATGGTTAGGATTGGTTTTTGCAATGGTGTTTATTGTATGAATGAATATACGTTTGCTGGACTCATTTTTGCAAACAATTCTGCAAAATTTTGGGGCCACAGAGCCATCATTGTATTTGCACTCAGGGCCATCTCTAGTTATTTCAATGATATCTTCAGGAGAGATGTTTGTTGTATTTGAGTTGCTTATGATATTGCAACCTTTGGTTATGTCGTTATAGTATGTCTGTTGATTCATATTTAGCTGGTTGTCCACTAAGACTCCAAGATCCACTCTCACAGTTACTGTTATTAAGCCAGTTTATATATGTTCTTTTGGTTTTTCTTGCCTAAGTGTAGGACTTTACTTTTCTCTTCATTGAATTTCATTTTGTTAGATGTGGCCCAGTTTTCTAGTCTGTCAAGATCCATCTGGATCTTCAGCCTATCTTCTTGGGTGTTGGCTATTCCTGCCAGCTTAGTATCATCTGCAAATTTGGTAAGTTCCCCTTCTATTCCCTCATTTAAATCATTAATGAAGATATTGAAGAGTCCTGGGCCTAAGACGGAATCTTATGGCACCCCACTGCTTACTTCCCTCCATGTAGACTTAGACCCTTTAAGAACTACTCATTGAGTATGGTTTGTCAGCCAGTTACACACCCCAGAGGTCAGAACAGGGAAACCTATAACATATATTCACACATGTTCTACACAGACACGCATGCTACCAAAGTACTGATGCTGGTATCCCAAACATGCTAACATCCCCCTCTAGTGGAAATTCTGATTCCATTCTTGTTAAACTATCTTTACTTGGCTTCTTTCTGGACAAACTTGTTTCTTGGGGACAGGCTGTAATTACATGTGCTCTGATGCCTGAGCAGTCCCTGCATCATCAGCAACCGACCCACAATTGACTGTAGAAAATGAATAATAGAAAAGAGTAGTAGAAATTGTCTCTGTGTGAATAGAAGTTTAAATTGAGGATGAGGTAACAAATGGTAGCATAAACGCTTCAGTTCCACTCTCGATAAAACCTGAAACTTGCATTCAGTATCTTTTTGGGGGCAACTGTAGAAAAAGAAAAGAGGAGAAGAGAAAAGAAGAAAGATGAGACGAGATGAAAGAGAGGAGAGGAAAGGAGAGGAGAGAGGAGGGGAGGGGAGAGGAGAGGAGAGGAGAGGAGACAAGATGAGATGAGAGAAGAAAGGAGAGGAGAGAAGGGAAGGGAAGGGAAGGGAAGGGAAGGGAAGGGAAGGGAAGAGCCAGGCATTCTTCAAAAGGGAAGATAAAAGGGTTGATTCCAGATTATTACATTTTTTAAATTCTGTTTCGATAAACAAAGTTGCACATAAGCATGTATTCACATTTGCAGAAAGATGTAAAAAACACAGAATAACAGAATTGGAAGGGACCTTGGAGGTCTTCTAGTCCAACCTTCTGCTCAGGCAGGAAACCCTAAACCACTGTGGACCAACGGTTGTCTAATCTCTTCTTAAAAACCTCCTATGCTGGAGCACCCACAACATTCCACTGGTTAATTGTTCTAACTGTCAGGAAATTTCCCCTTCCTTCTAGTTGCTTCTCTCCTTGATTAGCTTCCGCCCATTGCTTCTTGTCCTGTCCTGCTTTGGAGAATAGTTTGACTCCCTCCTCTTTGTGATAGCCCCAACACTGCTATCATGTCATCCCTAGTCTTTCTTTTCATTAAACTAAGGTTCCCCTCACACATCCGTGCTAGCTGTTCCCAGCTCTAGGGGGCAATGCTCATCTCCGTTACAAAGCCGAAGAGCCAGCACTGTCCGAAGACGTCTCCATGGTCATGTGGCCGGCATGACTAAATGCAGAAGGCGCACGGAACACCGTTACCTTCCCACCAAAGGGATCCCTATTTTTCTACTTGCATTTTTATATGCTTTTGAACTGCTAGGTTGGCAGAAGCTGGGACAAGTAACAGGAGCTCACTCCATCACGCGGCGCTAGGGATTCGAACCGCTGAACTGCTGACGTCTCTGATTGACAAGCTCAGCACCTTAGCCACTGAGCCACTGAGTCCGTCTTTAAATTAGCCATACTCAATTCCTGCAACTATCCTTCATATATGCCCTGCTCTTTTTATGTGTGTTGCTACACACACATTTAAAAGGGGGATAGCATGTGATTTACGTGGTTGTGATTGCCACCCTGATTTTTTCTCTCCTCCCTCCAAAGATGCCCTTGATCCGGCAATATAAAAATACTTAAAACATAGTAATAAAAAACAAAAGATGGCAATATATAAAATGTACCCCTGGAGTGGTGAAGTGTCAAAGCCCACGAAAGGCTGTAAATTTTTGACTGTGCCAAAGAAATGAAATAGTTATGAGGAAGCATCCAATTTTAGCGTATTTCCATTGAGTAGGCAGAAAAGATTCTTTGCACTGCAAAAATTGCTTGGAGGTGAGAGATACTTCTAATGTAATCTCCTAGATCCCCTGCATAGATTACCTGTGACTATGTAGGACAGGCAGGAAGGAAGCTAACCACCAGATTGCAAGAACACAAGTGAGTGGTTAGATGAAGAGACTCCTTGGTAACCTCACATACTGCAATGAACAATAACACACATTCAATTCTGCAGCTACTAAGATTGTTGGATGAGTAGGCACAAAAACAGCCAGGGAAGTGATTGAAGCCTGAGAAACACACCCCTTGTCAATCAACAGGTGTGCTGGTTTACCACTAGTTTTATGGGGTACTTAGGAGATGAGGACTTGGTAGAAGAGGTGGTATTCTGACCAGTTCTGGAGAACCAATAGCAGAAAATTTGAGTACTTTGGAGAACCGGCAAATCCCACCTCTGATTGGCCCTGCCAACCCCATCTCTTCTCTGCCTCCCATTGAGTCCCAGCTGATCAGCTGGGTCTCCTTTGCTTGCCCTGCATAGGAGAACAGAGCTGGAAAGCAGATTAGTGGGGTAGAGAGGGGAGGGGGATTTTGCAGTAACCTTCCCCCAGGAGTGGGGAGGGAATGAGGATTTTGCAGTATCCTTCCCCTGTCACACCACTAAGCCATGCCCACCAAGCCATGCCATGCCATGCCATGCCACGCCCACCAAGCCACGCCCACAGAACCAGTAGTAAAAAAAAAAAAATGAATCCCACCACTGCTTGGTAGCGCAAGAAGCAACAGTCAACCGCTGACCATCAACACACCAATCAACCAACAGGAAGGCACCAAAGAAATACTACACATAGAATAGCTTAAAGGCTAAACTCACCCAGATCAGATCCTGCAGAAAAGATTCTGAGTTTTTGATCATTTTAACAGAAAAAACACACACGAGAAAGCTCATCAGCCTTTACCAGCCCTTATTTACTTTGCAAACACTAGATGGTAGCACAGCCTCAGCCTAATTTTCACGGCAAACCAAAAAAAACACATAGAACTACCACAACGCTCCTCAAAATCCTGGCACAAATCCAGAAGGATTCCCCCCACCCCGCCCCAGTTTGCTATTTCAGCACAAGGGTGTGGAGATATGAAACTTTATGTTTGCTTCTTCTCAAATTCGTTACCAGCAGGGATAATTAATTATCCTGGGGGACACAGGTCTCTCCATGGGAAGGGGGGGCAAGATGTGTTGCAACATTATAAGATGAACTCCACTCATCTTGTTTGCATTGCAACACTGCACAGAAATAATCAGGCTGTCGCAGAGTTTGCATCAGGATGGAGGATTCATCACTCTGACAAAAGTTTGGCCTGTTGAAGACACCTTCGTTGGGAAATCAGTGGTAGGTTCCCTGCTGCAATTCTGTCTTTGCAGCTTTGGGTTTATTCTCCTGCAAGGCAAATAGAGGTTCCAAAGACTTTAATCTAGAACAATTAACCAGTGGAACCACTTGCCTGAGAAGTTGTGAATGCTCCAACACTGGAAGTTTTAAAAAAAGACGTTGGATAACCATTTGTCTGTAGTGGTATAGGGTTTCCTGCCTAGGCAGGGGGCTGGACTAGAACAGGGGTGGCCAACCTTTTGGACCTCAGGGACCACCAAACTCATAATTTTAAATCCCACGGACCAGAGACCCTGGGAAAATCCCCAAAAAAGTCTGCAGGAAAATCCCTCTTCCATTTTCCTACCGATCGATCGTTCTTTATTTGGGATTGCAGGATACGGCCTCCAGCTCCATTCTCAGGGAGAGACAGAGAGAAAGAGAGACTTTTGGCTTCATGCAAGGAAAGTAGCAGAAGCAGCAGAAGTCTTTCTTTCTTTCCCCCAAACTCCGCCAGAAATGAGTCTTTGCTGGTGCAGCCTCTTGGAGCAGGAGGCCTTGCAGGGTCCCAAAGTCTCATTGTCAGCTTTAAAATTCAGCTGTCACATTTTATGGAAGGGTGGGTGGGTGGAGGAAAAGTTCAAGGTTATTCTGTATGTCATATTAAGAAATTCCAGTGGCAGTAATTGGTTCTCGTGATTTATGAAGTGTAAAAGTGGAAGGAGAGAAGTGAGGAGAGAAGGTGGATTCTGTGTAACGCATGAAAAATTTTCACTTTGGGAAATTGCCTTTGACATGCCAGATCTGTTTCTAAATAAATCAGTTGGACAGAAAATGTCTCAAGAGTGATTGATATCATGGATACTTTCTGGATGCCTTACACTCATTTCTGGTGGAGTTTGGGAGAGAGAAAGAAAGACTTTTGCTGCTTTCCTTGCATGCAGCCAAAAGAAGTGGAAGAAAGAAGTGGAAAGAAGCAGCCCGGTGACCAGACGAGGCGTGTGGGCCAGTGGGGCAAGTCCCCCCCCCTCACTACCTTGTGTTGTTCGCAATACAAGCGACGCAACCCTTGTGTTCCCACGGGCCATGTGGGCAGCGCGGCCTTGTGTTCCCTCGCAGCCTGGATTAATTGCTTTGGGGGGATATTTCTCTGCAGACCACCATCATTTTCTCGCAGACCCGCAGTGGTCCCCAGCCCACTGGTTGGCAACCCCTGGATTAGAAGACCTCCAAGATCCCTTACAACTCTGTTATTCTATTCTATTCTAGCCATGTCATAACCATCATTCATAGTTCAAAAGACCCTTGGCTCTTCCTCAGTAGCATCTAACCTGAGGGGACCATTATGTGGAATTGTATTGTCCTTTTTTAAAAATTCCATCCATGTGGTTTTCTTGGTAGAGATACATAAGAATTTTTAAGTGCATTGCATGCACGGTGCATGTCTAGAGGGGGTTGGATCAAATGGTTGCAGCCATTTGTCTTGACGTTTTGGGGCCCGGATGGCAGACCAGTTAGTCAACCAAAGGGGTTGAGGAAGCCCACAGGTGGCCTGTGAGTTACTCATATCTAGGACAGAGAGAGGGGGGGTCTCCTGAGCAGCCCTCAAAAGATTGTCTTTAATTCAGTGGGGCTGAAAAATGCATCAAGAAGCACCCTTCTTTTTTGAATAGCATGAATGAACTGGAAGGGATCTTGGAGGTCTTCTAGTCCAGCCCCGTTCAAGCAGGAGAACCTATACCAAGTTATTTCAGATAAGTGACTATCTAGTCTCTTCTTAAAAACCTCCAGTAATGGAGCACCCACAATTTCTGAAGGCAAAGCTGCTCCATTGATTAATTGTCCTCCCTGTTAGGAAGTTTCTCCTTAATTCCAGGTTGCTTCTCTCCTTGATGAGTTTCCATCATTGCTTCTTGTCTTGCCTTCTGGTGCTTTGGAGAATAATTTGACCCCCTCTTCTTTATGGCAGCCCCTCAAATACTGGAATACTGCTATCATCTCATCCCTAATTCTTGTTTTCTTTAGACTTATTTTTTTAATAAGGGACTTTTTTAGGAATTGCTTTTTTGAAGCGTGATGTGATTAAAAAACCTGGACAGGAGGAGAGGGAGAAGGGAGGTTGAGAGTTATGCCCTTTCCTCTCGGCTGATTCCAAGTTCTGCATTGGGTTGGATCCAGAACCTTTTTCCTTCTTCCCGAGCTTGGCAGCCCACCCCCCCTTCCTCCCCCAACCTCTCCCTGCCAAGCACATGTCCTTGTCTGTTATGATCCCAATTTCATGCTGCTTCATGAGCCTGACGCACAAACAGCTGGCAGGAAATATCAGGTGGCAGTTCTGGAGAACTGTGAGAGGATGGGGTGGGGTGGGGTGAGAGGATGGGGTGGCACGGTGAGAGGATGGGGTGGGGCGGGGTGGCCCTGCAGGACAAGAGCCCCTGAAATGAAGCGGGGCCCTCCCAAGGTCAGAGGGCGCCTCATACAGACCGAACGGTCCAGGGGCAGAAGCAGAGCTTGGGAAAGTCAGCAGGGAAAGGGCGCTCTTGGAAAGCCGATCGATGGAGAGGTTCATCCGGCCAGGAGTGAAAAGAGCGAGACCTTGTCCCCACTTGCTATGGCCAGGAGATGGCAAGGCTGTTCTGGGATTATTCTCCCCCCCCCCCCATTTCTCTTCCTTGCAAAAATAATTGGGGGGGAGGGGAAGTGGGGGGTGGGGGGTGGGGGAGAGGAGAATCTCCAGGAATTTTTCAAATTCTTTCTTTCTTTCTTCCTTCCTTCCTTCCTTCCTTCCTTTCTTTCTCTTTCTTTTTCTTTCCTTTCTCTCTCTCTCTCATTCAATTTCTCTCTCAATTTCTCTCCCCTTCCATTTTTCTCTCTCTATTTTCTCTGTCTCTCAGTCTTGCTCTATTTCAATCTCTCCCTCTTTCTGTTTGTTTCTGTTTTTCTCTCACTTTCAGTTTCTCTCTCAATTTCTCTTTCAATTTCTCTCTCTCCCTCAATCTCTCTCTATTTCAATCTCTCCCTTTCTGTTTCTCCCTTTCTCTCTCTGTATTTCTTTCAGTCTTTTCAATTTGTCTCTCAATTTCTCTTCTCAATCTCTCTCCCTTTCAATTTCTCTCTCTCTCTAAATCTCTATTTCAATCTCTCCCTCTTTCTGTTTGTTTCTCCCTTTCTCTCTCTCTGTATTTCTCTTTCAATCTCTCTCTCTCTCACCCTGTTTCTCTCTCTCTCTCTCAATTCTTTCCCCAAAAGGTAAAAACCTCCCTTCCCTTTCCAAGTGTTCTTATGACAAGCAAAAGCTCACCCCAGGAACTTTATAGAAGCAACGTGGGGGACCTAAACAAGAATGCAAGAATAAACTTTTCTCCCCCTTCTATTTTGTACCTCCCAAATTCCACAAACTTTGGGGGCAATGCCTGTCCTGTTAGGAATCTTCCATAGTGAACTCCAGAAACCCCTAGAACAACCAGTAAGGCTGGCTGGGGAATTCTGGGAGTTGAAGTCCACCAGTCTTAAAGTCGCCCAGTTTGAGGATCCCTGACCTAGAAGAGAAATCCAAGGCCATCCAAGTCTTCTGTCACAGACTGAGCAGCTCTGCATGTACAGAATGGGGGCAGGGCGCTGTGAGGGAGAGGCACCCAGAGATGGGAGAACAGGATGTGGTCAAGATTGTGGCTCTGACTGCTTTAGCAACTGCACTTCCCCTGGGGCACTTTCCATGCTCCAACCCCAGAGCATACTGGAAGGAATGACCAATATAGCTTGTGGTTCAGGATTGGCCTCTTCGGTCAGTGGCGGAGCAGTTGGCTAGCATTGTGTCTGGACACAAAGAAAGGCTTGCCTAAATACCACACTACTCCAGGTAGATTCCTTTCTGCAAAGGCCAGCCCAACCAGGGAGATCCACCTCACATAAATCAGGCCTGTTTTATTGTCCATGAACATTTCTTATCAGGGATTTACCACTTTATAAAGCCCTAGTAAGACCCCCCCTGGAATATTGCAAGCAATTTTGGTCACCACACTACAAAAAAAGGATGTTGAGAAGTTCAGAGAAGAGCAAAACTAAGATGATCATCAAAGGCCTGGAGACTAAAACATATGAGAAACGGCTGCAGGATTTGGGTCTGGCTAGCCTAGAGAAAAGAAGAATTAGGGGTGACATTTCACCCCTTACTTGTATAAGGATTATTCTTATATTATTCGTGTTGTCCTGTGTTCTTGTATGGACTGTACCAGTAGAGACTAAACTAATTTCGTTGTATACATGATGTGCAATGACAATAAAGGCTTTGAAATTTGAACATGATAGCCGTGCTCCAGTATTTGAGGGGCTGCCACAAAGGAGGGGTGAAATTATTCTCCAAAGCACCTGAAGGTCAGACAAGAAACAATGGTTGGAAACTAATCAAAGAGAGAAGCAACCTGGAATTAAAGAGAAACTTCCTAACAGTGAGGACTAGAAGACCTCCAAGGTCCCTTCCGATTCTTTTATTCTGTTAATTCCTGCCCTAGCCCCTTCCAGGCCTCCCTTGAAGAGAATTATACCCCTCTCCAACCATTTGCCACCTCCCTTGAGTTTAAACCCTGCCAAATCTTGCAGGGCAATCCTTCCCAATTCCATGCAGAAGATCCATCCCCACATGCTCACCAAACCCCTGGCAGTTTGCAGGGCCCAACTCACACCTGACATGGGAGGAACAGCTTCCTTTATTCCCTTAATCTCCGGTGGAATTGAAGGCAGCTTGTCAGATGAAAACCTAAAAGGGGGGCGGGCGGGGGGGAGACAGCAGGAACAGCTGTGCCCAAGCGTTTCCAGAAGATGAACTCATGGACAACTGTTGAAAATAATTTTATCGGCCTGGCAGTTTAGTCGGGCCACAAGGGAATGGCTGATAAAGACAAGAAAGCTGCTCCCAATGGAAGCTGCAGGGCTACAAAGATGGGAACAAGGAACTCTGGCGCAGGAGAGACATCTGTCCATCAACTGCTTGGACTACAGACTCTCTAGGGTACGATTGATGGGTCTTTCTCCAGGGACCAAGGGAGCTTGTTTTATATATATAGAATAGAACAGAATAGAATAGACTAGAGTAGAGTAGAGTAGAGTAGAATAGAATGTATTGGAATGAAGAATAGAATAGAATGTATTGGAATGAAGAATAGAATAGAATACAATAGAATAGAATAGATGGATGGAATGGGATGGGATAGAATAGAAGGGAATAGAACAGAATATGGGAATAGAATAAAATATGGGAATAGAATAGAAAGAATAGAATCGGAAAGAATAGAATTATAGAATAGAATAAGGAAAGAATGAAAAAAATAGAATAGAATGAAATTAGGAAAGAATAGCATAGAACAGAACAGAATAGGAGAATATAAAATGGAATAGAATAAAACAGAATATAGAATAAAATAGGAATAGAATAGAATTAGGAAAAAATGAAAAGAATAGAATATAACATGGGAATGGAATGGAATAGAAAATAGAATAGAATGAACTAGAAGGGACCTCACGGAAGAGAACTCAGATGGACAAGCCTGTTTCCCCCAAATCCATAGTCAGTTATTCACTAAAAGTCCTTTCTGGGTTAAAAGTTGGCTTTGATGTTTCCTTTCTTGAACAAATTTGGCTGGGTTAAAAGTTAGGAAATTAATCAAACCTAACTTAGCAGGATGGGGGTCTGATTTTAGAGATGTCTCCAAGGCCAGCAGCTTGAAGCAGAATCAAGGGGAAATCAAATCTTGAGGGATGGAGACAGATCAGCCTCCTTCACTCACAGCTGACCCTGAGCTCATGTCTCGGGTGGAGAGACAAAAATTTCTCTCGTCAGCCACTTCCGGGTGGTGAGCCTCCAATTCTAACCACCAAGGAAGTCCCTTTGCATTAAAAGACTGTAACCTCTGTGGTTATTATCACTAAAACTTTTACCACTTCTGTGACAATAAATAAAATGTGACAGAAAATAAAATACAGGCTGAATAGTCAAAAGCTTGTTGATGATCCAAACTCTGTCAAGGATCTTGGAGTCCTCATCTCTAATGACCTAAGTGCTAGAGCCCACTGTAACTATATAGCCAAAAAGGCATCTTACGTAGCTTTTTCTCTGGTAATATTACACTACTAACTAGAGCATACAAAACATTTGCTAGACCAATACTCAAATACAGCTCATCAGTCTGGAACCCACATTATGTATCTGATATTAACACAGTTGAGAAAGTCCAGAAATATTTCACAAGAAGAGTTCTCCACTCCTCTATTCGTTGCAGAATACCTTATACCACCAGGCTTGAAATTCTAGACCTAGAAAACCTAGAACTATGCCGCCTTCGGTCCGATCTAAGTATAGTATATAAAATCATACATTGCAATGTCCTACATGTCAATGAATACTTCAGCTTCAACCATAACAATACAAGAGCACACAATAGATACAAACTCAAGGTTAACTGCACCAAACTTGATTACAGGAAATATGACTTCAGCAACAGAGTGGTCAATGTCTGGAATACTCTACTTGATTCTGTGGTTTCTTCCCCAAACCTCAAAAACTTTAACCTTAGACTTTCTATTATTGACCTCACCCCTTTCCTAAGAGGTCTGTAGGGACCTTTTAGAAGCTATTGCACTGGTTAATTTTTCTGTCAGGAAATTTCTCCTTCATTCTAGGTTGCTTCTCTCCTTGATTAGTTTCCATCTGTTGTGCTCTCTTTTGTTCTGGGGCTGTGTGAGAGAGACACACCAGCAGAGACAAGTGAAACATTTTCCATGTTTTTGGCACACCAAGCTTAAAAGATTTACCATCACTGATTTAGGCTAACCACTTTCTCTTACCCTAGGTCACCTTGCTGAATTAATGTGAAAATGAAGACGAGAGTAAAGGGTTTCTAGGGGGTTCTGCTCCCTGAGAAGAAGGATCAGACATTGACACAATACATATCATAAATGAAACAGGTGGGTAATTGCAGTCCAGTTGGTATAAGACAATAAGACATGTTACCATAAAAGAGGACCTGACCTGCGGGGCACACATTGCAGCCCTGATCAAAAGAGCCCAGCAGAGATTCTACTACCTGAGGCTTCTCAGGAAACAACAACTGAATGAAAAACTGCTGGTGACCTTTTATCACTGCACCATAGAGAATATCTTAACTTACTGAAAAAGGCTGAAAAACAGCTTCTATCCCAGGGCAGTAACTCTATTGAATTCTACTATATAATGCAACATTAATGCAACATCAGGGATGTTCAATTCACTTGTATAGAATGAGAAAGATGCGTGTTTGTGTTTTGTTTTTATACTTATAATGTACACTGAAGATGGCATTGTTTCATTGTTTGAGGTGCAATGACATTAAACTAAACAACATTTCACAGATTGTAAGTGCTAGAGGCAGAGACCTGCCTTCTTGCACTAATGGTTGCATCCTCTCTAAATATTCATTGACATATCAGCAGTTCGTCAGTAACCAAGTTACAGCAGAGAGGTTCAAAGCCTCCAAACTACAGCCTTCTCCAAGCCACCACAACTTCTGCTTTTGTTTCTTTTCTTTTCAAGCTGCATTTAAAAGAACATGTTACACCAGCCAGTAAATTGGGGGGGGGGAGGGGGGAGAGAAGATTTTTTTATTCTAGATTCCTAGACAGTATAATCAGCATTTCTGGTGATGTAATCTCATGGAAATGTCCTCCCCAGGGGCATTTCTTGAGAACCAGACATTGGGCTAAAAGAGTATTTGCCTGACTGTGTTAATGGGGAAGAAATTAAAAAGCTTTTTGGCTTTTTGAAGCTGAAAATTCTTCATCCCCATTCCAGGCCGATGTAGTATTAGCCAGCAAAGGCCCTCTCATGTAAGTTGGGGTTCTTGGCTATTTTCTGTTGCAAATTGCCTCATTCTAGATTTATTTGCCATATGCATCTCTATCTAACTTTCCTTTAAGGATTTGAAATGGCTCAAGCCATAAGGTCAGTCAACAAGGTGCCTCATGGCAAAAGGACTTCTGAAACCAGCTCTCCATACTCAGAATTGGTCTGATCTTCAAAGGATCTGGAGCAGGGCTGTTCTTAGCAGTCCAGGGTTTGCCTGCTGTGCTTTTGTTAGGATGATGAACATTTTAAATGGGATTGTAGAGATTCCATGTTATCCAGAGCTGAAGAAGCTTCTTGGATGAGGAGCAAAACATCTTCAAAAGAAAAAACAAGGGAGTCTACTTGCCTCCTGAAAAAGCACCTTTGGGACAACCATGACCTGGAGGACTGAGAATCTCTACAGAGTTTTAGCTATACAATTTGGGATAAACACCCTTGGAATGGTGTGGGAGGAGGAATGGATTTCCAGAGGAAAAAATGGCAGACTACAGGAAGCAGGAGCACCACTCAGGTGACCCTGAGGACACAGACAAACCTCCAAGTGGCCTCAACGACCCTCTAAAAGGATGCAAATGACCAGCTGCCTGCAAGGAATATAAATCCTTCCGTTCCTCACTATCCTGTCAGAGCTGAAGAAGTTCTTGGATGAGAAGCGAAATGTCTTCAAATGAAAACAAGAAAATCCAGTTGCCTCCTGAAAAGAGCACCTTTGGGACATTTTAAATGGGAGTAAGAAAATTTTCAACAGCCTTCCTTTAAAGAAAAAAAAAAAAGACAAGAGAAGGCCTGGCTGTCAGGATCATGGAGCAGCAAATTGTACCCATGATCTGGGCTAAAGGAAGGGGAGGATCTTGTGAATACGGGATTTATTGCAACTGTTAGCACCTAGGGCAGAGAGGAGTGTTGGGCTACAAGGTGGAGACAGTGGTTTATTGCAGGGTCCTTCTGTGACCCTCCCCTTTTCCCCCACCCCCAATAAATAGCAAGATCACTAAGAAGGAATATCAAGGAAATGGTGGAGGCAATTAGATGAATGCATCTTGCACCTGTTCTTCACAGCCTATGGCTTATTGTTAGTATTGTAGAGTACAGTACTGTGGAGTGGAGTATAGGGAAAAGAATATAGAATAGAACAGTACAGAATAGAAAAAGAAATAGACTAGAATAAGAAGTAGAATAAGAAATAGACTAGAATACAGTGTAAGAAATAGACTAGAATAAAAATAGACTAGAATAAGAAATAGAATTGAATAAGAAATAGAATAATAGACTAGAATAAAAATAGAATTGAATAAGAAATAGAATTGAATAAGAAATAGAATAAGAAATAGACTAGAATAAGAAATAGAATAAGAAATAGAATAAGAAATAGAATACAATATAGAATAGAATAAGAAATAGACTAGAATAAAAATAGTCTAGAATAAGAAATAGGATAGAACTTCCAAAGGCAACTTCTGTTCCATTGGCTATTTGTTCTGTCAGAAAATTTCTCCTTATTTCCAGGTTGAATCTCTCCTTGTTCAGTTTCCATCCATTATTATTCCTTGTCTGGCCTTCAGGTGCCTTGGAAAATAACTTGTCCCCTTCTTCTCTGTGGCAGCCCCTCAAATATTGGAAGATTGCTCTCCTGTCTCCCCTGGTCCTTCTCTTCGCTAGACTAGCCAGGCCCAATTCCTGCCCCATAGATTCCTGGGACACAAATGGCTCTTTGTGAGATGGGTGCACACGATGGGCTCCAGAGGCTGCCTTCACAGCACAGCCAGGACTGGCCCATGCCAAGAGCTGATGGCCATTAGCGGGGGAAGAAGAGGGATCCGAATACTAAGCACAAGCCTGCGCGACGTTGTTTTTCTAACTCGGCTGGGTTCAAAGTGTTGGGCACAGCTGCAGCCCTTGGAAAGCAACAGGTGATGGCACAGCTGCCCTTCTGGCAAAGCTTTCCAAGATTCAGGGAGAGTGGTTGGGGCTGTTCCTTCCTCCCATTGTGCATTAACCCTCAAGGGTACGCAGGGTGGTGGGATGAGGCTCCTGGGATACAGCCAGGGGTCCTTTCCTTCCGTTGTGTTTTTTTAGCTAGGGTATCGAACCTCCTAATTTTTTTTTCCCCTTGGAAAGTGATTTCATCCCAGTTTGCTTCCGGTCATGTCTGCCTGGCAAACAACCTCCCAAATAGTGTACATTCCAGGGGCTTGAGGTTGTATCTGGCAGATGGTTTTGAACTGCATTTGGGGAGGTTTTAAAAGGAGAAAAACATCAAACCTTTGCTAATCTTCTGGGGAAAACCTTACCGGTCTCTGAATTTGGCTTATCTTTCCCTTTTCAGCACAACTGATAGCTGGAATCCTGCAACCGATTTTGGTCACCATACTACAAAAAAAAAGATGTTAAGAGACTTTGGAAAAAGTTGGAAGAAGCGTGACTAAGAGGATCAAAGGCCTGGAGACTAAACCATAGGAAGAATGGCTGCAGGATTTGGATCTGGCTAGTCTAAAGAAAAGAAGAATTAGGGGAGACATGATAGCAGTATTCCAGTATTTGAGAGGCTCCCACAAAGAAAGGGAGGGTCCAAATTATTCTCCAAAGCACCAGAAGGCAAAAAAGAAACAATGGATGGAAACTAATCAAGGAGAGAAGCAATCTAAACTTCCTAACAATGAGGACAATTAATCGGTGGAACAGCTTGCCTCTAGAAATCGTCAGTGCTCCATCACTGGAGGTTTTTAAGAAGAGACTGGACAGCCACTTGTCTGAAATGATATAGGTTCTCCTACTTGAGCAGGGGCTGGACTAGAAGACCTCCAAAGTCCCTTCCAGCTCTATTCTATTCTAAGAGGAAAGGAAGCCTAGATTTTGAATTAGACCCATGCCATGTTTTGTGGAGGCAAAATGGTGTGTGGGGTGTTTTAGAAAATGGAGGATTATCTAAAATCTCCTTGCTACTAACCTCTGGCCATCTTTGGATCAAATTCCTGGAATTTTCTCAGCCTGCCTTATTCAATTGCTGTTCTCCCCGCCCCGCCCCCCCTTCTCCATACAGCTGCAAAGCTGACTTTGAAAGAACTGAGGACACAACCAAGTTACTGATGACTCTTTTATAATTGTTGTTGTTATTTTCCTTTGGGCGGGGAGTTTCATAACTCTCTCCCCACTCCCCAATTATTCTTGGCAGGAGGAGGAGTTGGTTGCACTAAAAAGTAAATGTGTGAGTGACAGCTTGAAAAACAGTAGCAAATGTTCTCTGGGGGGAAAAAAAGAGAGAGAGAAGGGAAAAAAACCCACCACACACAAACTCCCTTGGCCTCTTCCCCTGTAAACAGGGCAAGGCAGCTGTCCCTTTAAATATTAACTGGGCCTCATTGAAATGCAAATATGTTAATACCTAATGATATCATTGCAGCTGCAGCAAAGGGGTTGCGTTGGGCTTTTCCAGCCCAGGATGAATAAAGCGCTAGAAATACAGCTGCAGAAGACAAGACCCTGGCAAAGGGTGGCTGAATAAGGCGATTTGTGGGCATTTGTTTTTCACGAGGTGCGTATGTGCCCCCAAGAAAGCGCTTTCTGTGTCTGGGCACAGAGACGTTGTACCTTTATGAAAAGACAGGGCTAGCTTTTAGGGTGCAGCTAAATTCTACATGAGATGAATTATCCAGGATAAATCAGCTGATTTATTTGGATTATTTAAAAAAAGAAAGAGGAAACTGAAGAGATGGGCTGCTCCAAATATTTGTTGCACCCACCCCTTTCCTAGAAGAATGAAATATTTTGAGAAATATGAAAAAGGCAGAATATTATATTTCCCTGGATAAGAAATGGAGAAACATGCTCTTGGAAAGCAGCCCCTGCCTTCCTTAATAGCCCACAGCAGATGTCAGCACTTAAGAGATAAACAGACAGATACTTCTATTCATAAGCAAATACCCTCACCCAAGATCCAATAAAGGTAGGATTAGCCCTCAGCCACAATAGGAATTGCCCAACACCCCTTCATTGTATCACCCTCAGAAACTTCAACCAAACTTAGCTCACTTCGGATTTGTATTTTGCCTATAGAGTCAGTTATGACCCCTACATGACCCCATATTGACAACAGCCAATAGAATACATGTTCTTGCATAGGAACAGGAAGCTCATGTTCCAAGCCCAAGAGAAGGTATTAAACCCAACTCTCTCTCAACTCCATGTGGTCAACTGCCCAGAACCACACATGCTTGGTGGTTCTGCTTCATCAATAAATGGACCCTTTTTCCAATCAGCCTCCAGCCTCCATTTTGTCTCCAGTATCTTTCTCCCAGCTTGGAATTGAACCAGATGGGATATTTCTTCCAACATTGCTATCTTGAGGATCATTGCCAAGACCTACCTGCCCAGCTCTCTGGCTGGTTGGAGCTCCTGACCTACTGAGATGTTGCAGAGAATGAGATGGGGCTGAGCAGTGGCAGGGTTCAAATTTTTTACTACCGGTTTTATGGGTGTGGCTTAGTGGGCATGGCAGGGGAAGGATACTGCAAAATCCCCATTCCCTCCCCTCCCCACTGACCTGCTTTCCAGCTCCATTCTCCTCTGCAGGGCAATCAAAGAAGGCCTAGCTGATCAGCTGGGACTCAATGGGAGGCGGAGGATAGATGGGGTTGGTAGGGCCAGTCAGAGGTGGGATTGGCCAGTTCTCCAAACTACTCAAAATTTCCGATACCGGTTCTCCAGAACTGGTCAGAACCTGTTGAATCCCACCTCTATGGATCAGGCTTCTGCCAAGGTTAAACTTCTGTTGAAAAGTCTTTGAATATTAGTAGCTCGGGTTGGTAGTTAAGTTGTTGATTTGAGCACTGATCTCTGTGATTTGGTGCAAATGTTTCAACCTCATTCGAGGCGACATCTTCAGGGCACTTTGGATTGTGCTTGTCTGGGACAGCACCAGCCTTTAACTCACCAATTTACATCACACAGACGGTCCTTAAAACCAAGGACTTTAAGGACTCAGCAAGTCAATCACACAACCTGAAATCAGACCAGGATTCAGGGAGGTATTTAAAGGCCAGGATTCCCCCAGAGAACCACCATCCAAAGCTCACCGAAGATGTCTCCTCGAATGGGGATGAAACATTTGCAAGCCAATGGCCAAGCTTGGAGCTCAAACCAACAACTTCAACTTCTGTCTTTGTGCTGTCCAGCCAGTGTATGGGAATTGGATAGCTGATGAACCAATAAATGTACTTTGTTATGGACGTCTTGTTGAGTTTATCTATCTGCATCTGTATAGAAGACAAATCCACCACTGTACAGAATGCAGAACAGTCTTGTTGCCTGGAAGTTGACACAGTCCAAACCATCACCTTGCAAAAAGTTGCATTTGGGTCAATCCAATCAGCTGTTAGGTCCCCAAGATATCCAGGAAGTAGGAAACAAACTTTGCCCCAAACAAATCTGGATTTGAAATCTAAGTTCTGCCCAGGTAACTCTTTGGATTTTTCCAGTTGCTTTGTTTTTATCCCTACTCCACAAATTTAGTCAGTAAGGGCCATTACAGATGTAGGGGGGTGGGTGGAATTGTTCCATCCCAGTTTTAAATGGTAGATGGAGTCCTGGTGGTGCAGGCTGTTAATCATCTAGCACTTAGCTCAATTGCCTGCAATTAGTGCAGGTTCGAATCCCACCAGGCTCAAGGTTGACTTAGCCTTCCATCTTCTCCGGGTAGGTAAATTGAGGACCCAAGATTGTTGGGGTCAATAAGCTGACTTTGTAATAAATGCTGCTTGGGGGGTGGGGGGGGGGTGCAAAAAGCCCTAGTAATAAGCAGGCATATACAATGGAATGAAAGCTATTGCCGAGCACTTAGTATGGTGCTCTAAAGACTATAAGCCACCCTGAGTCTCTTTAGAAGGGCGGCATATAAATGTAAATAAAAATAAAAAAAATAGGGGTGTAAGACTGACTCCAAGCCCAGCTTCCTCCTGAATTAATGTACTTGAATATAAGTACCTCGGATTGGTAGTTGGGCTGTTGGTCTGAGCTTGGCAATTTGGTTACAAATGTTTTTGTCACCATTCAAGGAGATACAGATGGTAAAGACCATGTCTGGGTAACAACAGACAGGCAGACCACGATTCAGAAGTAGCCAAACAAACAATATCTACGCTAATTTGCATCATATAAAAAGGTATTTAAAAGCCAGGGCTCTGACAGACGAGCACACTTCAAGGCAAACTGATAATATCTTCTCAAATGGTGATGAAACATTTGCAAGCAAATAACCAAGCTCAGAGGTCGGACCAACAGCCCAATTTCCTCCTGAATTAATTTCTAGAAGGCTTTCCCAGAGTTTGGGCTCATCTGTTTGGAGTGGAGTATCCTTCCAAAGCTGTAATGGCTGATTTTTTCTGAATAAAGTCTTTTAAAGATTCCTGGGGCAGCTTTGAGTCTCCTTCTCACCTTTTCCCAGGACCAAGCAATCATCATTTTCTCTCTCCTACAGCTTTCAAGAGTCCAGAACCAAATCCCTGCATAGCCGCTCTCCGATTGCCCATCAATTGATGTCTGATGTGTTGGTTTTGCTCCTTGTAGGTTGCGTCCAAAATCATATCCAGAAAACTGCAGAGACGATACCAGTCACTTAACAACTGACTCAATGGGATTAAAAAGGAGGGATTAACAGCAGTGGATGATAGGGCACGTTGGATGAGACCAGGATTCCTACTTCTTCCATTGGAGAAGATCTTTGGATTAATGCACTAGCCTAAATTTACAGGGAGGAAAGGGGAGGTGAGCAAAAGTATGAAAATACACTTGCTTAATTTGGGCCAAGTTGCAGCAGAAGAAATATTCACGTTTAGCTTTCCCATCTCAAATAATTTCAGGGCATCTCTGTTGACAGAGTACCTTCTCCAGATTGTGCTAAATTCTGCCCACTCACCCATCAACATTCCCCCTGCCTCCCTGCTGCAGATAGGACCCTGGCACATTTGGAAATATTTGACCCAACAGCCTGGATGGAGGAGCATTTCCTTTGACTATTCCAGCTGGGAAAACCCCACTCTGGAGTGACATGATCTGGAAATGGCTTTACGCAATGAACACCGAAACAGAAAAATGAGGAATCAAACAAAAAAACCTTTTAAGCGGACGCTGCCATAGTGCAGGGAGAAGAAGGAGACCCTTCATTTTTAATATAAAAATAACCCCTCACAAACAGGACTATAAAGGAAAATGGATTTGTGAATTTAATTCTCCTGAAGCTGGAAGTTGCATGGATTAGAAGTCACTGGCCAATTAATTGCCATCCATTCTTCTTCATTCCTGTAGATAGGATTTCCTGCCTGCAATTTCAATGAAGCAATGAAGACAAATGGCTTTAATTAGACTTATAGATCTGACCTTCTCTCTTGTTTCAGTTTAATAAAGTTTATGGTGTATTAATCAGAGGGAAATGTTATTAGAAAAGAATGACAACTTTTTTTTTCACGTGAAACAGGTTTTCTGCATATAAAGATTTTAAGTGGGATTGGTCCTTGTGTACTAATTACCCATTAGATCTAAAAATACAAAATAGTAGGCAGAATGTACGCAATCCTTGGGACAAATTCCTTCTAATTTTGACCACTATTAAAAGTAGAAGATTTTAAAAAAGTATTTTCTGTGAAATTGAACTCTGGACATTAAGGGTGAATTTTAATGCTGCTTGTTCTAGAATGAAGAATTTTTTTAAAAGGTTGGTTTGTTTTAAGTTTCCCAAGAATTGGTCTTGTACTGTGCTCAAATATAAGCAGATGCCAAATAAAAATACTAAAAAGCCCCAATGGGTTGTGGGCAAAATGTACTCACAAACCAAGCATTAATTGGTTGACCAGCAGCCCTCAACTGGATTGAAGTTGCCTTTTGTAAGGGATTATTCCAGATTTTGGTGGGAGCTGCCTCGTTTCCCCAAAGGCTGTGCTGGAGAAAGAGGGGAAAGATATCAGAAGGAAAAAAATAAGACAAGGAAAGGAGGGGGCAGAAAAGAAATATCTCTTCACTCTCTTACAGTAGTTACTGTCCTGCTGATATAGTAACCACATCAACACTAGATGGCGTCCAAGGACCTAAAAATGAAATTAAATCCTACCTAACAGGATTTAACTTCTCTTGTCACTTGTGTGCAAAGTAGCTTGGCCAAAATTCCTGAGCCAAGCAACATCTCACTAGATCTTTATGCAACCCCATGAAATCTCGGGAGGTTTTAGCCTTTTTTGTGTTTAATTTCAATTTTGCATCTATGACTTTGTATGAAAGGTATGATGGCACTTGAAGGATGAAGCTGACTTCAGGCAGAAATCAGTTGAACCAATGGACTTTGGGATCCCTGAATCCAGGCTTCCACAACCTAATTTTTATAAGGTGTGTGTGGGGGGGGGTGGGGGGGGTGGGGGGGGGTGTCGGGTCTCATTCTTCCAAAAGTTGATGGGTGGAAAATAAGTTGTTGGGTCTTGGACAGTACTAACTTTCATTTAAATGGTACGCCTAATATGACAATTTCTGTGTAATTACCCCAGCTCTCAAATTAAACATTCAACCACCCTAGACAGATGTCAGATTAATTCCATGCCTTTTTAAAGAAAAATCCTCCATCTTTTGAACAACCCGTGGCTCTCCCTCTCATCACAAAGGTTACCTGCCTTCATGTTGCTAATTTTGCTAACATTCTGGGGCCTGTTAACTATGTTAACATCTAATTATTGCATTTTTTTTGTCTACACCTGGCTGATCTTTGGAAAGGTCCCTTTTGTTAGGCTAATCAGGACGGTAAGAGATGCCATAGGCTACTCATGGACAGTGTTTTCATTTTTCTCCTCATTTATTTCCAAGTAATGCTCTGAGCATCCTTTGTGGCCTCAATTCTTCTAAATGTAGAAAACAAACCGCAAGATTTTTATCCCTGGCCTGGTGGGCTTGAGAGAGGGCTGGGGGGATTGTCTCTGCTGTGAAGTATTGGCAACAGAGCAGAGAATTCACATAACCCAAAGGAGGGCCAAAGACAAAACAGGGGGTAATTCTGGGTCTCCAAGCTCAATTCTGCTTTGGGTCCGGCCAGTTTCGAGACTTGAAAAACTTCTTCAGTCCTTTAAGGTTGACGGGCGGGAAGTAGGGCCCAAGCCTCTTACGGATCCACCATCTCTGCTGCTGGGCATGCTGCCCACCTGGTCGGCTGAACTTGTACCTGAAATGCTCTCCCCGAACCCACCTGCAAGAAGCAGAAATGTTGCAATGAGAACCAAGGTCTGCTCTTCCCCTGTCATTTCTTCCTCATTCCACAAAACACAGCAAATTGTATTTTCTCCAGCAATTGGTGCCAAATAGGGCAAGACACACCCAGCGCCCGGCTTTTACAGGGTCGGTCCTTGGAGGAACAATTCAACCTGCCCCGCCCCAGAGATCATCTTCTTTTAATGACCCCATAATTCCTTACGAGGTGGCGTCTGGGCAACTGAATGGAGCTAGCAGGGTGTTTACTGGCGGGATGTCTTTCCTGTTGCCAATGCCGAGTTTTATTCAGCAGATATATTCTCACTGGGCCCAGAGAAGATAAATATCTGCCTCTACTTAGAACTGAACTCACAGCCTCCCGATCGTGAGATGAGAGCTCCACCTCTAGGCTACCGCACCACTCGACCTGTCCCATAGATGGTGGGGCCAAACTTGAGACGATGCAGGTAGTTCTTGACTTACGACAGTTCATTTAGCGACTGTTCAAAGTTACAACAGCACAAAAAACAGTGTTATGACTGTTTTTCGCACTTATGTCCATTGCAACGTCCTCATGAAAATTGTGATCAAATTCAGATGCTTGGCATCTGACTCATATTTATGACGGTCTCAGTGTCCTGTGGTCACATGTCCCCCTTTTGTGACCTCTGACAAGCAAAGCCCACAGAGTAGCCAAATCCACTTAACAACCATGTTAACAATTGCAGTGACTCACTTAACAACTGTGGCAAGAAAGGTCATAAATGCGATCTTAAGTTGTATTAACAGAGGGGATACAATCAAGATCAAGGGAAGTACTAATACCACTCTATAAAGCCTTAGTAATGTTTTACAAGCGGTGTTTACAAGCGGTGGCGCGCTCCGACCCTCCTTACCTATCCTGCAGTCCTGGTTGTCCAGAATCTCAGGCCCTGAATACCCGGCTGCTGTTGTGCAATGCCAGGTCCGTGGTTAATAAGGCTCCCCTGATCTGGGAGTTGGCTCAGGAGGAGGCCGCGGACCTGGTAGGTGTTACCGAAACCTGGTTGGGCCCAGAGGGAGGTGTCCCTCTGGTTGAGATGTGCCCACCAGGTTTCCTTGCATTTCACCAGCCTAGGGCTCAGGGAAGGGGCGGTGGGGTGGCGGTGCTTATAAAGGAAGTCCTTTGTCCTAGGGAGGCCACTGTCCCTCAGACGGCTGGCTGTGAATCTCTTTTTGTGAAGTGGGGACAAGGGGTTCAGATGGGTCTTTTGTTGACGTACCTGGCTCCCTGCCACGTCTCATCGGCCCTACCCGGACTCCTAGAGGTAATAGCCGGGCTGGCGGTTGAGACCCCAAGGCTTTTAGTCATGGGGGATTTCAACCTGCCATCGCTCGGTGAAACCTCGGGGTTGGTCCGGGAGTTCTTGGCTTCCATGACGGCCATGGACCTGACCCAGTTAGTTTCTGCCCCCACTCACATGGGAGGTCACATGCTGGACCTGATTTTTGTCTCTGGGCAGTGGTTGAATGACTGTAACTGGGGGGATTTAGTTATTACACCCTTGTCATGGACAGATCATTCTCTCCTGAGGCTGGATTTCTGTTCCGCTACCCCCCACCGCAGGGAGGCGGAGCCACTTAGATGGTTCCGCCCCAGGCGCCTAATGGATCCGGATCGGTTCCAGAGGGAGCTTGGGCCATTTCCTGAATCTCTGGCTCTCAGCTCGCCTGGAGACCTGGTGGCCACCTGGGAGGGGTCGGCCGCCGGGGCCCTGGAGCGAGTTGTGCCTATGCGACCTCTGACTCGGCACAGATCCCATTTGGCTCCGTGGTATACGGAGGAGCTACGGGAGATGAAGTGCCGAAAAAGACGTCTTGAGGGCATTTGGAGGGCGAGCCGTTCTGAGTCTGACCGAACACAGGTGAGATCTCATATTAAGACTTACCTTGTGGCGATAGGGACGGCGAAATCTTCGTATTTCTCCGCCCTTATTGCATCAGCAGAAAATCGGCCTGCCGCCCTGTTTAGAGTGACCCGCTCTCTACTTGAACCGAGAGCGCGGGATGACCTCTTGCAGGGTAGAGCAGAGGAGTTTTCCCGATTTCTGCATGATAAAATCGCTCAGATTCGGGAGGGGCTCGACTCCAATTGGGTGGTCCCGGGGGAGGTGTCCGGGGCAGGTCTTGAGAGTGTTATCTGGGGGGAGTTCGATCCTGTGACCGCTGAGGGTGTGGACAGGTTGCTGGGGGGTCTGAATGCCACCACCTGTTTATTGGACCCGTGTCCTTCCTGGTTGGTTTCGGCCGCCAGGGAGACGACACGAGGCTGGCTCCAGGGGATTGTCAACGCTTCTTTGAGAGAGGGGGTGCTCCCTACCGCCCTGAAGGCGGCGGTGGTGCGCCCCCTCCTCAAGAAGCCTTCCCTGGACCCAGCTATTTTAAACAACTATCGTCCAGTCTCCAACCTTCCCTTCGTGGCGAAGGTTGTTGAGAGTGTGGTGGCACGTCAGCTCCCCCGGTACCTGGAGGAAACAACTTACCTCGATCCGTTCCAATCGGGCTTCAGGCCTGGACATAGCACTGAGACGGCATTGGTCGCGTTGGTTGATGATCTCTGGAGGGCTCGTGACAGAGGGTTCTCCTCTGTCCTGGTCCTATTAGATCTCTCGGCGGCTTTTGATACTATCGACCATAGTATCTTATTGCGACGGTTGGAGGGGTTGGGGATTGGTGGAACCGTCCTCCGATGGTTCTCCTCCTTCCTCTCTGACCGTTCGCAATTCGTGTTGGCGGGGGGGGAGAGGTCCACCTCTAGGCCCCTGGTTTGTGGGGTGCCTCAGGGGTCGGTCCTTTCTCCCCTCCTGTTCAACATTTATATGAAGCCGCTGGGCGAGATCATCCGTGGTCTTGGAGTGAGGTGTCATCTGTATGCAGATGACACCCAACTGTACATCTCCACTCCGGACCACCCCAACGATGCTGTGGGGACTATGTCTAGGTGCCTGGAGGCCGTGCGGGACTGGATGGGCGGGAACAGGCTTCGGCTCAACCCATCCAAGACCGAGTGGCTGTGGTTTCCGGCGCCCCGATATAGCCAGCTGACACCTTCGCTGGCTATTGGGGGGGAGGTTTTGCCCCCCACAGAGAGGGCTCGCAACCTGGGAGTCCTCCTGGATGTACGGCTGTCATTTGAACATCATATCGCGGCCGTCTCCAGGGGGGCGTTTCATCAGATCCGTCGGATCTACCGGTTGCGGCCCTTCCTGGATCGGGACGCCTTGCGCACGGTCACTCAGGCCCTTGTCACCTCTCGCCTGGACTATTGTAATGCCCTCTACATGGGGCTCCCTGCGGGGAGCATCCGGAGACTCCAGTTGGTGCAAAATGCAGCCGCGAGGGTGATTATGGGGGCGTCGCGTAGCGCCCATGTGACGCCTCTCCTGCGCGAGCTGCATTGGTTGCCGATGGCTCTCCGGATTCGCTTTAAGGTTCTAGTTTTGACCTTTAGGGCGACCCATGGCATGGGACCAGGTTACCTTCAGGACCGCATTCTACCAACGTTCTCCAACAGGCCGGTGCGTTCCCACAGGGAGGGTCTGCTCCGGGTGCCGTCAGCCGCTATGTGTCGTCTGGCGGCGCCGAGGGGTAGGGCCTTCTCTGTGGGTGCCCCCGCCCTCTGGAATACTCTGCCACCGGAACTTCGTACCGGCACGGACCTGAGGGCCTTCAGGCGCGCGTTAAAGACCTGGCTCTTCGAGCAGGCCGGCCTGGGCTGAGATAATGATTTTAAATTTTTAATTCTAAATTGGGTTTTAAGGGTGGGGGGGGGGTTTTCTAATTTTAGTTTGCAGCTAATTCTAACATTTAATTATTTTTTAACTTTTGTAATTGTGGGGTTTTTGGACGAGCTGTGCACCGCCCTGAGTCCCTTGGGAGAAGGGCGGTATATAAATGTAATAAATAAATAAATAAATAAATAAATAAATAAATAGTAAGACCACACCTAGAGTACTGCATCCAGTTTGGTCACCACATTATAAAAAAGATGTTGAGACTCTAGAAAAAGTGCAGAGAAGAGCAACCAGGAGGATTGGGGGACTGGAGGCTAAAACATATGATGAATGGTTGCCGGAACTGGGCCTGGCTAGTCTAGTGAAGAGAAGGACCAGGGGAGGCAGGATAGCAGTCTTCCAGTATTTGAGGGGCTGCCACAGACAGGAGGAAGGGGTCAAGCTATTTTCCAAGGCACCTGAAGGCCAGACAAGGAATAATGGATGGAAACTGATCAAGGAGAGATTCAACCTGGAAATAAGGAGAAACTTTCTGACAGTGAGAACCATCAACCGATGGAACAGAAGTTGCCTTTGGAGGTTATGGGAGCGCCATCACCTGAGATTTTCAAGAAGAGACTCGACTGCCCTCTTGTCAGAAATGGTGTAGGGTCTCCCGCTTCGGCGGGGGTTTGGACTAGATGACCTACAAGGTCCCTTCCAACTCTGATTATCTGTTATCTAAAATGGGGCAAAACTCACTTAACAACAGGCATTTTGGACTCAATTATGGTCATAAGTTGAGAACTACCCCTATTGTGCCCTTAAAAAAAAATTCTGTGGGCATCTCTGGAGAAAAGATCAAAATGAAGATAGAGAGGAAGGAATTGTGGTAGCCCCTGCCTCCATGGAGGAAGGCTGGAGGCAAAGAAATAGAATAGAATGGAATAGAATAGAATAGGAACTGGAAGGGACCTTGAAGGTCTTCTAGTCCAGCCCCCTGCTCAAGCAGGAGAACCTATGCTATCTCAGGCCAATGACTGTCCAGTCTCTTCTTAAAAACCTCCAGTGATGGAGCGCCCATGATTTCCAGAGTCAAGCTGTTCCACTGGTTAATTGCCCTCCCTGTTAGGAAGTTTCTCCTTCATTCCAAGTTGCTTCTCTCTTTGGTTAGTTTCCAACTATTGTTTCTTACCTTGCCTTCTGGTGCTTTGGAGAATAATTTGAGCTCCTCTTCTTTGTGGCAGCCCCTCAAATACTGGAACACTGCTCTCATATCACCTTAATTCTTTTTTTCTTGAGACTAGCCAAACCCAAATCCTGCAGCCGTTCTTCCTATGGTTTAGTCTCCAGGCCTTTGATCATCTTAATCGCTCTTCTCTGCACTTTTTCCAAAGGTTCAACATCTTTTTTGTAATGTGGTAACTAAAACTGGATGCAGTATTCCAGGGGTGGCCTTACTAAGGATTTATAAAGTGGCACTAATACTTCACATGATTTTGATTCTGTGTCTTTGTTTATTCAACCCAGGATTGTGTTAGCTTTTTTGGCAGCTGCCCCACGTTGCTGGCTCATATTCAAGTGATCATCCACTAAGACTCCAAGGTCCCTCTCACAGTTACTGTTTTTGAGCCTGGTCTCACCTAATCTGAAAGGAAAGGGAAGGGAAGATAAAGAGGAAAGGAAAATAAAAAGGGAAGGAGGATAAAAAGGAAAGGAAAATAAAAATGGAAGGGAAGGGAAGGGAAGGAAAGGGAAGGGAAGGGAAAGAATCGGTCCCCAAAGAGGCTGATTTTGCAGCCTCCTGTCATGGAGGAGCAGGTTCGCTTTCTCTGCCAAAACCATCTTCCCTCCCAGCCTGGATGTTCCCGCAGCTTCCTCCTCCAGGCTGGGACAGCTGTGCTGCAGAGATGCCCCCACTGTCCATCAGCCCCCCACCCCCCAACATCTTCCAACTGGGAAGGCTTGCAAAGAGGCAACATCTCTAAGCTGTTGTGGCTGGAGGCTAAAACCTTCCAGACAGGTGAAAACCGTTTTGGAAGAGGCAGCTGTCTCTCTCTCTCTCTCTCTCTCTCTGGAACAGATGGGATGTTTTTGGAGGGAAAAGACAAGCGCGCACACAAACACACACACACACACACACACACACACACACACACACACACACACACACACACACACACACGAGGGATTGGGAGACCAGCAGGGTGGGCAAAATGTTTGCCTGTGCAGAGGTTGGGGCTCTTTTGATGAAGTAACAGTGGGAGAGAGGGAGTGTGTGCCTAGGAAGCCTCTGACATTGTCAGGAAGGATCAAGTTGCACAGAGCAATTTGTAGCGGGCGACACACACACACACACACACACACAAAACACGCTAAACCCTAAACGAGGCAGTATCTCTTTTCCAATGCGTTAGAATCGGTTCTTTGACTCTTGCAGCTGCCTGGACAAGTTCCTCCAATGTTCTTGGCAAGATTTCAGAAGTGCTTTCGTCGCTATCTCCTTCCTAGGGTTGAGGGAAAGCGGCTGGCCCAAGGTCACCTAATTGGGTGAGTGCCTCAGGTGGAACTAGAACTCCCAGTCTTCTGTTTCTAGTCTGAGGCCTTGAACCGCTAGGCCAAACTGGCACTCTAAATGAGAGTTGGTAAAGCCCAGGGGCTGCGTGAATAATCCAATAATCCATGCCCTGCTTTAACATGGTGGCCTTCACATGAGATGCTTAAGAAAGAAAATGGCGGCTTCCACTGGCTCACGGTTTCTGAAGATTTAATTTTCCTTTCACACTTGAGCAAAACCTTATACCAACCATGTGGCTAAATCATTTATAAATCCTTGCAGCCAGTGGTAGGATTCAAAAATTATTTTATTACCAGTTCTGTGGGCGTGGCTTGATGGGCATGGCAGGGGAAGGTTACTGCAAAATCCCATTCCCTCCCTTCCCCACTAACCTGCTTTCCAGCTCCGTTCTCCTGGGCAGGGCAACCAAAGGAGACCCAGCCAATCAGCTGGGACTCAATGGGAGGCAGAGAAGAGATGGGGGCAGGGCCAGTCAGAGGTGGCATCTGCCGGTTCTCCGAACTACTACCGGTTTGAGAGAACCGGTCAGAACCGGCTAAATACCACCTCTGCTTGCAGCCCAAAACAGGAGTCTTTTAAGATTTACAAGGACTAAATGCCTTATGAACCTTGAGCCAGACCTAATGCTTTGTGCCCGGATGTTTTGCAAACGTTCCTTTGCCCAAGTCAAGTTTCACACTCAATTAGATTACTCCCACCCATGACCTCATGTTGTAACCTTTTTTTTTCCTTTTTGCAGATGCGAGCCAGTCATCTGCTTTTCATTTTCTGTTTTACTGCACTTGCACGGCAGCAATAACCCCACACCACAATCTAATTTCATTTTTAAGTGTCCAAAGAATGCCAGTCAACTTTGTTCTTCTTGAGATTTACTGTCAGAGAACCTACACCAGCAAGCTGAGCTTTACAAAGTGCCAGGTCCAGAGGGATTGGGGAACAAATTCAGTCCTGCAAATGTGCTCCCTCCTTCACAGGTCTGCATTTGGTCTGTGAATACGTGTGCCTGTGAGGGAAAGAGGAAAAGCATTCCAGGTGCAGGAACTGGGCCTGGCTAGTCTAGTGAAGAGAAGGACCTGGGGAGACAGGATAGCAGTCTTCCAATATTTAAGGGGCTGCCACAAAGAGGAGGGGGTCAAGCTATTTTCCAAAGCACAAGAAGGCCAGACAAGGAACGATGGATGGAAGCTGATCAAGGAGAAATTCAACTTAGAAATAAGGAGACATTTTTGTGATAGTGAGAACAATCAACCCATGGAACAGAGTTTGTCTTCGGAAGTTGTGGGAACTTCATCCCTGGAAGCTTTCAAGAAGAGACTGGACTGCCATCTGTCAGAAATGGTGTAGGGTCTCTTCCTGCTTGGGCGGGGGGTAGGATTAGATGGCCTACAAGGTCTCTTCCATCTCTGTTAATCCATTAAGCTGTTTACCCCAATTCAGCTGTGTCCCATGGACACACTTTACAAAGCCTTGGTAAGACCACACTTAGAATACTGCATCCAGTTCTCGTCACCACAATACAAAAAAGATGTAGAGGCTCTAGAAATAGTGCAGAGAAGAGCAACGAAGATGATTAGGGGACTGGAGGCTAAAGCATACGAAGAACCATTATAGGAATTGGGTATGTCTAGTCTAGAGAAAAGAAGGCCTTCCAATATTTAAGGGGCACCTACAACAACGAGGGGATCAAACTATTTTCCAAAGCACCAACAGGCAAGATATGAAACAATGGATGGAAAGTAACTGTGATGACCCAAAGGGACGCGGCACAAAACCAACAAAGTCACAAAAGTAGGTAAAGTCCCTTTAATTCCTCCAACTTGGCCCCCAATGTCCAGTTATCATCGGCTGGAGAAAAAACTTTCCCAAGAACAGTTTTTAAAGGGAAGAAATTCTGTCCAAACTCAAAGTACATATAAATTATGAATAAAAACTAACCCAAGCCACACTGCCACAATTAACGAGACAGGACAGGATAACGGATTGAAGATGTCAAAAGATAATGAAACACATACGCTTGGGAGGACACCGGAACTCAGATAAGACTTGACAAACCAAAATAATTTCACGCTTTGCTTCCAGCAACTTTGCTGTGCATAGTTTGCCTTTTTAAACAGTTTTCCCAGCTACAGCCACTGAAGGGGATCAGGGCCTTTTTCTCCCCCATAAACCACACAACTCACGTTGCTCCCTTATCTGTTTCTCCCTGCGTGCCCTAGGATGAAGAGGAGGTGGGCCTGGGTCTTCCTCTGAATGCCCAGTCGGTTTGTGCCCTTCCCCAATTTCCTCCATAGCCACCGGAGCCACACTCCCACTCCCTGTCAGCTGATCCACCTTTCCCTCAGAATCAGATTCCAACAGGGGCATGACAGTAATCAAGGAGAAAAGCAACCTGAAACTAAGGAGAAAATTCCTAATGTGAAAGCAATCAACCCGTGGAATAACTTTCCTTCAGAAGTTGTAGGTGCTCCATCACTGGGGGCTTTCAAAATGAGACTGGAAAGTCATATGTCTGAAATGGTATAGGGCCTCCTGCTCAAATAGGGGGTTGGACTAGAAGACCTCCGAGGTCCCTTCCAACTCTGTTATTCTATGTTTTATGATCTGGACAAGAGTCTGCCTTAGAAGGTATCCATGTAACAGCATTGTCACAAAAAGGATCTCACTGTGTGGCTGTTTCCCTGGTCAGAAGATGTTCTTTATTTGTCATCAGAGAAACTCTCTAGAATGAATGAAGTAGTTTGAATCTTTGTTGGAAAAAGGAACATCCCGAAAGGACATTTTGTTTGGTGGACATGTAAAAAACACCAAAATTTTGGAAACAAATGTGTACGTTAATTCTGAAGATTTTTGTGATGAACCAGGGTGGGATACAAAATAAACACAATCACAAAAAACAGGTGAAGCCCCTTTTATTCCTTCACTTTGCTTCCAAGCTCCAAATATCCTTGACTGGAGACAAAAAACTCCCCCATAAGCAGTTACATGAAAGGGGAAATGCCATTTAAATTATAAAGAGTAAAAAACAACACAAACCAGGCAAGATAAGAGCTGGAAGACATCCACAGATATCAGAACACGCACTGGGAGGAACCATAAACTAGAGACATTTCCACGCTTTGTTTCCAGCACTTGCCCATATGCATGTCCCTCCTCTTATCCAGTTGTCACAGCTGCAGCCCATGAAGAGGATCAAGGCCCTCTTCTCCCGAGTAGACTACGTCTCTCTCTTATCCTCTCCTCCCTGTGTGCCCTAGGATGGAGAGGGGATGTGTCTGGGTCCTCCTCTGACTGCCCAGCCGGCCTCTGCCCTTCCCCAGCCTCCTCCACAACCTCCGGAGCCACAATTCCACTCCCTGTTGGCTGTTCCTCCTCTCCCTCAGAGTCAGTCTCCACCAGGGGCATGACAATTTTAAAGGTTAAAGTACAACTGAAACCAGAGCCTTTTCTTCTAGGACTGGTGGACAGGCAACTAGAAACAAGTCATGAAACTTTTTTTCTTTAGCATGACAACGGCAGTATTATATGCTCAAATACGGAAAGGTTTGACAAGGCCCACAACGGAGGAATCATTGGGGAGGATGATGGAATTTGCGGAAATGGCTGAATTGACTTGTTTGATCAGGGGAAAAAAAAGCTCTTTATTGCTGACTGGAAATCCCTGACAGGCTCTTTTTGCATAAAATGGGGGAAAAAGGCACTTACGCTTTGTGCTTTCATGATTAGAAAAAGAAATATAATAGAAAAGAGTGAGCTATTTTGTAATCATAGATAAGAGATGCTTTTATAAATCTATTTGTATTTGCTGCAAAGGAAGCAGGAAGTTTCTCTTTCCATTTCTTTCCATTCTTTCTTTCTGCACTTTTGCTTTTTCCTTGATATTTTTTTTCTCCTTTTTCTCTTTATTAATAAACTTTTAGTAAGCTTTTAAAAAAAGATGCCCCTTAAACTGGACTTACTTGGGTGGTGCCTTGTCCTCAAATGGGTTGAAGGCCAGAAGAGACAAAGTTTCCTTCTCGTTGGCCAAGAGTTTCCCGGCTAAGTGAATGACCCATTCGTTCTGCTCGTAGGTCTTACGGAGAAAGAGAGCAAGGAGAAGGGAAGAAAACACACATTTTGAGAAGCGATGCAAATGAAATGGATTTTAAGCCAAACTGGTCAACTGGAAGCCTCTGAATAATAAAAGATAAAAGCAGTGCATTATCATACACGGAAAACAACCCCCATCTTTCATGCATTCATTAAAGTTGGGAGCGATAAACTGATTATACATAGTCCTCGACTTGTGACCACAATTGAGCCCAACATTTCTGTTGTTAAGTGAGTTGTTAAGTGGATTTTGCCTCATTTTGCAACTTTGCTGGCCACAGTCCTTAAGTGAATCCGGAAGGTTGCAAAAGGAGATCACACGACCCCAGGATACTGCAACGGTCATAAATATGAGTCAGTTGCCAAGCGTCAGAATTTTGATCATGTGGCCATGGGGATGCTGCAACGGTCGTAAGTGTGAAAAACCATTATAAGTCACTTTTTTCAGTGCCATTGCAACTTGGAGCGGACACTAAATGAATGGTTGTCAGTCGAGGATTACACCTGTAGACAAGTTAGAACACATGTGTCAGTAGAAAAAGCTCCCCTGCCTGGTGTCCTCAGAAGCATTAAATTCTGCAACATTAAACCGAGGAGAGAAACAGTGTGGCTTTACTAAAGTCAATCAGAGCTATGAATTGGCAAGTAGAGTGTTGCCATACTGTGTTGCAAGGACCAAGTCCTCACACCGAGTCAGAATTTGGAGCCGCAACTGTGATGTCAACCACAGGCCTTGTATTTTTTTCAGTTCCCTGTGAAGCCAGGGGTAACCCAAATGAGCAATTTAGCCAAGCCACTACCTATCTTTGATATATCTGTATTGCCCTGGAAACAGCAAAGGACCAGCCCCCGAGGCCTCTGCCAACAAAAACAGAGCTTGAGAGAGTCGCGCACGCCCCCGAGCTCTGTTTTCACTAGCAGAAGGCTGTAGAAGGGCGTTGCAGCCGAAAACGGACCTTGAGCTACCCACGCCCCCTGGCCATGCCCCCTGCCCCCTCCCCCCTGAGGTCAAACACAACCCTGATGCGGCCATCAATGAAATCGATTTTGGCACCTCTGTCCTAGGAGGAAGATGAAAGAGGTTGACCGTGTGGGTCAAACTCAAGCCCAGCCTTTGGAGTGGCCCCTGGGCACCTTTCCTAACACCCAGAATGTGGTTGTTGTTGGTACTGAGTGATGAAACAGCAAAGGGTTCTCATTATTGCCTGGTCTTCCATTTGGGCGCATGCCTCTCTCCAACCATCTCTAACCTCCCTGTTTTTTTCCCACGTTTCCTTGAAATCCTGGGGGAAATTTCTGGGGGCTTTTTCGGTCAAAGAGCCACTGTCACTACTAAGGTTGAACTCTGTCCTCGAGAAATGATTGGAGAATATCTGCTTCTCGCAGAGAAATTTTGGGGAAAAAAAATCTACTCAATTTCTCTGCCCACAAATTTGGTGAAGTTTTTCGAAAGGCCTTTTTATGGCCAGTTCTTGCTACTACAAACATTCTTCATCATGAGGAATTCAATTTTCCTCGTGTTCTCTCAAATAAACACCCTGAAGTCAGCGCTATTCCTTGTTGGTGCCACATGTTAGGGATAAACATCCTTGTTAACTACTGGAATGGAAACTCCCAGATGGCGTTGGAACAAAACAGAACAGAAGGAAGCTGAGAGGGCATCAGAATGGTTCCCCTCCAGAGAGGAAACCCCACCCCCAAGACCCTTCAGCTTCTCACAAGGGAACAGCACTTCATCTGAGATACACCACAGAACACAGAATAACAGAGTTGGAAGGGACCTTGGGGGCCTTCTACTTCAACCCCCTGCTCAAGCAGGACAAACGGCTGTCCAGTCTCTCCTTAAAAGCCTCCAGTAATGGAGCATCCACAACATCTGAAGGCAAGCCGTTCCATTGGTTAATTGTTGTTGATATCAGGGTGCAATCCTGGTTTCTTTCCCATATTAGTGGCCTGAGCTGAGACCAAGGGCTCAAGCCCAACAAGGAAGGAAGGTCTAAGGTAAAAGTAAAGGTTCCCCTCGCACATACATGTTAGTCGTTTCTGGCTCTAGGGGGCATTGCTCATCTCCGTTACAAAGACGAAGAAGAGCCAGCGCTGTCTGAAGACGTCTCCATGGTTATGTGGCCGGCAGGACTGAACGCCTTCGAAGGCTCACGGAACTCTGTTACCTTCCCACCAAAGTGGTCCCTATTTTTCTACTTGCATTTTTTACATGCTTTCGAATTGCTAGGTTGGCAGAAGCTGGGACAAGGAACGGAAGGAACGGTGCTAGGGATTCGAACCACCGAACTGCTGACCTTTCTGATCGATAAACTCAGCATCTTAGCCCCTGAGCCACAGGATCCCTCTAGGCTCCATTCAATAGAAGGTTTTTCCAATGCTTTCCCCACAAGGGATCTGGAGGGACATAAAGAAGGTAGACCTTCGGAGACCAACTGCTCAAATTATTTCCAACCTCTGACCCATCAGTGAGAACAATTAATTGGTGGAACTAACCATGGAGAGAAGTAACCTAGAACTACGGAGAAATTTCTATACAGCGAGATCAATTAACCAGTGAACTGGCTTGCCTCCAGAAGTTATGGGTGCACCATCATTGGAGGTGATCAAGAAGAGATTGGACAGCCATTTGTATGAAATGGTACAAGGTTTCCTGCATAAGCAGAGGGTTGGACTAGATACAGGGGTCGCCTTTTGGACTTCAGGGACCACCAAACGGTCATAAATATGAGTCAGTTGCCAAGCGTCAGAATTTTGATCATGTGGCCATGGGGATGCTGCAACGGTCGTAAGTGTGAAAAACCATTATAAGTCACTTTTTTCAGTGCCATTGCAACTTGGAGCGGACACTAAATGAATGGTTGTCAGTCGAGGATTACACCTGTAGACAAGTTAGAACACATGTGTCAGTAGAAAAAGCTCCCCTGCCTGGTGTCCTCAGAAGCATTAAATTCTGCAACATTAAACCGAGGAGAGAAACAGTGTGGCTTTACTAAAGTCAATCAGAGCTATGAATTGGCAAGTAGAGTGTTGCCATACTGTGTTGCAATTATTTAAAATTAATAATTTTAAATCCTGCGGACCACTAATATGGATTGCTGACGTTGCTGGGAAAGTCGGTCCCATATTCCAGAGCTGCAGTAGTCACAGGACTGGCCCTTTGGTCATCCCGGAGCAGCTGTTCCTCCACCCAGAAGCACCGGCCTGCCATGGACTGAAGGAGGTGCTCTGGGATGACCAAAGGGCCAGTCTTGTGACTACTGCAGCTCTGGAATATGGGACTGGCCCGTGGTGGGGTTGGAAATCTCTGCTGTAGAGGTTGGCACATGTATGTGCAAATTTGTGGGTGGTGCAATGTGGAAATACAGCGCAGCCCTTGCCAGCCAGGACAAGGTAATGTTGCTGTTGTGGCAAGATGTGGGGGGGGGGGGGGCGGAGGCCCAGGTGGGCCGAAGCGGCGATGGAGATGGCTGGAAGGTGCGAGAGCGCCACGCTATCAGCATTCTGCCTTCGCTCGAGGAGCCCGGCTGACGTTTTCCTGCGCCGCTCACACTTCAGCGCTTTGAAGGTTTGCACTCAGCCGAAGGGTGGGGACCAGCAGGTGAGCAGGCCATGTGGGCGACGCAGCCATGTGTCCCCGTGCAGCCTGGATTAACTGCTTTGAGGGGAGGGTGTGCTTTGGAGGGGAATTTCTTTGCAGACCACCAAAATTTTCTCGCGGACCACCAGCGGTCCCCGGTCCACCAGTTGGCGACCACTGGACTAGAAGACCTCCAAGGTCCCTTCCAGCTCTATTCTTCTGTATTCCTTCTGGGTACTTCTGTCCAACCGACTTTCCCATGGAGGTGCTCAGGGTTTTCCTCTGTAGCCCTTTTCAAAGTGCTCCATTTTCAAACTCAGCCTTTCTTCTGCTGACTTCTCCCCACACCTCCCCCCCCAAGGGGGACCTGTTCTGTTCAATTATGGGAGTGTCTGCCGATAAGACTCCTAAGCCCCTTCACATCATTTCTTTCCAACGTTCTGCAGAGAATGATTATATTTGGCTAATCATAAATTAGGAAATGTTTTCTTGCAAAGTAATGGTGTGCTACCCGAAAGACAATTAAAAGCACTTTTGGTGTAGCAATTAGGCAATGGCATTTTTTCCCCTCCTGATGCTCTTTGGAAGTGGGTGATCCAGATGGATCCACAAGTGTATAAAACTTCCGATGTGCCAATATTCAGAAAGTCCTCCTTCAACCATGACAGGCTTTAGGCCTCCTTTTTCTGCTTCCAGTGGAAATCTGGGCCCTTGTCCCAAAAGAGGAAGTTTTTCTAGGAGCTGCCAGCAGAAGGGACTGTTGCGTATCAAGCAGTGAAGAGTTCCAAAAAACAATCCGTTATGAGACAGACCGAAGGATGGAAATGATTTCTCTCATACTTCTTGGTTGCTCTTCAGGAACCAGGGAAGAGTCGGATGGGTTCAATCATTCATTGTCTCTATCCCACAGACCCCGGACCATGCTATTGAATGGAGCCTAGAAGTCATTAGGCATTTTATATTATGTTTTAATACTTGTTTTTCCCCTATTTGTTAATTGATTCTATTGTGTCATAAACCCATTTCAATTTTCTCACCTGCATTGGAAAGATGACAACAACAACAACAATAATAGTAGTAGTAGTAATAATAGTAGTAGTAGTAATGGTAATAGAAGAAGAAGAGGAAGAAGAAGACGAAGAAGAAGGAGAAGGAGAAGGAGAAGGAGAAGAAGGCGGCTCTATAGCTTAAGAGCTGTAGTGGTGCCATGATTAGAATGAAGTACTGCAGGCTACTTCTACTGACTGGCAGCTGCCTGAAATTTGGTAGTTTGATTCTCACTGGCTCAAGATTGACTCAGCCTTCCATCCTTCTGAGGTGGGTAAAATGAGGACTCAGATTGTTGGGGGCAAGAGGCCGACTCTGTAAACCGCTTAGAGAGAGCTGTAAAAGCACAGTGAAGCGGTATATAAGTCTAAGGGCTATTGCTATTAAGTATTAGGAATATATTCCACTGGAAACAGTGGCTCCAGAGAATAATTGGGAAACCACCACACCCCCCGTAATCCAAAGTGCTGAAAACTTTAAAAAGTTTGCTTCATTTCAATATTCAGGGGAAGAACTTTGCAAAAGCTAAAGCTAGACTATCAGAAACAAAGCAGAATGAAGATCTTTTTAATAAACTGTTAGTTTCTCTACTTAGAATAGGGATCCCCAAACTTGGCAACTTTAAGACTTGTGGACTTCAACTCCCAGCTATGCTGGCTGGAGAATTCTGGGAGTTGAAGTCCACAAGTCTTAAAATTGCCAAGTCTGGAGATTTTTGACTTAGAAAAAAACACAATAAATAGAGAAACAGTAGTTACACAAACATGAGAAACTATTTTTTTTTAAAAAAATAGGAAAAATTCTAACTTTGCTCATTAATCTGTTGTGCTAACCAGGCAAGCGAATGATTGCAGAAGGAGCTAAACACCTCAAAACCTTTCTCTGCAGTCACAAGATTTTACCCTGGGCAGTTCTTCAGCATCTGGATGGATAGCACTATTTGGATGGGCCTCTTAAACAGATCAAACAGTGTCTCTCGGGGGCAGCCTGGATAGGGGAATCAGATCACAAATCTTATCGCGATCCTGGGGAAACAACACTGGTCTTATTTAAGCGCCAGATACCCAGTTGGGCCGACTGTTTTTCGAGTCAGCCCATTCAGCAGGGATACGTGTTCTGACCCAGGCTTCGTCAAACTGAATAAAACACAAACTGATTTTAAAAGTAAAACTATTTTAATGCAACGCTGGGAATTACTTGCATTTCCAGCCAAAACTAATTAGACACAGTTCCTCCAGATAAGAGCACGCTTCTCAGTGCTGTAGAATGCTGCCAAAAAACAGACATTCAATTAAGGGTTAACATAAGCCAACCCAAAAACCCAGAAAAAAACGACCAGAATAGAGAGCTTCAAGACGGACTCAGAAATTACTGAACTGCTTTGCTTCCTGCAAAGCTCTTCGTCACAATCACCTCCCAGCCTTACTTCCCAGTTACCCCTTCTGCTTCGTCTGCTCCCGCCTTCTGGCAGCTCTGCGCATACGTACACTGGGAACAGGCTCCCTTTGTTCCTCTGCCAATCTGCTACCAGATTCCGAAGGCTCCAAAGACAGCACCCCACTCCCAGATGGCCCCATTCCTGCATCGGATGCAGGACCCTTGTCCAAATCCTCGCCCTGACTGGTTCCTTTCGTCCTCACTATTCGATACCTCTGCCGTCCGCACTGGCTGCTGGCGAACCACAACAGATACTCACCTGGAAAGCAGCAAACCACATGAGCCAATCCAGGCGATAATGGTAGGGGCTGATCAGGCAGGGCCGCCTCTGCAGATTCCCGGGTTTACACTTGAATTCATATTCTTCCCAAACTGCATCAGGATCATTGGGATCCGAGCTGGAAGTCCCTTGGATTATAACCTCGGTTCTCTCTTTGGTGATGCTGCAAGAGAGAAGAGTGTGGTGAATGTTTGGAAGCTCTTGAGGAGGCCACCAAGTAGGGTCCAGGGACGCATTAAGGGCAGAAATATTCGAGTATTTGAGGGGCTGCCCCAAAGAAGAGGGGGTCAATTTATTCTCCAAAGCACCAGAGGGCAGGACAAGAAGGAATGGATGGAAACTAATCAACCTGGAATTAAGGAGAAGCTTCCTAACAGTGAGGACAACTTACCAGTGGAACAGCTTTGCCTTCAGAAATCTCAGGGGCTCCAACCTTGGAGGTTTTTAAGAAGAGACTGGACAGTCATTTCTCTGAAATGGTATAGGATCTCCTGCTTGAGCAGGGGGCTAGACTAGAAGACCTCCAAGGTCCCTTCCAATTCTGTTCTGTTCCATTCCATTCCATATTCTATCCTATTCTATTCTTCCCAGCGTTGCTAAATGGAAGTCCAACTTTACAACACAGTTTTAGGGGGGAGGCGAGAAAGGCTTTCCGGGTTCCGAGGAAGGGATGGTCAAGCAGAGTCCTGATTAGGTATCAAGATTACACGGGGTGTTCACAAAATATTAGAATTGAACTAACTGCAGCAGGGGTGTCAAACTCCCGGCCCATGGGCTGGATGTGTTACGCACTTACCACGCCCATGCCTGGTTCAGCAAAGGGGAAAAAAAGTCGTGATATGTCATGTGATGCCCCCATAATGACGCGAGTTTGACACCCCTGATCTACAGGTAGTCCTCGATTTATAACAGTTCATTTAGTGACCATTCGAAGTTACAATGGCACTGAAAAAAGTGACTTATGAAAAAATTTTCTGCACTTATGACTGTTGCCACGTCCCCAGGGTTGCATGATCAAAATTTAGACACTTGGCAACTGGTTCGCATTTATGAGGGTTGCAGCGTCCCAGGGAAGTCACAGGATCCCCTTTTGTGATCTTCTGGCAAACAAAGTCAACAGGGAAAACCGGACTCACTTAACAACCGTGTTACTCACTTAACAACTGCAGGGATTTACTTAACAACGGTAGCAAGAAAGTTCGTAAGATGGCGCAAAACTCACTTAATCATGACAACTTAGCAACATAAATTCTGGGCTCCATTGTGGTTGTAACTTTAGGACGCCCCATAGATGTACATACTTCACAAGATTACAATCACTTCACGGCAGGGATTGTAAGCAATTGCTTGAACAAAACACGATGGCTAAAAACTGTTAGGAAGACTGTTAAAAAGATCACTCAGGATTGTAAATCATCAGGGATTCTTTCACATTAGGCTTTTGCTGCAAATGCCAGAGTAAAAAGCTGTAGGACAGTTGCCTGCCAGACATGGCCAAACGTGCTTGAAGCCTTGTTGGCTACATCACAAGAATTCCTACGGAAAAAGGAAGGGGTAGATTTAGTTCGTATTTGACGGATCGTTTTACATGAATCCTTTCTGAGCAGAAGATCTAGGCAGCAAGCACAGCTCCACCCTTTGATGTTCCCCACCACAATAACTCCGTGGAGAGGTTGGTCTTGAGAGCCCAGGATGGCCTCAGGTCACCCGGCTGAAGATGGAATCCAAAACGCCTCCTTAGGATGGAAGGACGGAACTTCTAAGGCAAGGAGGGTCAAACCCAATTTCATTGAGGGATGCATCAGGGCTGTGGTTGACCTGGAGAGGTCTGGGGAGGGGCGCGTGGCCAACTGGATGAGTGTGCCCAGCTTGACACTAGCCCCCAACTGCTGGCTGTCAGGATTCCGGAATTCAAAAAAGGACTTATTGGGAGTTAATATGTCCAGCATTGTCTGGGTGTAGCCAACTCTGAGACACATAATTTATTGTCACCCTTGACCCTGGTTTTCCCCCACCCATTGGATGTATCATAATTCATATTCTCCAATGGGACACATCCATAGCCAAGAGTCATCCATCATGCTCCCCAGTTAGAATTTTGCGCGGTAGGAACTTTGGTTGCTTGGAAACTATCTATGAAAACATTTATGGAATGCAGTTTCGGCTTTGCAAGCTGCTACACTGCTCTCCCCCTCCCCCTCCCTCTCTGTTGGCAACTCTAAAAGACCAGAGAAATATTTTATGAGTTGACACTGGCATGTTTCCTCTTCGCATTGGGTAGACCGGGCCGAAGTGACACTGTTCTGACCTAGACTTCCTTAGAAAGCATAATTTTATTTATTTATTTATTTTAATTTATATACCGCCCCCCTCTCCCAAAAAGGGACTCGGGGCGGTGAATAGCCATAATAAAACATACAATTAGAAAAGTTAAAATAAATTTTAAAAGTATTAAATAACTGGCTGAAGCCGATAAAACCCCATAAAAATTTTAAAATTGAATTAAAAATTTAAGACCCTTCTCCTAACGTTAGGCCAGACTGGCCTGTTTGAAAAGGTGGGTCTTTAGTGCGCATCGGAAGGCTCGCAGGTCAGCAATGGCTTGCATCTCTGTAGGTAGTTCATTCCAAAGGGAGGGTGCTCCCACAGGGAAGGCCCGTACCCTTGGGGCCGCCAGCTGACATCGTCCAGCCAGCGGCACCCCGAGGAGGTCCACCCTGTGGGAGTGCACTGGCTGGCGGGAGACCGATGGTGGCAGTAGGCGGTCCCGCAAGTACCCGGGTCCCAAGCGATGGAGCGCTTTAAAGATGGTCACCAACACCTTGAATTGCACCCGGAAGGCCACCGGAAGCCAGTGCATCAGTAAAACACAATCTTGGTTCCAGCAAAACCTCTTTTATTCCCATGGCTGTGAATTACGTTCATTCACAGCCTGCAAGGCTTCCCAAACAGTCTTTTAGGGCAATGTTTATAAACACCCAACCTTATCGCACTTGGAATGCTGCCAGAGAACTAACTGCCACGCGCAGGGCAAGGCCAAACTTGACACAGAGTCAAACAGGACTTTTCAAAGCTTGAATCCATCGGACAAAGTCATTGCTTCCTGCAAAAGCTCACATCCTGTTCGCTTTTCTTTTATGTCACATTGAGGGGCCAGGGGTGGGATCTGACCAGTGTAACTACTGGTTCGGTGATTTTACATTTTGCGTGCACATGTGCGCTTTGCATGATATTCGCATTTGTATATCGTTGTCAGCTAGCTGCCTGGACAGCTGAGCAGTGCTACGTGTGGGTGCGCAGCAGTTGAATAAGCCCTTTTTTCCTGCTTTTTCAACTGCAGCCGTGTTGCACAAATTTTCGGTTGAAAAAGCAGGAAATAAAGGTCAGGTAAGAGCCCAGGTGGGCGGGTGGGCAAAAACATCAGCAGACATAGAACTGGTTCTATGTCTGATGCTCTTCAGAGCTACCGGTTCTACAGAGGTGGACAGAACTGGTAGAATCCCACCCCTGGGAGGGGCCAATCATCTCCGAGGTGTGGCCTTACTCCTGAGTCGACCCTGCTTTCTCAATTGTTCTTGTCTTCTGATAGCCCTGCACATGTGCAGGCTGGGAACTAGTTCCAGAAGCTCCCCCATCTCACTGCTGTCGGAGTCTGAAGGCAGCTGATGACTGCCAGCCTGCCCTGGCCCCATCCCTGCCTCTGATGCAGAACCCTCGTCCGAGCCCTCCTCAGCCACCAAGACTGGCCCACAACAGACGCAGGCCAGCTCCTTACATTTTCCAGGACGGCCCCGCAGGCGGATTTGACCACATCGTGGGGTGGATCTGGTCCACAGGCCTTGTGTTTTGATACCCTGCTCTTAGATTTTCAGATTCTGAGACTAGGATGCAAGAAGGCCTATGATTGGCCATGGCTGAATCTGGATCCAGACTCTGATCTTTCCAGAAAGTTGTGCAAAAGACACAGAACATAGAATAATAGAGGGTTGGAAGGGGCCTTGGAGGTCTTCTAGTCCAGCCCCCTGTTTGAGCAGGAGACCCTATATCACTTCAGACAAATGGCTGTCCAGTCTCTTTTTAAAAAACGTCCAGTGATAGAGCACTCATAACTTCTGAAGGCAAGTCGTTCCTCTGGTTGATTGTTCTCACTGTTAGGAAATTTTTCCTTAGTTCTAGGTTGGTTCTCTCCTTGTTTAGTTTCTAACCATTGTTTCTTGTCTTCCCTTCTGGTACTTTGGATAATAGGTTGACCCACTCATCTTTATATCTTGCAGACAATAAAGAGTGGTCATAATGAAGGAATGTTTTGCATCCTTCCAGGCAAGTCTTCTTCATTACATTTCTGGGAATGCTTTTGTGACCAGAGATGTTCTCCTGCCCTGAAAAGGTCCTTGAGTGTTTTTAAATGGATTTTTTTTTGACATTGCTTTTTCCCCTTACAAAGTACAGTGGCATGTTCTGACCCAGCTCGCCAAACACAACAAACCCTCTGAAGTTAACTCAAAGATTCCTTTATTAGGAGCCCCGACAAAAAGTTTCTCTCTCAATGCAGACTAACAAGTCCGTCCATCTGTAAGATGAATAGGTGTCTGCCACATCTATTCATCTCCACCCCCTGCCTTTTATCCCCAGAGCTAGGTGGGGCCTCACTAGCAGCAGTGGCTCTTCTGTCCCAAGGACCAGCCCATAGATTCCCGCTGCTCTCCTCTCCTTTGCCTTCTGTGCATCCACATGTCAGGCACTGGACTCGGCTGTTCCTCCTCTTCCTCATCAGCCACCTCCAGGCCTGGGGGCTGTTGACTCTCCATCTGAAGGTTGATGGATGACCCAGACTCCGCCTCTCTCTCTCTCTCTGACAGCTCCATTCCCTCTTCCTCCTCAGAGCTCTCAGATTGCCTTGATGCTGATCTTGACTCCCACGCTTCCTCCTCCTCTGATTTGGCTGCTGGAGGGGCCGGCGGCCAACAGGCCACAACAGGCATGGCTCAAAGAGAGACCCAGGACACAGGCCAGATGCTCTTTAGATATTGAAGGTCTTACCTTCCAAATGCTCCGTAGGTGTTGACGATCCTGAGGGGGTTGTAGGAAGTATTCATGATTTGCCGGGAACTAATCAAATTGAGAACCACTGGGATGCTGAGGAAGATGATCAGTGCCCCCAAGGATACATTCACAGCTTTGCGGATGTAGCTCCCTGCAGAAAAGACGAGATGTTGAATAACTGAATAGAATAGAATAGAGCTGGAAGGGACCTTGGAGGTCTTCTAGTCCACCCCCCTGCACAAGCAGGAGAACCTATACCATTTCAGATAACTGGCTGTCCAGTCTCTTCTTTAAAATTATTTCTAATCTACATTGGCACATGTTAGACGTGGATAATATTAACCATGGCCAGTTCCTGAATGTGTAACTGTATTGTGGGGACTCCATCTCTTTGGTGACTTTAGAAACTCCATTTCCAGGTTGAGCAGAGGCTGTGTATATGAGTGCAGCCAATGCAAATGGAATAAATCTGGCTAGAAATAAACTAAAACCTAGTTTCTTGTCTCTTCTTTCTCCTTCTACATAAAACTAAAGCCTTCTTCTTTACAGAGAACCTAATTTTTAATAAATTTTCAGCCAGTTCCAGGTCTGAGATTTACAGCACATCACTTCTGTCTGTGTTTAAAATGAAAATTAAAGGCTTAATGGGTTAAGAAGAAAAGTTCGGTCTGAGATGAGACTGATCGGTGGTGCCTTCATGGACATAGCTACCTTGGATAGGTTTTTCCTGACTTCTGAGTCCAGCCTAGTAGGATAAGTTAATGTTCTCCTATCTAGTCCTGCTTAATTGATCAGTTAAAGGTAAAGGTAAAGGTTCCCCTCGCACATACGTGCTAGTTGTTTCCAGATCTAGAAGATGGGTGCTCATCTCTGTCACGGAGCCGAAGAAGAGCCAGCACTGTCCAAACACGTCTCCGTGGTCATGTGGCCAGCACGACGAAACGACGAAGGTGCATAGAACACTGTTACCTTCCCACCAAAGTGGTCTCTATTTTTCTACTTGCATTTTTACGTGCTTTACAACTGCTAGGTTGGCAGAAGCTGGGACAAGAAATGGGAGTTCATTCCGTAATGCGGCGCTGGGGATTCGACCCATCGAACTGCTGACCTTTCTGATCAACAAGCTCAGCGTCTTAGCACTGAACCACTGTGTCCCCTAACTGATCAGTTAAACGGCTGCAAAATATTAAAACAGAAAGAACTTTGCAAAGATCACATTCCCCTCTGTTTGAAGTGGATTATGTATCCAACGGCAGCCTCGGTAAAGTGCTCTTATTTAATAAGACTGTATTAATATTATTCTTCTTATCTTTCCTATTACCTATCTCCTTTCTACCTATGATTAGAATAGCATAGAATAAAATAGAATTCTTCAAGTGTGATTGGACACACAAGGAATTTGTCTCTGGTACATAAACTGAGTGTCTATAAAGAAATAATAAAAAATACATTCATCAAGAATCATAAGATACAACACTTAGTGATTACTAATCACTAATTAGGTTACTAATAAGCAATCAAATCATATTAGCAAACAAAAAAAGCAATATAAATTATAAAGATTCAAGCAACACAGTTATAGTTATAAGTTGGAAGAGATAGGTAATAGGAAGGACGAGAAGAATAATAATAATACAGTCTTACTAAATAGTTTAACAGTGTTGTAGGAATTAGTTGTTTAGCAGAGTATTTGAGGAAAAACTATCCTTGTGTCTAGTTGTTCTGGTGTGCAGTAATGTTGTTGCTTGCATCTTTACAATTTATATTGTTTTGTTTAGTTTCCTAGTGCAATTTATGTTGATTGCTTATTTAGTATCCTATGACTATCACTAAGAGTTGTATCTTGTGATTTATGATGAATGTATTTTTGATGACTATGATTTATCACTTATAGCTTTTATGTACAATGAGAGCTTATGCATTGAAGACAAATTCCTTGTGTGTCCAATCATACTTGGCCAATAAAGAATTCTATTATTATTCAATTATTAAGCTTCAGAGGAAACTCCTGTAACCATCTGTGTGGATTTCCCTGACATGATAGTCCAAAATATGCCTGGAAGAAACATATGTGTTGTTTTGACCCTAGAAGAAAATAACATACCATATTGTAAAGGTCCAGCTTTCCCTGCTGCCTCTTCTGCTTGTATCTTCAGGACGTGGGTCTTCAGAGATCCTTTGCTGGAACCAAACAAGATCCCCAAGGAGGCATCATCAAAACATGCTATGCTGGGCACAATGGTTAACCAGTTGAGGAAGCTCAGATTCCCACTTATGATAAGCAGTACCTAAGAGGAAGGAAGAAAGGAAGGAAGAGAGGGAGGGAGGAAGGGAGAGAAAATACCGGGTCAGAATTTGAGGGATACAGACCTTAACAACAGTCTCCAAGTTTAACTTATAGAGCGAACATTGAGCAAAATGATCTGTGTCAGGACTCGAACAAATCCACCCCCATTCAAATCACAAGTCTCTAGCCGCATCTCTCAGAGAAAAGAAAATTGATTTATTAGAAGTGGCCATATTGGTGTTAGCTGGATGCAGCCGACACTAAAATACATCATTCATTTCCCCCTTGACCCTGGTCTTCCCCCCCTCCCTGAATGTATATTCTCCAATGCGACACATCCATAGCCAAGAGTCATCAATCATGCTGTCCAGTAATATTCTTGTGCGCCGACAAATTTGGGCTGCCAGGGTGATTATCTAGGCACTTGAGGAATGCACTGTTTTCCCCCACTCCCTTTCTGCTGGCAGCTAAAAAGACCAAAGGAGTATCTTTTTAGTTGACAATCTGCAGCTCAATGGAAATTTGAGGAAGCAGCAATTTGTAAGAGGATAAATAAAAATATTGCAATTAGGGTTGGGGATCCTGTGCTGACTGTGTTAATGGAATAAACTATTGAAACAAGCCTAAAAAAAAAGAGAGAGATGGACAACTCAAGGTCTTCAGATAGCTTCCATCTATCCTCATTTTTACAACTTCTTTTCCTGGGCCTCTTGAGGATAAATCTGGGTTCCCAAGTTATGAAAGTGGCTGCCACAGAGAAGGGGGGGGGGTCAAGCTATTTTCCAAAGCACCTCAAGGCCAGGCCAGGAATAATGGATGGAAACTGAACAAGGAGATTCAAGCTGGAAATAAGGAGAAATCTTTTCTGACAGTGAGAGCTATCAACCCATGGAACAGAAGTTGTATTCAGAGATTGTGGGAGTTTCAGCTCTGGAGGTTTCCAAGAAGAGATTGGACTGCCATCTGTCAGAAATGGTGTAGGGTCTCCTGCTTGGGTGGGGGGTTGGACTGGATGACCTACAAGGTTCCTTCCACTCTGTTAAATGGCTTTGGGGAGGGGGGTCACCTCTGGTTGATTCCAAGCTGTAGTGTGAGGTATGTTTGAGGACAGTGCCTCCAGCCTTAAAAGAGGTGATGGTACACCTCCTCTTGAAGAGACCACCTTGCATTCATAGTTTTAGATAACTGCTGCTCTGTGTCCCACCTTCCTGATTTGGGGAAGGTTGTCTACATGGTGATCGGATTCTCAACTCTGAATCCAACCTGGCTGAAGCCATCTTGTGCTGCTTCACAGTTGCCACGCGCTATGGGGGGAGGATGAGGGGAAAACGGCTAGACCATCTCGAAGACAAAACAAAGAGCTCTCCCGTGGGAACCAAGGTCATCCCAACAGTTGGCAGGAGGAGGAGGAGTAGAAGATGTGGTCGAGGGAGCCTGTCAACTGCTTTGATTGGACAATGTGACCTGTGACACCTGGGGGAGGCGAAACCTTTTCTTTTTTAATTACATGGTAACCACAGGAAATTTTTAGAGTTGTTTTTCATTGGCTGTGCTGATATGATGTGTCCAATAAACATGTTCTCTGAGGAACGTTCCTGCCTTGGTGGAACCAGTGGAACAGCTTGCCACCAGAAACCATGGGCATTCCATCACTGGAGGTTTTTAAGAAGCGTGTTCTGATCAAGGCTTATGGAGACACTAATAAACACACGTTAGTCCCAAAACCCTTTTTTCTTTATTTCAACGGCTGTGAATTTGATTCATTCAAAGGCCGTGATGAGTCTGAAACAGTTTGCAAATAGTCCCATGGAAGTCTGCCAAAGTCCTTCAGGATAAGTCTGATAAGTACGCACCTTTATCTTCCTTGAAATGCTGCCAACGCCTAAATGTTCAAATATTTAAATGAGGCCAAATGGACCAGTACAAACAAAGTTGCTTCCTGCAAAGATTCCTGTCCTTTTGCTCCTTCTTTATGTCTTATGGGAGGACCAATCACCTCCCAGCCTTACTCCCGAGTCGCCCCTTTTGTTTTAACTGTTCTTGGTTTCTGGCAGCTCTGTGCACAAACACACACTGGGAACAGGCTCCCCTTGTTCCTCTACCTCACTGCTGCCAGACTCTGGAGGCTCTGGAGTCAGCACCCCATTCCCAGATGGCCCTGGCCCCATCTCAGGCACAGGACCCTCATCCGAGCCCTCCCCAGACTCCCAGACTGGCCCATGTTCCTTCCCACTGTCCGATTCTGCTGCCGTCTCCGCAGGCTGTTGATGGACCACAACAAAGAGATTAGACAGTCACTTATCTGAAATAATACAGGTTCTCCTGCTTAAGCAGGGGGCTGGATTAGAAGACCTCCAAGGTCTCTTCCAGCTCATTCATTCATTCAAAGAGACCAGTTCCTTGACCATTTCATCTCAAATGCCAAAATGACAAGGACGCTAATGTTCCTTAATTAGAGTAGCCACTTTTTCTTCGCTTCGCTTAACTCCTTTTATTTCCACAAAACCACTTTTGCTTTGCAAACCTGAAGAACACTAAAGAATTCTTTAGTGGCCACTCTGAGAAAGAAGCACATCACAGCTTTTCAATGCAGCAACTGTGTGGTCGGCTGCCCCCCCCTCCCCCCCGCCTCCTGGGGGTAACAGTGCTCCTCCCCTTCTAACCTGGAAGCCAGAAACACAAGACTCTTATTTTATCAGCTGTCCAAAAAAAAATTAAAATGGAAAGGCTCAAAAAGTAATTACAGATCTAATTTGACTGTGGGTGAACTTATGGACCTGGGAAGCACATGTTGTTTAGTGTGATGCCTTTCAAGCAGCTACTGAAGGAGTGGAAGAATGCTGGGGAAACATCTATGGAGGTTCTCAGTCATCCAGGTCCTGGTGGTCCCAAAAGGTGTTTTTTTTCCAAAAGGCAACTGGACTTCCTTTGTTTTTTTCCTTGAAGACGTTTCGCTTCTCATCCAAGAAGCTTCTTCAGGTCTAATGTTTTCAAGGAAAGACAAAGAAAAGAGTTGCCTTTTGATGAAGGCATATAAACTGGTTTCCCCAGTTGCAATGTATGGCTGTGAAAGTGGGACCACAAGGAAGGCTGAGCACCAAAGAATGGAGGCCTTTGAACTCTGGGGCTGGAGAAGATTCCTGCGAGTCCCTTGGACTGAAAGGCGATCCAACCGGTCAGTCCTAGAGGAGATCAGTCCTGACTGCTTGTTAGTTTGCCAGATCCTGAAAATGAAATTCAAACATTTTAGCGAAATGAGAAGGAAAGGCTCACTGGAGAAGAGCCTAATGCTAGGAACGATTGAGGGCAAAAGAAGAAAGGGACAACAGAGAACGAGGTGGCTGGATGGAGTCACTGAAGCAGTCGGTATGAGCTTACTCCGGAGGATGGTAGAGGACAGGAAGGCCTGGAGGAACGTTGTCCATGAAGAAGAAGAGGAGGAGGAGGAGGAAGAAGAGGAAGAAGAAGAAGAAGAAGAAGAAGAAGAAGAAGAAGAAGAAGAAGAAGAAGAAGAAGAGAAAGAAGAGGAGAAGGAGGAGGAGAAGGAGGAAGAGGAAGAGGAAGAGAAGGAGGAGAAGAAGAGGAGGAGGAGGAGGAAGAAGAGGAAGAAGAAGGAGAAGAAGAAGAGAAAGAAGAGGAGAAGAAGGAGGAGGAGAAGGAGGAAGAGGAAGAGAAGGAGGAGAAGAAAAGGAGAAGGAAGAAGAGGAAGAAGAAGGAGAAGAAGAAGAGGAAGAAGAGGAGGAGAAGGAGGAAGAGGAAGAGGAAGAGAAGGAGGAGAAGAAGAGGAGGAGGGGGAAGAAGAAGAAGAAGAAGAAGAAGAGGAGGAGGAGGAGGAGGAGGAGGAGAAAGAGAAGAAGGAGGAGAAGAAGAGGAAAAAGAAGACGAGGAGAGGAAGAGGAGGAGGAGGAAGAAGTAGTTTCGCTTCTAATCTAAGAAGCTCCATTAGTTGTGATGGTGGTGGTGGGGGGTTTGGGGGAATGGAAGGACAGTTGAGACTGGATAGTGGGGGGCTCCATTTGCCAGTTGCAAATTTGCAACTGTCCAGTTGCCTTTTGAAAGTAAAGAAAGAAAGCACCTTTAAAACATTTTCCATACTTCTTTCAGTAGCTCTCTTCCTCCCCTTGCTGTGGGAATCTTGCCCTCAAGAAAGGTTAATTTTCCCTTCCCATGGAGAAATACAATGAAAACATCTGTCATTTTCCCTCCCAACAGATTTGAGGGAAAATTTCAAAAGGTGATTTGTCTCCAGCTTTGGTGCTGATGAACGGAGAATTCTCTCTCATTCCATCCTGCAGAGGGGCAAAGTTGAGAGGCTGACCAAGACGGACAATTTTGCCTCTCCCGGAGGTGGCAGAGAAAACTAAACAGGTGTGATCTTAACAGGTACTGAGGTGTATTAAGAGTAACTACTTTCCCAGATCCTGGTCTCTGGATTTCTTAATAAATAAGCATTCATAAAAGAATGTCTTTCATTAAAATATGGCATTAATCATTATACTTAGATAAGAGCTGCTTCGTTACAAAATGTCTACTAAGTGTGACATCAAAGAGAGGAACAATGTTTTTCTAAACCGAATAATGACCGTTTTAGGGATTCTGGCTTAAGTTTCATGAGGTGTGTTATGAAATATTATCAGTTCATGACTCTTGCAGGATTAATTTAGAACATAAAAAAATTATTTCCCTGTCTGTATGCTTTCAAATATGATTCTTTCTGTGACTCTCACCATGCCCAGGCAGACAATTATCTGATACCACATAGTTGTCAGGTAACCTCATCCGAATTCATTTTACTGAGCCAGGGAAAATCTAATAACATTACAGATGTTAAGAATTAAGACGTTCACACTCAATCCTGGACACTTGAGATCCAAAACCCCAAAGTTGCTCCCCATAACTTCAATGGATGGAAACTAACCAAAAAGAGAGAAGCAATCCAGAACTAAGGAGAAATGTCCTAATTGTGATAACAATCAACCAGTGGAACAGCTTTGCCTTCAGAAGTTGTGGGTGCTCCATTGAGAAAATATTTGAATGTGCAGAGATGAATAGATTAACATTGGTAATCAAAGAAAAAGAAGAAATGGAATATCATATGGCATGGGATTTATTTTATCACTGGTTAGAAAATAAAACAAATTAAAATGGATTAGATGAATATATAGAGAAATAAGTTAAGATTGTTAAAAAATAATAGATATAACAGCTATAAGAATAATAGAAATAACAGCTATAAGAAAATGTGATTATTATATTGGTAAGAAAAGCATTAATTATAATTATAAGCACAAGACATATGCACCTAGTTGACACATGGTTGAAATGAAATGGAATTATTGTAAATATTAAAAAAAAATTAAAATAAAAAAAGAAGTTGTGGGTGCTCCATCACTGGCGCTTTTAAGAAGAGACTGAACAGCCCCTTGTCTGGAATGGTATAGACTCTTCACCTGCTTGAGCAGGGAATTGGACTAGCTGTCTTTTAAGGCTCCTTCCAACTCCGTTACTCTATGTACTATGTTCTAAGGTTTGGTACAGCAGTTCCCTAAGGGAGCCAAATACCCACACCACCATCCTGGGGGCGTTTCAATACTTTCATTCTAGAATTCACTGGTTTTGTTGCACTCTGTTCTGCCCTGCTCAGATCCCACATTCAGAACATCTCCACTATTCAGACAAACTGGAAGACTGTCAGAGAAAAGCAATGAGGAAGATTTGGTCTGGAAACTGGCACTGAGAAGTGAGGACCAAGCACTATGGTGGCACCTTTTAAGGTACTGAAGAAATTGACAGCTTCTTCTTTGTTCTCCAAGTTTATGAGATGCAGCATAATAATCTGAGGTTACCGGAAGGCAGATTATGGCTGAGTGTTAGGACGTTAGGAAAAACATCAGAGTAGTAACTCAGTAGAAATTCAACTGGGAACAGATTTTCCAAAGGAGCAAGTGAGCTCCTCTTTGCTGGATATGCTGTAGCAGAAGCTATGGCCAGCTCCAAGGGATGATTTACATGTGGATTCCTACATGAGACAGGGATTTCCTGTTCCCTGCCCCAAAAAGGCAGATTTTGAATGATGAGACAGGAAAGAGAGAAAAAAAGGAAAATACGGATGGAGAGAAAATGCTTAAAAACCCCAGCCCTAAAATTGTTGCACTCTGCAGAGTTTCCAAAAGTAATTTAAGATGAAGATGGACTCCAGAAAGTTCAGAGAAGGGAGATACTTCCAGACAAATAAAAGCACATTGTCACTCCCCCCCACCCTCGTGCTCATCTCCTTACGAGATATTGGTAACATCGCTAAAGTCAGTTCTAGGAATTTAGAGAAAAGAAGAGACAGAGAGATTGCGAGGAGGAGAGGGGGGGAGGGGGAGGGAGAGGAGGAGAAAAAGGAGGAGGAGGAGTATTTATTGCCTTATCAAAGGTAGAGCTCTTAACCCAAATTCAGCACTTGAGTTTCAAGTTCCAATCTGTGGCTATCCACACCACTTGTTAGCATCTTTTTCTCTGGTCTGTGCTCAAATACTGGGTTCAGCAAACCCCAAAAGTGTCAGTATGTAAAGGAAGACAATCCATGGAAACCACACAGTTCTTTGGAAAGGAAAAAATCCCATCTCAAGATAAAATTCTCTGTGGATTTTATGTCTCAGGCAATGTTTTCCTTCTTGGGAAACCACAGAAATTGGGTGCAGAATGTTTTCCTACTTGGAATGAACATTACTTAAGACAATTGCAAACAAGGAAAAATTAAGCCATGTCTACTATGTTAGGTCCCATCTTTCTCTCAGGGACTAGTATTCTATCTAGTATGAATGCTAGTTCAAAATATTTTAAAACCATTATATTTTCAAGTGCAATTTCAACCTGTCCTTGATTCAGAACAGGAGGTGTGCAAATTAAATGATGTAACATAGAAACACAACATTGCAGTGTGAGTTGGCAAAACTTTCCCTTTGGCCCAAATCACAAAAGCCTCAAAGCTTCCGAATTTTCAGCTAACTTACAACGTTTTTCAGATTCCTCATCTAAATCACACAAATCTCAGATGCAAGGGTCATGAGGTTGAGCCATCTTGCAAGATTTCAACTTTTCTTTATGGAATGCAATGGTTCAGTTTGGGAATTACTGGAAACCATCAAGGGGCCCTTAAGAATAAGCCAAGAGAGCAACAAATGGCAAAGGGAATAGTTGTCAATGGTTTTCCCAATGACAGTTACTAGAAAGATTAAGGACAGATAAAAACACTTACAGTTTGAAGCAAGTAAGAGAGAATTTGAAATGATCTAGAACCATGATGGCGAACCTGTGGCACATGTGCCAGAGGTGGCATGTAGAGTCCTCTCAGTGGGCATGCCTGCTGTCGCCAGCTGCTTTTCTGGTTTCTGGCATGCCGGCCAGCTGGTCTTTGCAGACGCCAGAGCACCAAAAAATGGCCCCAAAAGTGCCCCAAAACAGGCTGTGCCAAAAACAGCCTGAAAAACAGCCTGAAAATGGCTCAGAAAACAGCCTCCAAAAGAGCCAAAAACGTTTTTTTGGGCTGTTTTCAGACCTGAAATCGGCCAAAAACTGCCCCCAAAACTGCTAAAAACAGCCAAAAAACAGGCATGCCTACATCGGCCAGTTGGTCTTTGGTTTTCTGGCGCTCCGGCACACGCATTCCAGTTTAGATACTCGGTGCCAAAAAGGTTCACCATCACTGATCTAGAATGTATAAAGGTATTCCAAATGTATACTGGAAATGGGAACAATAGGAAGGGCCATTCAATCATGCTTGGTCAGCATGTAAATTTTTTTAAAAAAAATGGCAGAAATAAATAATAGATTTGTTGTAAAAGCATTGGACTGTGGGTATGTGTACGCATGTATAAAAATTGTTAAGATGGTAGACGTAGGGAAGTGACTTTGTAATGCCACCACTACATTTTTTTCAAATTCAAATTCAGAATAGAGCTGGAAGGGTCCTAGAAGGTCTTCTAGTCCAGCAGTCGCCAACCGGTGGGCCGTGGCGAGAAAATTTTGGTAGGCCGCAGAGAAATCTCACTCCCAGAGCACCTCCCCCAAAGCAATTAATCCAGGCTGCACAGAAACACAAGGCTGCACCGCCCACATGGCCCGCGGGAACCCTCCCTACCACTCATTCCTTACCCGGCAAACTTGTCTGCTAAGTTGCTATTTTTCCTTTTTCCAACCATCATCTGTTCTGCTGTGTCAGGAGATTTAGATTAGCTAGGAAGCAGGAAATGGTTGGATTTCTTGCTTTCTAGCTAAGCACAGCCGACTGAAGGTTTGCTTGCAAGCAAATTCAGTGCAGACTCGTGGCAAGCAAATTTGAGAGACTGAGCTAGCCGATGGCAGAAAGATAGATCACTGAATGATTCTGTGAGCAACTCAATGTGCCTGCTTTGCCTGATTTTGGTAAAAGTTGCTCTTTTTAAAAATAAAAAAAATCAATATATACATGCATGGTGTGTTGTGAGTTAATTTTGTGAGTTTGCTTGCTAGCAAATTTTATGAGTTTGCTTGCAATTAAATTTTATGTGACAGACTGAGCTAGCCAATGGCAGACAGATAGATTTCTGAATGAATCTTTGATTCTGTGAGGAACTCAATCCGCCTGCCTGCTTTGCCTGATTTTGGGTAAAAGCTGCTCTTTTTTATAAAAAATTCAATATTTATATAAATATTTACAATATTTACATAGAAACCACGCCCAGCCAGTCACATGACCACCAGGCCACATCCACAAATTAGGCCGCACCCACAGAACCAGTTAGTGGTCCCTGGGATCTAAAATTATGAGTTTGGTGGTCCCTGAGATCCAAAAGGTTGGCGACCCATATTCTAGCTCAAGCAGGAGACCCTATACCATTTCAGACTAGTGACTGTCCAGTCTCTTAAAAACCTCCAGTGATGAAGCACCCATGATTTCTAGAGCCAAGCTGTTCCACTGGTTTATTGTTAGGAAATTTCTCCTCAAATCCAGGTTCCTTGATTAGTTTCCATCCATTGTTTCTTGTCCTGCTCTCTGATACTTTGGAGAATAATTTGAGCCCCTCTTCTTTGTAGCAGCCCCTCAAACACTGGAATACTCCTATCATGTCACCCCTAGTTCTTCTTTTCATTAAACTATATGGGGATGGGCACACATTGGACACCACAATATCTCAGAAGATGTTAAAATCAGCCTGCAAGAACTCTACTGACAGCCTCGTTGTTCACATATTCTCTGAAAAATAAGTGGGACTTATTTAGTCTGCATAACTCTTCAAATCAAATGTCTATCTGGGGCAACAATCAGCCAATATCTGGGCCAAAGGTTGGGAAAGCAATTTTGTTTAAATGGAACTGGAAATGATTAGTTTTTAATCAAAGACAGAACCGATTATGGAAAATGGGAAGATCTGGAGGTCATCCTAGACCACAAATGGTGTTGTTCCAAGTTCTTTGGTATCACCAATAGTACAAGAAATCCAGCATCCAGGCAGTTCTCCATTCCAGAAATGGAGGGTTATTTATAGTTACCATCTAAATTTCAATCCAAGTTTGAGTTGCCGAGAATTTTAGAGGGTCTGCCAAGGAGAAATCTAAAAGAGAATGTGAGGGAAGTTCAAGGATCTATGGTTGAATAAACCGATGATAGATTCACACAATATGCTAAAATGAAAACCCATGTTAACAAAATCCAATCTGCTATATTCACAGAACATTGGTGTGCCCAACCATATAAACCACATAATGGTTCATGAAATAACAAAGTTCACCCAACATGCTAAAATAATGGTTACGTTTTGACAATGCACTGAACCACAAAGCAGCCAATCTTATTTTGGGGGTGAATCCAATTTAACTTTATAAAACTAAAAACTTTTAATCATCCTAGGGTTGGGTTTTTAATTATGTGCTTAACCAGCTCAATTTTCTCAAAATATGCCACATACATGGTTCATTTTAAACTTGCTCAGATTTTCTGTGCTTAGTGTATGAACCCAGAAATCAAACTTATTCATTAAGTAAAATAACAAATCCAGTGACAATGGTCAATTTCTGATCATTAAGTCTCAACCTTTTTAACTTGTCCCATGTGGTATTATATTTTATTTTTTCATCTGCTTCTTATGATCTGCTCTCGTCATCTCCCGTTTGGACTACTGTAATGCTCTCTACATGGGGCTCCCCTTGAAGACTCTCCGTAGGCTACAGTTAGTTCAGAATGCCGCCGCGCGGATGATCATGGGCGCCCCTCGGGACGCCCACATAACACCTCTTCTCCGCCGGCTACACTGGCTTCCTGTGGCCTTCCGGATTCGATTCAAGGTGGTACTAATAGTATTCAAAGTGCTCCATGGCTCGGGACCTGGATACTTACGGGATCGCCTTCTGCCACCAACAACCTCCCGCCGCCCAGTACGCTCCCACAGAGTCGCCTTGCTCGGGGTCCCACCACTAAATCACTGCCGACTAGCAGCCCCGAGACTACGTGCTTTCTCTGTGGGAGCCCCATCCCTCTGGAATTGTCTCCCCTCGGAGATACGGGCCATGTCGGACATCCTTACCTTCCGGCGCGAAGTCAAGACCTTGTTGTTCAGGCAGGCCGGACTAGCCAATTGAATCATTTGGGTTAAATTTTAAATTTTAGATAATTTTTCTGTTGGGTGTTGTTCTTATCCATTTTAGATTTTTATTTATTTCATTTCCGTTATTTGTACTGTTTTCGTTGTTGAATGTACACCGCCCCGAGTCCCTTTTTGGGAGAGGGAGCGGTATAGAAGCACGAACAAATAAATAAATAAATAATTAACATATGCTTACAATTTTGGATTTTATCCATTATAAGAATCTTATAGTCATAGATAGGTAGGTAGGTAGGTAGGTAGATGGACAGACATAGACAGATTATATAACTCATTACCCAGGTCATTACAACACAGGAGGCTGATAGACACACAGCCAGTACCTCAGCCATACAGGTTCTTACGAAAAAGCCAACCAATCTGCAAACATCAACTCCATCAACCAATCAAGAAATAACAACACAGACAACCAGTCCGCTTACAACAGAGCGAGCACACCACACTGCCCCACCAGTATTTATAGAGAGATGACAGCTCCGGTCATGCTTTGCTAGCACAAGCACAAAGCCGAAAGCACTAGCCTGAAGATAGTGAGTGGGAACTCATCGAAATATCACCAAGATATTCTCAATCTTACATGGGAAAAGACCACGGATGGGATTCAAATTTTTAACAACCAGTTCTGTGCGCATGGCTTAGTTGGTGGGTGTGGCTTGATGATCATGTGATTAGCTGGGTGTGGCCAACTCAACATCACTCACATCGAGGCACGCATCTCCTCGCCTGGCCTCTTATGACTGTGGGGATGCTGCAACAGTAAGTCATAAGTCACTTTTTCCAGTGCCATTGTAACTTTGAATGGTCAAAGTACCAGCAAAGGAGGGAAAGTACCAGCAAAGGAGGGAAAAAAACTCCAGAGGCATTCCTGAGACAGGAAGTCTAGTCCTGCCAAGAAAGTAACAAGGGTTAACGGAGAGGCAGGTTCTGTAAGCAACACCAGAATGTTTCCTTCCTGCCTTCCTTACAGGATTAGGCCAGTAATTTCTTCCAACAACTGGTTCTCCGAACTACTTAAAATGTTAACAACCGGTTCTAGTGAATAGGTGTGAGCCTGTAGAATCCCACCCCTGGAAAAGACCCGAACATGCCAAAACCTGCATATACTGCAAAGTCAAATCCCTTGGAAAGGACATTGGTTTCTGCTATGGTGAGGGTTCTATCTGATATGTTGTGTACTGTTTGTTTCATGCATTGTTATGGGGGGGGCTGGGCTTCTGGCGTTTCTCTAGTCTGTTGGTGTATGTGTCTGTCTTGTGGGAGGTTTCTGATTCGGCTCTCCAGAGGGCTAGTTGTTTGGATTTGTCCCAGAGTGCTGGGTGGATTTTGTTACTGAGTTTGAGGTGGAGAGTGAGTAGGTCCCTGTTGGTTTAGTTTAATAGGAATCTTTTCCTGTGGAGTTCGTTTCTGATTAGGGCTAATTCCGTTCTTTTCAGGATATTTTCAATGGCTGAGGTTTTGGAATGGAATTTGAGTTGGAAGCATATGGGGATCACTTTTTTGTCTTGGCAATTGCATAGGAATGTGAGATCACATAAGATGGTGGCTCTTCAGACTTTGAGTTTCTTGTGGGTCCTGGTCAGCCGGAAGGTTTCCTCCCTGTGGAGGTAGGATATTTGTTTTTGTAGATTTTCACAGGTACAGGTATGCAGATCTTGGCGTGTTCGGGTCTTTTCCCGTGTAAGATTGAGAGTATCTTGGTGACGTTTCGACAAGATCCCACTCGCCAGCTTCACGCTGGTGCTTTCGGCTTCGTGCTTGTGCGAGCAAAGTGTGATAGGAGCTGCCGTCTCTCTATAAATACTGGTGGGGAGGTGTGGTGTGCTGGCTGTGTTGTAAGCGGACTGGTTGGCTGTGTTATTTCTTGATTGGTTGAGGGAGTTGGTGTTTGCAGATTGGTTGGCTTTTTCATAACAACCTGTATGGCTGAGGTACTGGCTGTGTGTCTATCAGCCTCCTGTGTTGTAAAGATCTGGGTAATGGGCTGTGTGATGATCTTCTGAGTTCTACTGTTGTGACCTCCTGGGTCTTGTGCTGTAATCTCCTGGGTCATTGGCTGTGTTGTAACGACCTGGGTAATGGGCTGTGTGATGACCTTCTGAGTTCTATTGTTGTGACATCCTGGGTCTTGTGCTGTAATCCCCTGGGTCATTGGCTGTGTTGTAACATCCTGAGGTTTTGTGGTGTAACCTCTTGAGTTCCATGATGTGATGTCCTGAGCAGTTGGCTGTGATGTAACGTTCCGTGTTTTGGTTTGGCTCCGAGTTTGAGGTCTGGCTATGTGTTCATGGCGTGTGTCAGTTTGCTTAGTTTGGGTGTCGGGGTGTGTGGCAGCTGGTGATGCAGCCGTGGTCTGGTTTCTGGGCAGTGATTGCCTTTCATCTGTGGGGTGGGTTTGGGTTTGAGTTTGGTGAGGGAGATTGGTGGTGGCATCATGTGTTGCTTTGGGTCCGGTGTTGTTTTTTGTGGCTGGGACTCATTTGTAGATAAGGGCTAGTTTCCAGATATCTGGTAGGAGGGAGGTATCATCCCGTTTATTCATGTTATGGGGGTGTTTCTCTATTTTGATGGCTTCCCTGATTATTCTCTTGTTGAAGTGTTCAGTATTGGAGATTAATTTGGTTCCCTCAAAATTAATTTCATGTCCTGTGGCTTTAAAGTGCTGGAAAAGGGAGGAAGAATTTTCTTCTTTTCTGACTGCACTCTTTTCTTCTTTTCTGACTGTTCTGCGATGCATGCATTTATTCTCCTGTTGGTTTGTCCAATGTATGTGGCTGGGCAATTGTTGCATGGTATTTCATAAACTCCTTAGTTTTCTAGCTGGATCTTGTTCTTGGGATTTCTTAGGATGTTGGCTATTTTTTTGTCAGTGCCGAAGGCTGTCCTGATATTGTTAGTGTTAGTGGAGAATTTTGCTGATTTTAACTGTGGTGGCTTTGATGTAGGGGAGGAGGGCAATACCGTTGTCCTGTTCTGTGTCTTGGTTTTTTGGGGGTGTCTCACTTAGGATTAGGTTGGTAATTGTGTTTCTTTGAAATCCATTGGAAATTAATACATTAGTGAGGGTGTGTAATTCTGTTCTCAGGTGGTCTTTGTCGGCTAGGCGTTTGGTTCTGGAGATGAAGGTCTTGGCTACAGAGTTGATCTGTGCAGGGTGGTGATGGGATTGTACGTTTAAGTAGCGGTTGGTGTGTATTTTCTTCTGATGGATGGTGTGTCCTAGGAAGCCATTGGGTTTTTTGTAAATTAGGACATCCAGGAAGGGAAGTTGGTTGTTGGCTTCTGTTTCTATGGTGAATTGTATTTTGGGATATAGGCTGTTGAGATATATGAGGAAGTTTTCCAGTTTTTCTTTCCCGTGTGGCCAAATTACGAAAGTGTCATCTACAGATCTAAGCCAGAGTTTGGGTTTGGGTTTGTCTAGAGTGTTGGTTTCAAAGTATTCCATATATAGATTAGTGATGATGGGTGAGAGGGGTGATCCCATAGGTACTCCTTCTATCTGTTTGTATCTTTGTCCATTGTGGATGAAGTACGTGTTGGTTAGGCAGTGATTGGTCAGATCTAGGATGTGCTTAGGGGGTTGTATTTGTTTTGGATACTTCATCCACAATGGACAAAGTAAAACTCAAACAACAAATTGCAACAGATTTGATAAAATGGGAAAATTTACAATAATCATTGATTGGGAGAATATCTACAATTAAGATGAATGTATTGCCTAGAATCTTATATTTATTCCAGACAATTGCAATTAGACTAGGAAAAGAATTTTTTGAAGATCTAAATAAAATAGTGCTAAAAATATTTGGCAGGGGAAGAAAGTGAGAATAAAATGTAAACTTACAAGATGCAAGAATAAGAGGAGGATTTGCTTTGCCCAATTGGGAATTATATTACCAGGCGACAAGTTTGATGTGGGTAAAGGAGTGGATATCACTAAGGAATACTAGACTTTTGAATTTAGAAGGACATGACTTGCTGTTAGGGTGGCATGCCTTCCTCTGGTATAAGGGAACTAAAACACAGGGGTATTTTAGAAGACATTATATTCGAGAAGCATTGTTTTTAAACTGGGAGAAGATAAAAAAGCAATATTATCTAAAAATTCCACTGTGGTTATCTACTATTGAAGCTTTTTCTTATCCAATAATATATAAAAAGGAACGAACAGTTAGATATGGTGCGATATTGAATGAAAACAGTGAACTTAAATCTATGCAAGCGTTGGAAGAACAAGGTGTAAAAATGAATTGGTTTTCATATTTGCAAATACAATTTAGATTTGATAAAGATATTAAAACAGAAGGTATGTATGATGTTGACCGATTTAGATAAAATTTTGACAGGTACTGATGAAAAAGTAATTTAAAAACTTTACGGACATTTGCTGGAGTTTAAATTAGAGGAAGAACAAATTAAAGAAACAATGATTGCGTGGGGGAAAAATTTTGGATATGGGATTGATCTAGATAAATGGCAAAAATTGTGGTCTCAAAATTATAAAATGACAATGTCAACTGAATATAAAGAAAATTTGTATGTTTTACAGGTGGCACTTACCCCCAACAAGAATTGCAAGAATGTTTAAGAATAAATCGGATAAATGTTGGAAATGTCATCAGATACCTGGTTCGTATTACTATATGTGGTGGACATGCTCAGATGCAAAAAGATACTGGACTATAATCCACACATGGTTGGAAAAAATGATAAAACAACACATAGACTTTAAACCTGAGATATTCTTATTGGGAATTATACCAGAAATATACAGTAAAGAATTGAAATATTTGATTGTAAATGTTTTAACAGCGGCTAGAATTGCATTTGCTAAGAATTGGAAAAATGAAAAAATATCTATGCAGGAGGAAATTATTAAGAAAATCACGGACTGTGCTGAAATGAGTAAATTGACATTTGAAATCAGAGAACAAGAAGACAAACAGTTTTATATGATATGGGATTTATTTTATCAATGGTTAGATAAAAAGACATGGTAAAGAAATAGATTAGGGAGCTTTACAAGAAAAAGTTAATAGATTGATATAGAATACAATATAAAATATGTAACCATTGGATGAATGTATAAGATTAAATTATAATGAAATTTAGAATATCTCACGCAGAATGATGGAAAAATAGTTTAGTCAAATGAATGATTAATGATTGATATTATATAAGCACATGCTAGATTGCTGAGAATTTATATAACTTATGAGTAAGGAGAAAAAAAAGGATAGCACAAAAGATTGTAACCAACAGACACACTGTATGTATATAATTGAAAGGTGGTTTTATGTTTTTATGTTTTGTTTGTATGTTTGTTGTAAAAAATAAAAACTTTATATATATATATAAAAGAAGTCACCACGTCTGAGTGACAGAAGAGAAGGGGGGGAAAATGGCGGTGCTGGAAGATGTTTGTTCCTTGTCTTTCCCTCCGGACCTCCGTGTATTAGGGACCAGAGATATATAAATATGTGTGGTTTTCAAAGAACAATCAACATCAACAATGATGTTTTGACAGCTCAAAGAAAACCTCAAAGGGAGCCACTCAAAACATGGTTGCCAAGGGGATTGAAGGCAAGTACAACATGTCCCAGTTTCAGACGGGTCTCTTTGGATTTCCCCGGATTTGACAGCAAGAAATAAACAAGAAATACTGATTTTGTGCTACTGAAAAAGCTCACTGGGTTAAGTGCCACAAATGTTGATCGCTACCTCAACTTACGACTAAAATTGAGCCTGAAATTTCTGTTGCTAAGCGAAACCTTTGTGAAGTGCCTTTTTTGCCATCGTTGTTAAATGGATCACCGTGGTTGTTAAATTAGTCACACAGCGGCTAAGGGAGCCGGGCTTCCCTATTGACATTGCTCATCACAAGGTCGCAAAAGGGGATATCACATGACGCCAGGAGACAGCGACCGCCATAAATATAAATTTGATGACCCGGAGTGTAACACAAACGTAACAAAATCCAAAATGTAAATAAATGTCCTTTAATCCTCCAACTTGGCCCTACTGTTCAATAATTCTCAGTTGGAGATAAAACATACTTAAAAATAATCTCCAAAAGTAAGCAATAGAGTCTGAATTTAATGAGCAGATAGAGGTGAAATAAAAAACCAAAATAAAGCTACAACGAAGGAATTTCCACAACAGACCAGGATAAGTAATTACCAATTGCAAGGAGCTAACAAGGCACAGTCTGTTGGAAGGACGCCAACCAAGATAACTTTAGCCCAAAATAAAACATGCTTTGCTTCTGGCAACGCTGTGTTTTAACCGTCTCTCTTATACACTATTCTCCCCAGCTGCAACCAATGAGGAGGATCATGGCCGCTTCCTCTCTCGTAAGCCAAGTTGTTTCCTTCTCCGTTCCTTCCTATGTGCCCTAGGATGAAAAGGGGAAGGGCCTGATTCTTCCACTGACTGCCCAGCCGGCCTCTGCCCTTCCCCAGCCTCCTCCACAACTTCCTGAGCCACACCTCCACTCCCTGTCGGCTGTTCCTCCTCTCCCTCAGAGTCCAACTCTAACAAGGACATCACAAAAAATCAATAAACTGGTCAAGGGATGAATCCAAAAGTTAGTAACAGCCATTCATAACAATCATGATTGCACTCAAGCAATCCAAACAGGGACTCTGGATGACATATCAAAGAGTTAAAAAAAATCCAAAAGAATCACAACAATAAAAACAATTGTGCTGGGGAAAGAGAGACCCTCAACACCCAACATGTGGGTTTCACATATCATCCCAGTTCAATGCTGGATCTTCAAAACTCCCCAGCCAAGCCAGAGATTTGATCGATTGAGGGTTAAGACTTACTGGGACAACTGACAGAAGTTTTCCTGCGGCTCTAAGAGAGATCTCTCTCACCCCTTGCTAACTTTCTCTTCTCTGGGGGGAGGGGGGGTCCTACGAGTTGGAGGTGGACCTAATGCTCTTTTCTGATATGGCACAAAGAATCCTTCTCTTGTTGTTGATATTTTCGTGCTTGTTCTGAGCCTCCTTCCGCCACGCCCGTTTTTGTTTTGGAAAAGAGAAACAGGACAATTCTTTCAATCCAATGAGATAGTGCATTGTCTCATTTAGCCAACCTTCCATCCAGAGTCCAAAACATCCTGTGCCTTTTGGAAGTTGCCCAAGTCACATCGTAAAAAATAAACCACATCCTACAACTCCAACCTCTCCATTCCAAGACCAGAAGTAGGACAGTACAAGTCACAGCCCTGGAGAATCCTGGTCAGGCATAGTTCTCTGGTGCAGCACTGCCTATGGAGAGACGGGTGCAACATGTCTGCCGTGACCCCAACTTGAACAGTGCATTGCACGCTGATCTTATGCTTTCTCTTCCTTCCCTTCCTGACAATGCTAACATACTTTCTGATTGTACTTTTTTGGAGTTCTTCATTCCAAAATTAAAAAAAATGTCCTTCCATGTTGATTTGAAGGGTTTCCTTCAGGAATTGGGTGAATAAGGATCTAAGGCAGCTTTTTCCAACTTGGTCTCATCAAAGATTGCTGTCCAGCACAATGACTGTTCATCCTGACCACCAACTATGGGAATCACAAAGTCCATCAAATCAGGAGGCCCAGCTCTACTTTTCAGGACATTATTCCCAAGTGTGAGCAGGCAGGTGCCTCCAAGGAACTTTTTTTTTTTTTGATGATAGTCGCAATTCTTTTTTTTTTTAATGGCCTTGGACTGTTGCAAAAATAATAGCAATATCACTTAAACTTATATACTGCTTCACAGTGCTTTACAGCCCTCTCTAAGCCATTTACAATCAGCGTATTTGCCCCCAACAATCTGGGTCCTCATTTTACCAACCTTGGGATGGAAGGCTGAGTCAACAGAAATAGAAAGAGAATAGAATTCTTTATTGGCCAAGTGTGATTGGACACACAAGGAATTTGTCTTGGTGCAAATGCTCTTAGTGTCCATAAAAGAAAAGATACATTTGTCAAGAATCGTAAGGTGCAACACTTAATAATAGTCATAGGGTACAATCAGCAACCAAATCATACTAGGAAACAGTCAATATAAATCATAAGGATACAAACGACAAAGTTACAGTCCTACAATCACAAGTGGGAGGGGATGGGTGATAAGGAGTGATGAGAAGATTAATAGCAATAGTAGTGCAGATTTAGTAAATAGCACTTAAGACTTACATACTGCCTCATAGTGTTTTACACCCTCTCTTAGCCATTTACAGAGTCATCATATTTGCCCCCAATTATCTGGGTCCTCATTTTACCAACCTTGGAAAGATGGAAGGCTGAATCAATAGCAATAGCACTTAGACTTATATACTGCCTCATAGTGTTTTACATCCTCTCTAAGAAGTTTAGAATCAGCCTAACGCACCCAACAATCTGGGTCCTCATTTTACTGATCTCGGAAGAATGGAAGGCTGAGTCAACCTTGACCTAGTCAGGATCGAACTGCTGGCAATCAGCAGAATTAGCCTGCAATACTACATTCTAACCACTGCGCTACCACAGCTCTAATGGTGAACAGCCAACTGCCTTCAAGATGTGTATGGCCTTTTCCTTTTCTTTCCATGGGGAAAAAGGAGGAGGATGTGGAAGACTTACAAACTTTGACATAACCAAAGTGCTGGATTGAGCCAAAGACACAGATAGCTCAGCCTTGTGTGTTCACTGGCAGGGTGGGACAACTTGCCTCAGCCAACTTTTCACAGCCAATTCGCGGTGGTCAACTCGCCATGGCCAATTTAGCATGAGATAACTTACCAGGGGACAATTGAACAAAATTATTTAAAATAATCTAAAATTTATTTTTTGTCATTCACATTTCATTTTGTCCCTTCTTTGGTATCTTTTCTCTAACGATTCTATTCCACCATTTCTCTAAGATGAGTGTAACTCTTGTTCTGTGGTAAGTTAGCTGAAGCAAATTAGCCATGGCGAGATGTCCCAGACTGAGGTGCCCATCAAACATTCCAAAAGGCAACCTTAAAGAGTAACAAACCTCTTTACTCCATCTTACTCTGTAAGGGGTATCAAAAATGAAATTCAATGTAGTACACTTAGGCAAGAAAAACCAAAAGGACACATATAGACTGGAGAAACTAGGCTTAATAGCAGTCACTGTGAGAGGGATTTTGGAGTCTTAGTGGACAACCAGTTAAATATGAGCCAGCAGTGTGCAGTGGCAGCCAAAAAAGCCAATGCAATCCTAAGTTGCATTAACAGAGGGATACAATCAAGATCAAATGAGGTACTAATACCACTCTATAAAGCCTTAGAAAGGCCATACCTAGAGTATTGCATCCAATTTTGGTCACTACACTATAAAAAAGATGTTGAGACTCTAGAAAAAGTGCAGAGAAGAGCAACTAGGATGATTAGGGGACTGGAGGATAAAACATACGATAGACAGTTGCAGGAACTGGGCCTGTCTAGTCTAGTGAAAAGAAGAACCAGGGAAGACATGATAGCAATCTTCCAATATTTGAGGGACTGCCACAGAGAGGAAGGGATCAAGCTATTTTCCAAAGCACCTGAAGGCTAGACAACGGATAATCGATGGAAACTGACCAAGGCGAGATTCAACCTGGAAATAAGGAGAAATTTTCTGACAGGAAGAACCATCAACCCATGGAACAGAAGTTGCCTTCAGAAGTTGTGGGAGCTTCATCCCTGAAAACTTTCAAGAACAGACCGGACTGCCACCTGTCAGAAATGGTGTAGGTGTAGGGTCTCCTGCTTGGTGGGGAGTTGGACTAAATGGACTACACACACACACACACACACACACACAAACGCACACACACACTTTCTCTAATTAAAACAATGATGGGTATTCCTACACCCAATGGGAGGCTCTGAGGAAAGAGGGCCCTTCTGCTTCTTTGTCCGGAATCTTCTATCTTCCCTGGGTGATTCTCCTTTCCAGCACTGGAAAAGGGAGGGGGGAACTGCTCCTAGGGCAGAAGAGGTGGCCCATGAGAGACAGCATCCAGATGTTGAGAGGTTAGCCAAGAAGGAAGAGGATGTGTTTTCTGTAAAATCCCTTGCAACATGTTACTGAGGTCTTCTCTCAAAACACATGTTGGGGAATCACAGGTGGGGACTGAAGGCAGAGGATACACACAGTGTGTGCAGCCTGAAAGCAAGCTGGCTCTTTTTTTAAACCTCCAAATTGCTCCGCCCCCCAGGACAGCTGGAAAAAGTAGGGCTTCTGCCACAACTGGAAGAGGGGTGAAGTGGTCTGGACCGCCCAAAGTGCAATGTAAATACCATGTTTTGTAACTGGGAGGCCAGGGATCGGTTCATAACAAGCTGTTTGCTTCCAGAGTTTATTTACTAAGGCTTATTATATGCTCCTCCATCTTAAAATGATGCTGACTGATTTACAGGCAACATTCTGGTAATACACACAATTAAATTAGCATGATTGATCTTAGACAATGCAAAATGAATCCTCATTTTAGCAGATATATCACTGATCAATTGATTTATTGACACTAGTTCTGTGCAGATCATTTAAATGTCTGTCTGCCTGCAAAGACTTTCTGGAAAAAAACGGGTCTTAAACAATTTTAAACAATTAAAATAATTAAACAATTTGCCCCAGAGAGGAGGTGGTCAAGCTATTTTCCAAGGCACCTGAAGGCCAGACAAGGAATAATGGATGGAAACTGAACTAGTAGAGATTCAACCTGGAAATAAGGAGAAATTTCCTGACAGCGAGAACCATCAACTCATGGAACAGAAGTTGCCTTCAGAAGTTGTGGGAGCTTCATCACTGGAGGCTTTCAAGAAGAGACTGGACTGCCATCTGTCAGAAATGGTGCAGGGTCTCCTGCTTGGATGCATGGTTGGACTAGGTGACCTACAAGGTCCCTTCCAACTCTGTTAAACTAGTCTAATCTAATTTCTAATTTAGTAGCAGTGATGGGCCAACTTAGTCTTTGAGGAAAATATTATTCCTGAAGACATGGCTGCTGTGGCTTACACCTGGCCTCTTTGGTGACATTCTCCAGAGATTGAAGGAGCTGCCACAAAGAACAAGTCGTCAACCTATTCTCCAAAGCATCAGAAGGCAGGACAAGAAAACAATGGATGAAAACTAATCAAGGAGAGAAGCAACTTAGAACTAAGGAAAAATTTCCTGACAGAGAGAACAATGAATCAGTGGAACAACTTGCCTCCAGAAGTCGTAAATGCTCCAACACTGGAAGTTTTTAAGAAGAGATTGGACAACCATTTGTCTGAAGTGGTATAAGGTTTCCTGCCTGAGCAAAGGGTTGGACTAGAAGACCTCCAAGGTCCCTTCCAACTCTGTTATTCTTTTATCAGGGTCTATGGCAAGATTTTGCTGCTGGATATTACTAAGGAGATCAAATCTTATCCGAGAAGAAATGCTGACTTCACTTTGAGGCTATTTGTAAATCTAATCTGCATTTTGGATTTCTCCATCTGCTGCTTTTTTTAAAAGCTTATCAGGGAAAAAATTCTTGACATCTTAAAGAGATGACATCCAGTTTTTGTATGTGTCATTTTAGCCCTAAAAAAAGGTGCCAGTCAAGATCCTACCTCCAAGTCAGAATTTTAAAAAGGGACTGGATGAATTCATAGTGCGTTGATCTGCCAACCGGCTTTGAAAGCTCATGGATTAGTCCAAATCACAAACAGCAGATATTGAAAGCCAGTTTTGGGGAGTCGCAAGGAGAGGCAGTCAACCCATTCCTTTTCATGCCAGAAACTTCCCTGGACCCTCTGTTTTCCAAACTATACGTTGATATAAGAAACTCCTCGACGCACAACCACAACGGAGCCCAACATTCCTGTTGTTAAGTTAGATCCTTGTTCAAGTGGACTTTTGCCCGATTTTACAACCTTTCTTGCCACAGTCATTAAGTGAATCATTGCACTTAATCAGTTAATCACCCGGTTGTTAAGTGAATCTGGCTACACCACTGACTTTTGCTTGTCAGAAGGTTGCAAAAGGAGATCCCATTGACCTTGGGACACAGCAACGGTCATAAATACAAGTCAGCTGCCAAGCACCTGAATTTTGATCACATGATCATGGGGATGGTGCGAAAAATGGTCCCAAGTCACTTTTTTCTGTGATGTTGTAGCTTTGAATAGTCACTAAGAGAATTGTTGTAAGTTGAGGACTACCTGTACAATTACTCCACCAAGCCCTGTCTCTTCCTGAGGCACACATGGTATTACCCTGGCTATCATCACCATCAACAACAACATCATCTTAGCCATTGTCTATCCACTACGGAGTGAAGGCCTCTTCTGCCTGTTTCCAACCCAAATGATTCTGAGCTTCCTTTTGCAAGTTGGGCCCACCTGTGATGACCCAAAGGGGTGTGGCACAAAGGCAACACAGTCACATAACCAAGAAGAGTCCCTTTATTATTTCCAACTTTGCCCTCAATGTCCAGGTTACCTTCAGCTGGAAAAAAAAACTCTCCCAAGAACAATCTTTAAGCGGAGGAAATTCAGTCCGAAAACAGAGTACATACAAACTGTAACTAAAAATCCAAACAAACCAAGCTGAAGTAATTAACTTGACAGGGAGAAGGAGTTGCAGACCTGAAAGCACAGCAAAACTCACACAGTTGAGAAGACGCCAGGAACACAGATAAGCCTCGACAATACCAGATAATTCACGTTTGCTCCCAACAACTTGTGTGAGCAGCTTCCCTTTTTAAACACTGTGTCCCCAGCTGCAGCTAATGAAGGGAATCAGGGCCCTTTCCTCCCCTGTAAGCCATGCAACCCACGTTGCTCTCTTCTCCGTTCCTCCCTGCATGCCCTAGGATGAAGAGGGGGTGGGCCTGGGTCCTCCTCTGAATTCACTCTCCCTTGTTCTACCTCTCCCCTGCTCTGCCCAGCCGGACTTTGCCTTTCCCCAGTTTCCTCCACAGCCAAAAGAGCCACACTCCCACTCCCTGTGTCAGCTATTCGGCCTCTTCCTCTGAATCAGATTCCGACAGGGACATATCACCACCATACTTGATGATGTCATCTCTCCATCTTGTTTGAGGTCTCTCTCGTGGGCGCTTTTTATCGAGTGGGATCCATTCTATGACCGCCTTGGTCCACCTGACCTCAGTTCTTCTTACTAGGTGACCCATTTCCATCTCCATTCTTTTAGTCTCTTGATGACATCATATGCTTTCGTTTGTTCTCTAATCTACATGCGTGTCTTTCTACCTTGTCTTATGATGCCGAGCGTGGGTCTTTCCGTGACTCTTTGCGCCTCTCGTAGCTTTTGAAATGATTGTGGGGTTAGTGTCCGAAAACTTTTCTCTTCAGGCATAGAGGGAGGGAGGTTGTTGTTGAAAATAACGCTTAGCTTGACAAATGCCTGTCAACCACATTTAACATGCCATTCAATTTCCTTTATTATATCACCTTCCATTGAGTTCTATTGGTTATGTGTAATTTCTCTCTCTGTGTGTGTTGTCTCTCTCTGTCTCTCTCCTCTCTCTCTTTCTCTCTGTCTGTCTCTCTCTCTCTCCCTCCCGCTCCCTCTGACAAATATGTTCATCAAATCAACAGAGTAGATTTGATTTCTACTAAGTTTTGAAAAAGCCTCCGTTACCAACCCCCTGGCTTCATGGCAGCATGCAGTAATAATGTGAGAAGTAAAGAAAGATAATTGCCCTGCTAAAGTTTAGCTGAAGTTAAACTGATGCTTCTTCCTGCAATGATTTTTATCATCATGAGACTGGAGCTGGCAAGAAGACAAGATCACCTGGGGAGTATAAAAAAAAATAGTCAAAGTGACAGCCATAATCGCACCATCAAAGCCCACCCCCTTTTTAACCTGCATTTTATGTTAATAAAAAAAAAGGAGAGAACTTCACTTGGGGCTGCCATCAGGATTTAGAAATGTGGTGCTGGAAGGTACTTCTGAGGTCTTCTAGTCCAACCCCCCCCTGCTCCAGGCAGGAGACCTTATTAACTGTTTGGACCTTCCTCTGGGTTCACCCCTGCAAGAAAGGAAAATCAGGGGATGCACCTTAAGACCCAGAGGACCTTTGAGCTTTTGTTTTCCTCAGAAATGTGGCTGCTTTGGGGGAGGTTCCTAGCACTTGGGCCACAGGAATGGCCAGCTTGGAGTGAAGAGCCACCCTTGAGGCTGCATCTCGGAGGTAGATGAGTGTTTGCTGAGCTCATCAAACTTATCCGGTGGTCCTTTGTTGGAAACCAGGACATGTTTCTCTAGAAAAAGCATCTGTAGAGCTTTCTCTGTTCTGTGTGGAGAGGAAGCCCTGGGCAGGGGCCAAGCTGGACGTCCAGTTAGGAGGGTGGCCAACTCAGTGACTCAGGGAGAACACCCAGGTCTAGAACTAGGGATCAAAAAGCAATTTCACTAAGAAAGGATTTCTCGAAATGACCATCAGAGCATTAGTATTTCGTACATTATTAACATGCTCTGATGCTAAGGAGTTCTACTTCCCCTCCCCACCTGAAAAGAAATCTGTTCCAACTGCCATTGCCTCACATTCCGTTACCTCAGTTCAAACCAGCAGACATTCCACTCAGGAGCAGCCTGGGGCTCCTTATAGTACTAAACGTCACTACCTCACCAAAATGTCTATGCTTTCCACCTATGGAACTGTTTCCGGACTCAAGGCGGCAGGAGCGATATTCCCTTATGTGTTTCAATCACCGGCCATCACGGAGCCAACAGATTGTGAATTGGATTTCTCCTGCATAGCCTGATCACATAGTGTCACCGCGAAGCACGGGTATCCAGCTAATCTATGTGTCTAAAAGCGAAATACCACTCACACATCATCACAAAATCTCCAGAACCATAAAGCCTACAAACTTGAAATTTGGCACAATGTTCCTCTTCCCTTCTAGGTGCTAAGAAAGGATTTTTCAAAATGACCATCAGAGCATTCATGTTTTGTATATTATTATTAACAAGCTTTGATGCTAAGGAGTTCTACTCCCCCTCCCCACCTGGAAAGAAATCTCTTCCAAATGCAAAACACAAGCAGAGGAGAGGAGTTTCAGTTTTACAGCACCAAGCAGCTTTATAACAGAACAATTGAGCTAAGCCACAGCCAGCCTCTTTGTTGTCTCCTTCTTGCTCACGCAGCAAATATTGTTTCAGTTTCCAAATAGCCCTCAACTCTCTCACACACTGACAGGATGCTGGACAGATGAATACCAATGGATGCTGGTAGGCAGAGGCACAATTCCCCCCCCCCTTTATTTTCCTCCCCAAAAACTAGGCCCGACCACATAGTTTCGTAGCAAAGCACGGGTATCGAGCTAGTTTTTATATAAACTTACTCAATTTACACAAAAACTAGATTACACTTGAGCACAAGAAAGAAGCACATTTATGGAGATTCTCAGCCATCCAAGTCACGGTTGTTGTCCCAAAGGTGCTTTTTTTTCAAGAGGCCACTGGACTTCCTGGTTTTTTGTTGAAGACCTTTTGCTTCTCATCCAAGAAGCTTCTTCAGCACTTTTCAGATTTTGGCACGATGGACTACAACTCTAAGAATACAAACATGCACTTCTTAAAGAAAAGCACGGAGAGAGAGAGACAGCCTCTTGTTCATAAAGTCCACATGAAGACGGGTATGGATTTTCATTTGTAAATGAAGATCAACATTGGCAATAACCGAGCGGCAGTTGGAAAAATAAACTCTGCAAAATGCAACAGACAATTTCCTGAATCTTAACGTAAAGTGTACCACAGAAGTTCTAGCAATGCACAGAGGAGCCTCTAAAAAAATGCAACCTGAAAACCACTCAGCTGAAATATTTATAATGACAGGTCGTAGGTCTGGCTTAAGCTACGTTTGCTGCTTTCTATGCGTGACGTTTGAAACCTTTTTAATGGAGGGATGAAGCAAACACCCTTCCCTCAAACCACAATTTCGAGTTCTAGCCAGCTGAACTTGATGAGTAATCGCATTTGATTTCCCTCAATTACGCTCAGATGCTAGTAAACATTTTTTAAAATGTAAAATCGAAGATTATAAATTCCCAGCAAAAAGAAAAAGAAAAATCAACTGCACAGTCTGTGCCTAAACAGTTACTAGTGGTGTCTTCTGGGAGGGCAGATGCAGTTGTAGCACCAACTTCTTCAAGCTGCTTGAATCTGATGCATTTAGGAAAAAGAAATCAGGAGTGTTCTGACCAAGGCTTTGTCAAACGTAATTAATCACAAACTTGTTTTAAAAGCAAAACCTATTTTATTGCAATGCTGGGAATTGTTTTCATTCTCAGCCAAGAACTAATCTTAAACAGTTCCCCAAGATAAGCACACACCTTTCAGTTCTGTGGGATGCTGCCAAAAACAGAAGTATCCAATTAACTATAAAAGAAACCAACTGAAGTACCAGAAAAAAATAACCAAAGTACACAGAGCTTCAAGGAGGACTCGGAACTGATCGAACTACCATGCTTCCTGCAAAGGTTTCGTCATTGACGTCTGACTTTTATCCCTTCTGGGAGGGGAAATCACCTCCCAGCCTTACTCCCGAGTCGCCCCTTTAGTTTCAGCTGCTCTTGCCTTCTAGCAACTCTGAGCACATGCACACTGGGAACAGGCTCCCCTGTGTCCTCTGCCTTGCTGCTGCCAGACTCCGAAGGCTCCAAAGGCAGCACCCCCACTCCCAGATGGTCTTGGCTCCAACTCTGCACTGGACGCAGGACCTTCGGCCAATCCACTCCTGACTCCCGGACTGGTCCCCTTTCTTCTCCACTGTCCGATTCCACTGCCATCTGCACAGGCTGCTGGCGAACCACAACAAGGAGATCCAGGCCGTTCAAATAGTTACAGGTAGCCCTCGATTTACAACAGTTCATTTAGTGACCATTTGAAGTTACAATGGCACTTTTAAAAAGTGACTGATGACCATTTTTCACACTTACAACTATTGTGGGCTTCCCCATGCTCAAAATTCAGATGCTTGGCAACTGACTCATATTTATGACAGTTGCAGTATCCTGAGGTCATGTCATGTCATCCATCCCCTTTTGCGACTTTCTGACCAGCAAATGGGGAAACCAGATTTGCTTAACGACTGTGTTACTAACTCAACATCTGCAGTGATTTACTTAACGACTGGGGCAAAAGAAGTTGTAAAATGGGGCAAAACTCACTTAAACAAATGACTCGTAACTTGAGGACTACCTGTATAAAAATTTATTGCAAGCTTCAACTCTCTACAACTAATGGCCCAAGCAAATTGGCCATAGATAAGAATCAAGGAAGTTCAAGGTGAGCGAGGCTTAGATCTTAGATTAATTTTTTTAGTTCTCGGATTAGCAGAGTTGGAAGGGACCTTGTAGATCATCCAGTCCAACCCCAGCCCAAGCAGGGGACCCTGCACCATTTCTGACAGAGGGCAGTCCAATCTCTTCTTCTGCACTTCGCACAGTCACTCTCCACCCTTATTGCGTCCGCGGAAAACCGCCCAGCTGCCCTGTTTAGGGTGACCCGCTCCCTTCTGGAGGTGGGAGCGCGGGAGGATCCCTTGCAGGGGCGGGCTGAGGAGTTTTCTAGGTTTCTGCAGGACAAAATCACTCAGATCCGGGATGAGCTGGACTCTGACTGGGCATCTCCGGGCGGGGGGGTGGGGGTGGATGTCGGGGAGGTCATTTGGGTTGAGTTTGATCTTGTTACTTTGGAGGACGTGGACAGGATACTGGGGGGGGGGCTTAATGCCACCACTTGTTTGTTGGACCCGTGCCCCTCCTGGCTGGTCTTGGCCACTTGGGAGGTGACACGAGGCTGGTTCCAGGGAATCATAAATGCTTCCTTGAGAGAGGGGCTTTTACCCGCCGCCTTGAAAGAGGCGGTGGTGCGGCCCCTCCTCAAGAAACCGTCCCTGGATCCAGCATTATTATCAAACTATCGTCCGGTCTCCAACCTTCGCTTTGTGGTGAAGGTTGTCGAGAGTGTGGTGGCACGTCAGCTCCCTCAGTACCTGGATGAAGCGAGATATCTAGACCCCCTCCAATCGGGTTTCAGGCCCGGGCACAGCACGGAGACGGCGTTGGTCGCGTTGGTGGATGATCTCTGGAGGGCCCGGGACAGGGGTTGTTCCTCTGTCTTGGTCCTGTTAGATCTCTCAGCGGCTTTTGATACTGTCGACCACAGTATCTTATTGCGGCGGTTGGAGGGGTTGGGGGTGGGAGGCACTGTGTTGCGGTGGTTCACCTCCTTCCTCTCCGACCGTTCGCAATTTGTGTTGACAGGGGGGCAGAGGTCGGCCCCGAGGCCCCTACTGTGTGGGGTGCCTCAGGGGTCAGTGCTCTCGCCCCTGCTGTTCAACATTTATGTGAAGCTGCTGGGTGAGATCATCCGTGGCTTTGGGGTAGAGTTCCATCTGTACGCTGATGATACTCAGCTGTACATCTCTACCCTGGGCCACCCCAACGAAGCCGTTGAACTGATGACCCGGTGCCTGGAGGCCGTGCGGAGTTGGATGGGTCATAACAGGCTTCCTCTCAACCCGACCAAAACCGAGTGGCTGTGGTTTTCTGCACCCAGATACAGCCAGCTTGTTCCTTCGCTGGCCGTGGGGGGAGAGGTTCTGACCCCCGTGGAAAGGGCGCGCAATCGGGGTGTCCTCCTGGATGTACGGCTGTCTTTAGAAGATCATATTGCAGCCGTTGCCAGGGGGGCCTTTTGTCAGATTCGTCTGATCTACCAGTTGCGGCCCTTTCTGGATCTGGGCGCACTTCGCACAGTCACCTCCGCCCTCGTCATCTCCCGCTTGGACTATTGCAATGCTCTCTACATGGGGCTCCCCTTGAAGAGTTGGTCCAGAATGCGGCCGCGCAGGTGATCGTGGGTGCCCCTCGGAGCTCCCATGTAACACCGCTTCTCCGCAGGCTGCACTGGCTTCCTGTGGCCTTCCGGATTCGATTCAAGGTGGTACTGACTGTATTTAAAGTGCTCCATGGCTCGGGACCTGGGTACTTACGGGACCGCCTGCTGCCATCAACAGCCTCCCGCCGCCCAGTACGCTCTCACAGGATTGCCCTCCTTGGGGTGCCGCCGCCTGATCGTTGCCGGCTGGCGGCCCCAAGGGTGCGGGCCTTCTCTGTGGGGGCCCCCTCCCTGTGGAATGATCTTCCCCCGGAGATACGAGCCATGACTGACATCCAGACCTTCCGGTGCGCAGTTAAGACCTTATTCTTCCAGCAGGCCGGCCTGGCCCAGTAAATGGTTTATGGGTTTTAATCTAATTTGGTTTTAAATTTTTAAATCTTAATTTTTAATTAATCCCGGAATTTTAAATTTTTGTATTTTGTAATTGATGGGATTCGGCCGGATTCTTATATTTAATTTGTTTTTAAACTGTATATATTCTGTTTTTTAGTAGGCTGTACACCGCCCCGAGTCCCTTTTTGGGAGAGGGAGCGGTATAGAAATTTAATTAAATAAATAAATTCTTTAAAGCTTCCAGTGATGAAACTCCCACAACTTCCAAAGGCAACTTCTATTCCATGGGTTGCTTGTTCTCACTGTATGAAAATTTCTCCTTATTTCCAGGTTGAATCTCTCCTTGATCAGTTTCCATCCATTCTTCTTTGTCTGGCCTTCGGGTGCCTTGGAAAATAGCTTGACCCCCTCCTCTCTGTGGCAGCCCCTCAAGTATTGGAAGGCTGCTATCATGTCTCCCCTGGTCCTTCTCTTCCCTAGACTAGCCATGCCCAGATCCTGCAACTGTTCATTGTATGCTTTAGTCTCCAGTCATCTCATCATCCTGGTTGCTCTTCTCTGCTTTTCTAGAGTCTCAACATCTTTTTTTCATCTCTTCTTTGTGGCGAGCCCTGAGATATTGGAAGACTGCTATCATGTCACCCCATCCTTCTTTTCCTTAAACTAGACATGTCTTCTGTTCATCCATGGTTTGCTCAGATGTCTCTTCCTTCCTTCCTTCCTTCCTTCCTTCCTTCCTTCCTTCCTTCCTTCCTTCCTTCCTTCCTTCCTTCCTTCCTTCCTTCCTTCCTTCCTTCCTTCCTTTTGCTTTGGAGAATAGCTTGACCCGCTCCTCTCTGTGACAGCCCTTCAAATATTGGAAACTGGTCCAGGAGAGATTCTACCTGGAAACAAGGAGAAACTTTCTTGCAGAGAACAATCAATCTATGGGACAGAAGTTGCCTTCGGAAATTGTTGGAGCTTCATCAGTGGAAGCTTTCAAGAAGAAACTGGACTGCCATCTGTCAGAAATGGTGTAGGGTCTCCTGCTTGAGCGGGGGGTTGGACTAGATGACCTACAAGGTCCCTTCCAATCCTGTTAATTTGTTAATCAGTGGAGGGAAGAAGTCCCAGATGACACTGCAGAACACTGTTAGCCATTCAGAAGGCAGAACACTCCTTATATTGTACTTCTGGATAGCGTGCAAGTGTGAGCTGAATAGACTAGCCATCTTAGGCAATCAAACAATTACTCTGTATTAACACTGTACTCTCCTAGTTAATGTATTATACTGTATGCTAAACAAATAAACTTGTTTCTTTTTTATTTTTCACTAACCTATAAAGATCAGTTCCAATTTTAACTCTGCTTTTTGGGAGTGTATTCTGTCCTCTTTTCATCAGTTCTAAAATTCCATTTTCACTTTGTCATTATGGGGGTACTGAGTGCAGATTAATGAGGGGGGAGGAAATGAATTTCAAACAACTATAGAATCAGGCTGCAGCATAACCAATTGGACAAAAGTGTCTGCATGTTTTTTTAATGTATGTGTATATCATGTTCATCCATACTTTAGGGGTTTTTTTTGGCCTGTTGAGGACAACAGCCCGAAAAATGGAGTCAATGCAAAACCTCCGGGATTCTGTTTTAGATTACTAGTTTCTCTGCCTCATCTGGATAGCGAGAGAGCTGATTTTGGCTTGTCTCAAAATAAATAAATAAATAAACTAAGCCAGGTTGAGCCTGGTTAATACTTGGAAAGAAAAAGCACCAGCGAAGCCCAGGGCTGTGGGCTAGATGGAGAAATCAAAGGATTCTTTTGGGAAAAGGCAATGGGAGGATTCCATATTTCCTGCCTAGAAACCCAATGAAGTCACTCGAGTTTTATTCAAGGAACATTTTACAGCCTTCAATGAAAAGCATTGATACATTCAATCATTTCAAATGCTGAACCATACTTGGGATGAGGCTCCAGCTTTAGTCAACTGCCGCCTTCCTCCTCCTCCTCCTCCTCCCCCCTCCTCCTCTTTCCCCCCTAAGCTCCAAATTACAGTTCTGAATGAAGAAAGCCCAAGGACCCACCAGAAATAGATTTTTGAGCAGAAAGACTATGAACGCTATCAGTGGTGTCAGATATAGCCCTGAGTTCAAAAATCTTTTATTTCTTTGTTAAATTTATTTATTGCCTATCTCCAATGGGTTATTTCAAGTGAAGAACACTCATCTCACCCCAAAGTTGGAGCATATCAGGATTCAAGGGGAGGGGACGGGAGGGGAGGGGAGGGGAGGGGAGGAGAGGAGAGGAGAGGAGAGGAGAGGAGAGGAGAGGAGAGGAGAGGAGAGGAAAGGAAAGGAAAGGAAAGGAAAGGAAAGGAAAGGAAAGGAAAGGAAAGGAAAGGAAAGGAAAGGAAAGGAAAGGAAAGGATGAATCAGGAAAAACACCCACCCTACTTCTGTCCATTCTTGAAAATCAAAACTTCTGTTCCCATAAAGTGATTGATATGAGCTCTTAAAAATGATCCATCTTGATTTGTTATATGAACGCGGCTGGTATATCTTACGTAGCTGATCAAAAGCCCAAGAAATCCAGCTCCAAAGTCCACAAGAAAAGCAAAATTAAGCACATCTTATTCCTCCAATGATTTTCATTTTTCATTTTTGGAGGAGAGTTCCTCAGTCGTTAATGGCCGTGCCAGAGCTAATGCAGTGGTTGTTTACCCACCCATTTCCTTGATCCTCTCCAATTAATTGAGTCCATGCCACGATTAAATAAAGTGTGAGTCAAATCTTGGTTAGGTGTTTTTTTTTAAAAAGCAAACAAGGCTGAAGGTTTCAGAGAGCTCAGTCCTCCCTTCCTTAATAAATCCCTTTCTCAAACTCTGTTTTTGAGAAGTTGAAATGTTCCCACCTCAACAACTAATTCAAGTTTTTTTCAAATTATTTTTATAAGTAATAAAACAATTTAGTTTTTATTAGAGCCTGTCAAGACTCCGCACTGGGTTTATTTTGAAAGAAACCACCATTGATTGAGGGTTGGAATGCCATTAAGGACGTTTCTGGATTGTTCTCAAAGGGCTTCAAGCAATCACAGTCAAAACAGAATTTATGGCTTCAGGTTGTATAGACACATTTACACAATTAAAACATAAATTAGGAGAAGAAGCAGAGAAGAGGGCTTTACACCAGAAGAGAAGGAAATGTTTGCCTCCTCTGTCGTCACCTTGATTTCTGCCCAATGCAACACCCTCCTTGACGAACTGGTGTGGGGGTTGCAATCACACAATACAACTCGGGTTTGCCTGGACTCTGCCCCATGGCAAAGGGAGTGGCAGGGAGGAGATGGCTCCTGGTCGAAAGCTCTAGAAGGAAGCTCACAAAGATGTCTTTTACTCAATGGCTCTTCTTCTTGTGCCATATCCATCATCGGACATTGGTGATCATGTTGGCAATCCTATTTTTATCAACAGCCACACGAAAAAGGGCTGCTGAGTTTTGTCCAAACCAGCCCCTTAGATTTTGAAGCCCTAATGTTCTTCTTCTGCCTGGACCTCATTTGCCATCCATCTTTCCCTGGAGGATTAAGTGAAGGAGGCCGTATTTTTCCGGGTGTCGCATCACACATCCAAAATATTCTGTTACTTTTTAATGATTTTGATTATTTCCATTAGCTTTCCCAGGCGGCTTACCACCTCCTCATTTCTGATTTGGTGAACCCAGCTTATAACAAACTCAATGGGTAGGCTCATTCAAACTCCTACAATAAGTGCCCCTTAAAATGGTGGTCCAGTGCATGGTGGGAATTCTCAATTTTCAATGTTACACAAAACATAAATCCAGGGTTTAGTCTCCATCTTGAGCAGCTATAAACAAGCCATCTTCAGACTGCAGCTGGCTTTCTAGACTCAAATCTAAAGGGCTTGTGCCATGTTCTGTTTTATTTTTATTTTTCATATGATATTACTGTCTAGCCATTCTGCTTATGTAAGCTCATCATTACTTCAGTGAAACATCAGCTTAATAGATTAATTGTGGGGAGGAGTATTTGCTATAGCCTGTTCAGTTGGAAAGTTTGCCATTTCTGGGATTTATGTCATTTGAGTGATGACATAGCAATAATACTTACTTATATGCTGCTGTTCTGACCCAAACCTGTTTCCAAGAGAGCAAACACAAGACAAAGGCAGCAGCACAATCTTTTAATGTTTCATCTATGAATTCTGTTTCTTCACAGATAAAAGGCTGCTTCCAACTAATTAGCTCCGACAAGAGCCTGGCCAAGTTTTTGCAAGGCTGCCAAAAAACAACAGATAAGAAATAGTTTACAACACAAGAGTCTTCAAATACTAACTGGAATGTCCACGAGGCTGAGTTTCGAAACGTTTTTGCTTCATACAAAGAACGTTCACTTTTATCTTTTTGAAGGAGGGGCCATTACCTTGCAGCCTTACTCCCGAGTCACTCATGCTGTGGTAGCTACTCTTTCCTACGAGCAACCCTGCACGCACGCGCACTTGGTACAGTCTCCTTGGGAACCTCCTCATCACTGCTGCCAGCCCCCACAATCTCTGAAGGCAGCAGACCACTTCCTAAAGGTCCTGGCCCTTCATCTGAGTCCTCGCTCTCCTCAGCTGTCTGCACCTGCTGCCAGCTAATCACAACAACTGCTTCATAGTGCTTTACAGCACTTTATGATTTACAAATGTCATCATCTTTCTCCAACAATCTGGATCCTCATTTTTACCAACCTGGGAAGGATGGAAGGCTGAGTCAACCAGGAGCCAGTGACAATCGAACTGGTGACAGTGGGCAGAGTAAACCTGCAATACTGCATTCTAACCACTGCGCCATCACCTTGCTTTCTTTCTCCCTTCAGCAGCTCCATGTCCTATCCACACTGCCCCCCTTTCCTAAAAACCTCATCACCTCCAGTTGTAATACCCCACTGCAGCAACATCCCATGCCCATCAGAACTTTTCTTGCCTCTCCCGATTATTTTTCTGCTCTTCCCCTTAACCCTGGAATTGTGTTTTGGTCCATTTTTGGGACCATACACTCTGTTTCATTCTGTTCCTGGACCAAAGAGGCATCTTTTAGTTCCCGCGTAAATCATTTGGAAAGAGCTCTTCTATATCTGGAAGAGTTCAAATACAACCTGCTTTGCTCATCTCTTATACGAAGCAAGCCAGCTATTTATTTTATTTATTTGTTTCTATTTAATGGGGAGTATTTGAAATCAGTCCTAGTGAGTAGATTATAGATTAATAGGATTGGAAGGGACCTTGTAGATCATCTAGTCAAATCCCCAGCTCAAGCAGGAGATCCTTCATCATTTCTGACAAATGGCAGTCCAGTCTCTTCTTGAAAGTCTCCAGTGATGAAGCTCCCACACTTCCTGAAGGCAACTTCTGCTCCATTGGTTGATTGCTCTCACTGTCAAAAAAATTATCCTTATTTCCAGGTTGAATCGCTCCTTGTTCAGTTTCCATCCATTATTTCTTGTCTGTTGGCCCTGGACTCTTAAAATTACTTACTTTTTGGGCACTAAGTATATTGTTTTCTGTTTTAGTTAGACTAAAAGAGCCATTCTCTCTGAATATTTTCATTGCAATACTTTGGCAAACTTTCCAACATGCATTTTTAAAGGGGCCACTTTTCTACTACAGCATCCAATAGCATATATATACTTGCAAAGATTTTTTATGTGGGAATGTATGCACATAACACCCACAGTTTATAAAACAAGGAAAGAATTTGTTCCTTAGACCGGAAGACATGCACGCTTCTCATATAACCCCACTTCACACAACAAATTTTGAAAGCAGAAAAACATCCTCCTTTATGGAAAAGTAGGCATGCATGCGTCTGTGCATGGATGCAACTGCTTGCAAAGGAGGTGAGCCAGAGAATGCGTTTGGCTCAACAAATTTTGTCTGGGCCTGTTAAGTGATAATACCAAAAGGTGCTTTTTCAAGAGGCAACTGGAGTTTCAGGTTTTTCTTTGAAGACATTTCGCTTCTCATTGAAGAAGCTTCTTCAGCTCTGACTGGATAGTGGGGAACGGAAGGATTTATATTGACACAGGATAGAAACCATTCTGCAGCCAAGAAGGCTCCAAACTCATTTGCCCTACTCAGGTCACCCTGAGGACACAGATAAATCTCCAAGTAGCCTCAACATCCCTCTAAAAAGATGCAAATGACCAGCTGTCTGCAAGGAATATAAATCCTTCCATTCCCCACCATCCAGTCAGAGCTGAAGAAGCTTCTTGGATGAGAAGCAAAACGTCTTCAAAGAAAAACCAGAAAATCCAGTTGCCTCCTGAAAAAGCACTTTTGGGACAACCATGATCTGGATGACTGAGAATTTCCATCGACATTTGCCTAAAAATACCTTACAAATCAAGTGGAATATTGACATTAAACTCGATTGTTCCCCCCCTGGAGCTGAGGTTCTGCCAATTAAAGTCATTTTGAATGAAGAAAAGAACAGTAAATGATCAACAAACAGAAGTGTTTATCCTCCAGCTGCCAAAAAGCAACACTGGGACTAATTCTTGTTCATTAGAATGAACTAGAAAGTCAGTAACTAATTGCCGTTCAGCCATTAAATGTTTACTAAAGAGCAATAAGAGGGATGTATTTAATGGTAGGCCATTACGAATTGCTACTGAAGACAATTTCTCTTTTCAGAGCCCAGCAAATCCTCAGATGTAACTTAGGAAACACTGTAGATGTGGAAACATCCAGTGAAGCACATAGAAGTCCTGCTTTTGAGACTCAGAGATTTGGGGTTTGTTGGTTCTTAAATGCTTATTGATCAACTATCCCAGAGCAGGGGTTGCCAACCAGTGGGCCGGGGATCACTGGTAGTCCGTGAGAAAATGTTGGTGGTCCACAGAGAAATGTGGAATTAATCCAGACTGCATGGAAACACAAGGCTGCGACGCCCACATGGCCCACGGGAACACAAGGATTGCATCACTTGCATTGTGAACAACATGAAGTAGTGAGGGGAGGAGGGAAAGGGTGGAGGGGGGAACTTGCCCCACCTCGCCTGGCCACCGGGCTGCTTCTTTCCGCTTCTTCCTACTTCTGCTTTTGGCTGCATGCAAGGAAAGCAGCAACAGTCTTTCTTTCTCTTTCCCAAACTCCTCCAGAAATGAGTCTTTGGGACCCTGCAAGGCCTTCTGCTCCAAGAGGCTGCACTGGCGCGACAAGACTCATTTCTGGTGGAGTTTGGGGGAGAGAAAGAAAGACTTCTGCTGGTTCTGCTGCTTTCCTTGCATGAAGCCAAAAGTCTCTCTCCTCCTGAGAACAGAGCTGAAGACGGTATCCTACAATCCCAAATAAAGAATTATTGATCGGTAGGAAAACAGGGAGAGGGATTTTCTTGCAGACTTTTCTGGGGATTTTTCCAGGATCTCTGGTCTGCGGGATTTAAAATTATGAGTTTGGTGGTCCCTGAGGTCCAAAAGTTTGGCGACCCCTGTCCCAAAGGGTTTTGCCATGGGTTCCCCATGAAACCCCAGCTCAGTCACTTAGGGACGTACACGTCATAAAAAAACTCAAAATGCATTTTGAAAAGCAACATTGGCCAGTGAAAATTCAGTTAGGAGGATCGGAGGAAGGATCCAAAACGGTGGTGGCCTTTCTACGTTCATGACTTCCATTATGTTATCAGAAGTTTTCCTAGGCGCACCAAGGAAAAAAAGAAGCACAAAATGATACGCTTCAATAGGAGAGAATACACCATATGTAGCTCAGCGTTGAACTCTAGAGTTGTTGCCGTTATCCGAGCTTGGTTGCTTGCAAATGTTTCATTATCTAACTAGAGAACATCTATTAGCTAATATCAATGTCTGATTCTTGACTAAAGGAATCCGGCTTGGTTTGGAGAGATACCCAGAGGTTTCTGTTTGTGCACAGGACAAACCAAATCGCAGGCCCAGCCCCCTCAATCTGCGTGATTCCACCACATCAGATTGTCACAATAAGCTCACTTTCAAAAGCTTTTTATGAATTAGCAGTGTAAGGTAGATCAAAAACCCTCCTCTCTCCCTTTTGTGGAGGAGTGTCAGGGTTCCAAGTAACATACCTGTAGCAAATAAAACTCTGAGGCAGGCAATTTCCTCAGTGAATAGGTCTGTTGGATATGTCATATTGGTACAGGCTGGTGGAAAACCAACTCTGAATATTCCTGCAGTTTCCCACCTAATTAAAAGTGAAACTTTGTCGCTTTCTCAAAACAATCAGTCACATGGTCCAATCAGGATACTGCCCAGTTGCTAGATGACTCCAGTCCCCTCCTTCCGAGCACCTGCAGGAATGTCCTTGGTTCCCACAAGAAAGTATTTCATTTTGGCTACAACATCCAATTATCTCTATTTCCCCCCTCCCTATCCCTCCTCCCTGGTGTGCCAGCTCTGAAGTCTCAAAATGGCTTCAGTCATGGTTGACAAGGAGACTTGATTGCCAAGGGCATCAAATTAAAGGTGGGGCTATGATTGTACAATTCATCATTTTGATGTCCTGTCCATCAACTAGCTATCATTTATGAACCTGATGCTTACCAAGAGGATCCGCAACCTAACATTTGTTACCTTTTGCTTCACACTGTTGTGGTCCACCGGCAGCCTGCGGAGACGGCAGCAAAATCGGACAGTGGGGAAGAACATGGGCCAATCCAGGAGTCTGGGAAGGACTCGGACAAGGGTCCTGCGTCTGATGCAGAGATGGGGCCAGGGCCATCTGGGAGTTATGTGCTGACTTTGGAGCCTCCAGAATCTGACAGCAGTGAGGCAGAGGAACAAAGGGAGCCTGTTCCCAGTGCACGTATGCACAGAGCTGCCAGAAGGCAAGAGCAGCTAAGACAAAAGGGGCAACTCGGGAGTACGGCTTGGAGGTGATTGGCCCTCCCATAAGATATAAAGAAAATGCAAAGGGACAGAAACCTTTGCAGGAAACAACGTCGTTCGCTTTGTTCGGATTAAATCTTGAAGCTCTGTGTGGACTTTGTATTTCATTTGGCTTTTTACAGTTAATTTGGCACTTTAGTTGTTGGAAACAATTCAAAGGAGAGAAAGGTGGGACTGTTTGAAATAAAAAGAGAGTTGTTTGGACTAAGTGTGTGATTAATTACAGTCTCAGGAAGCCTTGGTCAGAACACACATGTTAAGCCAGACTTATCAGGAAAAAATCATGAGGTAAATTTCAGAGTATAGTAAGATTTTTTTTTAACCTTACTATAGGCTGGTGGTGTACAGGACTTACAAGAGTTCATTTAGTGACTGTTCAAAGTTACAACGGCATTGAATAAAGACCATTTTTCATACTTATGAACTTTGAAGCATCTCTATGAAAAATTCATCAAAATTCAGATGCTTGGCGATTGGTTCAGATATATGACGATTGCCGTGTCTTTGGGTCATGTGATCACGTGATCATCTTTTGAGACTTTCTGACAAGCAAAGTCAATGGGAAAGCCACTTAACAACCGTGTCACTTACTTAACAACTGCAGTGATTCACTTAAGAAACGTGGCAAAAAAAATTGTAAAATAGACAAAACACTTAGCAAATTTCTCACTTAGCAACATAAATTCAATTGTGATCGTGAGTCGATGACTACCTGTATTTAGCAGACAGGGGAACCAAGCCATTATTTTTTTTACTTTAGTGTACTGTGAGAATCCAGAAAAAGGTTAAATCCCAACCTGTGATGAAAGCTGAAGAGCCCAAAGCAAGGAGCCTTCCTATGCACTTACCTGGAAGAGGATCTGAAGGACGCCGTGGGCCATGCACATGCGCCGCCCCAGGAAGACAAAGAAAGGCACAAACAGCTCAATGAAATGGTTGAAGAGGGTCTCAAATGCATGAAACCACCAAGGTGACCGGTGCATGAAATAGGCCACAGGATTGGGAACCGGCTGAGTCTGGAAGAGAGAAAACAAGAAGATAGCAATAGCACGTAAGATTTATATGCTGTAAACAATGGCATATGCTGAAATGGACAAATTGACTTTAATGGTACAAGAGAAAGAGGAGTTTGAATTTGGGGGAAATGGTATAATTGGGTCAAATTAAGACAGACAGAAAATGAAGGAATTAAAGATAAGCAACTTATAGATTAAACGTATATATTCGCACAAAATTGTATATATTTGTAAATATGCACAAAAGATAGAAATGGATGCGATGGATGTCACAAAACTGGTAACGTAATGATATTTATTTTTTGTTTTCTTTTTAAAATACATAAAAGCCTAATAAAGTTTATTTTAAAAAAAGATTTATATGCTGCTTCACAGTGCTTTACAGCCCTCTCTAAGCTGTTTACAGGATCAGCATATTGACCCTCAACAATCTGGGTCTTCGTTTTACCCACTTCAGAAAGACGGAAGGCTGAGACAACCTTGAACCAGTCAGGATCAAACTGCTGGCAGTGGGCAGAGTTAGCCTGCAATACTGTATTCTAACCTCTGTGCACCATGGAAAGAAGGGAGGGAAGGAGGGAGGGAGGGAGGGAAGACCAATAGCCCTTAGACTTATATACCGCTTCAGAGTGCTTTACAGCCCTCTCCAAGCAGTTCACAAAATCAGACTCTTGCCCCCAACAATCGGGGTCCTCATTTTTATCCACTTCGGAAGGATGGAAGTTTCTCCTTAATTCCAGGTTGCTTCTCTCCTTGCTGAGTTTCCCCTTGATTAGCTTGGATACTTCAAACAACTTCTTAAGGCAAGAGCTGGGTTTTCACAACGGCCAAGCCTTGAGGGCTTGGGGTGTTATGCGAGCTCAGCGACACTGACACCCAGGGATGGGGCTGCTGGGGGTTCAGGAGAGGCCCCTAGCTAAGATTCTGCACAGTTCGGAGAACCCCCAAATCCCACTCCTGGCTGGCCCTGCCCACCCTGCCCCACCCCTCCCAGGAGTTCCCACCCAGCCTGTTTTGGGTGCAGGTAAGTGCAGGGCACATACGGAGGCTCAGGGAGGGCGAAAAACGGGCCTCCCGGAAGTTTGGGAAGGCCAGAAACGGGCCCATTTCCGGCTTCCCGAGAGCCTCCGGAGCCCAGGGGAGGCCATTTTCATCCTCCCGGAGGCTCAAGGGAGGGCAAAAACACCCTCCCCTGCCATGGTGCAGGAAGCTGATTAGGCCATGCCCACCCAGTAACCGAGCAGAGCACCCTTTGCTACCGTTTTTGAAGCCCACCCCTGCCGACCCCCAAGCTTTGGCCGGCCTGCCGCTTGGCTGAGACGCCTGCAGAGAGAAGCCAATGCCGTCAGCGCCTGCTGCAGCCGCTTCCGATCCAGATCTGGTTTCAGCTCCTCTGGATTCGCACCTGTTTTGGAACCCGTTGGCAGCCAGCGGCTACCAGCCTTGCAACGTCTGCCAGAGAATGGACAGCCAAGGCTACACAATCCACACGGCCCCTGAAGGCCTCAGCTGGCCCCTTTTTAAGATGTACAGGTAGTCCTCAACTCACAAGAGTTTGTTTAGTGACTGTTCAAAATTGCAACAGCACTGAAACACCGTCATGGGTTACGACCATAGTTCACACTTTGTGACCATTGCAAAGTTCCCATGATCAAAATTCAGACACACACACAACCTGGCAACTGACTCGTATTTATGACGATTGCAGTGTCCTGGGTTGACATGATCCCCTTTTGGGACCTTCTGATAAGCAAAGTCAACGGGGAAACTTTAAGAACTGCAGGGACTTCACATGTGTGGGAAGGAAGGTCGTAGAATGGGCCCAAGCTCGCTTAACAAATGTCTTCGCTTAGCAACGGAAATTTAGGGTTCAATTGTGGTCATAAGAGGAGGACTACTGGTATACAGGTGTGTATTTTTTTGGGGGGGGGATCTTGTATGGGTTGCACATACTATCAGCAGCCCCTTGTCACCATACCTGCCCATTGCTACACACCTGCTTTTCGGAATGCAGGATTGTCCCAAAGATTTTCCATCTTGGAAAGGAGATAAGAGAGGAAGGAAGACAGGCAAATGGCAGAGAAACCGGGAGCCAAATAACAAAGGTTTGAGGCTGCGGGCATTTTAGCGCCTTGAATGCAAATTAGACTTCTAAAACTTTTTCCCAATCTTCTGACAGCGAAGCAAAGGAGGCGGGAAAGACCAATGGTAATTGGAAGAGACGCAACACATCTTTAAATGGTTTGCAGCAGAAAGGAAGAAAGGAAAAGCCAAAACAACAAGAGGGAAGAGCTTGCACAAGAGAACGGCCTCCCCCTCCTCCCTCCGCCAAGCACTGGAACGAATGCAGCGCCGTTATTAGCATAGCTGGAATTAATCATCTTGTTGCTTTCTATTGGTCTTGGGCTGGATGGAATTCCCTCGGGACAAAAGACCGCATCCTTCCTCCCACTGACAGAGGGGACAGGATGGAACGAGCTGAAGGGTCATGGAGCACAGCCGAGGCCCTGCTCTCAGGGTCAGGGACAGGGGCTGCTGCCCCCCCCCCCAGCCCTTGAAGGGACTGGTTTGAGTTAGCCTGTGAGGACGGCTGGGCCAAAGTGTGTGTGTGTGTGTGTGAGAGAGAGAGAGAGAGAGAGGAGGGAGGGAGGGAGGGAGGGAGGGAGGGAGGGAGGAAGGAACGAAGGAAGGAAGGAAGGAAGGAAGGAAGGAAGGAAGGAAGGAAGGGAAAGAGAAAAAGAGAGGGAGAGAAAGAAAGGAAAAAGAGAAAGAAAGAGTGAAAGAGAGAGAAAAAGAGAGAGTAAGGGAGGGAAACAGGGACAGGGAGAGGGGAAAAGAAAGAGAGAGGAAGGGGAAGAAAGAAAGAGAGAATGTGAGAGAGAGAGAAAAAGAGAGAGAGTAAGAGAGGGAAGCAGGGACAGGGAGAGGGAGAAAGAAAGAGAGAGAAAGGGAGAGAGAAAGGAAGTGAGAAAGAGAGAGAGAAAGGAAGTGGGAGAGAAAAGAAAGAGAAAGAAAGAGTGAGTGAGAGAAAAGAGAGAAAAAGAGAGAGCGTAAGGGAGGGAAGCAGGAACAGGGAGAGAGAGAAAGAAAGAGGAAGAGAACAAAAGAGAGAGAAAGGGATGGAGGCAGGGAGAGGGAGAGAGAAAGAAAGAGAGAAGAGAAAAAGAGAGAGAAAGAGAGGGAGGAAGAGAGGGAGGGAGGGAGGAAGGGAGGGAGAGAGAGAGAGAGAGAAAGAGAGAGAGAAAGAGAGAGAGAGAGAAGACAAAATATATGGGCTTGGTGCTGCTTTACTCAAAGCACAGAAAAGATATACAGAAGATGCATCCAATCAACGAGGAGAAAATGCACACCAAATTGCCCAGAGCTCAGCCAATGTGTTTCCTTTTGTTCCCAAATCACTTGAGTTTTTGCTTTAATGTGACAGCCCTTCAAGTAGTGGAAGATAACTATCATGTCACCCTTTGTTAGACCAGAGATACCTAGTTCTGTCAACTGGGCATAATACAATTTAGCTTCCAGCCCCATAGTCATCTTTCTTGCTCTTCTTTTCACTTTTTCTAGAGTCTTAACATTTGGGTGGGGAGGTCAAGGCCAAAACTGGACACAGTATTCCAAGCATGGTCTTACCAAAACAGTACAAAGCAGCCTTAACCCTTCACACGATCGTGATATTAGGGTTCCAAGTAATAGATCCATAACAAGCAAAATTCCGAGGCAGATGGATTCCTCAAAGAACAACTTTATTGGATATATCATATTGACACAGATCTGGTGAAAACCGATTCCGAAGCTTCCCGCGCTTTTCACCTCACTAAAAGTTTGTCACTTTCTCAAAACAATCAGTCACATGGTCCAATCACAGAGCTGTCTGGTTGCCTGGTGACATCACTCCGCCTTCCTTGGACCAGGTGTGAGAATGTCTTTGGTTCCCAAGAGAAAATATTTTGTTTTGACTACAAACTCCCAGCTACCTCAAATCCCCCCTGCTCCAGTGTGGCAACACTGAAGCAGTTAAAAATGGCTTCGGTCAGGTCAGCTTCAGGGTTGACACTTGATGCTATTCCTTGTGTTGATTGGCCTTTTTGGAGGCTACAGCATACTATTGGTTTGCATTTAAGTGTTGGTCTATTAGGATACCCCTTAAGCTGTTACACGTAAGTAGTAACCAGTTAGGAATTATCCAAAGGACAATTATCCAAATTATCCTGAGATGAATCTGCAGGAACACGGTATAACTCCTATAAAATGAGCGACAAAGCATTACGGCCTTTATGTTTCCCCAGTGCCTGAATTCCATCAAACCCCAGAGGTTGCCAAAGGCATTGTGTTCACCAGGTATGAAGCTGGTGTTCTTAGAATTCATTCTCTTAAGAGGCCAATCAACCTGGTATGTTGTTTAGCATTGGCAAACCCTAAAGGAAGAACAGTGTAGCGACACCTGGATTTCATGGATTCCATTCAGTCGGTTTTGGATGGAGAAACGGGGGTCTTGTGGAGGTAGGTGATAGAGAAAACTTTGCATGGGTAAGTAGTCCAGACGATCATTCGAAAAGGACATATCCAATGTCCCAAAGGTGCTTTTTTTCAGGAGGCAACTGGACTTTCTTGGTTTTTTCTTTTGAAGATGTTTCGCTTCTCATCCAAGAAGCTTCTTCAGCTCAGACAGGAATGGAGGATGGGAAGAACACACTTTGAATGGTATGGGATGGATTTCCAGAGGAAAAAATGGCAGACTACTGGAACCAGGAGCACCACTCAGGTGACCCTGAGGACAGAGATAAACCTCCAAGTGGCCTCAACAACCCTCTAAAACAGGGGTGGGATTCTACCGGTCCGCACCAGTTTGGGCGAACTGGATGTTAAATTTGTATATGGTTCACCAAACTGATAGTTGAACCGACCGGCTGGCCCCTCCCAGAAGTCTCCACACGGCCCATTTTTGATGCAGGTAAGTGCAGGGTCAACACGGAGGCTCTGGGAGGGGGAAATATGGGCTTTCTGGAAGTACCAGAAGTCCGGAAATGGGCGTGTTTCCAGCTTCTGGAGGACCTCCAGAGCCCGGGGGGAGGCCATTTTCACCCTCCCAGAAGCCTGAGGGAAGCCTCCAGATCCTGGGGAAGGCAAAAAACAGCCCACCCGGAAGTTCTGGGAGGCTATACCGACCATGGCCATGCCCACCCAGCAACTGGGCAGCAAACCGATTGCCCACCCTTGCTCTAAAAGGATGAAAATTATTAGCTGTCTGCAAGGAGTATCAATCCCTCCATTTCCCACCATCCAGTCAGAGCTGAAGAAGCTCCTTGGATGAGAAACGAAACGTCTTCAAAAGAAAAACCCAGTTGCCTCCTGAAAAATCCCCTTTGGGACAACCATGTCTTGGAGGACAGAGAATCTCTACAGACTTTGAACCATGTCTAATGCAACTGAAGTATTTGAGACAGCATATTTTAGCATGCAAAAGAGAAAAAAAGTGTTCAATTTATCTCATTTTCAGCGATTTGCATCATTTACATATTGACATTACACCAATGATGCCATTAGTAGAAATGATGTCATTTTGTAACTTAATTGTAACTTAACTCCCATTTCCCCTGTGTCTCTTAAATCAAGATTTCACTGTGTCTGGACTGAACCTTAAAGGAGTAATTGAGAGTGTTTTAGGCAGCTTGACTCAATCCCATGCTGGAACTAAAAAAATTACCAACAACATGCAACCACTTGGAAGTTCTTGGTAACTGAGAGAGCGCCTCCCCCCCACCCAGCCTCCCCACATCACACAATGATTTTCTTGCAGTGCCCCATGATGGGCCTCCCCAGTGTACCCTCCCCCCCTTATTGGGAAGATTTCAGAGGGCACTGCAATATGGCTTCCATTAAGACTTGAATGTCAAAAAAAACCATATATACGATTAACATCTAGATCGACTAGGAGCTATAGAAAACAGTGTTCCCACAGACCCAGATGTTGCCAAAATAGGAACAGCAGTGCTTCCCATGGCTCATTTTCTTCCAGATATGCAGTGGTGAAAGATAGATGGGTGGGAGGGCAGGCAGGGATAATTTGGTCTTACCCTTCTAACGGTAAGAATGGAATGGAACGGAGCAGGGTGGGGTGGGGTGGAATAGAAAGGAGTGGAATGGAATAAAATAAAGAATAGAATAGAGAAGAAAAGAAAAGAAAAGAATAAAATAGAATGGAATGGAATGAATAGAATAAAGAATAGAAAACATGGAATAGAATGGAACAGAATTGAATTGAATTGAATTCAGAATAGAATTAAGAATAGAATATGAAACATGGAATGGAATAGGAATAGAATAGAATAATGTAATAGAATAGAGAATAAAGAATAGAATAGAGAAGGTAATACAATAGAAAATAAAGAATAGAATAGAATAAAGAATAGAATAGAAAACATGGAATAGAACAGAATTGAATTGAATTGAATTAAGAATAGAATAGAATTAAGAATAGAATAGAAAAATGGAATAGAATAGAATACAATAGAACAGAATTGAATTGAATTAAGAATAGAATAGGAAACATGGAATGGAATAGGAATAGAATAGAGTAGAATAGAATAATGTAATAGAATAGAGAATAAAGAATAGAGAATGTAATAGAATAGAAAATAAAGAATAGAATAAAGAATAGAATAGAATAGAATAGAATAGAATTGAACTGAATTAAAAATAGAATAGAATAGATTAAGAATAGAATAGGAAACATGGAATAGGAATAGAATAATGTAATAGAATAGAAAACAAAGAATAGAATAGAATAGAAAACATGGATTGAATTGAATAGAATTAAGAATAGAATAGAATACAATGACAGAATTCCCAATTATAACTTCAAAAAAGGCGACTATGATCTTATAAACAACAATCTCTTATCCCTTGATTAGCAATTTCTATTCACTGGATGCAATACTGTAGAAGACCATTACAACATATTTTTACTTGAAGTCAAAAGAGTCATCAAACTATATGTACCAATAACAACTCCCAAAACCAGAAAAAACAAATTATCCATAACAATAAGTTAGCTTCAATCCAAAAATAAATCACTTTGGTGGAAAAACAAATCTGGTCACGTTGCCAACTTCAAAAGCCGATACAAAAACTTATGCCACCAGATAAAGACTGAATGCACCAATTATCACATTAAACAAGAGGAAAACCTTCTACGCACCAATTCCACCCGTTCTTTCTACAATTTTGTAAACAACAAGCTAAAAGACTCAAAGTCCATCCCACCCCTGAAAGGACCTAATGGTAAAGACTGCAATGATGACACTATTAAAGCCAACCTCTTTAACACATTCTTTGGCTCAGTATTTGTAAACAGCAATAGGTCATGCCCAGTATTTCCTAGCCAAACCACAGACAACTACAATGATCTAATACATATCGATTTTACAGGAGACAATGTTGAAAAAGTACTACACAATCTAAAACCATCTCTATCTATTGGACCGGACGGAATATGTGCCTACTTCTTAAAAAAGCTATCCACTGCCATAGCCAAACCTCTAAGCATAATCTTTGAAAAATCTTTCAGGACCAGCTCCTTGCCAAAACTATGGTCACAAACCACGGTCATCCCCATCTTCAAAAAGGGAGAGCCCAGCCTAGTTGAAAATTACAGACCAATCTCTTTATGCTGCGTTACCTGAAAAGTCATGGAATCAATTATTAACCAATCCATCACCCTCCACTTAGAAACAAACAACCTATTCTCTAATAAACAATTTGGTTTAGGAAAAAAACTATCATGTAATCTGCAACCCTTACACTGCAAAAACATATGGACTACACAACTCGATCAGGGCAAAGCAATAGACGCACTCTACGTAGACTTCTGTAAAGCCTTTGATTCAGTGGTACACGACAAACTACTCCTAAAACTAAAATCTTATGGTATCTCTGGACACCTGCATAACTGGATAGAAGCATTCCTGTCAAACAGACAACAAATGTTCACAATTGGGAACATCCTATCAAATTCTGTACCTGTCAACAGTGGTGTCCCCCAAGGCAGTGTTCTAGGACCAACTCTTTTCATACTCTACATAAATGACCTCTGTGATCATATTAAGAGCAACTGTGTTCTCTTCACTGATCATGTAAAGCTATTCAACACCACAGACAATACTGCTACCCTTCAAAAAGACCTTGACTATGTATCAGAATGGTCAAACAAATGGCAACATCAAATCTCAACAAATAAATGTTCTGTCCTACATATTGGCAAAAAAAAAATCAGAAAATAAAATACAGGCTGAATAGTCAAGACCTTGTTGATGATCCAAACTCTGTCAAGGATCTTGGAATACTCATCTCTAATGATCTAAGTGCTAGAGCCCACTGTATCTACATAGCCAAAAAGGCATTAAGAGTTGTTAATCTAATCTTACGTAGCTTTTTCTCTGGTAATATTACACTAATAACTAGAGCATACAAAACATTTCCTAGACCAATACTCGAATACAGATCATCAGTCTGGAACCCACATTACGTACCTGATATTAACACAGTTGAGAAAGTCCAGAAATATTTCACAAGGAGAGTTCTCCACTCCTCTATTCGTTGCAGAATACCTTATGCCACCAGACTTGAAATTCTAGACCTAGAAAACAAGAACTACGCCGCCTTCGGTCCGATCTAAGTATAGTATATAAAATCATACATTGCAATGTCCTACCTGTGAATGAATACTTCAGCTTCAACCATAACAACACAAGAGTAAACAATAGATACAAACTCAAGGTTAATTGCACCAAACTTGATTGTAGGAAATACGACTTCAGCAACAGAGTAGGCAATATCTGGAATACTCTACCTGACTCTGTGGTTTCTTCCCCAAACCCCAAAAATTTTAACCTTAGACTGTCTACTACTGACCTCACCCCCTTCCTAAGAGGTGTGTAGGGGGCGTGCATAAGCACACCAACGTGCCTACCGTCCCTGACCTATTGTTTCTTTATTTTTTTTATTTTTCTTATATGTATATGTATTCATAATATGTTTTTACTTATACCTATTATCTTGTAAGCAATTGACAAAAATTAAAAAATAATAAATAAATAAATAAATAAATAAATAAATAAATAAATAAATAAATAGAATAGAATAGAATTAGGAATAGGAATAGGATTCTCTTCTCCACCATCTTGCCTGGAAAGCTCAGATTCAGTCGATCCTACATTTTAGGGGATTCTGGGTCCGGTTCAAGGAGATCCATGAAATCTAGTATTCTACCTCTCACAGTTGATTCCTGCCCCATCTTTAAAACTGAATATGGCAGATGAGTGGGAGGGATAAATGTCATAAAAAAGTCATTGTCCCACACTATAGGGATGGGACAAATTAATTCCTGTAACTTTTACAAGAACTTTTATTTTTTAACAGTTCTTTCTTTTTAATAAAAGTTCTAGCTAATTAATTAGAGGACTCCTTGAAAAGAAGTATCTGGATTGTTCACCCATTAATTTAATGCAGCCTTTGGAAATGTGCCAACATCCAGCAGCCAAAATTAAGTATATCTCCCTTTTCACTTACAACTTTTTACAACTCTGCACTACAACCACAGAAGTCCAATAACAATTTGGAGATGTGTAACTACATTGTTTACATCAAGCACACAGAGAAATCTCATTTTGGGGGTTGTATGCAGTAGGGTTAGAAAGAGGTTCATTGCAGAGGTATTATTCAGTAGGTTCTGAACAGTTCTGGAGAACCGGTAGCGGAAATTTTGAGTAGTTCAGAGAACTGGAAAATCCCACCTCTGACTTGCCCCGCTAACCCCATATCTTCTCTGCCACCTATTGAGTCCCAGCTGATCAGCTGGGTCTCCTTTGGTTGCCCTGCACAGCAAAACGGAGCTGGAAAGCAGGTTAGTGAGGTGGGGAGGGAATGGGATTTTGCATTAACCTTCCCCTGCCATGCCCACCAAGCCACATCATGCCCACCAAGCCACACCCACAGAACTGGTAGTAAAAAAAAATTGAATCCTACCACTGGTTCATTGGTAGTGAAATATTACAATAATTAAGCCTCCAGAGAAAGTTTCCTTTTTTATTTATTTCCAAAAAAAGGTGGCCTGATACACAATATTCAGTTTGATGAAATACATGCCAGGAACTGCTGGAGTTAAGAGGACCAGAGATGAGGACGAATATCTGTTTGCCTTGGGTGACTGCACAAGACTGGTCACTGGCCATCACACCACTTTTCCCAAAAGAAACTTCAGATATAAATTAGTATGTGTGTGTGTGTGTGTGTGCGCATGAAGGCTCATTTTTTAATCCTTTCCTGAACCTTGTCGATGGAAAAGTCTTAATTTTAAAATTAGAATTCTCCATCCACTTTAGACTGGAAGGCAAATTGTTTAATTCATGGGTTTTTCTTTTTTTAAGTTTAACATCTTCCTTCCTATTAAGTCATAGCTTTAAAATAAACAGTAAACAAAAGGGAGCTGAAAGAACATACATTTTGAGATTCAAAATATTATATAGAACCCTTCTGTATTTATCTGCTTAATGGCTTTTCTACTGAAACTCAAACTTACAGGCTGCTCAGGAATTCTGGGAATTGAAGCCCACAAGTCATAAACAGACCATCGTTCCCCACCCCTGCACTAAAATATGTTTAAATTTATGATACTTCTGCTGTAAAATCATGAACAATAAATACATCTTTACTGCATTCTATTCTATTGTATGCTTATTTGGTTTTGAATTTGGGAATGTGCTTGAGTGTCATCATAGTTTCATACCATCAGAAGGTTCTACAGAATCTGAATTACTTCCCCACTTCTATAAGAAGCTAATGAACACATCAGGACTACCTACAAAACCTTGGGTATAGATCCCAGATCCCCTTCACAACCTAAAAGAATAACAGAATAACCTAAAAGGATCAGTTTGATTCCACAGTCATAATCAAATTCCATGGTGGCCATGATTGAATTTGCATCCTAGCAAATTTCTATAAATTGTTTTATGAGCATGTATGTTTGTGAGCATGAGAGACATTTAAGACACATGAACAGACAGGATATGGAGCAAAATCTTTCCTGCTATCCCTTCCCCCCCACACCCTCCTTTATTATTTTCTTCCAGCAAAAATTAAAAGCTGTGGCCAGAGTTTACCTGCAATGCTGCATTCTAACCACTGCGTCATCATAAAGATGGATGGATGGATGGATGGAGAGAGAGAGGGATAAGTGGAGAGGGGTGCGGGAAGATAGATACCAATAGCACTTAGATTTGGGTATATACCACTTCACAGTGCTTTGCAGCCCTCTCTAAGCGATTTACAGAATCAGTATATTGTCTCCAATAATCTGAGTCCTCATTTTACCGACCTTGGAGGGATGGAAGGCTGAATCAATCTTGAGCCGGTCAGGATCAAGCTCCTGGCTGTGGGCAGAGTCAGTCTGCAATACTGCATTCCAACCACTGCACCACCATGGCTCCACTAATGGCCAAGAAGTGACTCCCACCAAGTTCCTTCTGTTGTTGGCTTTACTTCTCCTGCTCCTGACAAGGTGGAACGGTAAGGAAATTGAACCAGTTGCATTACGTAACATTCCATTTACATTAAAAGAGAGTGGATGCTGGACAACTTTCCCTCCTTCCTGTGGATACTGTTAGTTTCCAATCAGATGAGTTCTAATGGGTTTCCTCCCACCAAGTTTCTATTATTCCATATTTACCTTCATGTATTCGTAGTTCGAGTTCACCCTGTTTGTTCCTCAGACTTTGTGCATTTGTATATAGGCACTTGAGAACTTTATGTCTGACACTGTGTTTACTGTCTACATAACCTGTGTTGTGCCTGCTTGTCTCTACTTTCTTGCCAACTGTTTGATTAGTTCACATGGTATGGCACTCACTATTAAATGCTGGCCATAGGTATATATTATAGGCCACCCAACCCCACCCAACCAAGCAGAAAAAATAGATGTCCTTTTTGCCAGCCAACTAACAAACATATGCAGGAAACATACAACAATAGTATTGGGAGACTTCAATTATCCTGATATCAATTGGAAAACTAATTCTGCACCAAGTGAGAAATCAAATAAGTTCCTAACCAATCTAGCTGACAATTTTGTTGTCCAAAAGGTAGAGAGTGAAACTAGGGGGACAGCCATACTGGACTTAATTCTTACAAACAGAGAAGAAGTGATAGAGGGAGTTGAAACTGCAGGAACCTTAGGTAAGAGTGACCATGTCATACTAGAATTCAACATAACACAAACACAAGCAACAGAACATAATGACACCAGAGTCTTGGATTTTAAAAGAGCTGATTTCAATAAACTCAGAGAGAACTTGGGAAAGATTCCATGGATGAAAATCCTAAAGGGGAAAACAACTCAAGAATCTTGGGAAACTTGGGAAAATATGATCATAGAAGCCCAGACCAGCACAATACCACGGAGAAAGAAAAACAAGAAATCCAAGAAGAAACCAGCATGGCTGCACAAAGATCTCTCTGGCAAATTGAAAGAAAAAAAGGACAAGTACAAAAAATGGAAAGAAGGACATACAACTAAGGCAGAATATCAAGGCTCAGAATGAACAGACTTGCAACAAAAGTCAAAGATAATAAAAAAATATAAATAACAAGAAAAAAATCAAGGAAACAGTCGGTCCACTAAAGAGAGAAGATGGCAAGGAAGTAACAGGCAACAGAGAGAAAGCAGAACTGCTTAACTCATTCTTTGCATCCATCTTCACGCAAAAAGAAACTATAGCTCAAACCTGACAGACCAGAAATAAAAGTTAAAATAAACAAAAAAATAGTAAGAGAACACCTGTGATCTTGATGAAAACAAATAATCGGGGCCTGATGTATTACATCCCAGAGTTTTAAAGGAGCTGGCAGAGGTCGTCTCAGAACCACTGCACCATATCTTTCAAAAATCCTGGAGCACTGGGAAACTACCAGAGGACTGGAAAAGAGCTGATGTGGCTTCCGTCTTCAAAAAAGGAGGAAAAAAACAGACCCAGGAAACTATAGATCAATCAGCCTAACATCAATACCCGGGAAGATACTGGAAAAGATAATTAAAAACCAGATCTGCCAACATCTAGAAACAAGTAATAACTAGCAGTCAGCACGGGTTTGTTAAGAACAGATCATGCCAAATCAATCTTATTTCATTCTTCAACACAGTGACTAAATTAGTAGACCAGAAAAATGCTGTGGACATAATATATTTAGATTTCAGCAAGGCATTCGACAAAGTAGACCACAGCCTACTTCTTAGTAAGCTAGAAAAAAGTGGAATAGATAGCACCATTACTAGATGGACTCGCAACTGGCTGGCAAACCATACTCAATGAATAGTCCTTAATGGGTCTAAGTCTACATGGAGGGAAGTAAGCAGTGGGATGCCACAAGGTTCCGTCTTAGGCCCAGGACTCTTCAATATCTTCATTAATGACATAGATGAGGGAATAGAAGGGAACTTACCAAATTTGCAGATGATATTAAGCTGGCAGGAATAGCTAACACCCAAGAAGATAGGCTCAAGATCCAGATGGATCTTGACAGACTTGAAAACTGGGCCGTATCTAACAAAATGAAATTCAATATAGAGAAAAATAAAGTCTTACACTTAGGCAAGAAAAACCAAAAGTACACATATAGACTGGGTGAAACCAGGCTTAATAGCAGTAACTGTGAGAGGGATCTTGGAGTCTTAGTGGACAACCAGCTAAATATGAGCCAGCAGTGTGCAGCAGCAGCCAAAAATGCTAATGCAATCTAAGTTGTATTAACATAGGGATACAATCAAGATCAAGGGAAGTACTGATACCACTCTATAAAGCTTTAGTAAGACCACTCCTAGAGTACTGCATCCAGTTTTGTTCACCACACTATAAAAAAGATGTTGAGATTAAAGTACAGAGATGTTGAGACTAAAGTACAGAGAAGAGCAACCAGGATGATTAGGGGACTGGAGGCTAAAACGTACAACGAACGATTGCAGGAACTGGGCTTGGCTAGTCTAGTAAAGAGAAGGACCAGGGGAGACATGATAGCGGTCTTCCAATATTTGAGGGGCTGCCACAGAGAGGAAGGGGTCAAGCTATTTTCTAAAGTGCCTGTAGGCCAGACAAGGAATAATGGAAAGAAACTGAATAAAGAGAGATTTAACCTGGAAATAAGGAGAAACTTTCTGACAGTGAGAACAATCAACCAATGGAACAGCTTGCCCTCGGAAGTTGTGGGAGCACCATCACTTGAGACTTTCAAGAAGAGATTGGACTGCCATTTGTCAGAAATGGTGTAGGGTGTGGGGTTGGCGGGGGGTTGGACTAGATGAACTACAAGGTCCCTTCCAACTCTGATTATCTGAAAATCTGAAATATATCCTGATTTTGTTTGCCACTTGAGTGTTTTTGTTAGTTTTTAACGCAGTGTATTGTTTTCTGCGGCATTGTGCATGGTTGATGATTCTTCTTGAGTTGCCCAAAGTCATATGGTTTGATTTGGGCATGCTCTACATCAGGGGTTGCCAACCTTTTGGACCTCAGGGACCACCAAACTCATAATTTTAAATCTCGCGGACCAGAGACCCTGGGAAAATCCCCAAAAAAGACTGCAGGAAAATTCCCCACCCTGTTTTCCTACCGATTGATAATTCTTTATTTGGGATCGCAGGATACCGTCTTCAGCTCTGTTCTCAGGGGGAGAGAGAGAGAGAGAGAGAGACTTTTGGCTTCATGCAAGGAAAGCAGCAGAAGCAGCAGAAGTTTTTCTTTCTCTCCCCCAAACTCCGCCAGAAATAAATCTTTGTGAACCTTGTTGTGCCAGCGTAGCCTCTTGGAGCAGGAGGCCTTGCAGGGTCCCAAAGACTCATTTCTGGTGGAGTTTGAGGGAGAGAAAGAAAGGCTTTTGTTGCTTTCCTTGCATGTAGTCAAAAGCTGAAGAAAAAAGAAGTGGAAAGAAACAGCCCAGTGGCCAGGTGAGGAGCGTGGGATGCGTGGGGCAAGTTCCCCTCACTGCCCTTTCCCCCCCTCCCCTCACTATCTTGTGTTGTTCACAATGCAAGCGATGCAATCCTTGTGTTCCCATGAGCCATGTGGACAGTGCAGCCTTGTGTTCCTGCACAGCCTGGATTAATTGCTTTGCGGGATACTTTGGGGGTGACATTTCTCTGTGGACCACCAAAATTTTCTCACGGACCACCAGTGGTACCTGGCCCACTGGTTGGCAACCCTTGCTCTATACTGTATCAGTGTTTTTCAACCTCAGCACCTTGAGGATGTCAGCCTTGCTGGCTGGGGAATTCTAGGGGTTGAAGTCCACCCTTCTTCACGATGCCAAGGTTGAGAAACGCTGCTCCAAATAAATACATAAACAGTAAAAAAAAAAATTCTTTATGCGGATCGCGGCCATCTTCTACCAGCTCTTGATTGCATTCCCAACGTGTTCCATGCCATCTTCCCACTCAACTTATTGACACAGTTAGTACAGAAAAAGTTTTGGCAGCCCTTGCTCTGCACATAGAAACGGCATTAGAAATATCACCTATTTATTCTGGCCATTCCTGGGGAAGCAGTTCTAAAATTACACCAGAAACCATGGGTCCATTCAGGCTATTTATTTATTCAGAATCCTTGCAAAACACTGAAGTGTTGGCAATAGCTCTGAGATGTTATGACTATTTGTTCTGCTGGAATCCCCTCCCAGCTTCACCCCCATTAACTGACAGACCCCAAATTACAGTAGCGGGTCTGTCAATTAATAGGCACCCCAAAGATCTGGGTGTCCTGGTGGACCACCGCTCAAGTCTGAGTCAGCAGCCAAAAGAAGCCACTCCTGGGCTGCATCAACAGAGGGAGAGCATTAACGTCAAGGGATAGTACCACTCTATTCCACACTGGTGAGGCCACATTTAAGATACTGCGTCCAATTCTGGTCACAACAATATAAAAAGATGCAGAGACCCTAGAAAGAATAGTAAGAGAAGAGCAACTAAAATGATATGGAATCTGTAGGATGAATTGTACGAGGAATGGTTAAGGGAACAAGCTTAACGGAGAGGAGACTGAGGAGAGACATGATAGAAGTCTTCCAATAGGAAGTCTCCAAGAAGTATAAATCCTTCCATTCCCCACCATTCTGTGTCAGAGCTGAAGAAGCTTTCTTGGTGAGAAGCGAAACATCTTCAAAGAAAAAACAAGTCCAGTTGCCTCTTGAAAAAAGCAACTTTGGGACAAGTCTTCCAATAGTTGAATGGCTGTTACATGGAAGAGAGGGTTGAATTATACTTTTTGGATTTCATGCCTCTGGTGGAGACTGACTCTGAGGGAGAGGAGGAATAGCTGAGTGGAAGTGTGGCTCCAGATGTGGTGGAGGAGGCTGGGGAAGGGCAGAGGCCGGCTGAGCAGTCAGAGGAGGACCCAGGCCCATCCCCTCTCCATCCTAGAGCACACAGGGAGGAGAGAATAAGGGAGAGACATGGTCTAATTGGGAAGAGAGGGCCTTGATCCTCTTCATGGGCTGCAGCTATGACAACTGGATAAGAGGACGGACATACATATGGGTGAGCGCTGGAAACAAAGCGTGGAAATGTCTCTAGTTCATGGCGTCCGTCCCAGTGTGTGTTATCTGTGGACGTCCTCCAGCCATTATCTTGCCTGGTTTGTGTTGCTGTTTTCCTTCTTCGTGTAACTGTTTGTGTGGGAGGTTTTTTTGTCTTCCATCAAGAATATTCAGAGCTTGGAAGCAAAGTGAAGGAATAAAACGGGCTTCACCTGTTTTCTGTGACTGTGTTTTTTTGTATCCCACCCTGGGTCATCACAGTAGAGATGGAATAGCCTCCATCTTGGGGGACTTTCTCCTATCCCCCCTGCCCCAAGGATAGGACAAGCCATAATGAGTGGAAACCCATCACAGGGAGATCCAACCTGGAAATAAGGAAAACTTTCCTGACTGTGAGAACGATTCAGCAAAGGAAGAGCTTTCCTCACAGAGTTGTGGGTGTTCCATTGAGGAGGCTTTCAAGAAAAGTTTGGACAACTATTTGTTTCAGATGGTATAGCAACTCCAGCCTTGGGCAGGGGGTTGATTGAGAAGACCTTCCGATCCCTTCCACCCCTATGGTTCTGTAATTCTACAGGGATGGTTCCATTTTGTCAAGGTTTTGGAAGCAAAAAGCATGGCAAAAGAAAGGCCACCCCACTCAAATGTCCTCCCAACATCTGTTCTGGAGGCAAATAGAAACAAGTTTCCTCTCATCTACGGCTGGAACTACGTAGGAAGGACCCACTGAACCTTTGGCCCAAGTTCTGCCTTCAATAAGGACAAGGGTGCACAGTGTAAACTCTCTATTTGGCAAAGTTATTTTAGGTGGGCCTATCCAAGTGGTACAGTACATTTCCTTGAATGTGGCAAAATCTGGTGATAGTGTCTATAAACCTCACTGTGTGCCTTGATGGCCTCAATGCTGTAGTTATCATTTTATGTTTCTTTTTATTTACATGAAACAAAAAAAAGTGTTTGTTTTGTTGATCTGCAGAATTCTGTTCAGTGAAAGCTACTAAACCAAGTAACTACAGAAATGGGAGCCCCCAAGACTCCTGCAACTGTCAGAATCTATGCAGCCATGAGTATTTATCATTTGTCTCCTAGTTTTGTTACCACACAATAAAAAAGATGTTGAGACTCTAGAAAGAGTGCAGAGAAGAGCAACCAGGAGGATTAGGGGACTGGAAGCTAAAACATACGATGAATGGTTACAGGAACTGGGCCTGGCTAGTCTAGTGAAGAGAAGGACCAGGGGAGGCAGGATAGCAGTCTTCCAATATTTGAGGGGCTGCCAGAGAGAAGGAAGAAGGGGTCAAGTTATTTTCCAAAGCATCTGAAGGCCAGACAAGGAATAATGGGTGGAAACTGACCAAGGAGAGATTCAACCTGGAAATAAGGAGACATTTTCTGACAGTGAGATCAATGAACCAAATGAACTGCTTCCTTCAGAAGTTGTGCGAGCTTCATCACTGGAAGCTTTCAAGAAGAGACATCTGTCAGAAATGGTGTAGGGTTTCCTGGTTGGGTAGGGGGTTGGACTAGATGACCTACAAGGTCCCTTCCAATTCTGTTAATCTGTATCTGTATTTATTTTCAATGTTTCCACTCTAATGTTAATGTAAAAAAAGGAAAAAGACATTTCATGGTTCATCTGTAATAAAATAGCTATCAAACTAGGGGAGAAAGAACAGATCCAGTTCCCTTCATGGGGTTTTTCTCGGCCATTTTCAAAATCTGCCGGGCAACCATTTTCTCTCTCTGAATTATTTTTGAATAGCCATAAATAAGATTCATGGAAAAAGCCACCCAAAGAATAACAGGACAGAGAAAAAAAATCACAGGGGGGTTTATTTAAGGGGAGCCAACGGCTCGTGCCTCTGTTTACACTGCAGCAATTTGGGATCTGGATAATTTTCCCGCAGGAGTTCAGTAAAGAGATGGAGGAACAGCAGCTTGGTTTATAAAAATGTGTTTCACAAAGAACAAATTGTACCGTCAGGAACTTGCTACCTTGTTCAACGCTGAATTCCCTGATCTGGAACACTACTTAATTTTAAAGTCAAACTTGCAAATGAAAGAACCGGGCTGGGCTTGGCGGAGACAGGGAGCCGAATTGAAAACAAACACTGTTGGCTCTGTAATTTTAAAGAGCCTTTCATTCAAAGCTAAGGTCATCTCTCTCAAATAAGGCCATTCCAACGGCTGCTATTGTATAAGCAAAGATTTTTAAATGGAGTTGCTACCCATTTGTAACGTTCATGAGTTGGTTTTAATTTTAGACCTCTGGATACGGCAACACGTTTAAAAAAATACTCAGATAAGTCTGTATGAGCAAAGCTTGCGTACGTATATTTTAGCATACTCAGTGACTAAGCAGCATTGAAGGGGAATGGAAGTTTAAATGAGGAAGAATGAAATGAAGCAGCCGGAAAGGAAAAGGAGCTGCATTCACTGCAAGGTTTTTCTGGAATTGAAAGATGGTCAGGGGGTCTGGAGACAAGGGATAATGGATGGAAACTGATCAAGGAGAGATGCAACCAGGAAATAAGGAGAAATTTCCTGACCGTGAGAACAATAAACGAATGGAACAGAAGTTGCCTTCGGAAGTTGTGGGAGCAACATCACTTGAGACTTTCAAGAAGAGACTGGATTGCCAACTGTCAGAAATGGGGTAGGGTTTCCTTCTTGGGTGAGGGGGGGGGTTGGACTAGATGACCTACAAGGTCCTTTCCAACTCTGTTAATCTGTTTAAAAAAACTTTGTTAAGATCATTTATGTAAGTGGCCACTCAAAGTTTTTACTGTCCTTCCAACCATTCAACAAGGAATTCCTGGCCTAAGAAAACCAGCATTTTAACAAGCTTAGACTTACAGCTTATTAAACACTTTGGCCCTTGTGAGTTTTCATTGAAGGCCATTAAAGCAGGGGGCAGGGTGTTCCAAAGGGCCTCCATCTTGGCAGAGAATGCCCTTGTCCTTCATCCCTGGAGGCTTTTAAGAAGAGACTGGACTGCCATCTGTCAAAAATGGTGTACAATCTCCTGCTTTGGTGTGGGTGTGTGTGTTGGACTAGATGACCTACAAGGTCCTTTCCAACTCTGTTAATCTGTTACCCCTGGTCCATGGATCGGCAAAGGGCCATGGCATGCCAGAAACCGGGCCACACAAACAAAGCTTAGAGAGGGCTGTGAAGCAGTATCTATCTATCTATCTATCTATCTATCTATCTATCTATCTATCTATCTATCTATCTATCTATCTATCTATCTATCTATCTATCTATCTATCTATCTATCTATCTATCTATCTATCTATCTATCTATCTATCTATCTATCTATCTATCTATCTATCTATCTATCTATCTATCTATCTATCTATCTATCTATCTATCTATCTATCTATCTATCTATCTATCTATCTATCTATCTATCTATCTTGCTTATATCTATTGCTTCACAGCCTTCCCTAAGCTTCGTTTGTGTGTGTGTGTGTGTGTGTGTGTGTGTGTGTGTACACACACACACACAAGTGTTATTACTATTTCTTGTTAAATGAATCACTGCAGATATTAAATTACTAAGATGGTTCTTAAGTGAATCTGACTTTAATTGTCAGAAGGTTGCAAAAAAAAAAGTGATCACATGACTCCAGGATATTGCAATCGTCATGAATATGAATTCAATTTCCAAGAGAATGAATTTTGACCATATGACTACAGGGATGCTACACTGGTCGGAAGCGTGAAAAATGGGTCATGCTATAAAAGTCACTTTTTTCAGTGCTGTTGTAACTTTGAACGGTCACTAAACAAACTATTTTAAGTCAAGGACTAGGAAGCGTTTATGAACCACTAGCCCTTGTCAGGGTAACTGAGCAAAACAAAATTAGAATTCTTTATTGGCCAAGTGTGATTGGACACACAAGGAATTTGTCTTGGTGCAAATGCTCTCAGTGTCCATAAAAGAAAAGAGACATTCGTCAAGAGTCAAGAATCATAAGGTACAACACTTAATAATACTCATAGAGTACAATAAGCAATCAAATCATACTAGGAAACAGTCAATATAAATCATAAGGATACAAGCGACAATGTTAACAGTTGTACAGTCACAAGTGGGAGGAGATGGATGATAGGAACGATGGGAAAATTAATAGTAATAGTGCAGACTTAGCAAATAGTTGGACAGTGTTGAGGGAATTATTTGTTTGGCAGAGTGATGGCATTTGGAAAAAAACTGTCCTTGTGTCCAGTTGTTCTGGGTGCAGTGCTCTATAGCGTTGTTTTGAGGGAAGGAGTTGAAACAGTTTATGTCCAGGATGTGAGGGGTCTGTAGATATTTTCACAGCCCTCTTTTTGACTTGTGCAGGATACAAGTCCTCCATGGAAGGCAGGTTGGTGGTAATTATTTTTTCTGCAGTCCTAATTATCCTCTAATGACGAAGGAACAAGTTTAAAATCAAAAAAGACTGATTCACAAAATCCGAGCATCAAAACGTTTGGCTGTTAAAATCTTGAACTTATTTCAATGTTTGTTCTGCCTAACAGAAACTGGAAGGGCATCCAGCTGGATGGGTAGCAAGAAAATAATTACCAGGTCCAATTGTATATTTCCCCAAGAAATTTCATGTCATGCTACCTAAGCCAAGTTAATATTTTCCGGGTCCCATTTCCATAAAGCAGCACGTTGCATAATTCTCATTCTTCCCCAACTGTTTGCAGGTAAAATCAAGAGAAGAATGGCCTCCCCACCCCCCACTCAAGAGCCTGGCCTGGAGACAAATGCCTTTCTGAATCTCCTTGCCTGATGGGCTCCTTATTAAAATACCGCTTCAGCTCCAGAGGTGGCATTCAGCTGGTTCTGACCAGTTTTGGAGAACCAATAGCGGAAATTTTGAGTAGTTTGGAGAACTAGCAAATCCCACCTCTGACTAGCCCCACTAACCCCATCTCTTCTCTGCCTCCCATTGAGTCCCAGCTGATTGGCTGGGTCTTCTTTGGTTGCCTTGCACAGGAGAACGGAGCTGGAAAGCAGGTCAGTGGGGTGGAGAGGGAAGGGGGATTTTGCAGTATATTCTTCCCCTGCCACACCCACCAAGCCACGCCCACCAAGCCACACCCACAGAACCAGTAGTAAAAAAAAAGTTGAATCCCACCACTGCTCAGCTCCTGTCTGACTTCTAGTTAAACCCAGGCCAAACATAAAGCTGGCACAAGGCACCTCTGGGGGAATTCAAACAGTACAAAGTTGAGTCTGTAAATAAAAGAAATACAGGCAATCCTCAACTTACAACATTTTACTTAGGGACCGTTGGAAGTTACAACGGCAGTGGAAAAAAGTGACTTACGACCATTTTTCACACTTTATGACCTTTGCAGCATCCCCATGGTCATGTGATCAAAATTCAGATGCTTTGCCACTGACACATATTCATCTGTCTCAAGGTCCCATTTTTTGCAACCTTCTGACCAGCAAAGTCAATGGGGGAAAGCCAGATTCACTTCACAACTGTGGTCCTAATTTAAAAACTGCAGGGATTTGCTTAACCGATGTGGCAAGAAAAGTCGTAGAATTCCCCACTTGGAGGGAACTCCTCCGTGTTCAAAAGGTCTTGCAAATGAGTGGCGCTGTAGGAATTCAGAAGGGCCGTTGTGCAATCTGGTCTCTGAACTGAAATGTACCCAGCTCCGATTGGGGAACAGAATTTCTAGCTTTTGAAAGTTGATTCATGACAATTAATGTGAAGCTACTTGCAGTTAAATTCTTTAAACTGTCCAGAAGCACTGAAGGTAGCAAGGAAGAAAAAACATGACCTTGTGTTGTGGTTCGTAGGCAGCAAGTGCGGACAGCTGAGGTCACGGAGAACAAGGACTCAGATGAGCAGCCTGCGTGTGATGGGGCCAGGACCATCAGGGAGTGGAGTGCTGCCTTCAGAGATGGTGGAGGCTGGCAGCAGTGATGAAGAGGCCCCCGAGGAGCCCGTGCCCAGTGCATGTGCACGCAGGGCTGCTCAAAGGAAAGAGCAGCTCCAGCAGCACGGGCGACTCAGGAGGAAGGCTGCAAGGTAATGGCCCCTCCCTTAAGAGATAAAAGCCAGCTGAGAAACCGGAGTTCTTTGCAGGAAGCAAAGGAGTTTTTGTACTCAAGCCTGGTGGATGTTCGGACTCTCTTAGTTTGTGTTTGGAGACTTTTTGTGTTTGAACTATTTCTTGGCAACTTTATCTAGTGTTCTTGGCAGCCTTGCACCACCTTGGTAAGACTCGTTCTTATCAGAGACAATTACTTTGAAGCAGCCTTTTAACTGGGAAGGAACGGAATTCGTAAAGAATCATTAGAAGGTTTTGCTGTTAACTCCGTTTCGTGTCTGTTTCCTTGAAACAAGGTTTGGGTCAGAACACCTTGTTATCCTTCGGAGAAAAGGCAGCCTTGGGTTTTTGCGAGATCGCACTTCATCCTACAGCTATGGTGGCCAGGCTACTTCCTGCGGCCCATGAATTGCGCAACTTGTCATTAACTGGCCAAAAGTTAGAAACGGTAATAAAACGGCTGCTGCTTCTTTTTCTCAAATTTAGAACTTGCCACAAAACACCCGTTGAGGAGACTTTTCTCCTCCCTAAAGACCGCGTGAAGCCTTTCCCTGCCACACAAGAGGAAAATAAACAGCCAGGCATGTGCTTTTTTTAAACACACAAACAAACACCACGCACACACATAACTGCTTGCAGAAAATGTTTGCACTGAACACCCATCAGGGGATGGAGAATATTTTAAACCCGTTGATAAATATGCATGTGCCAGGAAAGCAGAGGTAGTTTAAAATCATTTTCTTCTCTTCTCTTCTCTTCTCTTCTCTTCTCTTCTCTTCTCTTCTCTTTCTTTCTTTCCTTCTTTCCTTCCTCCTTCCCTCCGTTTCTTCCTTCCTTTCTTCATCCCTTCTTTTTTCTTTCTCTTTTTCCTTCCATCTTTCTTTCTTTCTTTCTTTCTTTCTTTCTTTCTTTCTTTCTTTCTTTCTTTCTTTCTTTCTTTCTTTCTTTCTTTCTTTCTTTCTTTCACAATGTTTTGAAAGCAAAAGGGCTGCCTTGGTTAAGTTGAGGATGAAGAATGTACCAGAATTCCACTCCCCACCCTCCCATTCTCCAGTTTAGACCACCAAATTAAATGGGCAGCATCACAATTTCAAGAGACTGGGAGTTTGATCCATTTCAAAGAAAAACAAACAAACACAGAAGACTGAAAGATCTTTATTCAAAGGCATCTGTGTGTGTTTGTGTGTGTTTGTGTGTGTGTGTGTGTGTGTGTGTGTGTGGATGGGGGGGGAAATCAAAAGTGTCCATTTGAACAGAGGGCTATGAAATATGTTTGGACTACAACTCCCATCCCTTTCAGTACAGGTAGTCCTCAACTTACAACAGTTCATTTAGTGACCATTCAAAGTTACAACGGCACTGGAAAAAGTGACTTATGACCATTTTTCACCTTTGCAGCCTCCCCATGGTCACGTGATCGAAATTCAGATGATTGGCAACCGGTTCCTTCTTATGACCGTGGTTTGTCCCGAAGTCATGTCATCCCCTTTTGACAAGCAGAGTCAATGGGGAAGCCAGATTCACTTAAGAACCGTGTTACCAACTTATCAACTGCAGTAGCACATTAGGTGGTAAAACAGGGGAAAGTTCACTTAACAAATGTTTCACTTAGCAACTTTTGGGCTCAATTGTACCCATAAGTTGAGGACTACCTTAGTGAATTTCTCACCAAATTTATTTTGTGTAAAAAAAGGGGGTTTTCGCTGGCAGAGGCACTGTAGGCCGGTCCTTCACTATTTCCAGGGGGCCCCTGTGGGCCAGATCTAAGCCCCCCATGGGCCGGATCCAGCCATGGGCCTTATTTATTTATTTATTTATTTAAATTTATATACCGCCCCCCTTTCCCTAAGGGACTCGGGGCGGTGAACAGCCAGAATAAAATACACATATAAAACACATATACAATATTTTAAAATTAAAAGAATTAAATACATTGGCCCTTACAAAAGATTAAAAATAAGGGAATTAAGAAAGTTAAAACCAGATTAAAAAATTTAAAAACCTCTAGGCCAGACCGGCTTGCTGAAATAAATGAGTTTTCAACGCATGGTGGAAGGTCAGGAGATCAGGGATGCTCCTCATCTCCGGGGGTAATTCGTTCCAGAGAGAGGGTGCCCCCAATGAGAAGGCCCGCATCCTCGGGGTCGCCAGCCGTCCAGCCGGCGGCACCCCGAGGAGGCCGACTCTATGGGAGCGTATCGGTCGGCGGGAGGCCGATAATGGCAGAAGGCGGTCTTGCAAATATCCTGGTCCCGAGCCATGGAGCGCTTTAAAGATGATAACTAAGACCTTGAAGCGCACCCGAAGGGCCACCGGGATCCAATGCAGCTCGCGCAGAAGTGGCGTAAAGTGGGAGCCCCGAGGAGCCCCCAACACCACCCGCGCGGCCGCATTCTGCACCAGCTGGAGCCTCCGGATGCTCTTCAAAGGCAGCCCCATATAGAGAGCATTGGCATAGTCTAGGCGGGAGGTTACCAGGGCGGAAGTGACTGTGCGAAGCGCATCCCGATCCAGAAAGGGCCGCAACTGGTAGATCCTACGGACCTGGCCAAAAGCCCCCCTGGTGACGGCCGCCACATGGTCTTCCAATGACAGCCGCACATCCAGGAGGACACCCAGATTGCGGGCCCTCTCTGTGGGGGCAAGAATTTCCCCCCCCCACAGATAGCGATGGAACCAGCTGGCTGTACCGGGGTGCCGGGAAGCACAGCCACTCAGTCTTAGATGGGTTGAGCTGAAGCCTCTTCCGCCCCATCCAACACCGCATGGCCTCCAGGCACCGGGTCATCACTTTGACAGCTTCATCGGGGTGGTCCGGGATAGAGATGTACAGCTGAGTATCATCAGCGTACTGATGGAACTCTACCCCAAAGCCACGGATGATCTCACCCAGCGGCTTCATATAAACGTTGAACAGAAGGGGTGAGAGCACCGACCTCTGAGGCACCCCGCAAACCAGGGGCCTCGGGGCCGACCTCTGCCCCCCTGCCAACACGAATTGCGAAGGGTCAGAGAAGAAGGAGGAGAACCACCGCATAACAGTGCCTCCCACTCCTAACCCCCCAGCCGCCGCAATAAGATACTGTGGTCGACAGTATCAAAAGCCGCCGAGAGATCTAATAGGACCAGGACAGAGGAATAACCTCTGTCACGGGCCCTCCAGAGATCATCCACCAATGCGACCAATGCCGTCTCCGTGCTGTGCCTGGGCCTGAAGCCTGATTGGCGTGGATCCAAATAGACAGCTTCATCCAGGTGCTGGGGAAGCTGTCGTGTCACCACACTCTCAACAACCTTCACCACAAAACAAAGTTTGGAGACGGGACAATAATTAGATAACAAAGTTGGGTCCAGGGACGGTTTCTTGAGTTTGACATCCCTGTTCTAGAGTCTCAACATTTTTTTTTAATAGTGACCAAAACTAGATGTAGTACTCTAGGTGTGATCTTACTAAGGCTTTATAGAGTGGCATTTGTACTTCCCTTCATCTTGATTGTATCCCTCTGTTAATGCAATTTAGGATTGCATTGGCTGGTGCTGCACACTGCTGGCTCCTATTTAGCTGGTTGTCCACTAAGACTCCAAGATCCCTCTCACAGTTACTGCTATTAAGCCTGGTTTCACCCAGTCTGTATGAGTTCTTTTGGTTTTTCTTGCCTAAGTGTAGAATTTTGCTTTTCTCTACATTGATTTTCATTTTGTTAGATAGGGCCCAGTGTTCAAGTCCATCAAGATCCATGTGGATCTTGAGCCTATCTTCTAGAGTACAAGTTCCCAGAGTTCTGACCCAAGCTTTTTAAACCATAATTACGTACACAATTATTTTATAAACAAGACTTATTTTATTGCAACGCTGGGAATTGTTTTCATTCCCAGCCAGAATTAATCTCAACAGTCCCCCAAGATAAGCAAACACCTTTCAGTTCTGTGAAGTGCTGCCAAAAACAGAAGTATCAAATTAACTAGAAAACAAACCAACCGAAGTACAAAGAGCTTCAAGGATGACTCGGAACCGAGCGAACGACTTTGCTTCCTGCAAAGGTTTCATCATCTTGGCCTGACCTTTATCCTTTATGGGAGGAGCAATCACCTCCCCGCCTTATCCCGAGTTTCCCCTTTTATCTTAGTTGCTCTTACCTTCTGGCAGCTCTGTGCACATACGCACTGGGAACAGGCTCCCCTTATTCGTCTGCCTCGCTGCTTCCAGATTCCAAAGGCTCCAGAATCAGCACTCCATTCCCAGATGGTCCTGGCCCCATCTCTGTATCGGATGCAGGACCCTCGTCCAAGTCTTCCCCAGACTCCCGGACTGACTCCCTATTCTTCCTCAATCTCCAATTCTGCTGCCATCTGCACACGCTACCGGAGAACCACAACAGCCAGAGACGTACTGGCTCTTCCCGTGTTTTGCTCAGACCTTGGGGCTCTGGGAGTTCTCCTGGCAGCAGCTCTTCCTCTCCTCAATTTCATTTCTGCCAAATTAAAGCTAAGTGCTTGGTTCCCTAACCATGAACGCCGTAATTAAGATAAACCAGAGACAAAAGGAGTTACCATCCAGCACTGCCAAAACCAAAGTTACCACTGCTTAACTCAAAAGTGATTTAACGGGGACTTTGATAAGAAGGATCCCAGTTGCCTCCAGATGTTTCCAATAAATGCAATGTTTCCCCTCTCCCCAGTACAGCCTAATTAAAACCACCCTTTTCCCCATCCTGGCAGCAGTTTGAGAATCACTGGTTGTCCTCACTTGTGGTTATTTCTTGGCTAGGAGGAGTTGGGAATTCATACTAGCAATTCTGGTAACTATTGCATGAGACTTTTATTATAGGATGGCCTTTCTCACTCATTGTTTTGTTGTTGTTTTTGTTGTTGTTTAAAATTGATTTGGTGAAAAGAAATGGCTATTCCAAAAAAAGTCAGTTCAAAAATAAGCATTCTGCAGAGGTTGGTGATTCAGCCAGAAATTGGTCCTTGCTCAAAATATAGACTATTTAAATCTATTAAACCACCAGTTAGGGTGCTACCATCTAACTTTAAGCTTACTTTAACCTGAATTATGATTCACCAATGAACTCCGCCCCCCCACTCCCCCAACAAACCAGGTTGCTGGAGAAATACAAGCCACGCGAATATCTAGAAACTACAATTTCTCATTAGCCGCAATTGTAATAAATCCCATCCAGGTTTTGTAGAAACAAGCCCGTACTGGGGAAAAAAAAACAGGATTAATTTTGAAACCCTGCAGTGATTTAATTGTAATGTCAAATCCTGAGTTTAATGAAAAGCCAAATGATTACAGATATCGAATTTCAGTCTGTAATCCAACACTAAAGCTCCTGAGATAGCTTTGGATAAATATCTTGATTTTCAGTCTTGCCAATTTTGTAAAACTGTGCTTTGCGGGATAAAATTGAGGAAAAGGCACGTGAAGTTGCAAATGAAAGAAATGTAGTGGCTTTTTTTTTTTTTTCCTTTTTAAAATACATGCATTTTTTAAAAGATCAGGGAAGGCATGTTAGTTGGGTAATCCCAAGGAAAAAATATTGTACAGGAACTCCTTGACTTACAAAAGTTTGTTTAGAGACTACAGTGGCACTGAAAAAGGTGACTTATGACCGTTTTTCACACTTATGACCATTGCAGCATTCTCTATGGTATGTCGCCTCTAATAAATTCTTTGAAGTTTGGCTCAAGAATCATGATTTAATTAGGGCAATTGCTGGAATCCTGACACCAGCTTCCCCATTGACTTTGCTTGTCAGGTAACAAGTGGTGATTACATGACCTCCGGGACATTGCAACGGTCATAAATACAAGTCAGTTACCAAGCATCCAATCACGTGACCATAGGGATGCTGCAATGCAGAGGTGGTATTCAGCCGGTTCTGACCAGTTCTGGAGAATTTCCGGTAGCAGAAATTTTGAGTAGTTCGGAGAACCAATGGTAACCTTCCCCCAGGAATGGGGAAAGAATGGAGATTTTACAGTATCTTTCCCCTGCCACGCCCACCAAGCCACGCCCACAGAACCGGTAGTAAAACATTTTGAATCCCACCACTTCTGCAATGGTCATAAATATGAAACACAGTCATGAGTCACTTTTTTTCAGAGCCATTGTAACTTTGAATGGTCACTAAATGAACTGTTTTAAGTCTAGGACTATCTGTGTTACAAGTCCTGGATCTTCAAATACTAGCCAAATAATCTTTATATGGAAAAAAAAATATTTCTAGTAAGGTCTACACTAGAGCCAAAGCAACGTTAATATATTTGTTTATATTATGAGCAAAGCGTATGAAACAGAGGTGGTATTCAGCAGGTTCTAACCAGTTCTGGAGAACCGGTAGTGGAAATTTTGAATGGTTCGGAGAGCCGGCCAATCCCATCTCTGACTGGTCCCACCAACCCCATCTCTTCTCTGCCTCCCATTGAGTCCCAGCTGATTGGCTGAGTCTTTCTTTGTTGCCCTGCACAGGAGAACGGAGCTGGAAAGCAGGTTAGCAGGGTGGGGAGGGAAGGGGGATTTTGCAGTAACCTTCCCCTGCCATGCTCACCAAGCCATGCCCACCAAACTACGTCCTCAGGACCGGTAGTAAAAAATTTTGAATCCCACCACTGGTATGAAAAGAGTTTGTAGTAATCACAAGATAGGATAAATTCGCTCTCTAAGAAGGATAAATGAGTATAATTTTTCCTGTTTATTAGGGGAGAAATATTCTCAGATGCAACTTTTTCTAAGTCTCTCCTAATATTCTCAACTTTATCCTGCCTCCCAATCTCAGATAAGATGCTAGTTGTCTCATACACTCAAATTATATTTCTCAAAGGAGAGATTTACTTTTTCACTTCTCACTTCTATCTCCAACAATTTAACTTTAATGCATTTAGGAAAAAGGCCAATTATTCCTTGCTAATTGTCTGCATAAAAATCTCTCCACTTGCCTATTTGAAATTTGCCACAGAGCTTTGACACAACATGCTCTATTTTTTCTGCAAATTTCATTAGCTTCTGTTTCAAAACAAAAACCAAGTAACGGCCTTAAAAAGAACATGAAAGAACCAAGTAACGGCCTTAAAAAGAACTTAAATATTCTTCTTCCTCTTTTAAACTTTCTGCAATTTTCATACTCTTCTAATTTTTGAAAGCAAAAATAAATTAAAAAAAAACTGTGGTATTTTTCCACGTTAAAGGCAGAGGTCTCATTTTTTAATCTATTTGAATTTACATTCTGGAATTCAGACAAGTTGGAATGATCTAAACCCTCAAGGTAGACCAAATATTTGCTGACCCAGAAAATCAGACAAAAAAGGCTAGGATACAAATTGCGGAACACACATTTTTATCACCTCGCAGTCATTTCAGCCCACCTAATAAGTCTGGTGGGAAAATCATTCATCAATTCTCATCCTTAAGGAAGGATTGCCATCAGGGATTCCGGAGAAAATGCCTTTTCTTGGCAGTAGATTCTAGGATATACCTCAACTAGTTTCTGATAACCTGCCACTAAATAATCCAATTCCAGATTAAAGGGGGGAAGTTAGAGAACAAACTCTTACAGTTGTAATGATCTGAAGGGATTCCTATCCATCCCCTATTATTAAAAAGGGATAGAAATGTCACAGATACTACTGGCTCAGAGTTAAGGAAGTCGCAGTTGGAAGTTGAAGACAAAAGGCATTTTGGAAGACAAAATTAATGTCCCCATTTCTACCCACAAATCTTTATTCCAATACTCTCATTCAGCCAAAAGAGTATTCTGTTTAAGGATATTTCTTAATAAATAAAAGCAGGGGAAAATATCAACTTGTCCTCTGCCATTTAAAATTCCTCCCCTCTTTCTGTTTAATTTCAAAGTAGAAACAGATGCCAGAAACCCAAAACGGTTCTTATGTAAAATAAAAGAGGTGCATTATTTCTAAACTGTTTCCTCTCTGCCAAACAGGCCCGGAAGGCAGGGCTGGGTTCTCCAGCTCCAATTTAAGGGGCGGCTTCATACACAAAAGCCATAAATAAATCAACAACAGCAAATAAATACATAATCTGGATTAAGGCAGAAACCCCAGCTATTCTCCAAGAACAGGGTGAAATGAAAGAAGTTTCTCGGTGAGCTACTGCAGATTCGTCTTATGGTCCTTCTCCCAAAAGTATTTGAAAGTTCTGATTAACATCAGGAAAAACAGGGGAGTCAAATTAAACATATACTTGAATTTAGGTTAAGACTGCAGAATAACACCACCAAAGATGTTGATAGCATCTTGAAGTTTGTTAGATTTATGATGACAAAGAACAATTAAAGTCCATCATCACAAGTCTCGAAGTAAGTCCTTCTAACTAACAACCATTTGACGGATGAGGCCATGACTGAATCCACACGCAAAACACGTGTTTTACTGTGGTTTTTGTGTCCTGCTGCAAACACAGCAAAGAAGTTGAAAATGCACAGAACTTTTCCCCATCAATAGGAAGAGAGAAGACGACTGGCAGACTCCAAAAGAGAGGGAGGGAAAATGCCACAGCTCCTCACAATTCACCCTGAATGCCAGTGCTCAATGCATACCAATTTCTCTAGTGGTTTATTATTTGTAATAAATTCCCCCGTGGCCTTCGGAAAGTCGTTTTTGCACTAAATGGATTCGATCCAGCTTGGAGCGCCAGGGTTTTCTTCTTCTCAAATTGCACAGCAAAAATGAAAAACAGGAAGGTGAAGGAGAAGAAAAATTTTCTTCTGCACCCCAACGAGTAGTTGAAAATTGCAGGATTTGGTTTTGTCTCATCTAGGGAAAAGAAGGACATGATAGCAGCATTGCAGTGCTTGAGGGGCTGCCCCAAAGAAGAGGGGGTCAACTTATTCTCCAAAGCACCAGAGGGCACAACAAGAAGGAATGGGTGGAAACTAATCAAGGAACCTGGATTTGAGGAGAAACTTCCTAACAGTGAGGACAATCAATCAGTGGAACAGCTTGCCTACTTCACAGAGCTGTTGTGCCCAAAATAAAATGTAAGCTAACATGCACTCCCCACATGTGCTGCCTTGAGCCCTTTAGAGAAAAGCAACATGTAAACAACTCTGGCTATAAAAGCAATTCTGTGAATAAACGATCCAGAAATTAAGACAATATGTAGAGAAGGTTCATCGTTTTCTTCCTTTGAGACTGACACATAATCTCCAGCTGATCTTTAAGTAGTTTATTTTAGTTCTCATTAAGCGTTTATGGAGAATTCTCTTAGATGCCACCCGAAGATCCTCTCCATCTAGATCACAGGTCATCTAGTCCAAACCCCCCCCCCCCGCTCGAGCAGGAGAGTCTATTTCAAATATTAGCATCTACCTAGGATCGAACTCACAGCCTCCTGATTGTGAGGCAAGAGCTCAACCTCTAGGCCACAGGTGAAGCATGTAAACCACTCTGAAAGCGAGAGAGGCATCTCTCTCTTGGTGCCATGGGAGGAAAAAGAGGAACATCCCACCAGATGTGAAAAGGAAGGAGAGGAAGAGGAAAGGAAGGAGAGCGTGAGAGCAAGCAGAGCCAGAGGGAGGAATGCCCTCCCTCCCTCCCTCTCTCTCTCTTCCGTCCTGCCCTTAGGCAAGTCACGTGCAGTTCCTGCTCCGAAGCGCTTCGGGGTCCCTTAGACAAAAAGAGCCTTCTTCTGCCACAGAGAGAATGGGCTCCGTGACTAATGCGCTTGGTGGCCGCAATGATTGCAGACGACCTCATGGTGTTGTGACATGGGCTTATTTGCAGGCACGTCTTTCCTTCCTGGCACAGACGGGAGAGCTGGCACCGGCTCATTACTCCTGAGGGCATCCAGGCAGAATAACCCAGATTGGGGGGGGGGGTGTCTTTCTTTTATCTTGCAGGTTAAAGTCAGGCGCTTTCCTTCTTGGGGCTTCCACAGGACTTTCGCCATTTCTATTTATCTTTTAAACATGCAGTGCCCCATTCGAGGCACCCAATTGAAGGCATCCTTAGCAAGATCACCGTCAGAATAAAGCCAATCTTTCCTCACATCTCTCCTAGCATGTTTTCCAAGGAGAGAAAGGTGGGTGCTTTCTCGACTCCCCTCCCCCCATTTTCAAACAGCTGGAAATTAGTCCCAAAGAGGGGCCTTGGTGGTGCAGGCTGTTAATCATCTAGCACTTAGCTCAATTGCCTGCAATTAGTGCAGGTTCGAATCCCACCAGGCTCAAGGTTGACTCAGCCTTCCATCCTCTCGGGGTAGGTAAATTGAGGACCCAAGATTGTTGGGGGCAATAAGCTGACTTTGTAAAAATGCCGCTTGGGAGGGCCAAAAGCTCTAGTAATAAGCAGGCATATACAATGGAATGAAGGCTATTGCCGAGCACCTAGCATGGTGCTCTAAAGATTGTAAGCTGCCCTGAGTCTCCGGAGAAGGGCGGCATATAAATAAAATAAATAAATAATAAATAATAAAGGTGCTTTTTTTCAGGAGGCAATTGGACTGTCTTGTTTTTTCTTTTGGAGACATTTTGCTTGTTATCCAAGAAGCTTTTTTTTGGCTCTGACAGGGATGGAAGATGGGATGAACACCCTTGGAATGGTATGGGAGTAGGAAGGGATTTCCAGAGGGGGGAAAAATAGCATACTACAGGAACCAGAAGCACCACTCAGGTGACCCTGAGAACACCTCCAAGTGGCCTCAATGACCCTTTCAAAGGATGCAGATGACCAGCTGTCTGCAAGGAATATAAATCCTTCCATTCCTTACTGTCCTGTCAGAACTGAAGAAGCTTCTTGCATGAGAAGCGAAACATCTTCAAAAGAAAGAACAAGAAAGCCCAGTTGCTTCCTGAAAAAAATCCCCTTTGGGACAGCTGTGATCTGGATGACGGAGAATCTCTACAGACTTTTAGTCAGAGATTAGGTTGAGGGAGCAAATAGTTCAAAGAACAAAGATCGTGCTCAGAGAGAAAGCTTATTCGTGATATATTTCATTTGTTTTATTCACTTACTTCAAGTGTTGCTCATCCTTGGTGGTGAGTTTAAGATATCTTGCTCAGCTGGCTGGGGAATTCTGGGAGTTGAAGCCCAGACATCTTAAAAAGGCCAAGGGTGAGAAACACGGAATTATTTAATTCAACTAGCTCAATTTTCTGCAATCACAAGACACAGCAAACCACAAATGAACCATACAGGATGGCCAAGAAGCTGTCTGAATAGATAATTTCTGAACTCTTAAAGTCTGCTTCACTGCTAGAATTCGTGCTCTGAATAACTCAGGGTGGGATTCAAAATGTCTATTCAGTTTTCACTCTGTTCTGCAACAGCCGGGCTCTCATAACACATGCCCTTCAGAGGTGGTATTCAGCCACTGAATACCTGGAGAACCGCTATCGGAAATTTTGAGTCGTTCGGAGAACCGGAAAATCCCGCCTCTGACTGGCCCCACCCCTTCTATTCTCTGCCTCCCATTGAGTCCCAGCTGATCGACTGGGTCTTCTTTTGTTGCCCTGCACAAGAGAATGGAGCTGGAAAGCAGGTTAGTGGGAGGGTGGGGGAGGGAATGGGGATTTTGCAGTATCCTTCCTCTGCCATGCCCACCAAGCCATGCCCACCAAGCCACGCCCACAGAACTGGTAGTAAAAAAAAAATGAATCCCACCACTGATGCCTTTCGACACAATTGCATCACAACGGTCAAAGATAAACATAATTTTATTAATATCTGTGGAAAGGAGAGAAGAATTCGGATTGAATAAAGAGGTGGAAATAGCATGATACATTTCAAGGCACCTTAGCTCATTTCAAACATTTAGTGTAACTTTGTTAATGATTTTGTAAAAGTATTATTTTTTTTAATACATAATTTAAGGCAGCAAGCATACCTAATACTCCTTCCCCCTCCTACTTTCCTCACAACAACACCTTGCAAAGTCGGCTGGGTTGAGAAAGAATGACTGGCTCAAAGTCACCCAGCCAGTTTTCATGCACAAGAACTAGAATTCACTGTCTCCTGGTTTCTAGCCTCTTTCCTTTACTACCAGGCCAAACTGGCTCTCTCTTGGGATTGGGATCCAGAAGCTCCAAAGACATATTTTCCACCACAGGAAAGAATTTTAATCACAGAATATTACATGCATGAAACATTTAAAACTGTGAATCCTGGCTTCTCAAGCATTTGGATCTCAGAACAAACTTCCTAAACTTTTATCAAGTTGTGGGCAAATCTGGGTGTTTTATTTCAAGGATACATCACACAGAAAAGTAGGAACTAAACACAAAAATTGTTTTTTCATTTTTCATCTTAGGACCAATAAAAGCAATATAGCACTCATGCGTCATCACAAGATCTCCAGAACCGTAAAGCCTGCAAACTTAAAATTTGGCACATATGTTTTTCTTGGCTTCTAGGTGCTCACTAAGAAAGGATTTTTCCAAATGACCCTTAGAGCATTAGAATTTCCTATATTATTATTATTAACATTCTCTGATGCTAAGGAGTTCTACTCCCCCTCTCCACCTGAAAAGAAATCTCTTCCAAATGCAAAACACAAGCAGAGGAGAGCAGTTTCAGTTTCAGAGCACCAAGTAGCTTTAGTACAGAACAGTTGAGCTAAGCCACACCCAGGCTACTTGCTGTCTCCTTCTTGCTCACACAGCAAATACTGTTTCAGTTTCCAAACAGCCCTCAACTCTCACACACTGACAGGACGCTAGCCAGATGAATACCGATGGATGCTGGTAGGCTGAGGTACAATTTTTTCCCCTTATTTTCCTTGCCAAAAACTAAGCCCGACCACATAGTTTCATAGCAAAGCATGGGTATAGAGCTAGTAAAAATATATAGTAATCCATCCAAAGTGCTAACTATCACCACGCCTACAGAAAAATTGACCAAGCAAATCGCCTTCAAATCCCATGTAAAACTAGGGAGCAAGAATTAATAGCAATAGCACTTAGAATTTAGAGTCGGGGCTAACAGGGAGCCAACAATGATGCCTTACGTTTTCCAGAGCGATGGAGTAATCAATTCATTCCTTTAAATTACTAATATTATCCCAGCGGCCCAAAGTTGGGGCGAAAGTGATAGTCATGTTGGTGGTTAAAAGTCTGTAGAGATTCTCAGTCATTCAGGCCATGGTTGTCCCAAAGGTGGCTTTTTAAGGAGGCAACTGGACTTTGTTTTTTTCTTTGAAGATGTTTCGCTTCTCATCCAGGAAGCCTCTTCAGCTCTGCCACAACCCACAGGGCAGCTACAAAAATATTGTCCATCATGAATTAAATCCGACAAAGAATCAAACCGGGGGATATTGCAGGGAGAGGGGGAAAAACTTGAAACGGTGTAGCAATATAATAATAGCACTTAGACTTTGGGTGTCCTAGAACATCTTTGAAATCTCAACCTTTCCCCTGGGCTTGAATTGAATTCCATGAACATCAGAATCAGAATAGAGCTGGAAGGGACCTTGGGGGTCTTCTAATCCAGCCTGCTATTCAATCAGGAGATACTACACTATTTCAAGACAAGTGATTGTCCAGTTTCTTCCTAAAAAGCACCCATAACTTTTGAAGGGAAACTGTTCCACAGGTTAATAGTCCTCACTATTAGGAAGTTTCTCCTTAATTCCAAGTTGCTTCTCTCCTTGATTACTTTCCCTCCTTGCTTCTTGTCTTGCTCTCTGCTGCTTTGGAAAATAAACTGACCTCCTCTTCTTTGTGACAGTGCCCCAAATACTGGAATACTGCTATTATCTCATCCCAATCCTTTTCACTGGGACAGAGAAATAAACAGGGAAAACACATGGAAGGAACCAATTAATGTTGACCGAGGTACCACTGTAATACTATTTAATTTCCCTCTTGTATTTTCACAGATATTTATTTATCCTAATATTTATATCAGGATATGATATAAATGTTGCACAATTCAAGGTAGGATCATAACACACCCTCTTCTTTTCCTCCCCAACAACCTATCCATGAAGGAGGTTGGGTTAAGATCTACGGTACATTTTATTTTACATGGCAGAACCTTCAAAAGAATTAAGGAATTAAGATAGCGAAACCCCCTTTATGAACACTCGGGGGGACTGAATGGGGACTGAAACGTAAAGCCAATTGATGAAGGAAGACTGAAAGGGTGGAGAAGAAGCAAACCCAGGTTGAATGGACTGATGAGATCTTCAAGAAACCAAGGAAAGGATAAGGAACAAAAGGACATGTGCAGAGCAGTGCAGGGAGGCAGAGAAAGCAAGGATGGTTTTAGCTCTCATCTTTGCTCCTTCGTATTCACGCTTTGAATTTTGTTAGCATATCTTTCATTATTCCTTTTCTGCACTAAGGATTGGCTCTGGTTCCCTTGCGGTGGAATAGCATTTACGTATAGATACAACCCAATGCTTGGAGTATGAAACCAAAGTCACGCTGCAATTTGGACTGGTATTTTGACATGCAGAAACAATATTGTGCTCATGAGCGTGTGTGGAAACCACAACCACAACAGTATTCTTCGTCGGGTCTGCTTGTTTCCAATTTTAATCTTCGTCACACTCAAACATGTAGCTCTACGTGCCATCCACTCTCAAGTGCTAGGATGCCCCTTCCTGTTTTGTGAAAGGTGGCGGCTTTTATGGGATTTAGCGGCCCTGGTCAGAAGAAGTCAGGGCAGGCAGGCTTTTGTCCTGGTCCACACACCTGGAATTTGGAAAAGGAGATCGTAGGTGCCCTGAGCAGATGTTTTAAAATGAAATTCCAGGTACCTCCTCTGGCTGCCAAAAGGCTGCATGTCCTAGAGAATGAGGCCAAAGTCAGAGTCAATGTGCACATGATTAGAGAGGAGAAATGGCAATAGTAACACTTCACCATTTAGAACATAGAATAACAGAGTTGGAAGAGACCCTGGAGATCTTCTAGTCCAACCCTCCCGCCCCCACTTGAGCAGGAGATCCTATACCATTTCAGGCAAGTCCAGTCCCTTCTTGAAAGCCTCCCAACGATGGGGCACCCACAACTTCTGGAGGCACTGGTCAATTGTCCTCACTGTTAGGAAGTTTCTCCTTAGTTCTAGGTTGCTTCTCTCCTTGGATTAATTTCAGTGGTGGTATTCTACCAGTTCGGCCCGATTCTGCCAAGCCAGTAGCGGCAATGAGCAGCAGAGACCAAACCGGTTCTCTTGCCGCTCTGCTGTTGGGCCCAGCGGCCCACCCGGGCTCCCTTACTCACCTTTATCCACTGAATTTGAAGTGCAGCTGCTTTGTGCGGCACAGAATAGCACCACGCGGCAGCTGTTGAAGTGACCGGGATTGTACAGGCTTGCAGGAGGCGAGTTACAACGCCTCTGCGCCTGTGCAAAGTATGTGTTTGGCGTGCACGTGCATGCAAAGTGTGCACACATGCAAAGCGCGCCCACCAAGCCACGCCCACCGAACCAGTAGCAACAATATTTGAATCCCACCACTGATTAGCTTCCATCATTTCTCGTCATGTTTTTGGGTGTTTTGGTAACTCATCTGATCCCCTCATCTTTGTAGGAGCCCCTCAAGTACTGGAAGACTGCTATCACGTCTCCCCTACACTTTCATTTCATTAGACTAGACATGCTCAATTCCTGCAACCGTTCTTCATACGTTTTACTCTCCAGTCCCCTAATCATTCTTGTTGCTCTTCACTGCACTCTTTCCAGAGCCTCAACATCCTTTTTATAGTTTCTAATCTCAACTGCTGGCCCTCAACAACACAGAGAAGCGTTGATGCTACTGAGTGTTATTTGCCCTGAAAACCTGGCCGGTTACAGATATTCCATTGCAGATCTCTGGAAATTTAACAACAGATTTCACAAAACACGAAGGTGACCATGCAACAGTGGTGGGATTCATCTAAGCACTTAGCCTGAACGCTGAAGCCCTAGTGGTTTACCTGCCAAATTGCAGGCAGCCGGCAGGCAGCAGAAGTAGCCCTCCAGTACTACATTCTAACCACTGTGCCACCATGGCTCAAAGAAAAAGAGTATGCAGAAGGGAGAAGAAAACTTACTGGTTTTCAATGTGATGGCCCATAGAATCATTTTCAGGGCAGCTCAAATAAAACCCATCACACCAACCGTTACCATGAATCCAAGGAGATGTGTACAACTTTTGAAAATGAAAATGCTCTTTTGCAATTAGTAAATAATTCTGAGGATCACGCGAGATGTTCATGTCTTACTTTCCTGCTGGGGCTCCCTAAGACAGATGCTCTTGGAAGCTGACAGGGAAATGTCCCATTACTACCGCTTAGAAACTGGCATTTTTAACAAAATACATTTTATTTTTTTAATTTTAAAAATATTTTATTTTATTTTTCTATTACTCATTCCATCACACCCGTTCCACATTGCACAGAAACTCAGATATGTTCCATTTGTGTGCATGCACAAGGGCACATACACCGCCATGGCCACCCTTCCACGGGTGAGCTTCTACTGATGAGCTTTCAAACAGGAATACCTGGAGATGGATAAGAAGACAAGAGGCTGAAGTACCTGTCTCCTTTCACCATGGAGTCCTTGCAGACCAAACATCTCCATCTATTTCTGCAGTGGCCATACATCACCAAGCAGCATTTGCGGCTTGATCCTAGTCTCCCTCTTCCCTTCAAATGCTCCAAGAAGTCTGAGAACTAACACATTCACAAATAACGTCTGTAGAGATTCCCCATCATCCAGGTCCTGGTTGTGCTTTTTCAAGAGGCAACTGGACCTCCTTGTTTTTTCTTTTGAAGACGTTTCCCTTCTCATCCAAGAAGCTTCTTCAGCTCTGACTGGATGGTGGGGAATGGAAGGATTGATACTCCTTGCAGACAGCTGGTCATTTGCATCCTTTTAGAGGATCGTTGAGGCCACTTGGAAGTTTATCTGTGTCCTCAGGGTTCCTATAGTCTGAGCTGTTTCTTGAAAAAGTACCACTGGGACAAGAACACAGAAAATTTTTTGGTCCATATTCTGCAGACATGTTGACAGACCTGTTCAGATAAAAGACACATGTCCCACCTAACTCCAGGTACATAAGAAGCATTCTTATACTGGCAATAATGAACACAAGCTGTTTATCTCCTGGTTCTGACTGGTACCTCTGGATTTGAAAGAAACAAGCTACGAGAAGACTCATACGGAGGTGCTCCCAAAAACCTCCTCAGAGGGATGAAATTTCATTGAATCTCAAAATCAGGAGTGGCTGAATAATCTAATCATGTGCAACACAGAAGTATAGCCAATTGCTATCTGCCAGGGAAAGTTAGTTGGAAAAGGAGAATTCGTTAACAGTGACTCATGCAGAGATGCATTAAGCAACCCCATTTTGAAGAAGGCACGCATGCAACAATGGTTTGGTCTTCCAGTATTTTTATTTTTTTTGGCACACTAGGAATTTCCCAGTTTTTGAGGGAAGAACCTGAAGTCTGATCATTACTAGGCATTACGGCACATCATACAGGGTGGAGAATTTCTTCCTAATTCCATTTCATTGCCTGCAGACTAAGCTGTCACTCCGGAAAGTTCTTAAGAGCAGAATGTAAATTAGCTTTTACGATCCACCAATTCAAAATTCTCAAACCTATAAATTAGATTAATTTTTTTTTTAAAAAAAAAGACAGGCTCTTTGTGCAACTCCCTAGCACAGAGGACTTTAAAAAATAGCAAGACTGGTAAAGGATTTGTATTCCTGGATTAAAAACTGGAATGGCATGCATAACATCGCTTAAAAGAGTGCAAAGAATGTTTAATTCTACAGCTTTCACTGATTTTATGAGAAAGTTGCACCTGCCACTCTACACATGCTGGTCGCAACCTAAAGATGGAAAGGAGCACCTTCAAAACTAGGGGGACAAACAGAGGTGCGATCAGTTTCAGCCACACACTATATTTGGTAAGCCCTGCTAATACAGGTAGTTCTCAACTTAGGACCACAATGGAGCCCAAAATGTCTATTGTTAAATGAGACATTTGTTAACTGAGCTTTGCCGCATTTTACAACCTTTCTTTTACCTCAGTTGTTCAGTGAATCCCTGCAGTTGTTAACTCAGGAACCTGGTTGTTAAGTGAATCTGGCTTTCCCCGATGGACTTTGCTTGTCAGAAGGTTGCAAAAGTGACCTTGGAACATTGCAACTGTCATAAATATGAATCATTTGCCCACCATTCGGATTTTGATCACATGACCTCAGGTTATGCTGCAATGGTCCTAAGTGTGAAAAATGTATCTAACAAAATGAAATTCAACGTAGAGAAAAGTAAAGTCCTACACTTAGGCAAGAAAAACCAAAAGTGCACATACAGACTGGGTGAAACTAGCCTTAATAGCAGTAACTGTGAGAGGGATCTTGGAGTCTTAGTGGACAACCAGCTAAATATGAGCCAGCAGAGTGCAGCAGCAGCCAAAAAAAATCAATGCAATCCTAAGTTGCATTTACAGAGGGATACAATCAAGATCAAGGGAGGTACTAATACCACTCTATAAAGCCTTAGTAAGACCACACCTAGAATACTGCATCCAGTTTTGGTCACCACACTATAAAAAGATGTTGAGACTCTAGAAAAAATACAGAGAAGAGCAACCAGGATGATTAGGGGACTGGAGATTAAAACATATGAATGGTTACAGGAGCAGGGCATGGCTAGTCTAGGGAAGGAGCAGGGGACACAGGATAGCAGTCTTCCAATATTTGAGGGGCTGCCACAGGGGGGGGGGTCAAGCTATTTTCCAAAGCACCTGAAGGCTAGACAAGGGATAATGGATGGAAACTGATCAAGGAGAGATTCAACCTGAAATAAGGAGAAACTTTCTGAAGTGAGAACAATCAACCAATGGAACAGCTTGCCCTCGGAAGTTGTGGGAGCTTCATCACTGGAGGCTTTCAAGAAGAGACTGGACTGCCATTTGTCAGAAATGGTGTAGGGTCTCCCGCTTGGGCGGGGAGTTAGACTAGATGACCTATAAGGTCTCTTCCAACTCTGATTATCTGTTATATCTGTTATGGTTGTAAATAACATTTTTCAGGGATGTAACTTTGATTAAATGAACTGTTGTATGTCGAGGACTACCCGTAAAGCAAATCTTATATTTCAAAGGTGAAGGAAAAAAAGAAAGAAAGAAAGATTTTAGTTTTGCCATAAAAGGCTTTGGATCCTTTGCTGAAAAAACCCCCGTGGCAAATGATGAATCTGTGTTTTCTTTCAGGGTTGCAACACAATCTGAACACAGAAGCCACAACTAACTTACTGCAGGCACGGAAAACTCAACCACACGTGAGCCACCAAGACTTTCAAATTTAGTTAGTGTGAATACGCTGAAAACGGATGGCATGGTTTTCCATTGCCCTGAAGCTGGCAAGGCATGAAAATTGCAGTGTAATCCTCAAAAAAGAGACAACATAGGTTAAGTCCTTGACTTCATGACCGTTCAAAGTTACAATGGCACTGAAAAAAGTGACTTATGGTTGTTTTTCATATCTACAACCACTGCAGCATCCCCGTGGTCTCGTGATCAAAATTCGGATGCTTGGCAACAGAGACATCTTTATGATGGCCGCAGTGTCCCTGTGATGACCCAGGGCGTGGCACAAAGGCAACACAGTCAGATAAGCAATAAGAGTCCCTTTATTTCCTCCAACTTTGCTCCCAATGTCCAGGTTGGAGAAAACTCTGCCAGGAACAGCCTTTGACTGCAGAAAATTCAGTCCAAAACAAGGTACACACAAACTTTAACTTAAAGTCCAAACAAGCCAAACTGAAGTAATTTGTTTGGCAGGGCAGGAGCAAGAATTTCAGACTTGAAAGCACGGCAAAACTCACACAGTTGGGAAGATGCTAGGAATGTAGATAAGCCACAACGATACAAGATAAAGTCACGTTTGCTCCCAATAGCCTGCTGCACACAGCTTGCCTTTTTTTTACACACTATGTTCCCAGCTGCAGCTAATGAAGGGAATCAGGGCCCTTTCCTCCCCCGTACGCCAAGCAACCCGTGCTGCTCTCTTCTCTGTTCCTCCCTGCATGCCCTAGGATGAAGAGGGGTGGGCCTGGGTCTTCCTCTGAACTCCCTCTCCCTTGTTCTACCTGTCTCCTGCTCTGCCCAGCCGGCCTTTGCCCTTCCCCAGTTTCCTCCACAGCCAACAGAGCCACATTCCCACTCCCTGTCAACTGTTTGGCTTCCTCCTTGGAGTCAAGACTCCCACAGGGGCATGACAGTCTCAAGTCATATGAGTGAGTTGGCCCTGGTGAGTTGTCCTGCAGCTAGTTGGCTGTGGTAAGTTGTTCTGCAGTGAGTTGGCCATGGCTAAGTTGGCTGAAGAGAGTTGCCGCATTCCCAGGATTGCAACCTTGTCCCATTATGGAAAACTGGGCCTTGCAGATCCTTCAAACATCCTCTCCAAATGTTCTTTCCAGCTGAAGTCATTCTTTCTTACAACCCTTGAAAAGTTTAAATGCTGGTTCGCGTTTCATCTTTCTCCCACAAAAATCAAACAGATTTTCTACCACCCACAGCTCCTGTTTCATCCTCCAGCCCATCAGCAGGATAAAAGAAGATTTTGACAACCCCAATTTTCTTGATGGATCTGTCGCTCACCAGCTTGCCAGCCTTCCTTCACCCTCTTACCCATTTTGTCCCCTTGGCTCAGCCTCTTGTTACAACATTAATTAAGAGATATTCATCTGCTTTTCAAAAAAAAAGTAAATAAATTTCCCAATGATGGTTGCCAAGTTTCATTAAAGAGTTGCCACGAGAATCCCTGCGATGTAAAGACTGATATAGAAGAATATTCCAAGCAAAGCAACACAAGATAAACTTCAGAAAATTGGGAATTAAAGGCAGAAAGATGCTTTTGAAATCTGGGGTTGAAGAAAAATCTGGAGAACATGATGGACAACCAACAAATCAGTCCAGAGTAGTTACTTAAAAGTACCAGGCTCAAACTATCGTATTTTGGACATATTATGGAAAGATCCAATTCCTACGTGAAGCCAATAACTGGAAAAGGTAGAAGGAAAGGGAGGAGAATAACCAGGAGAAAAAAGAGTGGATAATACCATCAGAACACCTGAAGCACTAGGTTGCAGGGGCAGGGTGTCTATGTGTGTATGTTTACATGTATGTGTGTGTGTCATCCTGGTGAAGGACAATCTATGTAGTCACTAAGAGTCAACATTGAATTGATTATACCTAATCAATCAAAATAAATAACCACAACACCTGTGGTTCCTTTTCCTCCCACCTATCCTTCCCTTTCCTCCCAAGCAAGACCAAGTTAAATAGCTCTCACTTCTTCCAACTAACTTGAGAGCTGGAGATCCACTAAGGATCTCTGACCCAGATCTGAAGTTCCTTCAACTGAGCGGATCTGAAGTTAACTCAACTGAACAACTCCGAGGCGCTGATCTTCCTCCAGGTTATCACAAACTCCAGTCGTTGCTACCAAGAGTGGGATTTGGGGGGTTCTCCGAATTGCACAGAATCTTAGCTAGGGGTTCTCCCGCACCCCTGCGAACCACCAGCAGCCCACCCCTGGGTTGAACTGAGCTTCCGTTAGTAACTTGAGTGCTTTGTCTTGAACCGATGAAAAAAAGACACAACTATTATGGGGCAATACCAGCCTTGGTATTACAGGATTTATAAGGGATTTGTCCTGACCGCTGGGGAATAATCTTAATCCCCTTTCCAAACCATGAATGGTCAAACAATATAAACCAAAAGAAAGCAACAATCGGGAAGAGAAGACTGAACTTGAGTGTGACTGAACTCTTGAGTGGGCAGAGCTGAGGGGAAAAAATACCAATTTAAATGTAATTAATTGCACACTGTCAAAAAGATTACTCACAGTATATTCAATGATTTCCTTCTTTTGCGTGGAAAGCTAAAATTCAGTAACCGCTGGGGGAGAGGGGGTTTGAAGCCTCAATTTTTGCACCTCGTTGTAAATCTTGAAACTTCCCCACCCCTCATCTTAGTTGTCATGAGTGCATATTGTATGTATACTGAGAGTATTTACACCAAGTCAAATTCCTTGTGTGTCCAATCAAACTTGGTCAATAAAGTATTCTATCTTCTATTTATCTATCTTATTGGCTTCCAATTCATAGCTGCAGATTTTCTTCTAAAATGAATAAATAAATGCAGGTACCACAATTGATCCCAAGGTTTCTGTGATTGAGATGTTTGTTAAGTGAGTTTGGTCCCATTTTACGACCTTCCTTACTACGGTTGTTAAGTGAATCATGCAGTTATTAAGATAGTAAGTTGTTAAGTTGTGAAGGGCCTGTAGATATTTTTCAGTCCTTTTTTCTGGTTTGCGCAGAACAAGTAGGCCTCGAGTTATGACCAGTTCCGCTCTCTCAGCCGAAGCCACCTCGCAGGGTAGTTGTTTTTTCAACAGGAGTTTGGAAAGTTCCAGAACAAAGGCATCCATTGCAACCAGTTGAAAAATATAAAGAAAGAAGAAGCACTTCAACAGGCCCTTTAAAGAAGGAGCAAAGGAATTTGGCATTTGGAAAGCTCACCTCGTAATGATAATTCATGCAGGTCAAATCCTTCCAGCAACGATCCCCTCGTATTTTAATCATCCCCTGTGGGAGGGAAAAAAATGACAGCTCTGAGATTACTACTTACACTTCCATTCTGAGGAAATTTTGAACAAAATTATACATTAATGTAGTTATTAATATACATTTAATATATTCTGTATTATGACAGTGTTTCTCAACCTTGGCAGCTTGAAGATTCTGACTGGGGAATTCTGGGAGTTGAAGTCCACCCATCTTCAAGCTGCCATGGTTGAGAAACACTGCTTTAGAAGGTATTTAATATATTACATTATATATTAATTACATATTACTGGATTAAATTATATATTAATTATATTAATCAATTACAATTAATTATAATATATTATATAATAACAATATATTACTACATTAAATTATGTACTGTATTATATTAACAATTAAATATTTTAGTTTTTCAAACAAAATTATCTATTAAGAGTTAAGTGAAACACTGAAGTATGTAAGTTAGTAACACAGGTGAATCTGGCTTCCTCCATTGACTTTGCAGATTAACAGAGTTGGAAAGGACCTTGGAGGTCATCTAGTCCAACCCCCTGCCCAAGGAGGAGACCCTGCACTGTTTCTGACAGAGGGCAGTCTAGTCTCTTCTTGAAAGCCTCCAGTGATGAAGCTCCCACAACTTCCGAGGGCAACTTCGGTTCCATTGGTTGAAAGTAGGCATTGGTGGAAAAGAGAGAGAGAGAGGCTTGTAGAGAGGTGGAGAATTTCAGAGTTTTCTGGTGTGCGTGTGTGCGTGTGTGTGTGTGTGTGTGTGTGAGAGAGAGAGAGAGAGAGAGAGTGTAATGAGAATCTAGGGCTCGGGTTGTGTGTAACCTCTTTAAATAAAGTCAATGATTATACTAGCCATCACTGGACTTGTTCTTTTGAGAAATATTACCGATTACAGATTAACAGAGTTGGAAAAGACCTTGTAAGTAATCTAATCTAACTCCCGTCCAAGCAGAAGACCCTACACCATTTCTGACAGATGGCTGTCCAGTCTCTTCTTGAAAACCTCCAGGGATGAAGCTCCCACAACTTCTAACTTTGCTTGTCAGAAGGTTGAAAAGGGGGATCGATCCCATGACCCTGGGACACTGCAACCATAAATGTCATAAATGTGAACCAGTTGTCCAAGCATCTGAATTTTAGTAAGTGTGAAATAGAGTCATAAGTCAGTTTTTTTTTCTGTGCTGGAAAAACTCTCCCCCCCCCCAGAAAAATCTACAGGGTTATTTTACAGGTAGGCTGATACAGTTCTGTACAGGAAGTCTTGAGTCTGTCATCTGCACCTCTACAACTGTCTGGTTTGGTTTTGTAACCCAACAAGACAGACACAGACTCCAGAAATAATTAGGACTGCAGAAAAAACAATGGCTTCCAACCTGCCTTCCGTCGAGGACCTGTATTCTGCATGAGTCAAAAAGAGGGCTGTGAAAATATATACAGGCCCCTCACATCCCGGACATAAACTGTTTCAACTCCTTCCCTCAAAACGACACTATAGAGCACTGCACACCAGAACAACTAGACACAAGGACAGTTTTTTCCCAAATGCCATCACTCTGCCAAACAAATAATTCCCTCAACACTGTTCAACTATTTACAAAGTCTGCACTACTATTACTATTAATATTCCCATTATTCCTTATCACCCATCCCCTCCCACCTGTGACTATATGACTGTAACCTTGTCGCTTGTACAGTATCCTTACAATTTATACTGACTATTTCCTAGTATGATTTGATTGCTTATTGTACTCTATGACTATTATTAAGTGTTGTACCTGATGATTCTTGACTCTTGATGAATGTCTCTTTTCTTTTATGGACACTGAGAGCATTTGCACCAAAGACAAATTCCTTGTGTGTCCAATCACACCTGGCCAATAAAGAATTCTATTCTATTCTATTCTATTCCATTCCATTATATTATATTCTTCATTCCAATATTATTTTCTTATCTTCTCTTCTCTCTTCCATTCCATTCCATATTTCATTCCAATATTCTATTCTATTCCATTCCATTCCATTATATTCTTCATTCCAATATTCTTCTCTTCTCTCTTCCATTCCATTCCATTCTTCATTCCAATATTCTATTATATTCTATTCTACTCCATTTTACTCCAGTCTACTCCAGTCTATTCTACTGTACTCTATTCTATTCTATATTCTATTCTATTCTTATTGTACCGTATGTCTATCATTAAGTTTTGCACCTGATGATTCTTGACTCTTGACGAATGTCTTTTCTTTTATGGACATTTTCCTTGTGTGTCCAATCACATTTGGCCAATAAAAAAAGAATTCTATTCTATTCCATGAAGCTCCCATAACTTCTGACTTTGCTTGTCAGAAGGTTGAAAAGGGGAATCGATCCCATGACCCTGGGACACTCCAACCGTCATAAATGTGAGCCACTTGCCCAAACATCTGAATTTTAGTAAGCGTGAAACAGAGTCATAAGTCACTTTTTTTCAGTACTGAAAAAACTCTCCCCAGAAGGAGGGGGAGTAAGGAATGGAAAGCACCACTTCAAGTCCCTGCCAGAAAAATCAGTGGGGTTATTTTACAGGTATCTTCGCCTTCAACCACAGTTGAATCCAACATTTCTTGTGGTTAAGTGAAACATTGATTAAGCGAGCTTTGAATTTTGATCCCGTCACCCTGGGGATGCTAGCACGGTCATAAGCATGAATAATGGTCATCGGTCACTTTTTTCCCAATTCCGTTGTAATTTTGAACGATCACTAAATGAACTGCTGTAAATCGAGGACTACCTGTATTGGGAGAAACCTGTGACAACCTGGCCAGGTTCAGAAGCCAAATCAGAAGAGATCTGGTTAAGACTTGAACGGAGGCCAAAATGGGAAAATAATCCAACTCTTGGCCAAATTGGGAAATAGGGAGGAAATATCATGCCCCTATTGGAATCTGATTCCGAGGGGGAGGTCGAGAAGCTGACGGGGAGTGGGAGTGTGGCTCCGGTGGGGAAGGGCAAAGTCTGGCTGGGCATTTAGAGAAAGACCTTGGCCCACCCCCTCTTCATCCTAAGGCACGCAGGGAGGAATGGAGAAGGGAGCAACAAGGGTTGCGTGGCTTACGGGGGAGGAAAGGGCCCTGATTCCCTTCATTTGCTGCATCTGGGAAAACAAGATTTAAAAAGGGCGCTTGCATACAGCACCTTGCTGGAAGCAAAGCGTGAATTATCTTTGTTTATCAAATCTTATCTGGATTCTGGCGTCCTCTCAACTGTGTGTGTTTCGTTATCTTTTGAAGTCTGCCATTCCTTATCCTGCCCTGTCTCGTTAATTGCTACAGCGTTGTTTGTGTTGGTTTTTATTTATAATTTAGATGTACTTTGGGTTCAGACGGAATTTCTTCCCTTTAAAAACTGTTCTTGGGAGAGTTTTTTTCTCCAGCTGAGGATAACTGAACATTGAGGGCCAAGTTGGAGGAATTAAAGATACTTTATCTACTTTTGTGACTTCGTTGCTTTTGTGCCACGCTCCTTTGGGTCATCACAGGAAACATGGTGCTTCTCACTTCTGGCTGCTGCCAAGAAGACTGCATAGATGTGCCCATGAGGTCACCAGGAGCCAGGCTTCACTCAACGACAGATGTATTACTTTATTGTGTCTTGAATAACAAAAAGTCAGGGACTCCTTTGTTTTAGACCAGAAGCAAAAATTCCCAGCTACAGGAATGTGGCCTTCCAACTGCTCTTTTGCATTTTTATTATTATTGTGGTTGCTCATACAGCCAGCCAGATTACCATATTGATAATTTCAAAGGGATTGTGGCAGGATGTAAGCTGTGCCAAGTCAAGCTGCCCTTTGCAATTGACCGGTGGTGAATATGTCAATGCCGATGGTGTTCAAGTGGTGCTCCAGTTGTTTTGAGATTGCACCCAAGGCACCCATGGCTATTGGCACTACCTTTGCTGTCTTTTGCCACAGTCGTTCTACTTCTATTTGCAGGTCTTTGCATTGTGTTATTTTCTCTAGTTCTTTCTCTTCTATTTGCTGCCCACTTCATAGTTCGAAGCAGATCTGGCTAATGAATAATCATACTGAAAATGGCCTTTCAGCCAGACTTTCATCAAAATGCATCTCTGTCCTCCCGGAGTTTGAGATACATTTTTTGGTAATAGTTTAATCAGTAGCTCTCTCCTCTCCTCTTCTCTCCTCTCTTCTCCTCTCTCCTTTCCTTTCTTGTCTCATCTCGTCTCATCTCCCCTCCTCTCCCCTCTCTCTCCTCTCCTCTCTCTTCCCTGCCCCTCCCCTGACTTCCAGGCATTGCCATATCCACTATTCACACTTTCTTGTCTTCCTTATTGGCTCTTGTCAAGCCTGAGGTGTTATGTGACAGGTTCTTGTTGTTTATTATTATAAATTATAATAAATTATCATTATAACCCACCTTCTCCCTCACATACACCCACACTTACACACAAGGCAGCCTAATCCTAGGACTCCTCTAATATTTCTGACTCTTATTTTCCCCTTAACAACAACCCTGTGAGGTGGGTTGGGCTGAGAGACAGAGAGCAACTGGCCCAAAGCTTCCCCCCCCCCCCCCCCCCCGCTTAGGCTTCGTGTCTAAGGCAGGTCTAGAAATCGGCCTCCCCTGATATCTTAATTAATGTTTCCTAATCTACCCCCAGGCCAAGCTCTCTAGCCTCAATCCAGCTGCCCTCCCCCTGCCCCTCTTCTCTCCCCCCTCCCCTCCCCCAGGAACAATGGAGCGCTTTGCTGCCTACAAACCAGCCACTTTGCCTTGGATTCAAATCAGGCAAACAGCATTTGCAAACCTCACTTTCCGCAGCTGAGGGACAGTTACATGGCATTTTCCTTGTCACGATGCAACCATATCAGTGGCTCACCTCTGGATAGGATGGATCTTACCAGAGCACTGATGTACGTTCAAAACCTCCATCTACAAAATGCCCTCAAAGGCTCTTCTGTCACCCACTTTAAATAAACTCTTCACTATGGTATTATCCTTCTCATTTTTCTTACTACTTTCTCCTTTTGTTCTGACTCAAATCGGGTTCCAAGAGAGTAAACATGACAAAGGTAACAGCACAACCTTTTACTGTTTCATTTACAAATCCTGTTTCTTCACAGATAAACTAATTAGCTCCGACAAGAAAGAGCCTGGCCAAGTTTTGGCAAGGCTTCCAAGAACAACAGATAAAGTTCCTAAACAATAAATCAAAAAGTCTCCAAACACCAACTAAGAGAGTCTGAACGTCCACCAGGCTTGAATGCAAAACCTTCTTTGCTTCCTGCAAAGAACTCTGGTTTCTCAGCTGGCTTTTATCTCCTCAGGGAGTGGCCATCACCTTGCAGCCTTACTCCCGAGTCGCCTGTGCTGCTGCAGCTGCTCTTTCCTTCAAGCAGCCCTGTGCGCATGCGCACTGGGCACAGGTTTCTCGGGGACCTCTTCATCACTGCTGCCAGCCTCCACAACCTCCGAAGGCAGCACTCCACTCCCTAATAGTCCTGGCCTCATCCCTGCATCACATGCAGGCTCCTCATCTGAGTCCTCGCTCTCCGAGTCCTCAGCCGTCTGCACCTGCTGCCGGTGAACCACAACACCTATTGACATCTTATGATTTCCTGCTCAGGCAGGAAACCCTACATCCGTGATGGCGAACCTGTGGCACACGTGCCAGAGGTGGCATGCAGAGCCCTCTCTGTGGGCACACGAGCCGTCATCCCAGCTCAGCTCCGCTGCGCATGTGTGCATGCCTCCTGTTAGCCAGCTGGTCTTTGGGTCTTTGCCACGCTTGCGGGGGGCAGTGTGCACGCACAGTGGATGCACACGCATTGCATTTTGGGGATGCGCGTGCGTGCATGCATGCGTTTTGGACACTCGGTGCTGAAAAAGTTAGTCATCACTGCCCTATATTATATCAGACAAGTGGCTGTCTGGTCTCTTTTTAAAAGCCTCCAGTGATGGAGCACCCACAATTTCTGAAGGCAATTTGTTCTACTGGTTGATCGTTCTCACTGTCAGGAAATTTCTCCTTAACTCTAAATTGGATCTTTCCTTTATTAGTTTCCATCCTTCACTTCTCAGACCTGGTTCTCCCAGCTAATAGTCTAGAATCTGCCACATTGCCCACCCTGTCTCCCCATAAATACCTTTCCAGGTGGCCCAATTTGGCTCTGCTCAGCATCCTTCCTTAGGTCCAAAAAGCCCATCTTAGTTTTGCTTCTGTTTAAATAGTTCGATTTTTACCTATTGTGTTCTCTTGTTTTGATGGATGGCCTTACAGTGGCAATAAAGATTTGCTTTGGGATTTACCTGGCTGTGAAAATTGATTTCCAACCCATGAGTCTCCAATTTTTTGATGGAATTTCATTTAGTTATAACCATCCAGAGTTGCTGGGTATAGGGTGGTGTAAATTTTTAATAAATAAATAGTTTTAAATGTATTGACAACTTTATTTATATTAACTGTTTTATATTTAATAAACAAATAATTTGTTTTCAAAATGTTTTTAGAAATATCACTGTCTTAAGGCCATTTAAAACACTCAAAGTTTCTAAAATGTTCAAATAAAGAAAAACAATGATGTAATGAATGGCTTTGGAGAAGATCAGAAGTATAATATAAATCAATCAATGAACGAACTGAATACGAAGGGAGATTAACAGGTCTAATGACTCCTCACAATGCTGTTTTATATTATATTTTATTCTGACATCTGTCAATCTCTGTCACCACAGACCTTTGAAAAGTCTTTGAGACCCACTCATTTTCCACCAATTTTTTTGAGCTGTGATCTTACAGATTGCCATAGTTTACTGGCGTCAATCTGTTATAGAAGAGAAAAATATCTGCTTCATTGTTGTCACACATTAATTATTTTTACTTATTTGCATTTTAAGTATACTAAATAATCCAAGACTGGGACATCTTACTGTATCAATTAGAAAGGAACATTTTCTTCCCTAAATATTTAACTTTTTTAAAAAAAGCAGGCCCAGCTTAGATTTGCTGAAAATATATTCATGGAGGCAGGTACATTAGTTCTATGTATACTTCCTTAGGGAAGCATTTGAATGATCTTCTCTGGGGTTAGAAATAAGGCAAGGTAGGGATTGATTACGGCTCAGATGGGAGACCACAAGGAAATCCCAGGCCACGTGAGATAGTATGAAAGAAAATCCCAGAAATATAAATGGCAAACCATTTCTACACAGAACTATGGCCGAGAAAACTCCATGGAGAGGATCTATGAGCTGTGGTAGCGCAGTGGTTAGAATGCAGTATAGCAGGTTAACTCACTGCTCACTCCAGAAATTCAATCCTGACTGGCTCAAGGTTGACTCAGCCTTCCATCCTTCCAAGGACGGTAAAATGAGGACCCAAATTGTTGAGGGCAAGAGGCTGACTCTGTAAAACTGTTTAGAGAGGACTGTAAAAGCACAGTGAAGCAGTATATGTCTAAGTACTATTGTTATTTATCTCTCTCTCATCTATCTATCTATCTATCTATCTATCTATCTATCTATCTATCTATCTATCTATCTATCTATCTATCTATCTATCTATCTATCTATCTATCTGCCTACCTACCTACCTATCTACCTATTTATCTACCTACCTATCTACCCATCTACCTATTGTACCTGTTCCGACCAAGGCTTCCTACACCACAATTATGCATGCACTTATTTTAAAAACAAGTCTTATTTTATTGAAACGCTGGGAATTGTTTCCATTCCCAACTGGAATTAATCTCAAACAGTCCCTTGAGATAAGCACCCACCTTTCTTTTCTGTGAAGTGCTGCCAATAACAGAAGTGTCAAATGAACTAGAAAAAAAACCAACCGAAGTACAAAGATCTTCAAGAATGACTCTGAACTGATCGAACGACTTTGCTTCCTACAAAGTTTTTGTCATCTTTGCCTGTCCTTTATACCTTATGGGAGGGGCAATCACCTCCCAGCCTTACTCCCGAGTCGCCCCTTTTGTTTCAGCTGCTTTCACCTACTAGCATCTCTGCACACAGGCACACTGGGAACAGGCTCCCCTGGGTCCTCTGCCTCGCTGCTGCCAGACTCCAAAGGTTCCGAAGGCAGCACCCCACTCTCAGATGGTCCTGGCCCCATCCCTGTATCGGATGTAGGACCCTCGTCCGAGTCTTCCCCAGACTCCCTGACTGATCCCCTTTCTTCCCCACTGTCCGATTCCATTGCCATCTGCACAGGCTGCCGGCGAACCACAACACTACCTATCTCTCTATCTCTCTTTCTCTTGCTGTGGTGGTTCAGTGGTTAGAATGCAGGATTGTAAGCTGACTCTGCCCACTGCCAGCAGTTCGAGCCTGAGCAGCTCAAGGTTGACTCAGCCTTCCATCCTTCTGAGGTGAATAAAATTAGGACCCAGATTGTTGGGGGCAAGAGGCTGACTCTGTAAACCGCTTAAGAGAGGTCTGTAATTCATTGTGAAGCGGTATATAAGTCTAAATGCCACTGCTATTCTCTCTCTCTCTTTCTCTCTCTCTCTCTTTCTCTTGCTGTGGCGGATCAGTGGTTAGAATGCAGGATTGCAGACTAATTCTACCAACTGCCAGCAGTTTGAGCCTGAGCAGCTCAAGGTTGACTCAGCCTTCCATCCTTTTGAGGTGAGTAAAATGAGGACCCAAATTGTTGGGGGTAATAAGCTGACTCTATAACCCACTTAGAAAGGGCTATAAAGCACTGGGAGGCAGTATATAAATCTAAGTGCTATTGCCAGGAAGCCATCAGGGGCCAAGTCAGCTGAAGGTATCCACCTGCCTTGGCAATTCTGTCTCTGGTGGGGGTTAGTAAATTTATTTTGCATATGGAATACCTTAATTTCAGAATTGTGTTGGAAATGCAAAGAATCTGGCAAGGTTCATAGGGATCATTTCTTTTTCCTCACATGTTTATTTTGTTGTGGAAACACACCCATTTCTAGCCTGACATTTGGGGAAGGGCTGTGTCTCTTAAAACTAAGCCATTCATCACCAGCTGCACCAAAGTATGTCTAAGCCCCTTCTCTGGAATGCCTCGCCCATCTACAAATTGGCATCTCTTCCACCTGTGAGTCCCCCTTTCGGTTACCAGGGGTACCCTGGCATTCTAATGTCAGCCTTATCCTGACTGGCTGGGGAATTCTGGGAGTTGAAGTCCGCCAGGCTTAAAGTTGCAAAGATTGGAGACCCCTGCTATGTTTCATGCATAAAATATATCCACACTTTCCTCCACGTCACACATCATTTTCATGCCTCCCATAAGACAATTCCTACCGTGACGCACTTACCGCTCCAAGCATGATTCTGAAAACAAGCCAACGATAGGCCCAGATGACAATAAGGGAAGGAGGGGTGTCCTTGGCCACGCGGGAAAGCCTCCACAAAGGACACAGGAAGATGGCCAAAAACCCAGTTTCCAAAAGCTGCGATTCCCAACCTAGAAGGAATGATGGAGACCATTGTCAGGTTGCTGCAAAAATAAGGCATGTTACTGATGTAAGGTAGGACTCTGAAGAGGCACTGCAAAGCACCTGGGAAAGGTCCCTCTGTGGAGTTGTAAAGCAACAATGGCATTTGAAGGCGAGTGGGACTCTGCCTGTTTGCACATACACAGCCATCTGCTTCCCATCCCATGAGCCCTTTATTTTGCAATTAAAATCCACCTGAAGACTTCGTGCATTTTTCATATGTTTCTTTTAACATATTACATACATCTTGACTGCCTATATAACAAGTGGGATGTTAGAGAAGATTACCCCCCCCCTCTCTCTTTCTCTCCCTCATCTCTCTCATCTTTCTCTCTCTCTCCTCTCTCTCTGTCTTTCTCTCCCTCATCTCTCTCTTTCTCTCATTTTTCTCTCTCTCTCCTCTCCGTCTGTGTGTGTGTGACAGAGAGAGAAGGAGAGAGAGACCAGAGTGTGTGATATACATTATAGTGTGTGTGTGTGTGTGTCCAGTTCTTTGTCTATTAATTGTGATGACCAGGTCTTCCAAGTTATTTTTCTGGACCTGCAAGTATGTATGAACACATTGTGCAAAGAATCGTCAAGATGAAGACCTCATTGGTTGGTGGACTTAAACCCATGGTTCCCAACCTCTTGAGACTGGTGGGCGTATCTGCAATTCGAAGGCATCTCACGGAGGAAAGGACATGTCTTGCCACGGACTCCTAGTCACCCAAAGGCAAACACGTGGCACTTTGTTCCCTCCCTGTCTTTAGATTTTCCAAACTCTTCCCAGCACCTGGGTGTGACTTTTCCCCAGTATTTTCCCCGGGTTGCAGCCCCAGGTATCCAGTAAAAGCCACCACAATGCCAGGTGTGTTATGATGCCCTAGTACAAATGACACTGCGTCACATACCAACCTCCTGTTCAAAACAAATAATAAAATAATGTAAGCACAAAAGTAAAAGTTGGAGACAGGTAGTCTTTGACTTATGACCATAACTGAGACCAAAATTTTTGTGTGTCCAATCACACTTGGCCAATAAAAAAATTCTATTCTGTTCTGTTATGTTCTATTCTAATTCGAGGACTACCTGTACTTGTAAGGGAAGTGTTACTGTATTAAAAGATGTTAGAGACACTCATTAGCAAAGTTCTTGTGTCGATATGCAATTATAGGACCATCAAAGGAGAAGGGCTGGGATGTTGAATCTGACAGGATGACACACTGAAGAGTAGCACATTTGAGAGGCGATGGGAGAAATAGCCACACGTGTATTTGTTTTAAAAAAAGTTACACACACACACACACACACATATCAACTTCCTAATTCATCAGGGTTGATGAATTTTGCTTTATTTCTTTTCCAACTGCACTCAAGACAGCTGTCAGGTAGGAAGGGAACAATTCCACCCAATCTCATGCAAATGGCAACCTTTTGCATAAAATTTTCCTTCCAACTGGCCAAATATCCAAATGATCATTAAGAAAGGGGAAGGTGGCAGAGAAGGGTAAAGCAATCAAGTAGCTATGTCAGCAGCTAATCTATTTTTCAGACAACCATGTTGATGGACAAACTGAATATTATACATCATCGTCATTTAACAACCCCATAATCCCTTGCGGGGTGGAGTCTGGGCAACTGAATGGAGCTAGCAGAATGTTTAATAGCCGGATGCCTTTCCTGTCACCAATGCAGAGTTGTGTTCAGCAGATATGTTCTCAGTGTGCCAGAGAGCAAAATATCTGCCTCTACCTAGGATCGAATATTAGTAAACTAAATATTAAATACTAAATAAACTAAATATTATACATGTTCTAATTATATGTAAATCTATATTCCTCAGTTTGGTACTCCAGAGGCTTCAACACTAGAGCTGAAAGAATGGCTGCCTATTTCCTCCTCTTAAATGTTAAAACATTCCTAACAGGTAAATTGGGTACCATTTCAGAACTGTCCACCTCTGTATGTGTTATACAATAGCAATAACACTTGGACTTATATACCGCTTCATGGTGCTTTACAGCAGTCTCTAGGCAGTTTACAGGGTCAGCCTCTTGCCCTCAACAATCTGGGTCCTCATTTTACCCACCTCAGAAGGATGGAAGGCTGAGTCAATCTTGACTTGGTCAGGATCAAACTCCTGGCTGTGGTCAGAATCAGTTTGCAGTACTGCATTCTAACCACTGCGCCACCAGAGCTCCCAGAAACCAATCCAGACATAAAAAGGAATTGGACACAGAGTAAGGGTAGGCAATTTAGACAGCAGTCATGAGAGTGAAGAGGAGGAGGAGGAAGATGAAAAGGAGAGGGGAGGAGGAGGAGAATGAGAAAAATAATTATATTACATGGTATGGGACTTATTTTATCAATGGTTGGAAAATAAAACAAGTTAAAATGGAATAGATGGACATATAGAGAAATAAGTTAAGATTATTATAAAAATAATAGATATAAGAAATAATGGCTTATAAAGAAAATGTTATTAATGTTATATTTCAGTAAGAAAAATATTAATTATAACTGTTAGCACAAGATATATGTACCCAGTCGACACACTGTATGAATGAAAGATGGAATTATTGTAAATATTAAAAAAAATATTTAAAAAAACAAAATAAGAATAAGAATTATTTTTATGGACCGGGTCTTCACATCTTCTGACCTTGCACTATTATTCTGAGTTTTTCTATGCTCTGGCTAGCATCAGCTTTGATGGTACAGATTTGAAGGCACTGCCATATGGCTTGACCCAGCCTGCAGCTGAATTGACCTGCAGCCAGACCATAACCACTATTCATATAGAGATGTAACAGGCAGACTCATGGATCTATATGAGTGAGTGGAAAAACTGAAATTCATAGAGGTATTTTTTTTTTCTGATCAGAAACTCGATCACCTTGCTATGGAATATCCCTCTGACCAGGTCTGAAAAATACCAGTTGAAATAATTAAGCAGTGGTAAAACTGGATTGCTCCGGGTTTCAGTCCTTTGAGGATCAGAATAGAGCTGGAAGGGACCTTGTAGGTCATCTAGTCCAACCCCCTGCTCAAGCAGGAGACCCAAACCATTTCAGACAAGTAGCTGTCCAGTCTCTTCTTAAAAATCTCCAGGGATGAAGTGCCCACAACTTCCCACTTGCTTGACAAAGACCTCCAATCAAATAAAGAGACAGATAATGACAAGAGGGACCTAAACTATACTTCATTTTTCTATTGTTGCTCTGAGAAGTAGCAATGCAACTTGCTTCCTACACCTGAACCTCAATTATTGTTTACTCCTTTGAGGCTGGAGCTCCAATGATTAAAAGAGAGAGGAAGAGCATTCGTTTTATCCACAAACATCCTGTAGCTTCCAGGAGATCATTCGGTGCCAAAGTCAGCTTTTCAGAGTTTGGGAGATTGGAGGGAGGGAGTCCACAGACTCTCAATTGGCAGTTGCATAAGCCCCAGCAGCTGCATCCAACAGGGATGGCCTCGTCCACCAGCGAGAAAGGTTAATTGTACTGGGGGGCATGGGGGGGTTACGCAAAAGGCCGGCCGTGGGCTCCAAACCCTGATGGTCGTCTCGGGCATCTGACCCAGGCTGCACAAGAACCTCACTGTTTCGGCCCTTTCACATGCTAATCAGCGCAACTCGAGTCCAAAGACACAACTGCACATGGCTAGAGCTGCACGGCACATTATTCCTCTCCCCTCCCACATTCCCCCACAGGGTCTCGTGGGGAACATCTGTGACTCTCTCCCCACCCCACCTTCTCACACCTCCCCCTCCTGGTCTCAGCTGCCTCAGCTCCTGCCAGGATGCCCGCCCCCCCAATAACCCATGTCTGAGTTCTACGCACACCATTCCCAGAATGTCTTGGGGGGGGGGGCGGGGGGGGCATCAGGGAGGGCAGGGGGGGCATCGGACTCTAAAGCAGGGGTCTCCAAACTTGGCAACTTTAAGACTTATGGACTTCAACTCCCAGAATTCCTCAGCCAGCCGTGTCTGTTTCTTTTTCTCTTATCTCCCAAAGAGGAGAGATTGCGGAGGAAGGGCCTGCCAGAGAGTAAGCTATGCTAGCTGAGGAATGCTGGGAGTTGAAGTCCACAAGTCTTAAAGTTGCCAAGTTTGGGGACTCCTACTCCAAAGGAACTTGCGCCTCTGGGATGCACCTCCCTCAGAGTGGGGAAGCCAGGCTGAAGTATGTGCATCCTTCATAATTAGTGCAGGTTCGAATCCCACCAGGCTCAAGGTTGACTCAGCCTTCCATCCTCTCAGGGTAGGTAAATTGATGACCCAAGATTGTTGGGGGCAATAAGCTGACTTTGTAAAAATGCCGCTTGGGGGGGCCAAAAAGCCCTAGTAATAAGCAGGCATATACAATGGAATGAAGGCTATTGCCGAGCACTTGGCATGGTGCTCCATAGACTGTAAGCCACCCTGAGTCTCCGGAGAAGGGCGGCATATAAATGTATGGTAAAATAAATAAATAAACAAACAAACAAATAAATATCCCTGCTCCCAATTATTGAGCCAGAAAAGGCAGCGGTGGGAGTGGGGATATTTTGGAGTCATTTGAGTGGGGGGAGAGTTTTGCCAAATTGGTGTCCCAACAGAGTGGGAAGAGGCTGGCTCAGATCTGCTTTCCTTTCTCCTGTTATATACAGGTCTCTTTGGGAAGTGGGGGGGAGGGGGCTTGACCTTCCGCCCCCTACAAACCACACTGAGAACCTCCTGGGATTCCAAGAAGGGAAATTAAATTCATCAGCCGTTTGGGCCGAGCAGGCCCCCAGCCAAGCACAGCCCTCGCCACCCCACCTGCCAGCCTGGCACCCGAACAGAATTCCTGGCACCACCAAACTCCAGGGTCGTTTCCAAGTTCTCTCGGTGCCAGGATTTTATTTCCAGCATGCTGGTTGGGGAGGGGGCTGCTGCTCCTTCGTGCAGCTGGGAAAGGAGGTGGGGGAGGACCCCTCTTCCGATCAGCTGCCCCATGGGGGCAAGGGGGCTCCTCCTCCTCCAGCTATTTCACTCTTTTAAGGGGGAAGAGAGAGAAGGGATTTGAAGTTACCCGAGGCGGCTCTCTCAATGGCAGCTCCCCCTCCAGAAGGAAGAGGGAGGGCTGCATCTTCAATAGATCACTAGAGATGTGCTATGTTCCTTCCTGCTTCAAACTTTCTACCATCATCCCAGTGCCAAAGAAGCCCTCCATCAAGGAACTGAATGACTACAGACCAGTTGCTCTAACATCTGTAGTTATGAAAATCTTTGAAAGGCTTGTGCTGTCCCACCTGAAAACCATCACGGATCCACTGTTAGATCCCATGCAGGTTGCATACCGAGCAAATAGATCGACAGATGATGCTGTTAACATGGCTCTGCACTACATCCTACAACACCTCGAATCTCCCAATACCTATGTCCTCTTTGTAGACTTCAGTTCAGCATTCAATACCATCATTCCAGACACTCTTCTAAGTAAACTAAACCAACTAGCAGTACCTGAACACACTTGTAAGTGGATCATAAGCTTCCTAACAGATAGGAAGCAGCAGGTGAAGCTAGGCGAAATCACATCCGATATCTGTACAATCAGCACAGGGGCCCCCCAAGGCTGTGTACTATCTCCACTTCTCTTCTCCCTATATATCAATGACTGCATCTCAAATGATCCATCTGTTCAAAAACTGAAGTTTGCTGATGACACAACAGTCATTGGTCTCATTCGAGACAACGATGAATCTGCATACAGACAGGAGTTTATACAACTTGCCTCGTGGTGTAACGGAACAATCTGGAACTGAACACACTGAAAACCGTAAAAATGGTGGTAGACTTTAGAAGAAACCCTCCCATGCTACCATCTCTTACAATACTAGACAACACAGTACCAACAGTAGAGAGCTTCAAATTTCTAGGTTCTACTATATCACATGACCTAAAATGGACATCAAAAACGTCATCAAAAAAGCACAACAAAGTATGTTCTTTCTGCGCCAACTCAGAAAGCTCAAAGTGCCCAAGGAGCTGCTGATCCAGTTCTAGAGGAATTATTGAGTGTATCATCTGCACCTCTATAACGGTCTGGTTTGGTTCTGCAACCCAACAGGACAGACACAGACTCCAGAGGATAATTAGGACTGCAGAAAAAACAATTACCACCCACCTGCCTTCAACCGAGGACCTGTATCCTGCACAAGTCAAAAAGAGGGCTGTGAAAATATTTACAGACCCCTCACATCCTGGACATAAACTGTTTCAACTCCTTCCCTCAAAACGACACTATTGAGCACTGCACACCAGAACAACTAGACACAAGAACAGTTTTTTCTCAAAAGCCATCGCTCTGCTAAACAAATAATTCCCTCAACACTGTTCAACTATTTACAAAGTGTACACTACTATTACTGTTAATCTTCTCATAACTCCTTATCACCCATCCCCTCCCACTTGTGACTGTAACTTTGTTGCTTGTATCCTCTGTTTCCTAGTATGATTTGATGTTGATTGTACCCTATGACTATCATTAAGTGTTGTACATTATGATTCCTGATTCTTAATGAATGTTCCTTCTTTATGTATACTGAGAGTATTTACACCAAGACAAATTCCTTGTGTGTCCAATCACACTTGGCCAATAAAGTATTCTATTCTATTCTATCTTTTAAACAGTGCCCAATCCACGGTCACTGCGGAAGGGGGGGGGCAGAGGATAACACAGGGGTCATGACCTCCTCACGCCAATCATAGTTCTTTGGGGTAGGTGACGTGATGCCCATTTGCCCAATAATGCACGACACAATTATCCTGATGCAACCGTGGCTTGTGGTAGAGACTCCCATCCCAACCCTCTATGCTGCAGTCCAGGCCCTGGTCCATACAAGGGACGGGGGAAACCATTAGGGGGGGCAACCCTTTGTGGGAGCACAGGAATCGCTCTGGGCTCTCTCAGATCAAGCTTTGCTCCTGAAACCATCCTCCCGGGGAAAGGGTGCAAAATTTGGGCACCCAATGGAGTTGGGGAGCCCTAAAGGTACCAGGTTGGGTCAACCCAATCCAGTGTCCCGATTCGGGGACTGGACAGGCACCCCTGGCTGCTGGGCCTCACTCCAGCCACAGAAGCTCAGAGGCAACTTTGGCAAGGCTGCTCCGGCTCAGCCTCTCCTACCTCGCAGGGTTGTTGTGGGAAAATAAGCCTTGTATGAAAAGAAAGTCAGTTTGGCCTCATGGCTAAGGCACGATCCAGAAAGCAGGAAGCGGCGAGTTCTAGTCCTGCCTTAGCCCTGAAAGCTAGCTGGGTAACTCTAGACCAGACACCCTCTCTCTCTCTCTCAGCCCAACCCACCTCACAGGGTGGTGGTTGTTGTGGGGGAGAAAAATAGCAGGCAGGAATTTTAGGTATCTTTGCCACTTTGAAGCAGTTATAAAAAATAACAATAAAGGCTAATAATAATAATAAAGGTAGTCCTCGGCTTACAGCCACAATTAAGCCATGTGGGTTAAGTGAGACAGTTGTGAAGGGAGTTTTATGCCCCATTTTATGACCTTTCTAGCCACCGTTGTTAAGTGAATCTGGCTTCCCCACTGACTTTCTTTGTTGGAAGCTCGCAGAAGGTTGTGACCCCTCGGCCACGGCAACGGTCGTAAGTATGAATCGGCAGCCGAGCGCCTGAATTTTTAATCACGTGAACCAGGGGGACGATGCAAAAACAGTCTGTGTGTGGAACAGTGGTCCTTTTTTCGGTGCCTGTTGTAACTTTGAAACGGTCACTAAACGAACTGTTGCACATTGAGAGTTACCTGCCTGCTTGTGAGCGCACGCGTGTGCACGCACACACGCACACACACCCCATGGGACAGGTCTGGAGGCCCTCCTGGCCTTTGCTTCAACTGTCCCCCCCCTCTTCTCCCCCCCTCTTCTCTCCCCCTCCACCCCCCCCGAGCTCTTCTGCTGCCGAGGCTGGGGCTGCATCCTGATACTTCTGGGAATGACAGGCTCGCATTGTCGGCCCACCTGCTCCCCTTTTCTCTGCTTGGATCTCGTCAAATTTCAGCAGCTGCACGGGGCGCACAATGGCCGCTACTGTGATCCCGGCCGGGGGATGGAGGGGGGGGGGACAGGAGGGAGCCCATTTCGGAGGGAATAAAATTAAAAGCGGGACACATTTCAACGCCTGCGCCCGCCCCACACGTGTTCCAAATGTTCGGTACGTGCTCTGAACCGGGTGCAGGAGAAGATGCCAACTGGCATCTTCCTTCTTTGTTCCCTTGTATTTCTGTTTAAAAACAAACGCACGAGAGAATCCCCGCATTGATGGCATTCCACTTTTTTTTTTCTTGCTCCCAATCAAACGCCTCCAAGCCCCCCCCCCCCCCCCAGCCACCCCCAAGACCCGATCAACCAATGTCCAACTACAAACAACTGCGGGCTGCGACAGATCTTCCTTGGCCTTCCTTGGAAATAAGGTACTTTCAGCCCGAGCAGACTTGACAACCAAGGCGAGGATCAGTTCAACATACAGGCTAGAAGAAAACATTTTTGTTACTAAAAACAATATTCCTATTTTCAAAGCACCAAATTTGAGTTACCGAATTCTGCAAAACATCTACGGTATAATGTAACCTAAGGAGTGGGAGTGTCATGAGAGCAGGCTTCCAATACCTCAGGGGCTGCTGCAAAGAAGAAGGGGGTCAAATTATCTTCCAAAGCACCTGAAGGCAGGACAAGAAGCAGCGGATGGAAACTAAGTCCATGAGGTTCTTGTCCTGCCTTCTGGGGCTTTGGAGAACAGTCTGACTCTCTCTTCTTTGTGGTAGGCCCCCGAGATATTGGAAGACTGTTATCGTGTCACCCCCCAGTCCTTTTTATATTATCTTATATTGTAGATGCTTTGCAGAACTTAGTAACACAAATCTGGTCCTTTGGGAAATAGGTTGAGCCCCTCTTCTTTGTGGCAGCCCCTCAAATATTGGAAGACTGCTACCATCTCACCCTTAGTCCTTCTTTTCATTAAACATAGCCAATTCTTGCAACCCTTCGTCATATGTTTTAGCCTCCAGTCTCCTAATCATCTTGGCTGCTCTTTTCTGCACTCTTTCCAGAGTCTCTACATCTTTTTTTTTTACTATCATGGTGACCAAAACAGGGTGCAAGGGAGGCTTTCTAAGATCATCCATGCACTCTCCAGGTCAAAAACTCCAAGAAGGGGATGAAAGCTACCGAAGTATCAGGTTGAGAGAAGAAAGAGTCTGCTGAAGGAAAAAAAAACTCCCCCCCCCCACACACACACACAAAAAGCAGATCAACCTCTCTTTTTCAGAAAGCACCGAGAGTCAAAAATGTGATCAGAATCTTCTGGGTCTTAAAAAGTACATGTGAAAGAGAAAAGTACAAGAGGGAAGAGAAAAACTGAGCACAAAACTTTTAAAAGCTCCCAATTATTCTCCAGGGTAGTCATTAGAAACTACTTAGGTGACAGGAAGGCGAGATCTAAGTGAATACAGCAATAAATTAGCGCTTACCCCCCAACACCCCCCCTCCCAAGATCTTTGGGAGCAAAGCAGCAACTGACAGAGAAATCAGGAGGGAAGATGTTAATTTTTCACCAAAAAAACCAAAAAAGTTTAAACTTAATGGACCTCCTGTCTCTTGTTCTGTAGGTGGCTGTCATTCTAGCTAAGAGATCATTCTTGTTATTGCATTTCCAGGCAGTGGGAAGAATTGAACTGAAGAAGCCTCTTGGATGAGAAGCGAAACATCTTCAAGGAAAAACCAAGAAAGTCCAGTTGCTTTTTGAAAAAAAGCACCTTTGCAGAGTTTTGATCTACAAAGAGGAGAGTGAGAGGCCTCAACCCCACTTGCCTGGCAGGTCCCTTGAGACGCCAGATGCTACAAGACTTTTTTCTCTATAACTGTCTGGTTTGGTTCTGCAACCCAACAAGACAGAAACAGACTCCAGAGAGTAATTAGGACTGCAGAAAAAACAATGGCTACCCACCTGCCTTCAACCGAGGACCTGTATACTGCACAAGTCAAAAAGAGGGCTGTGAAAATATTTACAGACCCCTCACATCCTGGACATAAACTGTTTCAACTCCTTCCCTCAAAACGACACTATAGAGCACTGCACACCAGAACAACTAGACACAAGAACAGTTTTTTCCCGAAAGCCATCACTCTGCTAAACAAATAATTCCCTCAACACTGTTCAACTATTCACAAAGTCTGCACTACTATTACTATTAATCTTCTCATTACTCCTTATCACCCATCCCCTCCCACTTGTGACTGTATGACTGTAACCTTGTCTCTTGTATCCTAACGATTTATATTGACTGTTTCCTAGTATGATTTGATTGCTTATTATACCTTATGACTATCATTAAGTGTTGCACCTGATGATTCTTGACTCTTGGTGAATGTCTCTTTTATGGACACTGAGAGCATTTACACCAGAGACAAATTCCTTGTGTGTCCAATCACACTTGGCCAATAAAGAATTCTATTCTATTCTGTTCTATTCTATTCTATTCCAAACCTCTGGAACCATTCTGTATTATTACTGGTTGGTGGAAGTTCAGAAAGTGTCGGCAGCCTACCTCAGCCTTGCTCAATAGAGGCTGGCCCAAAGATTTGGGACTCCTTGCCTCAGTTCCGACGCTCCTAAGAACTTAAGCATGGAAAGGGGTATTATTTAAATCAGGGAACCTGGATGGCCTCCTGGCTCTTTGACCCTGGCTCTTCAGCCCTTCGTTCCAGGTTGGACCGCTTTTTCACAAGCTTCCACCCGTTGCTTCTTGTCCTGCCCTTAGCTACTTTGGAGTGGAAGTCCTTTTCTCTGGGACAAGTACCAGAAGCCTTTCTCTTAGTTGGACTAGACCAGGGGTCTCCAAACTTGGCAACTTTAAGATTTGTGGACTTCAACTCCCAGAAGTTGAAGAATTCTGGGAGTTAAAGTCCACAAGTCTTAAAGTTGTCAAGTTTGGGGACCCCTGGACTAGACATACATAGTCTCCTTAACCGTTCATCATATGGTTTAGCCTCCAGACCCTTTATCAACTTGTTTGTTCTCCTTTGCACTCTTTCTAGAGTCTCGGCATCTTTTTTGAATAGTGGGGACCAGAACTGGATGTGGTATTCCATGGGTGGTCTCACTAGTGCAGAATAGAATGGTATTATCACTTAACATGATCTTGATACTATCCCCCTGTTGATGCAGCTTAGAACTGCATTGGCTCTTTTGGCAGCTGCAGCACACAGCTGGCTCATGCGTAGGTGATTGTCTACTAGTCTACTCCTGGATGCCTCTCACAGTTGTTGCTCTTGAGCCAGGTGCCATCTGCCTTGTGCATCTGGCTTTTCTTGCCCAAGTGTAGAACCTTACTTTTCTCACCACTGAACTGGGGCCCAATGCTCAAGTCTGTCAAGATCTTTCCGAATCTTGAGAAAACTACATGGGCATCTGTGCAAACTGGCCGATTGATAGACTCTCTTTTGAGCATTTCTTCTATACGCTATTCGACGGCGGAAATCCAGACACCTTGCTGCTGAAATCACAGCCCGCAAATCAGCAATCTTCTTTGCCCTTTTAAAATGATGCTGCGAGATATAAAGGATGCCACGCATATAAAATACATTCAGGAGGCAGGGAGGCAGGCAGGGACAGGCAGAAAGAGGGAGGGAGGCGGAGAGAGAAAGAAAGAGAAAGAGAAAAAAAAAGAGAGAGAGGGAGGGAGGGAGGGAGGGAAGGAAGGAAGGAAGGAAGGAAGGAAGGAAGGAAGGAAGGAAGGAAGGAAGGAAGGAAGGAAGGAAGGAAGGAAGGAAGGGGGAGAGAGAGAGAGGGAGGGAGAGAGAGAGAGAGAAAGAAGGAGGGAGGGAGGGAAGGAGGGAGGATGAAAGGAAGGAAAGAAATAAAGAGGATGGGAGGGAGGAAGGAAGGAAGGAAGGAAGGAAGGGGGAGAGAGAGAGGGAGGGAGAGAGAGAGAGAGAAAGAAGGAGGGAGGGAGGGAAGGAGGGAGGATGAAAGGAAGGAAAGAAATAAAGAGGATGGGAGGGAGGAAGGAAGGAAGGAAGGAAGGAAGGAAGGAAGGAAGGAAGGAAGGAAGGAAGGAAGGAAGGAAGGAAGGAAGGAAGGAAGGAAGGAAGGGGGAGAGAGAGAGGGAAGGAGAGAGGGAGGGAGGGAGAGAGAGAGGGAGGGAGGGAGGGAGAGAGAGAGAGAGAGAGGACCTATTTGGCTGCAGAAAACAACCATCAGAACCCAGAGGGAAAGAGAAAAGGATGCAGGAAGCGAACGTTCATTATTAGCCAATCTTAAAGCCGTGCTGGGGTGGGGGGTGCATAATTACACCATGAAAGAGCTCTACTTTTCAATTATCTTGCCCACGCTGATCTTTTGGATGTCAATTATGCAACCCAGCACAAGCTAATAAAGGGTTGGGGGGAGTTAAAACCCAAGCAAGTCAAAAAGCAGGCGAGCCACCATGGTGCTTCTCCCACAGCAACACAAGCCGGGTGTGTGTGTGTGTGTGTGTTTGTGTGTGTGTGTGTGTGAACACGGTTTGGTTTTTCAGTTCAGACCAATGATTTTTTTTTTTTTCCAAACTTGGGAACTTTAAGACGGGTGGATGTCAACTCCCAGAATCCCCCAGCCAGCAACTGGAGAATTCTGGGGAATGGAAGTTCGCCCATCTTAAAGTTTGAAAAAAAAACCCACCGAGTTAAAGGGAAAAGGGCAACGGAGTTACAAAATGTTTGCTCAAAATGGAAAGCAAGCTCTGAGTTGGGTTCCCAGAGAAGCTCCTTCCACTTCCCTCTCATACAGACAGTGAAAACTTGGGCTGAATTTTCCTCGCGATCAGCCGTTATTGTCTCTGCTCCTACGCACTTATCCTTTTTTCCCCTTATGGGGGTTCAAAATGACAAACCAGGCCTGCCCGCCTACGGAGTTAACCTCCTGGAAGAGAGGGAACGGCAGAAGGCTGGGGGTGGGCGTGGGAGGGAGGGGAGGGAGGGAAAGTGTGGCAGAAGCCGTCCAAGCCCCTCCTTGGATTTACAGAAGCTCTTACGCGTTTGTGGCAGGGATCGAACCGCTGTTGGGAAGTGCTGAAGCTGCAAATTTGCCTCTGGCAGACAAGGAGAGGAACCCAAGGAAAGGAAGGGGGAGAGGATCTTATCTTAGGAAAGATTATGATAACCCCCCCCCCAAGAGGATGGCACCCCCCCCCCCAGGAAACCGCAGAGAGGGATCATTTCTTTTAGGTAACTGGATCCCTGCTACAAAAAACAAAACAAAATCAAGGCTTGCTTTTCATTTTATTCAAGCTCTTGCAGAAATTCTCTCTCTCTCTCTCTCTCTCTCTCTCTCTCTCTCTGTGTGTGTGTGTGTAAAAAAACCCACACTGATTCAGGCCGGGGGACCCAACCTGTGGACCCCCTCAACAATTTGCTGTGGTAAAGTGCAATTTGCAATGCGAGAGAGTAAACATCGGAGCAATCATACAAAGAGTAATTAATGTAATTGCAACTCACATTTAAATACTTACTGAATCCATTCCAAATCTAGGTTTTGCTCATTGGGGGGGGGGGGGGGAGAATACCCCACCGAGCCGGCTGCAGCTTTCAACTGAAGAAAGCTCTGTGCCTCTTGTCCCAAAGTTACAGCAACAATTAGTAGTAGGCTGTTACCCATATGGTAGGCTGCATTGCTATTATCTTTCTCATCTTCCTCATCTCCTCATATTTCCTGCTATCTTTTCCTATTAGTATCTTATTATTTATCACTTGTCAAGTGATTAGTCATAAGATTAATGATTGTAATTATGATTTATGAGCTATGACCCATGTTGGTATGCACACTGGGAGCTTATGTGCCGGAGACAAATCCCTTGCGTATCCAATCACATTTGGCCAATAAAGAATTCTATAAAGATTGTTCATATTCGGTGGCTTTTGAGCATATGGCAAAGTCGTGTTCAGTGCAAGACGAGATAACGATAAAAATGCATGGGTGCTGAACCTCTCTATACAAAGGCAGTCTATCTCAGTACAAAGACTACTAGGGCTTTCCTGGTGGGCTCCCAGATGCTACCAAGAGATTAGCCTAGAAATTGAGTGCAGGGGGCTTCACAGAATAAAACCAACCCCTTCTTAGGAGCTTCTCTGCTCTCAACAAGGCCCACCTCATGTCACAAAGTATGGTTTTAACAACGCAGCTAAGAATGTAAAGTCTTGCTTGGATTGGGGTTGTTCTGACCCAGCTCCCCAAAAACAACCAACCCTCTGTAATTAAATCAATCATTCCTTTATTAGGAGCACCAGCAAAAAGTTTTTCTCTCAATGCAGGCTAACACATCTGTCCGACAGGGAGATAAGTAAGTTGTCTGCCACACCTATTCATCACCACCCACTGCCTTTTATCCCCAGAGCTACCGTGGGGCTTTGCTGGCAGCGGTGGCTCTTCCGTCCCAAGGACCAGCCCACAGGTTTCCACTGCTCTCCTCTCCTCTGCTTCTGCAAATCCATGCATCAGGCACTGGACCTGGCTGTTCCTCCTCCTCCTCATCAGACCTGGGGCCTGTTGGCTGTCCATCTGAGGGCTGATGGATGGCCCAGGCTCCACCTCTGTCTCTTTGTCTTCCAGCTCCATTCCCTCTTGCCTCTTTCAGTTGCTGGAGGGGCCAGCAGCTGACAGGCCACAACAGAGGTGGAGGGGCAGTGGTGGGATAGTTTTATATAAGTTTGATCATGTAGTTTTGTCTGTGTATTGCTTGTTAGTGGCCCAGAGTTATTTCTTTAGCATATGTTTTCTGAAACAAACAAATCAACCCATCTTTTTTTTTCATCCTCCAAATCACAGAATGAAGGGGATATGACCCCACTGGCCACTTCAGCAACCTCGGAGTTCATTCAGCTTTTTATCAGTGCTCCATACAGGAGGGAAGCATATGACTCACAATGGAGTACATAAGTATGAGAGAAGAGGGTGGCACTTCATCAGATTAGCAGATGACATAAAGCCAATGGGGATTATCAACGTCTCAGAAGACAGGCGAAAATTGTCATGGAACTAGGTTTTTATGGATGATAACTGCAGTGAGACTATTATATGCACAATATTGGGGAGATTCAGCATTACTAAATGCAAAGGAATGGCTAGTAAAGATAACGGGACTTCCTGAGATGGCTAAATTGATTTTAATCAGAAAAAAAAGATAATATCTATGTTTATTGCTGACAGGAAATCTGTACAGACTTTTGGAATGAAAGAGAAAAAATGAACTTATGGTTTATAGTTTTGATTAGACAGAATAGATTACAGCAAAAAGAGAGTTATGCTGCAACCAGAGTAAGAAGTAAATTTGTAATTGTACTTAGAACTGCTGTAAAGAAGATTGGAAGCCACTTCTTTATATGGGAAGATCCTGCAAAAGCTAATGAAGCAACATATGTCTAGTCTAAAGAAGAGAAGTTTAGGGGTGACATGATTGCAGTCTTCCAGGTTTTGAGGGGTTATCACACAGAAGAGGGGATCAACCTATTCTCTAAAGAACATGAGGACAAGACAAGAAGTAATAGATGGAAACTTATCATGCCAACTAACAACTAAGGAGAAATTAATGAGTGAGAACAACTAATTAGCCAAACAGTTTGCCTCCAGAAGTTGTGGGTGCTCCAACACTGGAAGCTTTTAAAAAGAGACTGGACAGCTATTTGTCCAGAATGGTATAGGGTCTCCTGTCTGAGCAGGGGATTGGACTAGAAGACCTCCAAGGTCCCTTCCTATGATATTCTGTTATCATTCTTTTTGATAAGTGATCCTTGGTTATTACTAGTGAGAAGGATCAAAGTCTCCCCATAGCCACAATTTAAGCACAAGCAACCATGTCTGCAGCAGCTACCCAAAGAGCCAGAACAATCTTGGGCTCCATCAACAGAGACTTAATGCTGAGATCATGGCACATGATAGTCACACAATAGGCTGCCATGGTAAGACCATACCTGGAACTCTGTGTCCAGTTCTGGTTGCCGCAATACAAACAGGGTGCTGAGGAAATGAAAGAATGAAGATGAGCAATAGATAGAGATTAACAGAGTTGGAAGGGACCTTGTCCGTCATCTAGTCCAACCTCCCACCCAACAGGAGACTCTACACTATTTCTGAGATGGCAGCCCAGTTCTCTTCTTGAAAGCCTCCAAGGATGAAGCTCCCATATTTTTCAAAGGCAACTTCTGTTCCATTGGTTGACTGTTCTCACTATCAGAAAATTTCTCATTTCTAGGCTGAATCTCTCCTTGTTCAGTTTCCATACATTATTCCTTGTGTGGCCTTCGGGTGCCTTGGAAAATAGCTTAACCCCTTCCTTTCTGTGGCAGCCCCTCAAATATTGGGACACTGCTATCCTGTGTCCCCTGGTCCTTCCCTTCACTAGACTAGCCATCCCAAGTTCCTGCAACCGTTCATCGTATGTTTTAGTCTCCAGTCCCCTAATCATCCTAGCTGCTCTTCTCTGCACTCTTTCTAGAATCTCAACATCCTTTTTATAGTGTGGTGATCAAACTGGATGCATACTCTTACAAAGGCTTTATAGAGTGGTATTAGTACCTCACTTGATCTTGATTGTATCCCTCTGTTAATGCAACTTAGGATTGCATTGGCTTTTTTGGCTGCTACTACACACTGCTAAGCTCGTATTTAGCTGGTTGTCCATTAAGACTCCAAGATCCCTCTCACAGTTACTTCTACTAAGTCTGGTTTCACCCGGTCTATATGTGTACTTTTGGTTTTTCTTGCCCAATGAAGCACATGACGGGTTTGCAGGGTAAATCTTATGGAAAACTATTTTAAAAACTGAGTATATTTAACTTAAGAAAAAGGCAGCTAAGGTGATACAGTAGCAGTCTTCCAAACAGTTGAAGGAGTGTCATAGTAAGAGAGGTGGATCATTCTTCCTAGTGCTCAAAGGTACAATAAGAACCAACGGGTGGAAAGTTCTCAAAGAGAGATTCAGACTCTCAAATAAGCAGGAATTTCCTGACTATTGCAGCTATTAACCATGGAACAATCAGCTACCCCATTTTGTATCTGGTATCATGAAGGTTCCCTCACTGGAAGCCCTTTGACTAGAAAGGTCTAAGGATTTCTAACCTGGGCAGGGGGATTAGTCTAAAAGCTCCCTTCTTGTTGTTTTTCTGAAACATGCTTCTCTTTGTTGGAAACTGGAACTAGCAACAGCTCCTTTTGTAGCCTAACCATCTCTCCAAACATTTAGCACATGGGAAGAGTCAATGGAGCAATAAATCACCTTCTGGGTATTCCACAAAATCAGTAACCGAGGTGCACCCATATTACCAGAGATGCTCAAACACAGGCAACACAGCTGCACCATGGGGTTCAGTGGTTAGAAAGCAGTACTGCAGGGCTCCTTCTGCTGCCTGCCAGCTGCCTCAATTCAGCAGTTCGAATCTCACCAGGCTCAAGGTTGACTCAGCCTTCCGTCCTTCCAAGGTCAGTAAAATGAGGACCCAGATTGTTGGGGGAAGAGGCTGATTCTGTAAACCGCTTAGAGAGGGCTGTAAAAGCACTGGGAAGTGCTATATAAGTCTAAGTGCTATTGCTATTCAAGATCCAATACCATGGCCAGATTTTCCCCCTTATTTTTATTCAGAAACAACCAACAACTACCAACAGGGAGTTTGGGCATTGGCCAAGGCATATCAGAGTAGACAAGCCCTTGCACTTTTTCTTTGGCATCAATACCGCTGATTGTTTTGCATTCTTTGGTGGACAGTTTCCCATCTCCAAATGACAGCCTGGCACAGTCTGTAGTTAAAGTACCAAACAAGCATTTATTTATTTTTTCACTTTTAAAGAGACCTGTATTTTGACTACATGTGGCCTCCCCAATTTTCTCTCGCTGGTAGAACCCAAAATCTGTGATTGGAAGACCTCCGCCATTCCTTTTCATCAAAGAAATGCCAAAAGAAATGCATCTATCTAGAGCAAGGGTGTCAAACACAAGGCCCGCGGGCCAATGTGGTCAGATCCGGCCCGCAGGGCCGTCTTGGAAAATGTAAGGTGCCGGCGCATGTCACCTTGGCCCGGTCTACGGTACTCTTAATAACCGAATCCAAAAATAGAAATCAAAAACCTTTTGGTCATAACTGAATAGAATAGAATTCTTTATTGGCCAAGTGTGATTGGACACACAAGGAATTTGTCTTTGGTGCAAATGCTGTCAGTGTACATAAAAGAAAAGATACATTCGTCACAAGTCAAGAATCATCAGGTACAACACTTAATGATAGTCATAGGGTACAAGAAGCAATCAAATCACGCTAGGAAACAGTCAATATAAATAGTAAGGATACAAGCAAGAAAGTTACAATCATAGTCACAAGTGGGAGGGGATGGGTGATAAGGAGTGATGAGAAGATTAATAGTGATAGTAGTGCAGACTTTTTAATAGCTGCACAGTGTTGAGGGAATTATTTGTTTAGCAAAATGATGGCAATGTGTGTTAAAAAGCCATCTAATAAATAAATGTCCAGAGATCTCAATGTGATAGCAACAGCACTTACAGCAGACTTATCTACCACTTCACAGGTGCTTTACAGTCCTCTCTAAACAGTTTACAGAGTCAGCCACTTGCCCTCAACAATCTGGGTCCTCATTTTACCCACCTTGGAAGGATGGAAGGCTGAGTCAACCTGGAGCCTGGTGCGATTTGAACTACTAGCTGTGGGCAGAGTCAGCCTGCAATACTGCCTGGAAAAACCACTGCATGGTTTTTCAACGCATAGCAATTGTTAAGCCAGAAGGTACTTCTATGAACTATCTATCTACACCCACCCATCTGCGAAAGGGAGTCGGTCCCCCGTGTCAACCCCCTCCATCCTCCCCTCTCTATCCCACACAGTGGAGCCTCTCCATGCTCTTGATGAAGTGAGATTTGTCACAAAAGGTGCTACCAAACTCCTCCTGAATAAAAGCTGTGAAGTTGGACACAATTGAAGGCTTAACTGCAGATTGATCTGACTGGGAGCTGACAACCCAACTGTGACATGCAATGTTTGAGAAATGCTTATTGTGAAAGATGGCAGCGAGCCTCATTTTGCTGGAGAGGAGACAAGGAAGTCTCGGTTATAAGGAAGGAGCAATGGGTGCCAGATGCGAGCAGATAAAGTAAAATGGGCACTATCAAATCTGGTGGGCGGCAATGTTAGCGGATTCTGTTCCAAAAAGGTATGACAGAAAGCTTGTGCAAAAACCACCCCCAATCTCCTCTCCCACCCTAAAGGGATTTTTTTTTTTCCTGCCCAGCACAGGTAAAATGAAAACTCAAAAGCAGAAGGTGTGAACCACCGACCATCTCGATTTTATGCTACTTTAAAAGCCAGGTCTGTGTACCAGAAGAAGAGGTTTTTGTCTCAAGAATAATTCACGCAGAGACTTGGAATATCTTCTGGAGGATCAAAGGTTTCTTCCCTGCCTTTTTTCAATCTGAAATTTCGCATCCAGCAAATAGCAGCTTCTCCCTCGATTCTTACAATTTTGCTTCCGGGCAGTTACCCGTTTTCAATAATCACCCCCATAGCATCCGGCGTCCTGGAGAGAAAAAGGGATGAGATTCAAAAAACCTCTTTCTTCCCAGAAAACCCAACAGGCTGCTTGGAACACACAGACATCCGGGGAAGGGAGGGGACGGAGGCCATTCGGTTCCCTTCCTCCTCCTCTGCACGGAGCATTTTAATCTGTCTAATCTGGGCATGACTCAAATTAATCTTAACGTGGTCATTTCCAAACTATGTAATTACTCAGCTGGGGATGCAGCAAGAACCTGAAAGCAAAGCAGCAGCATTTGGTATGGCTAATCTAGTGAAAAGGACTAAGGGTGACATGAGAGCAGTGTTCCAACGTCTGAGGGCCTGCCACAGAGAAGAGAGGGATCAAACTATTCTCCAAAACACCTGAGGGCAACACAAGGAACAATGGATGGAAACTAAATTAGGAGAGAAGCAACTTAGAACTAATGAGAAATTTCCTAACAGTGAGAACAATCAACGAGTGGAATGGTTCTCCTTCAGAAGCTGTGAGTGCTCCATCGCTGGAGGTTTTTAAGAAGAAATTGGACAACCATTTGTCGAGAATGGCATAGGGTTTCCTGCCTGAGCAAGGGGTTGGACTAGAAGACCTTCAAGGTCCCTTCCAATTCTGTTATTCTGATCTACCAATCCAGCCCCCTCCATACAGACACTTTCCCACAATTCCCTGTGGTCATGGGAATGCTGAAAAGTCCATCCTGTCTCACTGCACAGGAATTCACGTCTGTGGCTGCAGAACGGACACATCAAATCCTCCCCCCTCATTTGAAAAACACTTGTGGGAGAATAGCAGTAGCACTTAGACTTATATACCGCTTCACAGTCCTTTCACAGCCGTAAGCGGTTTACAGAATCAGCATGAATCCAACAATCTCGGTCCTCATTTTACCCACCTCGGAAAGACGGAAGGCTGAGTCAACCTTGAACCTCGTGGGATTCAAAATGCCAAATTGCAGTCAGCCAGCAGTCAGCAGAAGTAGCCTGCAGTACTGCACTCTAACCACTGTACCACCACAGCTCTTAATAAAGCTACTGTCCTGCCCTGGCACTTCTGAGCTTTCTGACTCGTGCTGGAACCCAATCTGAGGGAACTTTTCTCTAGCAAAATGTGTGCTTTGGGCTATTTTATGCAATATGTTACCAAATTGCAAGAACATAAACAAGTGGTCAGTTGGTAGCTTCACATTGCAGTGAACAAGGACATACATTCAATTTCACAACTACTTAAGATTGTTGGGCGAGCAGGCACAAAAACAGCCAGAGAAATGATTGAAGCCTGGGAAACGGGCCCCTTGTCAGTCAACAAGAGTGCTAATTTACCACCAGCTTATCAGGTTCTTAGGAGCCAAGGACTTAGCAGCACAAGGCAACAACAGCCAACAAGCTAATAGCTGGCTGTCAACACCCCCATCAACAACTAGAAAGCCGTACACAATGAGGCACCACATCAATACTAGGCATAGAATAGCCCAAAGCACACATTCGGGTAGAGAGAAGTTCCCTGAGGGTGGGCTCCAGCACAAGTCAGAAAACTTGGAAGACTAAACCTCTGATCTTTGGACCAGTTTGGATCTTTCAGAGCTTTTCTCTTGGGCTTAATGATACGTCCTGAACATTTTAAGTCAGACCTACTGGCTACTTGGATCTCTTATCCTTTGGTTCTATGTTTCTATGTCTTTAAGGCGGGTTGCTCCAAAACAATGAGTGGGACTAAAACAGTCCCCATCAGCACCGCTAATTAGGTCCCAGGATATTATGGGAAAGTTGAGGAGGCCTAGAGCAATGACAGTGTCACTCCTGCACAGATGTTTTGAATGAGAGCCAATAAAAAGCAAATGCAACCTTGGGGTCCGGCAAGAAACCTGAGCCAAGGAACCAGAAGCTGCCACTTCCAATTACATTAACCTCCAAAGGTTCTGCTGGGAGGGGTAAAGATGACAAGAGTATAAATTAGGCAGGGGGGAAAAATGAGACCCTGTCTGCCCTCTTTTGGGATAAGGCACTTTTGGAAAGAATTAAGGGCCTAGCGGGCACTACTAAGGTCCAGTGGCGACCAAGTGGCATGTTGCTCAATTGTCTGGTCCTTGCAAGCTCCACAGACAGGGAAATTGGTTTAAATAAAAACTTTCCACTGGGCCAGTAAACCCGTGTTGGAAGAAATATCCATCTGGCTCAGTTCCAAGCCAGGAGAAATGCACTGGAAACATAGAGTCTGATTGGAAAGAGGGTTTAATGGTGCAGCAGAACCACCAAGCACATATTTCTGGGCAGCTGGCTACATGGAGTTGAGAGTGGGGGGGCTTTTATTCCTTTTCTTGGGCATTGCACTTCAGCTTCCTGTTCCTGTGCAAGAACATGTATTCTATTGGCTGTTGTCAGATTCCGATGGGGTCATGTTTGTCTGAGCTCCCAGGTTTGGTTGAAATTTGCTGAGTGATGCAATGTCCTTAGAAGATTGTGCAATGCAGTGAGGACTATATCTTCTGTTAAATTATGTCCTATTATGTCCTGAAGGGCAATGACTTAATCCTATCACCCTGGATAGGTCTTTTGCCTTGTAGATAGGCTGGCCCAGTCCTGCTGGGGCTATTAGAAAGGTGTGGGCTGCTTTCCAAGATCATCTTCTCCTTTAGGGAAAGAGAATAGAATAGAATAGAATTCTTTATTGGCCAAGTGTGACTGGACACACAAGGAATTTGTCCTGGTGCAAATGCTCTCAGTGTCCATAAAAGAAAAGAGACATTCATCAAGAGTCAAGAATCATCAGGTACGACACTTAATGATAGCCATAGGATACAATAAGCAATCAAATCACACTAGGAAACAGTCAATATAAATCGTAAGGACACAAGGGACAAAGTTACGGTCATACAGTCACAAGTGGGAGGGGATGGGTGACAAGGAGTGATGAGAAGATTAATAGTAATAGTAGTGCAGACTTTGTAAATAGTTGAACAGTGTTGAGGGAATTATTTGTTTAGCAGAGTGATGGCTTTCTGGAAAAAACTGTTCTTGTGTCTAGTTGTTCTGGTGTGCACTGCTCTATAGTGTCGTTTTGAGGGAAGGAGTTGAAACAGTTTATGTCCGCGATGTGAGGGGCCTGTAAATATTTTCACAGCCCCCTTTTTGACTCGTGCAGGATACAGGTCCTCGATTGAAGGCAGGTTGGTGGCCATTGTTTTTTCTGCAGTCCTAATTACTCTCTGGAGTCTGTGTCTGTCCTGTTGGGTTGCAGAACCGAACCAGACAGTTATAGAGGTGCAGCTGAGAGACTCAAGAATTCCTCTGTAGAACTGGATCAGCAGCTCCTTGGGAAGTTTGAGCTTCCTGAGTTGGTGCAGAAAGAACATTCTTTGTTGTAATATTCTGCCTTTTTAAATATTTCTCAAAATAATTCATTCTTCTAGGAAAGGGGTGGGTGCTAACTTTGTATACCCCTCATTAAGTCTTTTCAGAGGAAGAGGAGGGGGTATCAAAGGTCACCCAGGGCACCTGGTTCACAGCGCTGGTGCAACCACGCCTAGGCAGCCAGGCTGGCATCTGTCCACATCTGCCTCCATCACAAACAGATGGGAGGCAAAGCGACAGCTTGGAAAATAAATTGAATATAGCAGACTGGAGGGCAGAGGGAGATTTCTCAGCCGTGCCTGACAAAGCGGAACCATCAACTCTCTGCTCCTAGAAATAAAACCATATAATTCATGGGCCATGCATACCCCCCCCCATCCCATGCCACCCCACCCTCAAAATTCTTGAATTGAAGAACATCCCAAAACTCCAAGGGATTTTCCGGAAGAGGAGCATGCAACACTGGGGTCTACAGTAAGCAATCTAAAAAGCCAAATTCGCAGCTACAACCATGCAGTCAAACAGCCGCTTTGGCTGAGCAGTGAATTGGCTTGCTTAACCGTGTTCATTTAATGACAACCACAATTTTTTTTAAAAATGTAACATTGGGTCAGTCACATGACTGCCCAAATTTACAACTGTCAAGTTATGATGATGACAGGAAGGATTTAACAGGATTTAACAGATTAACAGAGTTGGAAGGGACATTGTAGGTCATCTAGTCCAACCCCCCGCCCAAGCAGGAGATCCTACACCATTTCTGACAAATAGCAATCCAATCTCTTCTTGAAAGCCTCCAGTGATGAAACTTCCACAACTTCTGTTCCATTGATTGATGGTTCTCACTGTCAGAAAATTTCTCCTTATTTCCAGGTTGCATCTCCCCTTGTTCAGTTTCCATACATTATTCCTTGTCTGGCCTACAGGTGCTTTAGAAAATAGCTTGATCCCTTCCTCCTCTCTGTAGCAGCCCCTCAAATATTGCAAGACTGCTATCATGCCTCCCCTGGTCCTTCTCTTCACTAGACTAGCCAAGCCCAGTTCCTGTAACCATTCATCATGTGTTTTAGCCTCGTCCCCTCATCATCCTGGTTGCTCTTCTGTGCACTTTTTCTAGAGTCTCAACATCTTTTTTATAGTGTGGTGACCAAAACTGGGTGCAATACTCAAGGTGTGGCCTTACTAAGGCTTTATAGAGTGGTATTAGTACCTCATTTGATCTTGATTGTATCCCTCTGTTAATGCAACTTAGGATTGCATTGGCTTTTTTGGCTGTTGCTGCATACTACTGGCTCATATTTAGCTAGTTGTCCACTAAGACTCCAAGATCCCTCTCCCAGTTACTGCTATTGAGCCTGGTTTCACCCAGTCTATATGTGTACTTTTGATTTTTCTTGCCTAATGAAACACTTGAGGGGTTTGGAGGCTAAATCTTATGAAAAACAATTTTAAAAAACTGAGTATATTTAGCTTAAGGAAAAGGCAGCTAAGGTGATACACTAGCAGTCTTCCAAACAGTTGAAGGAGTGTCACAGTATAGCAGGCTCCATTACGGGTCATAACTTAAGACAGGACCGCTTGTTCTGGGATGGAAGTCCCTCAGTCATAAAAGGGCCATAATTCCCCATCCCTGCCCTAAAATGTTGCAACGCCAAGTCCTGGTAAACAGGACCATGTAGAATCAACAACAGTGGCAATTCTCAAGGTGGTTGAAAGCGTTTCTCACGACCTAGATGAGCCAGGGAGTCACCCAATGCTGCCAGCAGCTGTTGAAGCAACCTCTAAACAGGTGCTTTTCGTTAAGCTCCTTCTCTGGCCTCTGAGAGGGTCTCACTCGGAGGAAACCGGGTTGCAAGGGACGGGGCAGGGCAGCCCAGCGCAACCAAGCGTGACAAACCTATTTAGCTGCAGCTTTGGGCAATGGATGCCACTGCAGAGGAAGTCTTGTCTGGAGGCCATGGGGGTTTGACAAAAACCACAGCAGCGGAAACCGTCCCCCCCACAGCACACAAACACCCCCCCCCCCCAAGTCTTGCATGCACCCCCGAAGACTACAAAACATGTAGGGACTATCAACACAGTAGAAGGCACTGCCTATTATTCAGCACTTAACAGAAGAGTCTGTCTAATCCAGAGGTCTCCAAACTTGGCAACTTTAAGACTTGTGGACTTCAACTCCCAGAATCCTGATCTAATCCAATGTGGAACCAAGGAGAAATTTCCTGACAAGGAGAGCAACTAACCGGAACGGTTATAGGTGGAACGGTTTGCCTTCAGAAGTTAGGGGTGCCCCACCATTGGAGGGTTTCAAGAAGAGATTGGACAGCCATTTGTCTGAAATGGTAGAGGGTCAGGGGGTTGGACTAGTCTAGGAGGCCTCCAAGATCCCTTCCAACCTTGCTATTCAGGGAGGGAGGGAGGGAGGGAAGGAAGGAAGGGAAGGGAAGGGAAGGAGGGAGGGAGGGAAGGGGAGGGGAGGGGAGGGGAGGGGAGGGAAGGGAGGGGAGGGGAGGGGAGGGGAAGGGAAGGGAAGGGAAGGGAGGGAGGAGAGGAAGGAAGGGAAGGAAGGGAGGAAGGAAGGAAGGGAAGGGAGGGATGGAAGGGAATGAAGGGAGGGAGGAAGGAAGGAAGGAAGGAAGGAAGGAAGGAAGGAAGGAAGGAAAGGAAAGGAAAGGAAAGGAAGGAAGGAAGGAAGGAAGGAAGGGAAGGAAGGAGGGAGGGGAAGGGAAGGGAAGGGAAGGGAAGGGAAGGGAAGGGAAGGGAGGGAGGGAGGAAGGAAGGAAGGAAGGAAGGAAGGGCTTAATTCACAAAGGTAGGTCCTTCAATTTCATCAAACCCCAAAAATCCAGCTGCATAACCAGCTTTTTGTCCAGTCCAGCACGGAATGCTCTGGTGATCCACAATGATGGAGGAGTTAGCTTTGATCTTCATAACCTATTAAGCCGCTGCTTAATCATGATTCACAGAATATAGTCAGCCATAAGCCACATATTATTATTGAACCTATGGCTAGATTCATATAACACCCTGAAGTGTTTATCTCTATTACCCAAGGCTGAACAGCGACGGTTGATCATTCTCCTTAAGGCTCAGTTAACATCAATTTCCTTTCTCCTTCGTAATACTTTTTTAAAAAATCTATTTAAAATAAAATGTCCCCTGTACTTTTAATTTGTTTAGAGATGAGGCAAATGAGAGTCCAACTGCTTGAGAGGTACTCCAAGGCCCATGATTCCTAGCCATGGTCCAATGAGGGGTGCCAGCCAAGGAAAGACCGGGTCCCCACCTTCCATAGAAAAACATGAAAAGAAAGGTTTGTATGTTTGGAGAAAGGGGAGGCTTGGTTTTTTTTCATCCTCGGTATTTTTAATCTCTTCAAGCTATCTCAGAAAATCAATCGTATAACTGTAAAAAAACTAAAAAAACTAAATGGCGTCATTGAGACAAGCGAGTAAACTAAAACCAAGCAGTTTTTATTCATTCTTTTAATTGCATTCTTGGGCATCCTGTGTTCCTTTTATTTCTGAGCTTTCTCCTGGCCCTGCATTAGATTAGATTAGATTAGATTAACAGAGTTGGAAGGGATCTTATAGATCATCTAGTCCAACCATTAAATGCCAATGAGATCCATTCATTTGGGGGCAGCGTTTTCTGCTTCTCTTGATCCATTAATATTGGACACTTGGGGGGGGGGGGGGATGACCCAGCAAAACAGCCACAGAAACTATCTATGCACAACATGCTCCATGGTGCCTTGGAAATACTTTCCACCTTTCTTTTCACTTTAGGCTACATTAATATGTTGCGACTGTGAACACCCCACTGCACTTCAGTAATCAAAAGCTTAATGTTAACTTTCCATAAAAGTTCTCACACGTGAACTGTAGAAATATCCAAGCCCACTAGATGGCATCAAAGGTTCCTGAAAAAATCCAGCTCTCTGCTACCATCTAGTGGTTCTATTCCAGGTATAGCAGTTCAGATTCAGAGTCCTACAGGTCTCTGACCAGATAAGGGCAGGAGGAGGAGACCCAAGGAATGAGTGGTCATTCTAGATCCACAGAATCACAGGGCTGGAAGGGACCTTGGAAGTCTTCTAGTCCAACCCCCTGCTCAAGCAGGAGTCCCTATACCAGGAGTAGGGAAACTTGGCTCTTTTATTAATTATGAACTTCAATTCCCAGAATTTCCTGAGTGAGCCATAAAAGGTTCCCCATCCTTGGCCTACTGGTTTTTCAGTTGTGGGGGAAATCAATTTTTGACTTGAATGGGACTGTTTAATATACAAATGTGTAATATGTCCT